>CM038680.1:34764183-35364183 GCA_021605205.1 Aegilops longissima
GGGCCCGTCCGCCTAACCTGTAGCGTTTGACCACCGGATCTAGCCCTTTGACTTTGCACGGACGGGATTTGACGGTGGGCCTCTCCACCCGGTTGTGTTAGGTCAGCCCATAGGAACACTTTGGAGCAACATCCGGGCAAGACCCACAGCAAGATCCCTCCGTAGACCCGACGCGTCCGTGTCCTCCCTCCAGTGCGGCGGCGGCGCCGTCCGTGAGGGGGGGCACACCGGACACGCTGCGTGCCGCCTCTTCGACATGCCACCACACCACCCGCATGTATGAGGGCCCGTCTGACGCTCGGTGGCATTGCTACCCCGGTGCCCCGTCCGCCTAACCTGTAGCGTTTGACCACGCGATCTAGCCCTTTGACTTTGCACGGACGGGCTTTGACCAGTGGACCTCTCCACCCGGTTGTGTCAGTTCGGCCCATAGGGACACCCGGGAGCAACATCCGGGCCAAACCCACAGCTACATCCACTCCGTGTAGACCCGACGCGTCCGTTTGCCCCTCCAGGTGCGGCGCGGCGCGCGCCGTCCGTGAGGGGGGGCACACCCCGGAGACGCGTGCCGGGCATTTGCAACCGCCACAACACTTCCAGACTTGTGAGAGGCCGCCTACGCAAGATTTGACGGTATGCTAGCCCCCGGAGGCCGCCGGCCAGAGTCGTAGACGCGCGAAGAGCAATCCGCGTAGAGGGAAGTGTTCAGATACTTCTCCATCACGAAAATTATGAAAAATTACCATCGGTCCTATAGCACATGTGCCCACGTCATGTAAAAAACTCATGATTTTATCGCGCTCCGAGTATTTAATAATATTCACGCCGCATCGTTTCCGCAGAACGTCTACTACCGTGTCATCGCCGTCCGTGAGGGGGGGCCACACCGAGACGCGTGCCGCCTCTTCGGACATGCCACCACACCACCCGCATGTATGAGGGCCCGATGCGACGCTCGGTGGCATTACTACCCCCAGGGCCCCGTCCCCGCCTAACCTGTAGCGTTTGACCACCGGATCTAGCCCTTTGACTTTGCACGGACGGATTTGACCAAAGGGCTCTCCACCCGGTTGTGTTAGGTCAGCCCATAGGAACACTTTGGAGCAACATCCGGGCGGACCCACAGCAAGATCCCTCCGTGTAGACCCGACGTCCGTTTCCCCCCTCCGGTGCGGCGGCGCGCCGTCCGTGAGGGGGGGGCACCGGACACGCGCCGCCTCTTCGACATGCCACCACACCACCCCGCATGTATGAGGGCCCGGTACGACGCTCCGGTGGCATTGCTACCCCGGTGCCCCGTCCGCCTAACCTGTGAGCGTTTGACCACGCGATCTAGCCCTTTGACTTTGCAGACGGGCTTTGACGGTGGACCTCTCCACCCGGTTGTGTCAGTTCGGCCCATAGGGACACCCGGGAGCAACATCCGGGCCAAACCCACAGCTACATCCACTCCGTGTAGACCCGACGCGTCCGTTTCCCCCCTCCAGGTGCCGGCGGCGGCGCCGTCCGTGAGGGGGGGGCACACCCCGGAGACGCGTGCCGGGCATTTGCAACCGCCACAACACTTCCAGACTTGTGAGAGGCCGCCTACGCAAGATTTGACGGTATGCTAGCCCCCGGAGGCCGCCGCCGAGTCGTGAGCAGCGAAGAGCAATCCGCGTAGAGGAAGTGTTCGATACTTCTCCATCACGAAAAATTATGAAAAATTACCATCGGTCCTATAGCACATGTGCCCACGTCATGTAAAAACTCATGATTTTATCGCGCTCCGGTATTTAATAATATTCACGCCGCGCCGTTTCCGCAGAACGCGTCTACTACCGTGTCATCGCCGTCCGTGAGGGGGGCCACACCGGAGACGCGTGCGCCTCTTCGGACATGCCACCACACCACCCGCATGTATGAGGGCCCGATCACGACGCTCGGTGGCATTACTACCCCAGGGCCCCGTCCGCCTAACCTCAGAGCGTTTGACCACGGATCTAGCCTTTGACTTTGCACGGACGGATTTGACCAAGGGCCTCTCCACCCGGTTGTGTTAGGTCAGCCCATAGGAACACTTTGGAGCAACATCCGGCGGACCCACAGCAAGATCCCTCCGTAGACCCGACGCGTCTTTCCCCTCCAGTGCGGCGGCGGCGCCGTCCGTGAGGGGGGCACACCGGACACGCGTGCGCCTCTTCGGACATGCCACCACACCACCCGCATGTATGAGGGCCCGATCACGACGCTCCGTGGCATTGCTACCCCCAGTGCCCCGTCCCCCGCTTAACCTCAGAGCGTTTGACCACGCGATCTAGCCCTTTGACTTTGCACGGACGGGCTTTGACCAAAGGACCTCTCCACCCGGTTGTGTCGATTCGGTCCCATAGGGACACCCGGGAGCAACATCCGGGCCAAACCCACAGCTTCATCCACTCCGTGTAGACCCGACGCGTCCACTTCCCCCCACCAGGTGCCGGCGGTGGCGCCGTCCGTGAGGGGGGGCACACCTCGGAGACGCGTGCCGGGCATTTGCAACCGCCACAACACTTCCAGACTTGTGAGAGGCCGCCTACGCAAGATTTGACGGTATGCTAGCCCCCGGAGGCCGCCGCCGAGTCGAGACGCCGAAGAGCAATCCGCGAGAGGGAAGTGTTCGATACTTCTCCATCACGAAAAGTTATGAAAAATTACCATCGGTCCTATAGCACATGTGCCCACGTCATGTAAAAACTCATGATTTTATCGCGCTCCGGTATTTAATAATATTCACGCTGCATCGTTTCCGCAGAACGCCTACTACCGTGTCATCGCCGTCCGTCCGTGAGGGGGCCACACCGAGACGCGTGCCGCCTCTTCGGACATGCCACCACACCACCCGCATGTATGAGGGCCCGATCGGCGCTCGGTGGCATTGCTACCCCAGGCCCCGTCCCCCGCCTAATCCAGTAGCGTTTGACCACCGGATCTAGCCCTTTGACTTTGCACGGACGGGATTTGACCAAAGGTCCTCTCCACCCGGTTGTGTTAGGTCAGCCCATAGGAACACTTTGGAGCAACATCCGGGCGGACCCACAGCAAGATCCCTCCGTAGACCCGACGCGTCTGTTTCCCCCTCCGGTGCCGCGGCGGCGCGCCGTCCGTGAGGGGGGGGTACACCGGACACGCGTGCGCCTCTTCGAGACATGCCACCACACCACCTCGCATGTATGAGGGCCCGGTGACGACGCTCGGTGGCATTGCTACCCCGGTGCCCCGTCCCCCCTAACCTGTAGCGTTTGACCACGCGATCTAGCCTTTGACTTTGCACGACGGGATTTGACCAGTGGGCCTCTCCACCCGGTTGTGTTAGGTCAGCCCATAGGAACAATTTGGAGCAACATCCGGGCCAGACCCACAGCAAGATCCCTCCGTAGACCCGACGCGTCCGCTTCCCCCCACGTGCGGCGTGGCGGCGCCGCCCGTGAGGGGAGCACACCGGACACGCGTGCGCCTCTTCGGACATGCCACCACACCACCCGCATGTATGAGGGCCCGGTCTGACGCTCCGTGGCATTGCTACCCCGGTGCCCCGTCCGCCTAACCCTGTAGCGTTTGACCACGCGATCTAGCCCATTGACCTTGCACAGACGGGCTTTGACCAGGGGACCTCTCCACCCGGTTGTGTCAGTTCGGCCCATAGGGACACCCGGGAGCAACATCCGGGCCAAACCCACAGCTACATCCACTCTGTAGACCCGACGCGTCTGCTTCCCACCTCCAAAGCCGCCCGGCGCGCCGTCCGTGAGGGGGGGGCACACCCCGGAGACGCGTGCCGGGCATTTGCAACCGCCACAACACTTCCAGACTTGTGAGAGGCCGCCTACGCAAGATTTGACGGTATGCTAGCCCCCGGAGGCCGCCGCCGAGTCGTGAGACGCGAAGAGCAATCCGCGTAGAGGGAAGTGTTCAGATACTTCTCCATCACGAAAAATTATGAAAAATTACCATCGGTCCTATAGCACATGTGCCCACGTCATGTAAAAAACTCATGATTTTATCGCGCTCCGAGTATTTAATAATATTCACGCCGCATCATTTCCGCAGAACGTCTACTACCGTGTCATCGCCGTCCGTGAGGGGGGCCACACCCCGGAGATGCGTGCCGCCTCTTCGGACATGCCACCACACCACCCCGCATGTATGAGGGCCCGATGCGACGCTCCGGTGGCATTGCTACCCCCCAGGGCCCCCGTCCCGCCTAACCCTGTAGCGTTTGACCACCGGATCTAGCCCTTTGACTTTGCTCGGACGGGATTTGACCAGTGGGCCTCTCCACCCGGTTGTGTTAGGTCAGCCCATAGGAACACTTTGGAGCAACATCCGGGCGGACCCACAGCAAGATCCCTCCGTAGACCCGACGCGTCTGCTTCCCCCTCCGGTGCGGCGGCGGCGCCGTCCGTGAGGGGGGGGCACACCGGACACGCGTGCCGCCTCTTCGACATGCCACCACACCACCCGCATGTATGAGGGCCCGGACGACGCCTCGGTGGCATTGCTACACCCCAGTGCCCCGTCCCCGCCTAACCTCAGAGCGTTTGACCACGCGATCTAGCCCTTTGACTTTGCACGACGGGCTTTGACCATGGACCTCTCCACCGGTTGTGTCGATTCGCCCATAGGGACACCGGGAGCAACATCCGGGCCAAACCCACAGCTACATCCACTCCGTGTAGACCCGACACGTCTGTTTCCCCCTCAAGGTGCGGCGGCGGCGCCGTCTCCGTGGGGGGGGGCACACCGAGACGCGCGTGCGGGCATTTGCAACCGCCACAACACTCCCAGACTTGTGAGAGGCCGCCACGCAAGATTTGACGGTATGCTGGCCCGGAGGCCGCCGCCACAATCGTGACGCGCAAGAGCAATCCGCGTAGAGGAAGTGTTCAGATACTTCTCCATCACGAAAAATTATGAAAAATTACCATCGGTCCTATAGCACATGTGCCCACGCCATGTAAAAACTCATGATTTTATCGCGCTCGAGTATTTAATAATATTCACGCCGCATCGTTTCCGCAGAACGCCTACTACCGTGTCATCGCCGTCCGTCCGTGGGGCCACACCGGAGACGCGTGCGCCTCTTCGGACATGCCACCACACCACCCCGCATGTATGAGGGCCCGGTGCGACGCTCCGGTGGCATTGCTACCCCTAGGGCCCCGTCCCCGCCTAACCCTGTAGCGTTTGACCACGGGATCTAGCCCTTTGACTTTGCACGGACGGATTTGACCAAAGGGCCTCTCCACCCGGTTGTGTTAGGTCAGCCCATAGGAACACTTTGGAGCAACATCCGGGCGGACCCATAGCAAGATCCCTCCGTAGACCCGACGCGTCTGTTTCCCCAGTGCCGCGGCGGCGGGCGCCGTCCGTGAGGGGGGGCACCCCGGACACGCGTGCCGCCTCTTCAGACATGCCACCACACCACCCCGCATGTATGAGGGCCCGGTATGGCGCTCCGGTGGCATTGCTACCCCCCAGTGCCCCCGTCCCCCCTCCAGGTGCCGGCGGCGGCGCCGTCCGTGAGGGGAGGGGGGGCACACCCCGGAGACGCTCCGAGTATTTAATAATATTCATAT
Organism: Aegilops longissima; assembly: GCA_021605205.1. NCBI lineage: Eukaryota > Viridiplantae > Streptophyta > Magnoliopsida > Poales > Poaceae > Aegilops > Aegilops longissima. The sequence goes on from CM038680.1 coordinate 34,769,781, forward strand.
AATTCTAATGAATACCGGAGCTTGTAACGTGTGGATTACTGAACTATTTAAACAGGTCAAATTGCTTTCCCCTCGGCGAGGTGGGACTATTTAAAAAAAATTGTGGTTTGCATATATGCCGACGGCCTAGCCGTCGTCATAGGCCTCCCACCTATGCCGACGGCCTGTGCTTCGGCATATGTGCCGTCGTCATAGGCCTCCCACTCCCCCGGGCTGCTGACATGTGGGGCCCAGGCCTATGCCGACGGCCATGCCGTCGGCATAGGGCCAACCTTATCCTCACCGCACCCGACCTCCTCCACTCATTTCTTCCTCAACCGCACCCGACCCCGATCCCTACCGCCGCCCACCTCCTCCTCCCGCCTGAGCACGCCACGCCCGCCCCCCCGCCCCTTGAGCACGCCGGGCGCCCGCCTCCCGCTCCAACCCAGCGCCGCCCACCCAGAGCCGCCCGTCGCCGCGCCTCCCCTTGCCCCAGCCACCCCCCCCGACCCCAGGCCGCCGCCCGCCTCGACTCATGGCGCCCAGCAACCGCCCGCCCAGCCCCTGGCCAAGCCGCCGCCCGCCCTCTCCCCGCCTCCGACCTTCCCGCCTGACCCCAAGACCGCCTCGACCCCCTTGGCCGCCCGCCCGACCCCCTCCTCCGGCCTCCCGCCTCCCCGAACCCCGTCGACCTCCCGCCCGACTCCGCGCCTCCCCGCCCCAACTCCGGCCGGCCCTCTCGAAGGTGAAAATTTTATGTATTTTTAGTGTTTTTTAGTAATTTTGTAGCTAGTTAGATAGGTATTTAGATAGATATTTAGATAGTTAGATACCTAGTTAGATAGATAGTTATATAGATAGTTAGATAGGTAGATAGTTAGATAGATAGTGAGATAGTTAGTAGGTAGATAGTTAGATAGTTAGATAGATAGTGAGATAGGTAGTAAAAAGATTTGGTTAGATGAGATGCTATATGTTGCATATTTTGCAAAAAAATTTGGTTCGATGAGATGAATCAATGATTATGATTTAATAGGTGATAATGATGATGATGAATATGTGATGACGATGATGAATATATTGTTAATGTTTTTAGTTTTTTGCCTACATGATGCAAAATAAATGAATGCATGTTTAAATGTTTTAAATATGCTCTATGAGTTGTGATGTTCTAAATTTTTGTCGATGGAATTTGCAGGCTTTGTGGTGTTGCATTTCATCAAAGTGACCGTTGTCCGACGCGTTGTTCCCTGAGCATCCCTCATTGTTCGACTCCTTCCCCTACAGCCGAGGGTGAGCTACAAGTCCATCTCCTCCATTTTTGATGTCACTAGATTTCATTCTCAAGTCAATCATGTAACCTAGGCGTCTCCGTCCGAAAGGTTGCATCGATAAATATGCATTCAATTGCATATTTATCACCGCAGCTGTTTCGGATTGTCCAGCGTTTTCCACGAACAGCCCGAGGATGTGTAGATTGGGTATGTTCTCCATGTTCTACCCCGTTCCGAGACAGGATTTCGGCGGCGCCTCCCCATTGTTCTCCGGAGCACATTCTCTCGGCTATTTGACGAGACGTGTATCTGGAGAACAGCGGGGAGGTGCTGCCGAAATTTTGTCTCGGAACGGGGTAGAATGGAGAACGTACTCAATCTACACATCCTCGGGTGGGATTAGGACCCATCTTTACCTATTAGAGATGTAGGTGGATTCAGCGCGTAGAAACTGAAAATTTGATGTGATTAATTTAAGTGAATCCTTAATTATGTTGTGTGGTTTGCAAAATAGCAGAGGATGGCAGATAATCATTGGATGTACAGTGGTTTTATCCGTCGGAATCGAGTAACATCAGAGTGGATCGCAAAAACCGATGTGTATTTGAAGGAGATATTCCGTCATCCAATGAGAATTATCCCACCATGCCCCTGTGCGAGATGTGCCAGACGTCACCGTAGAAATCAGACGGACATGAGTGAGCACCTTCGCACGCACGGATATATGCCAAACTTTGACATGCCGCCGATAAACATAGCCGATCAGGACCGTGGTAGAGAGGAGGTGATGCGACAACGCATCGATGGATATGAGGACGACGGGGTCAGGGACATGCTAGATGATGTCATTGTTGCAGAAATGGCAAATGCGACACCTTCAGAGAGCCGGAGGCAACCGCAAAGGCCTTCTTGGAGGTCTTGGCCTCGTCGAAGAAACCTCTTTATGCGGGTGCGAAAATATCTCAGCTGGATGCCATCTCGCAACTGATTGCGGTCAAGGCTGAGTATGGTCAGTAGCTGTAAATGCTTCAAGCATTCACAGGAATATGGTCTAACAGCCTCCACGAGGGTCATGAACTGCCAAAAGCATGTACGATACAAAGAAAATCATGAAGGCACTCTCTATGGATTATGAGAAAATAGATGTTTGCTCAAGAATTGCCTTTTGTTTAGGCACAGTATGCGGATGACAAGTCTTGTAGGAAGTGCGGTTCGTCTCGGTACATTGAGGTGGTCGGTGAGGATGGTGAGAAAAGCAGCTAACCATCCCGTTAAGGTTCTTCGTATCTTGATTTTATAAAAGACTGCAGCGCCTTTTCATCACGAAGGAGTCTGCCAAAATGATGAAGTGGCACAAGGAAGGTATAAGGTACAATCCAAAAAATCGTACATCCATCGGGAGGAAGCATGGAAGTCATTCGATGAAGAATACCCGAGGAAGCAGCCGAGGCTGGGAATGTCGAATAGCCATACCGGTGATGGGTTGAATCCATATGGTATGTCGTCCAATCCATACAGCTGCTGGCCTGTGTTTGTAATTCCGCTCAATCTTCCTCCGGTGCCCTAATGCAACGGAAGACCATGTTCTTGTCGCTCATCATTCCGGGCCTGACTACCCGGGAAGCAATTGGGTGTGTTTATGCAGCCTTGTGGATGCTTTGCACCATTCTTGGTACTTTCCGAGGTTGACATACGACCGGGATCTGCAGAGAAATTTCTTGATGAAAGTTTGGTTGCACTATTGCATGCATGACTTTCCGGCCATGCTCTATTCTCGGATGGTGTACAAGTGGTAAGATGCCATGCCCAGTGTGCATGCAGGCTCTGCGAATGATTTGGCTGAGTAAGGGTGGCAAGTATGTAGCCTTTGACCTGCATCGACAGTTCCTCCCTCCGCACCATCCAGATAGGGAAGACAACAAGAACTTCACGAAAGGCGGGTTGTTCATGAAGTAACCGAGATTCCAACATTTTCGGGGGCAGATGTTCTTGCTCAGCTAAAAGCTCTGAAGCCTAAAGTCAAAGGCAAAGGCAAAGCCAAAGACAAAGGCTTCGAGGGATATGGTGAGACGCACATCTGGACTCACATTACCCCCTTCTCGCAGCTTCCCTATTTCAAGGACCTCAAACTTCCTTACAATATTGATGTGATGCACACGAAAAGAATGTGGCGAGTCCCTTTTCACACGATCCTCAACATTCCCGATAAGACGAAGGATAACGTAAAAGCTAGAGCCGATCAACGAGAGAATTTGTGATAGACCACGCTGAACATGAAGCCTCCCACAGTGGTCGAAAAAACTGGTTCAAGCCGATCTCGACTTTGTCCTTAAACGCCGTAAAAAAAGAAGTACTTATCCGGCTGAAACAAATTTTGAAGTTCACCGATGGTTATGCATCGAATATAAGTAAGGGAGTCAATCTTTCAACGGGCAAAGTGACCGGCTGAAGAGTCATGACTACCATGTATGGATTGAGCGGATAATGCGGTGATGGTTCGAGGCTATGTCCCCGAGCATGTCTGGCGAGTGCTTGCCGAGCTTAGCCATTTCTTCCGCACGCTCTGTGCTAAAGAAGTAAGTAAAGAGGTGATTGAAAAATTGCATAAGAAGGCACAGGAGTTGATAGTCAAGCTAGAGAAGATCTTTCCGCCAGGCTTCTTTACTCTGATGACACATCTCATTCTGCACCTCGCGAACGAGGTATTGTTGGGGGGCCCTGTGCAAAATCGGTGGCAGTACGGCCCTGAGAGGCAGAACAAGCATCTCCGACAGAAATGTGGAAACAAAGCTAAGATTGAAGCTTCCATAGCTGAGGCAGTTATCCTAGAGGAGGTGTCAGACCTCAGGACATCATACTATCCAGACCACGTTCCCCATCTTCATAACAAGGTGCCTCGATACAATATAGAAGAGCCCAAGTATCAACCCAGGCTCGATCTATTCAACGCGCAAGGTGGGAGGGCTGGGGCCTCGAAATCTTATAACATGCCACGACAAGAGTGGGAGGACCTCATGTTCTATATCTTGCACAACATCAAGGAAGTTGAGGAAGTGTGGATGAGGTAATACCACTACACCATTCCTTTATGTCTTCCACATCATCATGTTTCATGTTCACTTAGTCCCGGTCTAACACCGCTTATCTTTTTTTAGTGATTTCGTTCAATAGGAATGGACGGGAGTGAATCCTCCTACTGAGGCGGAGGCACTTACTCTTCTCCGTCATGGAAACCACGGACGTAAAAATTTTGTTGCTTGGTTCATGGAGAAAGTAAATTTCCACACTCCCTATTAAATACCTACTTCAACATTTATTAGTTAACCGAACTAATGCACGCAACAATTTCCATTATACTTGTAGGAAAAGATCCGAACATATCTATGGATGATGAATTGAGATGGGTTTCCATGGGTTTTGACCCTGCCGTCATGACATGTACAAAGTATGATGTGAATGGGTATCGCTTCCATACAGAGGAGCACCAAAACAGCCGCCGATCCGAAAACTATAAATCTTTGGAGTGTACACCCCGGTCAAAATTCAGTAGACTACTACGGAAGGGTACAAAATATATCGAGGTTAAATTCCGCCAGGTGTGAGACCCTAAGTCCGCTCGTGTTCAAATGCCGATGGTTCGATCCACGGAGGGGTAAAACATCGCCTTCCATTGGTTTGGTCGAAGTTAAACCATCAATCGTCTATGCCGGAGTCGATCTCTTCATTGCGGCTACCCAAGCTACACAAGTATATTATCTGCCTTACCCATGCGAGAAAGTGTATCTAAAGGGTTGGGAAGTTGTGTTCAAGGTGTCGCCACATGGTAAGCTACCGCACCGAATGAAGACGATTACTACAACATTAACCCCATGACATACGAGGGAGTGTTCTATCAAGAGCAACCTGATGATGATGATGATGATGTGGTTAGAAACGATGGCGCTAGACCATTGGGTGATGATGATGTGGACCCAAACGTCGACGATGCACGGAATGATGGTGAGACCATTGTCAATGAAAATGACATACTTATGCTAGAAAAGTTAAGCGAAGACGCCGACGAGGAGGAAGAGCCTCCACCTCCGTCGGACAACGAAGATGATATGATTGATAGTGATGATGAGACGGACCGAGAAAGAGGTTACAACGGTGATGATTCATATGGGTTCTAGCAGATGTACGTTTCAAGTTTAGGAATATGCCTTTTATGCATTTTTATTAATGTGTTTATTATCATGCCTTTTCTTCATTTCATTAATTTACTAATTGCTTTTCTCTTTTCAATGCAGGTTCGTGGAACATGGGCAAGGGAAGGCTGACGGCGTGGGTTTCCTCGCAAGGTCGTCGGCTTGTCTAGTCGGAGTGGTCGAGCACGTAATCCTCCCCCTAGGCTACTTGACGATGACTCCTCACAGGGAGGTCGAGGGAGAGGTGCCCCTAGAGGACGAGGGGCGGGGAGAGCCTCTAGAGGACGAGGTGCTGGGGAGAGCCACTCTGGGGTCGCGGCTGAAAGAGCGCACCTCACCGACTTAGGGGTGTTGTCTTCGAGGCCCTCCTCTAGTGAGGTACCTTCCTCTAGTGAGGTACACTCTAGGGAGGAGGAGGAGGAGGAGGAGGAGGAGGAGGAGGAGGTGGAGGAGGAGGAGGCACGCGAGGAGGAGGAGGAGGAGGTTGGGGAGGGAGAGGCAGGCGAGGAGGGGGGTGGTGGCGGGGATGATGGTGGTGACGGGAAGGGGGTTGACAACAAGGGATGGCTGCGTGGCAACGCAAAGCTACCAAAGCAGGTTCCTGCTACTGAGGAGTAGAAGTGGCTCATTGAGCCCACGGGAAAAGAGTAAGCGGTTCATTATTTTGCTTGTCACATGCATATTCCGGTTGTTATTTATTTTGCTTGTCACATGCTAATAGTTCATTCTTTTGCAGCAACTGGATATATTCTAAAGGGGTCCGTATTCCCAACGGCCTCATCACCGTCTTGTTGAAGTTATCTTGGCGGGGTTGTACTGTCCGGATCGGTCGAGCAGCCGGACCGTCGGGTTTGGCCACGAGCTGGGACCATCGAGGCGGCCCTCCACGCGACCATGAGACCCATGCCAAGGCCGTGACCACTACTTTCTGGGTGAGTTCTCTTCAGAAGCACAAGTCCATTCTAGTTTCATGAATGATTTAACTCATGGCTTCTTCCATTCTTGTTTCATGCATGATTGTAGAAATTCTATCGAGTTCTTCCGGAGCACAGGGCTAGAGCGGACCAGATCGTCTTTGCGCCAATGCAAGAAGAAGGCCCACCAGATGCAAGACTAGGTGCGCTATGTGGCCATCTCGACATACTACCACGACGTTCTTGGTGTGAAGATGACCAAGGAAGAAGCGCGGAGGATGGGCATTACCTTGGAGAGGCACGAGTACTTGGCGGTAAGTATAAAAGATTTTTCATTATGCTTTCATATATTATGCTTTCATTATGCTTTCATTACCATGTGGTACATTTCACCGTTTCATGTTGACATGCCATTATGCTTTTATTATGTAGGTGTGTCCAAATTGGTGTTATGGAAAAGACGAGTCCTGGGCGGCATTGGTGGATCTTTGGTGTGATGGGGCTGGAGCCTGGGCGGCTATGAGAATCAAAAATAAGGCTAACCGAGGGAATGAGGAGTACATGCTCGGGAAACGAAACCACTATCTCCACAAGGCGGTTAATGTATGACTAACCCCATTAAACATTCTTCTTCTTCTATTTACCATCACTTTCTTATGTATGACTAACATCTGTTTGGTGGTGCAGGAGGAGAAACAGGCGGCCGCTCTCACACATGCAGGCGTGGGAGATCGCCCATCTGTGGGAGGACCCCAAGCTGGCGAGCCCAAGTACTACGGCAAGAAGACCGCGTGGAGGAAGGAGGCCTACTCCATGGCGTGTCTGAAGTTACATCCTGACACACCCGACCCCATTCTTGGCGGATCTGGACGACAGGCGGTGGTGAGCATGGGGCCCAAGGAGCACGGTCGGGAGGCGGTTCTCGATCTGTGGTCACTCCAACTATCTCCTACACACAGCCGTCGGATCGACCCGAGCTGAGCCAGTATGAGCCAGCCGGTGTCCAGTTCACAATCCGTCTTTCAGAGCAACAATCTGTAAGTATTTTCCTCTTATCTTCATTGCTCACTTTATTTTCCGCATCTAGTAGTTTTATGAGTTCCATCATGTCATACCGTAGGCCTACTGAGTACACACGCCAGAGACCATGGCGTGGCATCGAGGCTTCATGAACACCAAGTGCGGAGGATCGCCACCGGAGCAGGCTTTTCAGAAATGGCGGCGGCGGTGTCCTCGATTACAACCAACACAATGCCCTCGGCACAACCAAAGGTTGCTGACCTTTGAGGAGTTTGTGGCACGTAACGCTGGCCCTCGCGGTTAGTTCATCCCCAATCTATTCACCCCAAGCATGTCATGCCTTTCAACACAATCATATATCCCATTAATATGTCTTTTCAACATCCAGGGAACAGATGGATCTACCGTTGGCGGTGGTCTTCGCAGCACTCCGGAGACACGGAGCCCGACCACTCCGATCCACGGAGGCGGAGGTGGAGGCGGTCTTGGCGGTACCGCTGCCGCTAGCAGTGGCGACCTGGGCTTCGGCGGTCTTGGCGGTGACGACCTCCGCGGTGCTCGACGTCCTGGCGCTTAAGCCTAGTGTGTGGTGATGATGCTTGAGATGACTTGTGTGTGGTGATGATCATTTAGAGACTTGTGTGTGGTGCTTTTCTATATGCTTATGCTTATGTTGGTTGTGATGATGATCATTTAGAGACTTGTGTGTGTGTGATGATGCTTATGCTTACGTTCTTTGATATGTGCTGTTATATATGTGCTGTTATTTGAATTGAACTGATTTGAAAACAAACAGAAAAAAGAAAAAAAAATCAGAAGAAAACTATGCCGACGGCTATGCCGTCGGCATAGGACTGGCGTGAGCTCCCAGTTGCTGACGCGTGGCACCTATGCCGACGGGTAGCCGTCGGCATAGTTTCAAACTAAGCCGACGGCTAAGCCGCCGACATATGGTGCCACGCTGTCGTCGAATCGGGAGCTCAGGCGCACCTATGCCGACGGCCTGGCCGTCGGCGTACGTTTCGACTAAGCCGACGGCCGGGCCGTCGGCATAGGTGTGCCACATGGCGTCCTGCGGCTGGCCTAACTGCTCGCCACGTGGCACCCCTATGCCGACGGCCTGGCCGTCGGCGTACGTTTTGACTAAGCCGACGGCGTGCCGTCGGCATAGGGGTGCCACGTGGCGAGCCGCCGTTGCTCAGCAGTTGACGGCAACAACCGTTAGGCGATGGCGTTGCCGACGGCTAGTGCCGTCGGCATAGATGTACGGCCACCGTCGGGATAGGGTCTATGCCGACGGCCGTTCTATGCCGACGGTCATCCGGGCTACACCGACGGATATGTTGCCGACGGCCCTATGCCGACGGGGGCCGTCGGCATAGGCCTGTCCCGACGGCTAGTCAGGGCTATGCCGACGGCCTTGGCCGTCGGCATAGGGTGCGATTCCTGTAGTGTAATTGCCATCTATGCCTCATCCATTGCGACGACAAGGGGACTAGGGTGATGGGCTAGGGCAGCCTTAGGTTGGCCGGTGCTGTCTTTGTCGCAGCGGAATCCCATCTTGTTGTCGTCCATCTAGTACGCCGTGGGCGTTGTCGCTGCCGGTGCCGCCTACACTTCTGCTTTTTTTGGGAACGATACACCTCTGCTGCTGCTGCGAGAGAGAGGCGGAAGCGGAACAGGAGAGGCCGAGGATGGGGAGAGCTAAAGATGGGCTAATGGGCCCGACGAAAGACCGTATCAACCACAACGCACACAGTTCAATCCGCGGAGCAGCTGCCCAATCATGATCCGCAAAACACGCTTGGAAGGGTCGCTAATTATATCTGGACCATTAACAGCAGGAGGGGACGGCTAAAGACGCCAAATCGCTGTGAGAAGTCATAGCTAGCTGTGTTATACTGTTTAGTAATAGGTTCTCAAGGAACACGGCTTAATGGTCATGCACACGACCTCCACGATGCGACTTATCTTAAAAACATCTGCACCCGACCTCTGCTATGGGACTCACCTTAAAGACAGCGCATCAATTGAGAGTGAGTGTCACGTGTTCCAATGGGAGTCATTATATTAGTGATCTAAATGATCTTATATTTCTTTAGAGAGGTTTCAGATTTCTATATGAATTTAGAACATAAGTATTTTCCTAGTGGTGCCCTAGGAGGATTTCAGTGAAACGAAAACAGACATCTTTTGAATGAAAGTACCCAATATGAGAGTAGTATCATACTGTGTACACTGGAAAAAAAGAAAGCTCTTGTACAGAAGGAAAGAAGAAAACCATTAGATACTCTTTGCTCTGTGGATAACCAGTGCAAGTTCTTTTCCAAGCTTGGGCCAAACCAAACACACCAGTATAGAGCAACAGCACAATGCACAGGAAAAAAAAGTTAAACAGTAAAATGCTTGTCCAGATGCTTTTGTCAGAGGTATAGACCGCCAGATCATTCACAAAAAAAAGGTAAGCAGATTAAAAGGTATACAAGATACTCTGACATTAGTACGTTTCTTGACAGAACAATCATGGTACAAGATATCTTGTTGCCACATCCAAACACGCATAGAGCAGCAGCGCAATGAGCAAAGTGAGAGAAAAATGTGAACTTCACAGTTAAAATGCTTGTCCAAATGCTTGTCAGAGCACAGGTTGCCCGATCATTCACCCAAAAAGGTAAGCAGATTAGAAGGTATACAAGTGTACTCAACATTCATTCGGAACAATCATGGTACAAGATATCTAGCTGCCACCAGCAGACTGCCAAATATATAGTTCAAACGATGCTGTCAATCTACAAGAGAGATATGCTACAAAGTATCGTAAAACATTCTAATGAATCGCTGCGACGAATGGTTCCTAAAATCTTTCGGTACTTGGTATATATTTCCTATATTATTACCTGTCTTGGCTTTCAAGTTGCTGGGACCTTCCTGTTGGGCTCAAAGACATACTTGAACAACGAGTCTTTGATCGATAGCAGTTCGGGGACTCTCTCTTCAGCTTTGCCGCGTCCATCTCGTTGTTGCTCCGAGGTGCAACAATGACCTTAGCCTGTTCTTCTAGCGTGAAGTTTTTCCACTTGTAGCTGGGATCCATGCATGTACTTCTTATACATCCCCAGAATCTCATTGTGGCTGACCACGCCAGGATTGGTGAAGTTCCAGATGCCCCGCAAGTTCCTTTTTGCCATCTCAACTGAAATTGGCAAAAGCTCATCCAATACAGTCATGCTGTTTGGGATGTTTACCACCTTGCCGCAATGGCTAATCTTTGTGATGAAGTTTCGGGGATTGTTGAGGTCAGACAATATTGGCATCCGGACTCGCAGAGTACAAAGATTCTTGTACTCCTTCAACAGTTCCTCGACCTGCATTGTCCACGGAAAAAATGAACAGAAGTTTCTTCCCTGATTTACATCTCAAATTTACAAACATAACATCACCATACGGAAAAAATACTAACAAAGTAGATGTTACAGAAGGGAAGAAGCACTTACCATTGCCTTGGTCTTTGAGTAGAATGAACCAGTAAAGTTTGGTTTATCCTCTTCTTTGAGTAGAATGAACTAGCTACCGGTTCTACAATTCACATCCATGTTTCTTTCATTGATCATATCACTCCATTCCGAGCCGGGGAGACTCCCGTCCGCCTCCCCTCCCCTCCAGATCCCTCCCGATCCCCTCCGCCTCTCGTCCGCCTCCCCTCCCCTCCGCCTCTCCTCTTGCCGCCGCCGGATCCCGGCTGGGCAAAGCCCGTGCGGGGGATGATGGTGGCGGCGGGGCATCCCTCCGTCGCGGCTTGGAGGCGTGGCTGTGATGGTGGATCTTGAGTGGGCTCCTCGGGAGGACGTGTGTGTGGCCATGCTGTCGGTCACGCAGCGATGTGACCTCCTCTACCTTTGGCTGTCTTCATCATCGGTCCAAAGGGATCTGGTCGATGGGTGTTGCCTCGCGTTGGCTTCCCGGCGGCGGGTCAAGTGGAGGAGGAGATGGTGGCCTAGCTGCTGAAGTGGGTGAGGATGCCACCATCGTCGGCGACACCCGTGGGTGTAGGCGATGATGGGGCATCCCTTGCTCCATTTTTTCCAAGGAAAACCTTATATTTGAAGGAGGCTACCATTGACGGCGGCGCTCGTGGGCGTCGTAGCCCTCATTGTAGGCGTTGAGGGGGCTCCTGGATCGGATGATGGCAACATCTTCATCGTCACCCCCGTGGGGGCATCATCTTTGGAGACATTTATCGGCTGGACAGACATGTGGACAGCTTGGTGGTTGGGCGTCGGTAGGTGGTGGAGTGGTGTTTCATCCTACACATTGATGTCGGTGAATCTCGGCGGCATGGCACAGTGGAGACTCGGTGTCCGATTAGGGATGGCAATGGGTACCCATTACCCGTGTACCATGTGGGTAAAAACCCTATTAGGGTAAGGGTATGGGACAAAAAATTACCCATGGGTACTTAAATAGGAAAATATCATACCCATCGGGTAGAGAGGGTACGGGTATGGGATCGTATAACCCATGCCCGCGTACCCATGTACCCATCTAAAATGTTGATAGGTGGGTTTCCGTTAATATCCCAATGTATTTATTTCCCCTCCTAATCACGCAAGGTAAAAACTTTAATGTGTATTCAAATTATCTCTATAATTTATCATGATTTGGTGAAGTTAAAGTGTATTCATATGTGTTGTTGTTTAACATTTTTATATATCACTTTATAGGCAAGTATTTTTGTTTATGAGAATATGTTGTTGTTACAATATGTTGTTGTACATTGTTGTTTAAAATGTGTTGCTATTAATAATTTATGATTATATATTGCTTTTTATAACTATTTTCTACTCAATTGATGTGTTGTAAACGCGGGTATTTTTGCCCGCGGGTACCCATATACCCTGTCGGGTGACGGGCATGGGAAAAAAATGTACCCTTGACGGGTATGGGTATGGGTGATGGGTAAACTCAGGGCGGACGGGTAAGGGTATGAGGTAGCTCGACCCGTACCCATACCCTGCGGGTGCCATCCCTATGTCCGATGGGTGGCGCTGGACTCGTGCAGGAGGACGATGCTTTCTGGCATCATGGTGGCATTGATGGTAGAGAGGCCCGGCAAGGTCGATGCGTCAGTATCTGATCAGAGGATGGATCGATGCATGGATGAAGTAGGTGAAGGCTCTTGCAACATGCGCATGTGGTGCCCACTAAAAGTGCGCCGGACCGGTGTGTAACCTAGTCCAGGTATTATGGCTTGGATGGGGCATCCGGCATTAGATGTTAGGTGTTGGTGCGATGTTTGTTTGGTATTAGGCTCGGACATTCGTTACCCTTCATCACGGGGATATGAGTAGCGGCATGTGTTGCCAAGATGGTGGCTTCAGGCTTACTTTTGTATTACCTTAGAAGGGCTTTGTGAATAATTAATATAGTGAATTCCGCTTTTCACCCCTTATTTTGTCATTTTTGATACTAATTACCCCAATTACCCCATTTAGCGAGATTGCATCCGTTTTACCCTATTTAGCAAAAGTCTTGCCACAATTTACCTTGTTTAAAATTTATGATCGTTTTGACCAACGAGTCCCAATTGTAAGGTCCAACTAGCATATGCCATATCAGGATGGTTTTTACCTGATGATTTTTCTGCATGCCGAACCGCATTGCCTAGCTTCTCCTGACCAATCAGGCTCGATATGATCGCACCAGAGCAGCTCGCCGGATGGCCAAGTCGCCCAGGTCGGGCCGCACCACTTTGGCCTCCATTATCCATGGCATGCATCACACAGACGATCCTGCCCTAGTCTGGCCCAAAACCACTGGCTCATTCGTTAGGAGGGGGTAGGACGACCGACGACGTAGGCGTCGAGCGGCAGGCAAGGCTTCAAGGATTGGCCGGCGGCGATTGTCAGAGCAAGCAGCAGCCAGTACGGCAATCTTCTCCCCTCCAATGCATGGACGCATCCTCTATTTCTCACCCCTGGTGGTTAGGTTTTTTGTGGCTAGATTTTCTCTCATTCTGGGATACATATAAGATAGGTTTAGGCTACTCGCTTCCAGTTCGAGGAAGTATTGCGATGAGATGACTATACTTGATCTGTGTGGCATGTTCCCATTGAATAAATTATAGGAGAAATAGTTACTGATATAATTTGAAATCATGTATGTTTTTTTAGTATTATCATATGCAAAGTATGCATGATTCTGTGGATCAGATTAAAAGTGGTGTAAATATACTACTCCCTCCGTTCCAAAATATAAGTCTTTTTAGACATTTCAAATGGACTACAATATACGGATGTATGTAGACATATTTTAGAGGGTAGATTCACTCATTTTGCTTCGTATGTAGTCACTTGTTGGAATCTCTAGAAAAACTTATATTTAGGAACGGAGGGAGTACTTCACTAACTCTGATTCTGCGTTTTTTTCCTAAGGCTCCGACCTAGGGTTCCCTAGTCCCCCCGGCGCGCCGCCGCCGTGGGTTCCCCCCTCCCGCCGCCGTCAGGCGGCGTCCATCGGCGATACCCCCTGTCCCCAAGACCGTGCTCTGTATGCAGGTTTTGGGTTCGCTCTCGAATAGCTCAAATTGGAACTCGTCTGGGTTCTGGAAACACGGGAGACCGTCGGCATGGCTTCTTCCATGGATGCAAGTGCTAGTAGAGGGAACGGTTCAGCAGATCCGAGTGTTCTTCTGGAACGATTGCATCTAGAAGATGACGAACTTGACAACTTAGTCTCGGAGGATGAAGCAGAAGAACCTGAAGAGAAGCCCAAGTGGCTCGCGCTTCCTAGGGCTCTGACAGGAAAATCCTTTGGCCAAGGTGATCTGACCGCGGATATGAAGGCCGCCTGGATGGAACCCAGCACATGAAGTGATCTGGTGCAGAATTAACTCCAACCTGTTCTCGGTGCAGTTCCAATGTCTGGCAGATTGGAACAAATCAATGCATCAAAGGCCATGGGATTTCAAGGGTATGGCCCTTATGATTGCTGAGTATGATGGGTTTAAAAACCCAGAATCAGTGAAGCTTGATAAGATTGAAACTTGGTGTCAAATCCAGAAACTCCCGGATATGGTGCTGAAGCGAGAGAGATTTGTGAAGTCCATGGCTGAGCGTATTGGTGAGGTATTAGAACTACAAATAGTACTTCCTAATGGATTTTTGGGGGAGTTTGTAAGAGCACGGGTTCAGATAGATGTCAACAAGAAACTAACAAGGTTTGTGAGCTTTACTAAGGCGGACAAAACTGAATTTTATCAAGTCAAGTTTGAGAAACTGCCAGTTTTTTGCTACAAGTGTGGTTTGCTGGGGCATTGGCACGAGGAGTGCGGCACGGGAGAACACAATGTTGAAGAGATGGAATGGGGTCCGTTTGTCTTGGCTCCTAGAAGGGGGCGTGGAGGACGAGGTCGTGGTTCTGGTCGTGGGACAGGCAGAGGATTTGGCAGAGGTGATCATTATTCTGGGGATGACCCAGACGAAACCTCTGGAAGAGGACGAGGGGCTGGAAGATCAGGGACACAGTAGCACAAATGGGGGTATAATGACAACCATTATCCTGAAGACGAGGATTCAGGGAATATAGCTACAGATGGTCAGTTGATGACACAGAACTCGCGCTTCAATGCGAAAAATAAAATGAATGCAGATGTGGGAAAGGCAACCGATGAAAATACCTCTACTCATGAAGGGGCCAAGGAGGACCTGCTGACTCTGGGCAAAAGGGTAGCGGTGGACTCGGCGACCCTGGCCTTGCCGAAAAGTGGTCAAACTGGAAATAGTGGAGCCATTGTACATGCAGGTAACACTGCTGTGATGGTGGAACATTTTGATGGTTCAGAAGAGGATTTTGGAAAAAATGATGTGGTGGGCACACCACAGAAAAATGCAAACCGAAAGAAATTCAGAGCTGAAGATGGAGGGCGGTGGATAGTTCTTCTGTGAATGGTTTGGCGGCCTCCTCGTCGGAGGACCGCCTGTCCCAATGATTCTACTAAGTTGGAACTGCCGGGGAGGGGGGAATCCCCGGACAGTTCGTGATGTTGCGACACTGGTTCAGTCGCATTCCCCAATGTTTGTTTTCTTGTGTGAAACTAGACAAAAAGCAAGTAAAATGAAGAGGATTAGAGGGCGCCTCGGGCTTAAAGGATTTGAGGGTGTTGATAGCAATGGATTCAGTGGAGGTTTAGCTCTTTTTTGGCATGAATCATATCAAGTTTCAGTTTTGGGAACCGATAACCGGTTCATTGACATCTCGGTTACTTCCCCTGGAGGAAAACAATGGAGATTAACTGCTGTTCACGGCGAACCTCGAGTGGAAAGCAGGCATTTGATGTGGTCTAAGCTGCAGGCTTTGAAGCAAGTATCAAATTTATCGTGGTTGGTTATTGGCGATTTTAATGAGGCTTTGTGGAATTTTGAGCATATGTCCTTGACCCCTAGACCTGAAGCTCAAATGGCAGCATTTTGTGATGTGCTTATGACATGTGAACTCGTTGATTTGGGTTTTATTGGAGTCCCTCACATATATGATAACATGTGTGCAACCCCTCCTAATGTACGCGTACACCTAGATCGTGTTGTTGCAACCAATGATTGGAGGAACATGTTTGCACATGCCTCTGTACAACACTTAGCGTCCCCCCTGCTCGGACCATGTGCCGCTCCTTTTGAAATTTTCTACGGAGCAGGAGAGTCCCAGATTAAAGGCAATAAGATATGAGATTTTTTGAGAGCGGGATGCTGGGTTACCTGATTTTATAAAGAATGCCTGGACTGCTTTCGGTGCTATGGATAACTTGGGTCAGGTCAATGATGCTCTGAGATCTACCATGGCGTCGCTTAGATCATGGAGCAACAAGAGGTTTGGGAATATTACAAAGAAATAAATAAATCATGTACTCAGCTAGAGGAGCTGATGAGAATGAATGCTGACAGGCAGGAGATAAGAAAGGTTCTGACAAGCTTAATGAACTTCTTTATAAAGAAGAGATGCTATGGCTACAACGTTCCCGTATCACGTGGCTCAAGGAGGTTGATAGAAACACAAAATACTTCCAGAGCAAGTCGGTTTGGAGAGCTAGGAAAAATAAAATTCAGGAGCTTCAAGACAATGATGGTAATGTTTACACGGATACTGAAACTATGTGTAATATGGCCACCTATTGTTTTAAAAACATTTTTCACAGCTGATCCAACATTAAATGCCGCAACGGTCGTGGACCTCTTTCATGCGGTAATAACAGATGATGAAAATGACAAACTCTATGCTGACTTCTCCAATCAGGAGATATCTGATGCTCTTTTCCAGATAGGACCTTTAAAGGCACCGGGTGGATGGGTTCCCGGCGAGATTTTTTCAACGCAACTAGATGTTTTGCATGAAAATATTGTTAAGGCAGTCAAAGAGTTTTTCAGGACGGGAGTGATGCCAGAAGGGGTTAATGATACTTCTATTGTCTTAATTCAAAAAATTGCTAACCCCACAAAGCTTTCTGAATATAGGCCCATTAGTTTGTGTAATGTGATTTAGAAGGTGGTCTCCAAATGTCTTGTGAACAGTTTAAGGCCTCTGTTGGATGCTATTATCTCACCTGAACAAAGTGCCGTTGTATCCGGCAGGATGATCACTGATAATGCGTTGATTGCCTTTGAATGCATCCATTATATTAAGCAGGGAAAAGATCCAACAAAAAGCTTCTGTGCATACAAACTTGACCTGTTAAAAGCTTATGATCGGGTAGACTGGAACTTCTTGAGGCAAGTGATGCAAACGTTGGGTTTTGCTCGTCATTGGATTGACTGGATTATGACTTGTGTCACATCGGTGAGATATTCTGTGAGATTCAATGGGACCCTCTTGGATTCATTTGCACCGTCATGTGGTCTTCGGCAAGGTGATCCACTCTCCCCCTTTTCGTTCCTATTCGTTGCTGACGGTCTTTCTGCAATTCTAAGATAGAATGTAGAAGTGGGATTGATTACTCCAATAAAGATTTGTCGACGTGCGATGGGTATTTCACATCTTCTCTTTGCGGAGGACATGCTTCTGTTCTTCGAGTCGACACGGGCGCAAGCTGAACAAGTTAAATCTTGCCTTGATCTCTATGCAAATGCTACTGGTCAACTATTAAATTATAATAAATGCTCTATCATGTTTGGGGAAGTATGTCCGGTTAACTCTCAGAAGGACATTTGGGAAATTCTAAATGTGACAGTTACAGGCTTTGAGGAGAAGTACCTAGGGCTTCCAACCCCTAATGGCAGAATGTCTAAAGGTCGGTTTCATAATCTACAAGCACAACTTATGGAGAGACTGATCCAATGGGGGGATGGACATCTTGCCCAACCTGGCAAGGGAGTGTTAATTAAATCCGTGGCTGAGGCACTACCAGTTTTCATCATGGGAGTTTTTAAACTACCCTTCGCTGTTTGCGATGATTTCACGGAGATGTTAAGAATTTCTATTGGGGAGCTGCTAAAGGACAACGTAAAGTACACTGGAAATCTTGGCAGAAATTACAACAACCAAAGAGCAAAGGTGGTGCAGGGTTCAGAGATTATCGCCTGTCCAATCAGGCCCTTCTAGCTAGACAGGCCTGGAGATTGCTAACTAGGCCTGATAGCTTGTGTGCAAGACTGTTGAAAAGTACATACTATCCAAATGGCAAGTTGGAGGACACGGTTTTTTCGGGCAATGCTTCTTCAACCTGTACTGCAATCAGCCATGGCCTAGATCTGGTCAAGAAAGGTTTAATATGGAGAGTTGGAAATGGAAGGAGTATTCGTATATGGAGGGATGCTTGGATCCCTAGGCCTTTTTCATATAGGCCAATCTCAGTTCAGGGTACATGCAGGTACCATTTCGTGTCACAACTTCTATGCGATAATGGATCATGGAATTACAATCTGCTCCAGGAAGCCTTCCTACCATGTGATTTGCAGGAGATTCTGAAAATAAGAGCATAGCTGCGGCTAGGCGATGACGTGATTGGATGGGGGCCAGCTGGAAATGGTGTTTTTTCAGTCAAATCGGGATATACCTTAGCTTTTGAAGAGACATATAGATCTACTGCAGAATCTTCGAGCTCAGCTCTAGATGGACATCGGACCTGCTGGAAACTTATTTGGAAAAGTTTTGTACCTCCAAGAGTAAAAAACTTTGCATGGCATGCAGCGGTGAACTCCCTCCCAACATGGCAAAACAAGAATAAACATAACTTAGAAACTTCGGAATCTGCCCAATCTACGAGCGGGAAGAGGAAGATACATTTCATGCACTATGTAAATGCCCTTTGGCGATGCAATTGTGGGAGTGCATGTCAACTGATTGGCGTTTGCCACAGCTGGAGGAAATGAAGAATACGGGTACTGAATGGCTATTGGAGGCGCTCCATCCACTCTCTGAGATCGATAGGTGCATGCTAATGATGACACTGTGGAGGGTATGGCATAACCGTAATGAAGTGACTCACAACAAGGATCTGTTACCCATGGAAGTGTCCAAGCGGTTCCTCATGAGCTATTTGGGCTCGCTCTTATCACTCAAGTACTCGGATGAGGACCTGGTTAAGGGTAAGCAGGTGGTCTCTTATGATCATCTATATGAACCACTTGTCACATCAGATAGCTTCAGCACTCGGTTACACCAAAGAGGGATATATCTAGCTACGCCACTATACAACAGCACCAAGTTTCACATGCAATATCGAAAACCTTTGAAAAAGTAGCATCATACACGGTAAATAGATAGATGAATCTCATCTGGGAAACTGCAGAAGCGCAAGGCAAATATTGAGCCTTCAGTGATGTTGAATGTCCTTGCAACTTTAGGCCAGTGACTATGGATAATTGCCCGCCCAACCTTCATCCACTTCAGGAAGACTTCAATATTGTACCGTGGGTGTTGAATGAATACCTTCCTCGCCTCTTGACCATGTAGGTGGTTTGAGAGGTAGTCATCGGTGAACTTCTTTGAAAAGTATTGAAACAAAGATATGCATAAATCGCTGTTATAAATTTTGAAATGGCGCAAGGGGTAAAAACAAGGTAAAAGAGTTAGTACCATCCTATAGTTGACTGACGTCTTCTTCATTGTGCAAACAAAGATCTTGCTGTTATTCGTCACAAGTTTCTTTATCCTAACAATCTTTCTAAGTTTCTTGACTTGATTGATATTCATGGACATCTCATTTCCCCATATGCAAAATGGGTCGAACAGTGGGTCTAAGCCTCTGACTAGAGGACCTACATGTGCAAGACCAAATTGTAAGAAACCTAAATATTAGAATGATTCCTGCAACTGCACAATAATGTGCTATTAGCGAAAGGACAATGCATGAGCAAACCTCAATGGTAAACAACAGTGTCTCCCATTGTTTCCCTGCAACACATACAAGGAAGATCTTGATCAGGTTAACTGAGAGTTGTCATACTATCAGTAGAATATGTATTGAGTACAGACAAATTTGATTTATTTCTCACATGCATAACAATACAAAATTGTACCCACAACAAATGAAAATCAAATTGCAGAATTGAACCAAATAGTTAAATGGACAGCAAACCAAATGAACCAAAATAGTTAACTGAGCACGACATTGCATAATAGAAACATGTACTAGAAGATAAGACAGTTAACAAAACAAAGAATGCTTGAGAACAATACTACGAAATGTAGCAATTGTTGGATCAAACTGTTAACTGAACATTACATTTCAGAGGACCAAACTGTAAACTGAACATTAGATTGCATATTAACATTACAGAGGACAAATCACTAGAAGGCACTAGCGGTTGCCTCGAGAAAACATCACAAACTGTATTTTAAAGTAGACAACCGCGTGGCGGTGTCGATGGTAGCCTCGAAGACGAGGTGCTCCTCCAAGATCTGGCGGTCGGCATGCATGGTGCTACCTCTTGAGCACTGCGTTGGTTTTCCCTTGAAGAGGAAAGGGTGATGCTGTAAAGTAGCGTAAGTATTTCCCTCAGTTTTTGAGAACAAGGTATCAATCCATTAGGAGACCATGCTCAAGTCCCTCGTACCTACACAAACAAATAAGAACCTTGCAACCAACGCGATAAAGGGGTTGTCAATCCCTTCATGGCCACTTGCAAAAGTGAGATCTGATAGAGATGATAAGATAATATTTTTGGTATTTTTATGGTAAAGAATAAAAGTAAAGATTGCAAAATAAACGGTAATAGAAATAACGGTAGATTAATATGATAGAGAATAGACCCGGGGGCCATAGGTTTCACTAGTGGCTTCTCTCAAGATAGCATAATTATTACGGTGGGTGAACAAATTACTGTCGAGCAATTGATAGAATTGAGCATAGTTATGAGAAGATCTAGGTATGATCATGTATATAGGCATCACGTCCGTGACAAGTAGACCGACTCCTGCCTGCATCTACTACTATTACTCCACACATCGACCGCTATCCAGCATGCATCAAGAGTATTAAGTTCATAAGAACGGAGTAACGCTTTAAGCAAGATGACATGATGTAGAGGGATAAACTCATGAAATATGATATAAACCCCATCTTTTTATCCTCGATGGCAACAATACAATTCGTGTCATTTCCCCTACTATTACTAGGATCGAGCACCGCAAGATTGAACCCAAAGCTAAGCACTTCTCCCATTGCAAGAAAGATCAATCTAGTAGGCCAAACCAAACTGATAATTCGAAAAGACTTGCAAAGATAACCAATCATACATAAAAGAATCCAGAGGAGATTCAAATATTGTTCATAGATAATCTTGATCATAAACCCACAATTCATCGGATCTCGACAAACACACCGCAAAAGAAGATTACATCGAATAGACCTCCAAGAGAATCGAGGAGAACTTTGTATTAAGATCCAAAGAGAGAGAAGAAGCCATCTAGCTAATAACTATGGACTCGAAGGTCTGAGGTAAACTACTCACACATCATCAGAGAGGCTATGGTGTTGATGTAGAAGCCCTCCGTGATCGATGCCCCCTCCGGCGGAGCGTCGGAAAAGGCCCCAAGATGGGATTTCAGGGGTACAGAAGGTTGCGGCGGTGGAAATAGGGTTTTTGCTCCTCTGCTGATGTTTTCAGGGTACGTAGGTATATATAGGAGGAAGAAGTAGGTCGGTGGAGCTACGAGGGGCCCAAGAGGGTGGAGGGCGCGCCCAGGGGGGCAGGCGCGCCCCCGCCTCGTGGCCTCCTCATTGATTGCTTGACGTCCACTCCAAGTCCTCTGGGCTGGGCCTCCGGTTAATAGGTTAGTACCAAAAATAATATAAAAGTGTATAATAAAGCCCATTGAGCATCCAAAACAGATAATATAATAGCATGGAACAATAAAAAATTATAGATACGTTGGAGACGTATCAAGCATCCCCAAGCCTAATTCCTGCTCGTCCTCGAGTAGGTAAATGATAAAAACAGAATTTTTGATGTGGAATGCTTCTTAGCATAATTTTCAATGCAATTCTTTTATTGTGGCATGAATATTTAGATCCGAAAGATTCAAGACAATAGTTTAATGTTGACATAAAAATAATAATACTTCAAACATGCTAATCAAGCAATTATGTCTTATCAAAATAACATAGCCAAAGAAAGCTCATCCCTACAAAATCATATAGTTAGGCCATGCTTCAATTTCGTCACAAAAAACGTTCTCATCATGCATAACCCCGATGACAAGCCGAACAATTGGTTCATACTTTTTAACGCGCTTCAGCCTTTTCAACCCTTACGCAATACATGAACGCAAGCCATAGATATAGCACTATGGGTGGAATAAAGTATAATGATGGGGGTTATGTGAGAAGACAAAAAGGTAGAAGGTCTCACATCGACGCGGCTAATCAATAGGCTATGGAGATGCCCATCAATTGATGTCAATGAGAGGAGTAGGCATTGCCATGCAACAGATGCACTAGAGCTATAAATATATGAAAGATCAACAAAAGAAACTAAGTGGGTGTGCATCCAACTTGCTTGCTCACGAAGATCTAGGGCATTTTGAGGAAGCCCATCATTGGAATATACAAGCCAAGTTCTATAATGAAAATTCCCACTAGTATATGAAAGTGACAACATAGGAGACTCTCTATCATGAAGATCACGGTGCTACTTTGAAGCACAAGTGTGGAAAAAGGATAGTAACATTGTCACTTCTCTCTTTTTCTCTCAATTTTTTTTCTTTTTTTCTTGGGCCTTCTCTTTTTTTCTTTGTCTTCTCTTTTTTTAGTCCGGAATCTTGTGACGCCCGGATAATTAAGCTACAACAATCCCCCGTTAATGGTGCCAGGTCATCACATTACTGTTGGGGAACGTAGTAATTTCAAAAATTTTCCTACGATCACGCAAGACCATGGTGATGGCATAGCAACGAGCGGGAAGAGTGTCCGTCCACGTACCCTCGTGAGACCGAAAGCGAAGCGTTATAACAACGCGGTTGATGTAGTCGTGCGTCTTCACGACCCGACCGATCCAAGCACCGAGCGTCACGGCACCTCCGAGTTCTGCACACGTTCAGCCCGATGGCGATCCCGGACTCCGATCCAGCAAAGTGTCGGGATGAGTTCCGTCAGACCTGACGGCGTGGTGGCGATGATGATGCTCCACCGACGCAGGGCTTCGCCTAAGCTCCGCGACGATATGACTTCTCCAGCGCGGGGCTTCGCTTAAGCTCCGCGACGATATGACCGAAGTGGAATATGGTGGAAGGGGCACCGCACACGCTAAGGAAATCAACTTGTGTGTTTTGGGGTGCTCCCTGCCCCGTATATAAAGGAGCCAAGGGGAGGTGGCGGCCAAGAGGAGGAGGCGCACTAAGGAGTCCTACTCCTCCGGAGTAGGACTCCCCCAATCCTAGTTGGAATAGGATTCCCGAGGGAGAGAGAGAGAGGGGGCGGCCCACCTTTCCTAGTCCTAATAGGACTAGGGAAGGGGGCGCGCGACCACCTAGGGCTGGCCCTTCTCCTTTCCTCCAAGGCCCACTATGGGCCCATGTAGTTCCCGGGGTTCCGTAACCTCCGGTACTCGATAAATTCGATTTCACTCGGAACCTTTCCGATGTCCAAATGTAGGCTTCAATATATCAATCTTTATGTCTCGACCATTTGAGACTCCTCGTCATATCCGTGATCACATCCGGACTCGAACAACCTTGGTGCATCAATACTTATAAACTCATTATGACCGCATCGAACGTTAAGCGTGCGGACCCTACGGGTTCGAGAACTATGTAGACATGACCGAGACACCTCTCGGTCAATAACCAATAGCGGGACCTGGATGCCCATATTGGCTCCTACATATTCTACGAAGATCTTTATCGGTCGACCGCATAACAACATCGTTGTTCCTTTGTCATCGGTATGTTACTTGCCCGAGATTCGATCGTCGGTATCCAATACCTAGTTCAATCTCGTTCTTGGCAAGTCTCTTTTCTCGTTCCGTAATACATCATCTCACAACTAACACATTTAGTTGCAATGCTTGCAAGGCTTATGTGATGTGCATTACCGAGAGGGCCCAGAGATACCTCTCCGACAATCGGAGGACAAATCCTAATCTCAAATATGCCAACCCAACATGTACCTTCGGAGACACCTGTAATGTACCTTTATAATCACCCGATTCGTTGTGACGTTTGGTAGCACCAAAAGTGTTCCTCGGGCAACGGAGTTGCATAATCTCATAGTCATAGGAACATGTATAAGTCATGAAGAAAAGCACTAGCAACAAACTATACGATCAGGTGCTATGCTAATGGAATGGGTCATGTCAATCAGATCATTCAACCAATGATGTGATCCCATTAATCAAATAACAACTCCTTGTTCATGGTTAGGAAACATAACCATCTTTGATTAACGAGCTAGTCAAGTAGAGGCATACTAGTGACACTCTGTAGGTTTATGTATTCACACATGTATTATATTTCCGGTTAATACAATTCTAGCATGAATAATAAACATTTATCATGATATAAGGAAATAAATAATAACATTTATTATTGCCTCTAGGGCATATTTCCTTGATCTCCCACTTGCACTAGAGTCAATAATCTAGATTACACAAAATGATTCTAACACCCATGGAGTCTTGGTGCTGATCATGTTTTGCTCGTGGAAGAGGCTTAGTCAGCGGTCTGCAACATTCAGATCCGTATGTATCTTGCATATCTCTATGTCTCCCACCGACCAAATCCGGATGGAGTTGAAGCGTCTTTTGATGTGCTTGGTTCTCTTGTGAAATCTGGATTCCTTTGCCAAGGCAATTGCACCAGATTATCACAAAAGATTTTCATTGGACCCGATACACTAGGTACAACACCTAGATCGGATATGAACTCCTTCATCCAGACTCCTTCATTAGCTGCTTCCGAAGCAGCTATGTACTAAGCTTCACATGTAGATCCCGAGCGACGCTTTGTTTGGAACTGCACCAACCGACAGCTCCACCGTTTAATGTAAATACGTATCCGGTTTGCGATTTAGAATCGTCCGGATCAGTGTCAAAGCTTGCATCGGCGTAACCGTTTTATGAGCTCTTTGTCACCGCCATAAATGAGAAACATATCCTTAGTTCTTCTCAAGTACTTAAGGATGTTCTTGACCGCTGTCGATGATCCACTCTGGATTACTTTGGTACCTGCCGCTAAACTTACAGCAAGGCACACATCAGGTCTGGTACACAGCATTGCATACATGATAGAGCCTATGGCTGAAGCATAGGAACATCTTTCATTTTCTCTCTATCTTCTGCGGTGGTGGGCATTGAGTCTTACTCAACTTCACACCTTGTAATACCGGCAAGAACCCTTTCTTTGCTGATCCATTTTGAACCTTTTCAAAACTTTATCAAGGTATGTGCTTTGTGAAAGTCCTATTAAGCGTCTTGATCTATCTCTATAGATCTTAATGCCCAATATGTAAGCAGCTTCACCGAGGTCTTTCATCGAAAAACTCTTATTCAAGTATCCCTTTATGCTATCCAGAAATTCTATATCATTTCCGATCAATAATATGTCATCCACATATAATATCGAAAATGCTCTGAGCTCCCACTCACTTTCTTGTAAATCAGAGCTTCTCCAAAAGTCTGTATAAAACCAAATGCTTTGATCACACTATCAAAACGTTTATTCCAACTCCGAGAGGCTTGCACCAGTCCATAAATGGATCGCTGGAGCTTGCACACTTTGTTAGCTCCTTTGGATCGACAAAACCTTCTGGTTGCATCATATACAACTCTTCTTCCGTAAATCCATTCAGAATGCAGTTTTAACATCCATTTGCCAAATTTCATAATCATAAAATCGGCAATTGCTAACATGATTCGGACGACTTAAGCATCGCTACGGGTGAGAAGGTCTCATCGTAGTCAATCCCTTGAACTTGTCGAAAACCTTTTGCAACAAGTCGAGCTTTATAGACGATAACATTACCATCAGCGTCGGTCTTCTTGAAGATCCATTTATTCTCAATTGCTTGCCGATCATCGGGCAAGTCAACCAAAGTCCACACTTTGTTCTCATACATGGATCCCATCTCAGATTTCATGGCCTCAAGCCATTTTGTGGAATCTGGGCTCACCATCGCTTCTTCATAGTTCGTAGGTTCATCATGTTCCAAGAACATGACTTCCAAAACAGGATTACCGTACCACTCAGTGCGGATCTTGTTCTGGTTGATCTCTGAAGTTCAGAGAAACTTGATCTGAAGTTTCATGATCATCATCATTAGCTTCCTCCCTATTTGGTGTAGGTGTCACGAAACTGTTTTCGTGATGTACTACTTCTCAATAAGGGAGTAGATACAGATTATCTCATCAAGTTCTACTTTCCTCCCACTCACTTCTTTCGTGAGAAACTCTTTCTCCAAAAAGTTTCCAATTTAGCAACAAAAATCTTGCCTTCGGATCTGTGATAGAAGGTGTACCCAACTGTCTCCTTTGGGTATCCTATGAAGACACATTTCTCCGATTTGGGTTCGAGCTTATCAGGTTGAAGCTTTTTCACATAAGCATCGCAGCCCCAAACTTTCAAAAACGACAACTTTGGTTTCTTGCCAAACCACAGTTCATAAGGCGTCGTCTCAGCGGTTTAGATGGTGCCCTATTTAAAGTGAATGTAGCCGTCTCTAAAGCATAACCCCAAAATGATAGCGGTAAATCAGTAAGAGACATCATAGATCGCACCATATCTAATAAAATACGATTCGACGTTCGACACACCATTACGTTGTGGTGTTCCGGTGGCGTAAGTTGTAAACTATTCCGCATTGTTTCAAATGTAGGCCTAACTCGTAACTCAAATATTCTCCTCCACGATCAGATCGTAGAAACTTTATTTTCTTGTTACGATGATTTTCCACTTCACTCTGAAATTCTTTGAACTTTTCAAATGTTTCAGACTTGTGTTTCATTAAGTAGATATACCCATATCTGCTCAAATCATCTGTGAAGGTGAGAAAATAACGATATCCGCCATTTAGCCTCAACATTCATTGGACCACATACATCGGTATGTATGATTTCCAATAAATCTGTTGCTCTCTCCATAGTTCCGAGAACGGTGTTTTAGTCATCTTGCCCATAAGGCACGGTTCGCAAGTGCCAAGTGATTCATAATCAAGTGACTCCAAAAGTCCATCAAGATGGAGTTTCTTCATGCGTTTTACACCGATATGACCTAAACGGCAAGTGCCACAAATAAGTTGCACCATCATTATCAACTCTGCATCTTTTGGTTTCAACATTATGAATATGTGTATCACTACTATCAAGATTAAGTAAAACAAACCATTCTTCAATGGTGCATGACCATAAAAGATATTATTCATATAAATAGAACAACCATTATTCTCGATTTAAATGAATAACCGTCTCGCATCAAACAAGATCCAGATATAATGTTCATGCTCAACGATGGTACTAAATAACAATTATTTAGGTCTAATACTAATCCGAAGGTAGATGTAGAGGTAGCGTGCCGATCGCGATCACATCGACTTTGGAACCATTTCCCACGCATCGTCACCTCGTCCTTAGCCAATCTTCGCTAATCCGTAGCCCCTGTTTGAGTTGCAAATATTAGCAATGAACCAGATCAAATACCAGTGCTCTGCGGTATTAGTAAGGTACACATCAATAACAAGTATATCACATATACCTTTGTTAACCTTGCCATCCTTCTTATCCGCCAAATACTTGGGGCAGTTCCGCTTCGAGGACCAGCCTGCTTGCAATAGAAGCACTCAGTTTCAGCTTAGGACCAGACTTGGGTTTCTTCTCTTGATCAGCAACTTGCTTGCCGCTCTTTTGAAGTTTCCTTTTCTTTCCTTTGCCCTTTTCTTGAAACTAGTGGTTTTGTTAACCATCAACACTTGATGCTCCTTTTGATTTCTACCTCCATGCTTTCAAATCGCGAAGAGCTCGGGCATAGTTTTGGTCATCCCTTGCATATTATAGTTCATCACGAAGCTCTTGTAGCTTGGTGGCGTGATTGGAGAATTCTGTCAATGACGCAATCATCCGGAAGATTAACTCCCGGTTGAATCAAGTGATTGTTATATCCGACATTCGAGTATATGCTCACCGATGTAACCATTCTCCTCCATCTTACAGCTATAGAACTTATTGGAGACTTCATATCTCTCAATCCGGGCATTCGCTTGGAATATTAACTTCAACTCCTGGAACATCTCATATGCTCCATGGTGTTCAAAACGACGTTGAAGTCCCGGTTCTAAGCCGTAAAGCATGGCACACTGAACTATAGAGTAGTCATCAGCTTTGCTTTGCCAGACGTTCACAACTTCTGGCGCAGCCCTTGCACCAGGCCTGGCACCTAACGGTGCTTCCAGGACGTAATTCTTCTGTGCAGCAATAAGGATAATCCTCAAGTTACGGACCCAGTCCGTGTAATTGCTGCCATCATCTTTCAACTTTGCTTTCTCAAGGAACGCATTAAAATTTAACGGAACAACAAAGACGAGCCATCTATCTACACATCATAGACAAGCAAGATACTATCAGGTACTAAGTTCATGATAAATTTAAGTTCAATTAATCATATTACTTAAGAACTCCCACTTAGAAAAATATCCCTCCAATTCTCTAAGTGATTGCGTGATCCATATCAACTACACCATGACCGATCATCACGTGTGATGGAGTAGTTTCAATGGTGAACATCAATATGTTGATCATATCTACTATATGATTCACGCCGACCTTCGGTCTCCGTGTTCCGAGGTCATATCTTATATGCATAGCTCGTCAAGTATAACCTGAGTATTCGCGTGTGCAACTGTTTTGCACCGTTGTATTTGAACGTAGAACCTATCACACCCGATCATCACGTGGTGTCTCAAAGACGAAGAACTTTCGCAACGGTGCATACTCGGGAGAACACTTCTTGATAATTTAGTAAGGATCATCTTATAATGCTACCGTCAATCAAAGCAAAATAAGATGCATAAAGGATTAACATCACATGCAATCAATATAAGTGATATGATATGGCCATCATCATCTTGTGCTTGTGATCTCCATCTCCAAGCACCGCCATGATCACCATCGCCACCGCGCGACACCTTGATCTCCATCGTAGCATCGTTGTCGTCTCGCCAACTATTGCTTCTACGACTATCGCTACTGCTTAGTGATAAAGTAAAGCAATTACATGGCGTTGCATTTCATACAATAAAGCGACAACCATATGGCTCCTGCCGATTGTCGATAACTCGGTTACAAAACATGATCATCTCATACAATAAGATATAGCATCACGCCTTGACCATATCACATCACAACATGCCCTGCAAAAACAAGTTAGACGTCCTCTACTTTGTTGTTGCAAGTTTTACGTGGCTGCTACGGGCTGAGCAAGAACCGTTCTTACCTCGCATCAAAACCACAACGATACTTCGTCAAATAGACTCCGTTTTAACCTTCTCAAGGACCGGGCGTAGCCACACTCGATTCAACTAAAGTGAGAGAGACAGACACCCGCCAGTCACCTTTAAGCAACGAGTGCTCACAGCGGTGAAACCAGTCTCGCGTAAGCGTCTGGCGTAATGTCGGTCCGGCCGCTTCATCTCACAATACCGCTGAACCAAAGTATGACATGCTGGTAGGTAGTATGACTTGTATCGCCCACAACTCACTTGTGTTCTACTCGTGCATATGACATCAACGCATAAAACCAGGCTCGGATGCCACTGTTGGGGAACGTAGTAATTTCAAAAATTTTCCTACGATCACGCAAGACCATGGTGATGGCATAGCAACGAGCGGAAGAGTGTCCGCCCACGCACTCGTGAGACCGAAAGCGGAAGCGTTATAACAACGCGGTTGATGTAGTCGTACGTCTTCACGACCCGACCGATCCAAGCACCGAACGTACGGCACCTCCGAGTTCTGCACACGTTCAGCCCGATGACGATCCCCGGACTCCGATCCAGCAAAGTGTCGGGGATGAGTTCCGTCAACCTGACGGCGTGGTGGCGATGATGATGCTCCACCGACGCAGGGCTTCGCCTAAGCTCATGCGACGATATGACTTCTCCAGCGCGGGCTTCGCTTAAGCTCCGCGACGATATGACCGAAGTGGAATATGGTGGAAGGGGCACCGCACACTGCTAAGGAAATCAACTTGTGTGTTTGGGGTGCTCCCTGCCCCGTATATAAAGGAGCCAAGGGGAGGTGGCCGCCAAGAGGAGGAGGCGCACAGGGAGTCCTACTCCTCCGGAGTAGGACTCCCCCAATCCTAGTTGGAATAGGATTCCCGAGGAGAGAGAGAGAGGGGGGCGGCCCACCTTTCCTAGTCCTAATAGGACTAGGGAAGAAGGCGCACCACCTAGGGCTGGCCCTTCCCTTTCCTCCAAGGCCCACTATGGGCCCATGTAGTTCCCGGGGTTCCGTAACCTCCGGTACTCGATAAATTCCGATTTCACTCGAACCTTTCCGATGTCCAAATGTAGGCTTCCAATATATCAATCTTTATGTCTCGACCATTTCGAGACTCCTCGTCATATCCGTGATCACATCCGGGACTCGAACAACCTTCGTGCATCAATACTTATAAACTCATTATGACCGCCATCGAAGCGTTAAGCGTGCGGACCCTACGGGTTCGAGAACTATGTAGACATGACCGAGACACCTCTCGGTCAATAACCAATAGCGGGACCTGGATGCCCATATTGGCTCCTACATATTCTACGAAGATCTTTATCGGTCGAGACCGCATAACAACATACGTTGTTCCTTTGTCATCGGTATGTTACTTGCCCGAGATTCGATCGTCGGTATCCAATACCTAGTTCAATCTCAATTCTTGGCAAGTCTCTTTTCTCGTTCCGTAATACATCATCTCACAACTAACACATTTAGTTGCAATGCTTGCAAGGCTTATGTGATGTGCATTACCGAGAGGGCCCAGAGATACCTCTCCGACAATCGGAGTGACAAATCCTAATCTCGAAATATGCCAACCCAACATGTACCTTCGAGACACCTGTAATGTACCTTTATAATCACCCGATTCGTTGTGACGCTTGGTAGCACCCAAAGTGTTCCTCGGCAAACGGGAGTTGCATAATCTCATAGTCATAGGAACATGTATAAGTCATGAAGAAAAGCACTAGCAACAAACTATACGATCAGGTGCTATGCTAATGGAATGGGTCATGTCAATCAGATCATTCAACCAATGATGTGATCCCATTAATCAAATAACAACTCCTTGTTCATGGTTAGGAAACATAACCATCTTTGATTAACGAGCTAGTCAAGTAGAGGCATACTAGTGACACTCAGAGGTTTATGTATTCACACATGTATTATATTTCCGTTAATACAATTCTAGCATGAATAATAAACATTTATCATGATATAAGGAAATAAATAATAACATTTATTATTGCCTCTAGGGCATATTTCCTTCAGTTACTGTTGCTAATCCTTGCTTGCTCCAAATTTTAGTTCAAACTCAAATTCAAATTAAAGCCCAAAATTCCATTTATCAAACATGCAAACTAAAATGTTCAAGTTGTTGCAAATAATCATTTGATAATATTAGTGGAGAAATCATCTTTTTACAAAATGTTTAAATGCTCTAAAATTAAATAAAACAGAAAAGCTTTTTGAAAGAAAAGAAAACCAAAAAAAGGGGGAAAAGAACCCCCCCTCACCCTGGGCCGCTTGGCCACCCGACTGATACGTCTCCAACGTATCTATAATTTTTGATTGCTCCATGCTATATTATCTACTGTTTTGGACAATATTGGGCTTTATTATCCACTTTTATATTATTTTTGGGACTAACCTATTAACCGGAGGCCCAGCCCAGAATTGCTGTATTTTTTTTGCCTATTTCAGAGTTTCGAAGAAACGGAATATCAAACGGAGTCCAAATGGAATGAAACCTTCGGGAACGTGATTTTCTCACCGAACGTGATCCAGGAGACTTGGAACCTAAGTCAAGGAAGCTTCGAGGAGGGTACGAGGTAGGGGAGCGCGCCCTCCACCCTGGCCCCCCTGTTGCTCCACCGACGTACTCCCTCCTATATATACTTACTTACCCCCAAATGATCAGAGACGGAGCCAAAAACCTAATTCCACCGCCGCAACCTTCTGTACCCACAAGATCCCATCTTGGGGCCTGTTCCGGAGCTTCGCCGGAGGGGGCATCCACCATGGAGGGCTTCTACATCATCACCATAGCCCCTCCGATGAAGTGTGAGTAGTTTACTTCAGACCTTCGGGTCCATAGTTAGTAGCTAGATGGCTTCCTCTCTCTTTTTGGATCTCAATACAATGTTCTCCCCCTCTCTCGTGGAGATCTATTCGATGTAATCTTCTTTTTGTGATGTGTTTGTTGAGATCGATGAACTGTGGGTTTATGATCAAGATTATCTATGAACAATATTTGAATCTTCTCTGAATTCTTTTATGTATGATTGGTTATCTTTGCAAGTCTCTTCGAATTATCAGTTTGGTTTGGCCTACTAGATTGGTTTTTCTTGCAATGGGAGAAGTGCTTAGCTTTGGGCTCAATCTTGCGGTGTCCTTTCCCAAAGTGATGAGGGGCAGCAAGGCACGATTGTATTGTTTCCATCGAGGATAACAAGATGGGGTTTTTATCATATTGCATGAATTTATCCCTCTACATCATGTCATCTTGCTTAAGGCGTTACTCTGTTTTCTTGAACTTAATACTCTAGATGCATGCTGGATAGCGGTCGATGAGTGGAGTAATAGTAGTAGATGCAGGCACGAGTCGGTCTACTTGTCTCGGACGTGATGCCTATATACATGATCATACCTAGATACTCTCATAAATATGCTCAATTCTGTCAATTGCTCAACAGTAATTCGTTCACCCACCGTAAAATACTTATGCTCATGAGAGAAGCCACTAGTGAAACCTATGGACCCCGGGTCTATTTTCATCATATTAATCTTCCAACACTTTATTATTGCCTTTGCTTTTTTTACTTTGCTTTTATTTTACTTTGCATCTTTATCACAAAAATACCAAAATATTATCTATCATATCTATCAGATCTCACTCTCGTAAGTGACCGTGAAGGGATTGACAACCCCTTATTGCGTTGGTTGCGAGGAGTTATTTGTTTTATGCAGGTACGAGGGACTCGCACGTAGCCTCCTACTGGATTGATACCTTGGTTCTCAAAAACTAAGGGAAATACTTACGCTACTTTGCTGCATCATCCTTTCCTCTTCAAGGAAATCCAACGCAGTGCTCAAGAGGTAGCACCGACCCACCAGTCGGCCCAGCTCCCCGCCGCACTGATCCCTTCCTGTTCCTCCGACCGTGAGACGGGGCGCCCCCGGTTGCCACCACGCCGACTCCTCGCCGGCGGCGTCGAGGGGATAAGGATCCCCTCCCTCCTCCTACTCTGCCCAAACCCCCGCTTCCCCCAGATCTCGCTCGCTCTCTTCTCCATATCCACTGCGATCCCCTCTCTCCTCCAGATCCACGGCGCACAGCGCGCCCGTGGCCTCACCGCCGAGCTGACCGTGGCCACCGGCTGCCCCGTGACACCTCGTCGTACGCAGGAGCTTCACCGAGCACCACTACATCGTCTGCGCCCTCGACTTCGAGCTCGGAGCCATCGGAGCACCCGCTTCGTCTTCTTCTTCTTCCTCGGCTCCAACACGCTCCACCGTCGATTCTGTCGCCAGTGAACCCTCCCCGAGCCAACTGCCTTCCACTACCGACCCGTAGTGAGCACCGCCCTATTCCCCTATCGATTCCCCTGATGCCTCGCCCGTAGCCATACTTGCTGCCATGGGCCAAGCTCAGCTCGGCCGTGCAGATTGCTGCCGTCGTCACTGTCGTTCTCGTGGCCGTCCGAGAATGTCAGTGTGCTCGGGGCACCTCTACGGTGCGGCTGGAGTCCTCCATTTAGCCACTAGGGCCGCGTGCCGCCGTCCTCGTAGCACCCCCGAACGCCGCCCGCCCGCTTCGCCACCACCACTGCCGCCGGCGCGGTTATCCGCCTCGCCCGAGCTCCCTTGGTCGAGCCGCCTCGCCGTGCTTCGCCCCTGGCGCTTTGCCGCCGACGCCCGCCATCTGCCTACCGTGCTTGCTGCCTTGCTGCCCGGCCGCCGCCTATTGGTGCTGCTGCGGCTCCTCCTTCAACAGCAGCGCCGCCGCCGCTTCCTCCGCTGCCAGCCGCCCCATCCACTGCGCTGCTGCTGCCTCGCGCCGTCCGCTGCCGGCGCCGGTCGCCGCCCGCTGCGCTGTTCAGCCCGCCTCGCCTTCGCCTGCATGGCCTCGGCGATGCGCGCTTCATGGCCAACTCCCAGCTATGGCGGTCGCGGTCATGGCCTCGCTCCTGTGCCCGAGCGGGCACGCATCCACGCTGGCCAATGGGCCCCAACGCCCTAGACTGTAAAAAAAGATAAAAAAATATTAGTTAAAATTATAATTAATTAATTAATCTATTAATTGACTTAATTAAAATTTGTTTGATTAGCTTAACAGTAATTAACCTGCTAAATTAATTATCTAATCAATAATTAGTTAGGTCTTTCTATGACAGGGGGCCCCACGCCCTGTTGACCATTCAAATGTTGACTGGTCAACTGGGACCTCCTGGCCCACCTATCAGCCACTGGGTACAGTTCTGTGTACCCTGTGCTGGGTGCATCTAGCATTTTAGCATTTATTTTCGAATTATTAATAATTTCAGAATATTGCTAAAACTTTAGAAAATCATATAAAATAATCCGTAACTCAGATGAAAAAGTTTTATACATGAAAGTTGCTCAGAACGACGAGACGAATCCAAATACGCAGTCCGTTCGTCTGCCACACACACCTAGTCCGATTCGTCTGTCCGAAAATGCCTAACTCCGGGAAAACTTTCTCGGATGTCATCCCCCTTCGCCGGTATCGTGTAGCGCCGCGTTAGAACACCCCTAGCCCCGCGTGTTACCCCCGTCATGCATCTGTGTTGCATCTTTTTGCATTATATTTACTGTTTCTTCCCCCTCTTCTCTCCGGTAGACCCCGAGACCGCTGCTGATGCTTCTGTGATCGACTACGTCGACGACGACCCTTCTTCCCTTTCAGCGGAGCTTCCAGGAAACCCTCCCTTTGATCATCCCGATATCGCCCATTCCATTCTCTCATGCTTGCATTAGATTTTGCTACTGTAATTGGTTGCTCCTATTCTGATGCATAGCCTGCTTTTGTACCTGCTATTGTTACCTACCTGCTTATCCTAAACTGCTTAGTATAGGTTGGATAGTGATCCACCAGTGACCTCCACCTTGTCCTTGTTGCCCCTGCTTCATCTTCGACGACTCAATCAACGTGATCGATGACCAGAGCCTGACACCTCACATCACATCACATCCCTTTAGTTGCTCGACTCTGCAGAGCTACTATCGAGTGCCAAGGGTGATCCCTCATAACGCACTCCCGATGATAATTCTGTAGTGTAGCTATTCGTTCCTGGTCATCGAGGGTGTTTTCCTCTTTCACCATTCCCGATACGGCTCTGTCGTGCAACACGTCAAGTGTGAACCTCGAGGGTGGTCCCTCTTGCGTTCACCTTGATGATTACATTGAGTGGAATCCATCGGGGGTGATTCCTCAAGTTTTCCCCTTGATGTCTGGACACACAGTTACCTTGAATTTACTTGAGAAATTGGTGAAAGTAGGGCGGGCTCGGAGAGCACCCGAGGAGTTACGGTGGCGGCTGGCTGTTTAGCGGTATCACCCAGGAGGCGGTGATAGCTCCGGAGTTGTCCCGACAACCGTCACTTCTTTTAATAATGCACTAACAGGTCTGGGTATTTGTTCTGAGTTGGCCTCTGGCCTTTACGCACTAACCACCACGCGAGAATAGATATGGGCCTCGACGTCGCAGTATCAGCCGAAGCTTTGTCAGCCGTCCAGTTCAGCATGGCGGCACGGTCGGATCGTGCTGGCCATCCGAGGTGGTGCTGGTATCCACCCTGCGCGCAACGACCCGGAGTGCAACGGGCGATGGGCCCAAGACCCCGGGGCGCTTAGGATGTAGACCGGCAGGGACCTCTCTGCTGAGCCTAGGTAGGGCTGCGATGT
Source organism: Aegilops longissima (assembly GCA_021605205.1). Classification (NCBI taxonomy): domain Eukaryota; kingdom Viridiplantae; phylum Streptophyta; class Magnoliopsida; order Poales; family Poaceae; genus Aegilops; species Aegilops longissima. Next base: position 34,805,769 of record CM038680.1, read on the forward strand.
GTTGATCTTCCGAGGCCGGGCATTGACCCTAGAAGGGTGTGTCCGGCCAGAGTGATCGAGCGTGTTGGGTAATGTCGTTGTGAAAACCGGCGGATCTCGGGTAGGGGGTCCCGAACTGTGCGTCTAGGCGGATGGTAACAGGAGACAAGGGACACAATGTTTTTACCCAGGTTCGGGCCCTCTCGATTTGAGGTAAAACCCTACTCCTGCTTGATTAATATTGATGATATGGGTAGTACAAGAGTAGATCTACCACGAGATCAAGGAGGCTAAACCCTAGAAGCTAGCCTATGGTATGATTGTGGATGTTGAAGTTGTTCGTCCTACGGACTAAAACCCTCCGGTTTATATAGACACCAGATAGGTTAGGGTTACACAGAGTCGGTTACAATGGCAGGAGATCTACATATCCATATCGCCAAGCTTGCCTTCCACGCCAAGGAAAGTCCCATCCGGACACGGGACGAAGTCTTCAATCTTGTATCTTCATAGTGTTGGAGTCCGGCCGTGACGATAGCCCGGCTATTCGGACACCCCCTAGTCCGGGACTCCCTCAGTAGCCCCTGAACCTGGCTTCAATGACGATGAGTCCGGCGCGCATATTGTCTTCGGCATTGCAAGGCGGGTTCCTCCTCCGAATACTTCATAGAAGGTTTTGAACACAAGGATAGTGTCCGGCTCCGCAAAACAAGTTCCACATAACACCGTAGAGAGAATAATTTTTGCACAGATCTGCTGACGTATTCCGCGGCGTGACATCACACCACGGCCAGGTCTTTATATTAATCATTTTTACTGTTCCACCTCAGCGTGTTTAGCGAGGCAGTTTCCTTGGCACGTCTTATCAAAGCATAGATCGTGCCCCCTTATTCCGGGATTCTCATCAATACGGACGTGGGTAACCCATCCGCGCCATTAATTACGGCTCTTGGGGAATAAGCGAGTTTTACCAGGCTGGTGGGGGACGCATAGCTTCGTCCGTCCATATAAGGGGATAAGGATCCACCTTTTCACCTACGCCTTCTTCCTCCTTTGCTTATCCATTCCCGCGCACTCGAGCTCCAGCGCCCAAGTCCGCACATCCCACCTCGACCTTTCTCCAACCATGTCAGGAGCGGGAGGCAGGTGGATGGCCTCCTCCGTCAAGGAAGGGCACATCACCAAGCTGCGGGAGGCCGGATACTTGTCCGGCAACATCGCATACAGGCTGCCCGAAGCGGGGCAGCTCATTCCAACCCCCGGGCCTCATGAGAGGGTAGTGTTTCTATCCCACTTCCTCTGCGGACTAGGTTTTCCACTCCACCCTTTTGTCCGGGGGCTCATGTTCTACTACGGCCTGGACTTCCACGATCTGGCCCCGAATTTCATCCTCAACATTTCGGCGTTCATCGTCGTGTGTGAGGCCTTCCTCTGCATCCAGCCCCACTTCGGCCTATGGCTGAAGATCTTCAATGTCCGACCGAAGTTAGTGGGCGGCCGCCAAGCGGAGTGCGGAGGCGCCATGGTTGGCAAGATGGCCAAGGTCCTATGGCTCGAGGGCGCTTTTGTGGAGACAGTAAAGGGGTGGCAATCGGGGTGGTTCTACATCACCGAGCCACGCGACCCTGAATGGGCGGCGGCCCCCGAATTCAGATCTGGCTTCCCCACACGGCTCTCGTCATGGAAAGAAACGGGCCTGACGTGGGGGGATTCGGAAGAGCTATCCGGACTCCAGACATGCGTCCAAAACCTGGTGGACAAGAACTTCAAGCTTGTTGACGTAAAACAGGTGATGCTCATCCGCCGGATTCTCCCCTGCCAAGGACGGGCCTTTAATTTGTGGGAGTTCGATCCGGCACAGCACCGAACCTTGAGCCGGCTCTTCGACACTATGTACGAAGAGGCCTGGAAGGTGCTGTTCAAGGGTGCTGAAGCCCCAACATCCGCTACCAAAGATCGCGGGTACAGCGCACGGCGTCGAGCCGGCGAGGTAAGTTATTTTACCCTTTACGGGACTCTTTTTTCATAGATTGACTCTATGCGGGATCTAAAACTCCCTAATTTTTGATAGAACTGGCTGAAGACGGCCGAACAGATTAACTGTCCGGCTCCTTTGCCGAAAGACCCGATAGACGCCCGATTGACGGTGCTGTTGGCTCCGGCGCCTCATGTGGTGCCGGAGAAGAAGGCCAAGAAGGAGGCCACGGGAACTCGAAGGAGTTCCCGACGCCAAGTGCTGTCAGGTTCCGAAGCGGAATCTTCTCCTGAGGACGAGGAGGAAGAAGAAGAAGCTCCTCCCCCGGCGAGGGAGGAGAAGAAAAGGAAGGCCGCCCCAACGGGGGAGGCCGGAGGGTCCAAGAAGGGAAGAACCCTTCCTCCGGACTTCTCCACCAACGTCGACGACGACGAGGAGGACTGGCCAACAAGGACCAAGCCCTTGGCGAGATCGTAAGTGTCCGGATACCCATGGTTATTTATAATTGCATAGTGTTCTCTAATGCCGAACAATCATGCAGCCCGCCCAAGGGCGAGCTCGCCAATTCATCAAGCGGGTCCCTGGGCTCGTCGGAGATGGAGAGTATCTCGCCTCCGGCCGCCTCCTCGCCTCACGCCGCGGACGACACCGCGGTGGGGCCCCAAGGAGGGCTTGGTCAAGAGGAGGTAGCGCAGGAGGCGCCACAAGGCGACCTCCCGGATTCCAGGTGCGTGGGGGGCAAGACCCCCAGGGGCTCTAAGCCCGACCCTCGTCCGGACTCCATGCCGGAACCATCAGCTGTTCCGAAGTCCGGACAGCGAATCCTTCGCAAGAAGGGTAAGACGCCGGTGTCCTCCATCCAACCGGAGGCGCCGGATAGCTTACTGGAGGCGCTCAACGGCGCCTCCATCGAGGAGGAGCACCGCACTATTATGAGTGCGGTGATCCGGACAGTTCAGTCCGCCAAGAGCGGACTGACCGAAGCCTGTACCAGCCTTCTAACAGGCTTTGAGGTAAGTTTAAAACATATAAAAATGTTACCGCATAGACAGTAGCCCCTGATGCTTAGTTCGGTGTTCGGAAAGAAAAGCCGGACTGAGGATCTAAAAAGATATACATAGGAGTCTGATATAAGTATGTCAATATGGGAATGCAGGCTCTTGCTGACCTCTGCCGACCGATCGGGAGGTCAATACGCTGAAGCAGGACCTCGAGCGTTCCGAGAACGAGCTCGGACAAGCCAAGAAGCAGCTCGAGGACAAGGAAGGTAAGAAATGCCTTATTAAAGAAATACCTTATAGAAAAGGTTTTGGTTGCAAAAAATAACAGAAATAACATGGGTACCGCAGGGGCCACGAACGAGGTGGAGACCCTGAGGGAAGCGGTGGCCGTGGCCGAAAACAAAGCGGCTGCGGAGCGCACCGAGCGAGAGAAAGGGGAGGCGCAGCTGGCGGAGGTGCGGCAAGAGCTCCAGATTCTCGTGGAAAAACACGAGGGTTTGGAGCGTGACTCAAAGACCCGAGAGTCCGAGCTTGCCTCGGCTCTTGAGAGTACCAAAGCTGTTAAGGCCGAGGCCCAAAAAGCCCTCCACGAAATCGAAGCACTAAAGAAGATAGCGGCGGGTAAGGCATTCTTTATGAAAAGCAAGAATGTAAAAGTCAATTACCTATTACTTACCCGGATTCGGAGCTCTCCAGGAGCATTCGCAGATTTGCCCGTGGTCGTCTCGATCTGCCGCTGTTCTACCGCGCCAGGAGGGAGCTCCACGGAGAAGGTGTTCGGTCTCGGTATCTCGAGGCGGACATCCGGTGCCCCTAAGCGACCAGCTGAAGCAGCTAGTCGAGCTCCACAAGGTCGCCGAACAGGCCATGAGGGGCCTTATAGAGCGGCTGTGGCCATTGGAGGCCATGCCCGGGAGCTACTTCGGCTTGGTGCAGCGGCTGGTGGATGCCTGTCCACGGCTTGAGGTTATCAAGCGCTCCGTCTGCATTGAAGGGGTCCGTCGGGCCCTTGCCCGTGCTAAAGTGCACTAGGGGAAGCTGGATGCGGAGAAGCTTGTGACGGACGGGCCACCGAAGGGCAAGGAGCATCGCACGCCCGGAATGTATTATGAGGGCCTCCTGAAGGGTGCTCGCCGAATAGCGAATGAGTGCTCCAAGGATGTAATTTTTGAATAGACTCGCGTTTGTTATTCTGTACGCTGAAAACTTGTCCATATGCGCTAAGCAACGCTTTATTAATTTAAAATATTACCTTCTGTGCGGCCGTTTATCAAATTTGAGAGATGGCAAGTCGTTGGCTTCAGCCCCCATGCCACGAGTGCTGGGGTGTTCGGGATAAACTTGAGCGCTCTTGTTCCCATTCTTGGGTCCATCTAGGGAGGCGCTCAACACAACGAACAAGGCAACCGGACTTATAATGCTTGAACACTCTCACTTAGCCATAGAATTCTATAATTTTAAATTTCGGCGAAGCCCCTAGTATTCGGAAGACCGAGTTCGGGGCGCTATCCACGCCTTGGCCGGATAATTCCGGTTCCTCGCTCTAAGCGGCATAAGTCTTTAGGGACCCGAAAAAACCTCTCGAACAGCGACCGGCTCTCGCCTTATCATGACGGTCAGTTTTGGCTTTCTCCACTGAGGTGCTCGACCCAGAATAACTGGGGCACAATCGCGATGGTTCTCCCGGTGCTACCTTAGCCGATATAGCGGGCGTAAGGTACCAAAACACGGGAGCCGGGCAAACCCAACTATTGACCCAAGACATGATTCGGAGCCAATTCATATAATGCTATAAGTTCGGGGTGCCGCACTTGTGAAAGTGTTCGGACTTTATCACACCATAATTTTGGGATACTTGAGCCCCTGGTGTGTTGGCCGTACCAAAGTGTACGGTTGCAGCATGTCGGGAAATGAACATATGTATATATATAAAGGAATTAAAGCAATAATAAGCAAGAGCTATGTATTGTTTATTCAAAAAGGGTACTGCAATGGAAGCAGAACGATATAAATAGTGCGGTAAGCAAGGGATGGGACTATCTAACATGTCCCCTCGAGGGTAAGCTGCGGATGGTATGTAAAACAGGTATAATGCTCATAACAGAGACCACCTGAGCACTTGACGTGGCCTTCCGCTTCCCTGGTTGTTGCATCGTGAGTTCGGCGATTCAAGTGCCGGACAGGACTGTTCAAAGACGGAGTCCTGAAAGTACAAAAAAGAAAAGAGAAAAGGGAAAAGGAAAAAAAAGAAATGACACAGACGGTAGCCCCTGGGGCGGTCGAGCCGCACTCTTGGCGTGCCGTTGTCTTGCCCCTCCCCATATGCCCATGGTATCTCCAGAGCGTAATTATGTACGCGTAATACTGGGTTCGCAATTTCGTGAGGGCTGGGGTTGGGGCCGGATTGCTACTCGTGCTTGAATCGTGCCAGGTGGTCTTGTTGCAGGTTACTCTGGGCACGCTTGGCAGTGTCCGGACGCTTAGTGGCCGGACTCGAGAATTGCCGTGAGAGGCTGCTTTGCACCTCCGCCGCGAGGGCCGCCGTATGCTCCTCCGTCCGGAGAGAGCGTTCGGTGTTTCCATTGACCGTGATTACTCCTCGAGGGCCTGGCATCTTGAGCTTGAGGTATGCGTAGTGCGGCACTGCATTGAACTTGGCAAATGCGGTTCGTCCGAGCAGTGCGTGATAGCCGCTGCGTAATGGGACGATGTCGAAGATTAACTCTTCGCTTCGGAAGTTATCCGGAGATCCTAAGACCACTTCGAGTGTAACTAAGCCTGTACAACTGGCCTCTACACCCGGTATGACGCCTTTAAAGGTCGTCTTTGTAGGTTTAATCCTTGAGGGGTCAATGCCCATTTTGCGTACTGTATCCTGGTAAAGCAGGTTCAGGCTGCTGCCGCCGTCCATCAGGACTCTAGTGAGGTGAAATCCGTCGATAATTGGGTCAAGAACCAATGCGGCGAAGCCGCTGTGACGGATGCTAGTGGGGTGGTCCCTTTGATCGAAGGTCATTGGGCAGGAAGACCATGGGTTGAACTTTGGGGCGACTGGCTCCATCGCATATACGTCCCTTAGTGCATGCTTCCGCTCCCTTTTGGATATGTGGGTTGTGTATATCATGTTCACCGTCCGCACTTGCGTAGGAAAACCCTTCTGTCCTTTATTGCTCGGCGGCCGGGGCTCTTCCTCGTCATCGCTATGCAGCCCCTTGTTATTGAGTTCGGCACCTAACTTGCCTGCTTGCTTGAACACCCAACAGTCCCTGTTGGTGTGATTGGCTGGGTTTTCGGGGGTGCCATGTATCTGGCACAAGCGGTCGAGTATTCGGTCCAAGTTGGACGGGCCCTGGGTATTTCTTTTGAATGGCTTCTTCCGCTGACCGGGTTTAGAGCCTCTGAATCCGGCATTGACGGCCGTGTCTTCAGTATTATCACCGTTAATGCGGCGCTTGTTTTTGTTGCGACATGACCTGCCATTGTTGTCCTTGGTATCCGGACTATCAGGATGTTTGGCCAAGTTGTTGCTTCGAGCTAGCCAGCTATCCTCTCCCGCACAAAAGCGAGTCATGAGGGTTGTGAGGGATGCCATAGATTTCGGCCTTTCCTGTCCTAGGTGCCGGGCAAGCCACTCGTCACGGATGTTATGTTTGAAGGCTGCAAGGGCCTCTGCATCCGGACAGTCAACGATTTGATTTTTCTTTGTTAGGAATCGAGTCCAGAATTGTCCGGCGATTCTTACGCTGCTGAATTATGTGGCTAAGGTCATCGGCGTCTGGTGGTCGCACATATGTGCCCTGGAAGTTATCAAGGAATGCGGCTTCCAGGTCCTCCCAACAACCAATTGATTCTGCTGGCAAGCTGTTCAGCCAATGCCTAGCTGGTCCTTTAAGCTTCAGGGGGAGGTATTTGATGGCATGTAGATCATCACCGCGGGCCATGTGGATATGGAGGAGATAATCCTCGATCCAGACCGCAGGATCTGTTGTACCATCGTATGATTCGATGTTTACGGGCTTGAAGCCCTCTGGGATTTGATGATCCATTACTTCATCTGTGAAGCATAGTGGGTGTGCGGCGCCTCTGTATTGGGCTATATCACGACGTAGCTCATACGAGCTTTGTCTGCTGTGTTCGGCCCGGCCGGTTTTGCTGTATCCGGCGCGACGGTAATCATCCTGTGTTGCTGGGCGCCCACGCGATCCGTAGATCGACCTTGTATGTTTTGCCTTATCCTCCAATATATCTCGCAAGTCCGACACGTTATCCCTTGCCTTGGTACTTTTTGAGCGGCGTCGGGGTGTGGCTTGAACGAAGGGCCGAGAGGCTTCTCTATCGCGGCCACGAGGTGGCCAGTCTGCCATGTCGTGCACTGACGACTTGGGTGCTTCCTCCTCTAGTCGAGGCAACGGCCTGCGTTTGGGGTAGCTTTTGGAGGGGCGTTCGAGTTCATACTCTTCGGCTGCAAGGACTTCAGTCCATCTGTCAGCTAGCAGGTCTTGATCAGCTCTAAGCTGCTGTTGCTTTTTCTTGAGGCTGCTTGCCGTGGCTATAAGCCTGCGTTTGAAACGCTCCTGTTCGGCGGGATCCTCAGGCACGACAAATTCGTCGTCGTCGAGGCTTGCCTCATCTTCGGAGGGAGGCGCGTAATTATCGTCCTCGACCTCTCTTTCGGCCGCACTATCATGCGGACTTGCTTCTCCCTCCTCCTGCGCCGAGTCCTGCTGGAGGGGGTTCTCTTCGGCACTGTCTGGAGTGCTATTATCTCCCGTGCCGGAATCACCGTTTTTATTGTGACGGGATTTAGAGCGGCGCCGCTGACGTCGGTGCTTCGGCTGTTTCTTGGAGGGGTCATCCTCCGTTGTTCCATCGTCATTCCCATCTTTCGGGATGTCCACCATGCATATGTCGTATGACGAGGTGGCCTTCCAGTGCCCTGTGGGCGCTGGGTCTTGGTTGTCTCCGGCGTCGTCGTCCATGCCGTCGATGTCTTCGGAGTCATAGTCGAGCATGTCGGTTAAATCATCGACAGTGGCTATAAAGTGGGTGGTGGGTGGGTGTTGAATTTCTTCGTCGTCCGCATCCCAACCTTCCTGTCCGTAGTCCGGCCAGGGCTCTCCGCGTAAAGAGAGAGAGATTTTAGTGAATTCAGGATGTCGCCAAAGGGCGAGTGCTGAAAGATGTCCGAGGCAGTGAACTCCATGACCGGCGCCCAATCGGATTCGATTGGCAGGGGCGCGGAGGGTTCGGAGTCCGGAGAGGAGTCCGGCACCCTGGAGTCGAGGCTTCGCAAGGGACAGGGATGGAGTTCGGCTCGATCGCCGTAGAGATTGCAGCCCCCGAGGTGGTGTCCAACCACTCGTCCTCGTTCGGGGAATCCGGCTCCGGATTAAGGGTCGGAGCGGATACTGGTGCGGCCTCCAGGGCACTGTTCGGCTGCAGAGCAAGATCATGCCCATCGAGACAGTGCGGCACGCTTGGCTGCAGCTCGAATCCGTCGAAGATCAAGTCCCCGCGGATATCGGCCGTATAGTTTAAACTTCCAAATCTGACCTGATGGCCAGGGGCGTAGCTTTCGATCTGCTCGGACGGCCAGCTTAATTGGCCCGCGATGCAAAGCCGCCGAACACGAAGATCTGTCCGGGGAGAACATTCTCACCCTGGACCGCGTCGTGGTTGATGATCGAAGGAGCCATCGGGCCTATCGGCAACGACACAGAGGAACTCTCAATGAAAGCACCAATGTCGGTGTCAAAACCGGCGGATCTCGGGTAGGGGGTCCCGAACTGTGCGTCTAGGCGGATGGTAATAGGAGACAAGGGACACAATGTTTTTACCCAGGTTCGGGCCCTCTCGATGGAGGTAAAACCCTACTCCTGCTTGATTAATATTGATGATATGGGTAGTACAAGAGTAGATCTACCACGAGATCAAGGAGGCTAAACCCTAGAAGCTAGCCTATGGTATGATTGTGGATGTTGAAGTTGTTCGTCCTACGGACTAAAACCCTCCGGTTTATATAGACACCGGATAGGTTAGAGTTACACAGAGTCGGTTACAATGGCAGGAGATCTACATATCCGTATCGCCAAGCTTGCCTTCCACGCCAAGGAAAGTCCCATCCGGACACGGGACGAAGTCTTCAATCTTGTATCTTCATAGTCTTGGAGTCCGGCCGTGACGATAGCCCGGCTATCCGGACACCCCCTAGTCCGGGACTCCCTCAGGTAACGTGGTGCACCCCTGCAGGGAAGATATATATTCGAATACCGTGTCCTTAGTAATGGACGTTCAGACTTGTATCCTGATCTTATACAACTAGAAATGGATACTTGATATGTGATGGATATGTGGCTCCGGGATTGCTTTCTCGCTAGGAGTCGAGGAAGGATCTCTGGGCCTTAATGTTACAACATGCTTGTTAATTAAACTGCTATTCTTTACTCTTCTACATGCTGCAAGATGCTTGGAGCTGCTTGAAGATGCTAGTCTTCGATAGGCTAGGCCTTCCCCCCTATTCTGGCATTCTGCAGTTCAGTCCACAGATACAACCCTTCCATTTGATACCAATGCATACTTAGTATAGATCTAATGCTTGCGAGTACTTTGGATGAGTACTCACGGTTGCTTTGCTCCCCCTTTTCCCCCTTCCTTCTCCTTTCTGGTTGATGCTACCAGATGATGGATCCCTGGAGCCAGATGCCACCGCCGACGAATACTGCTACTTGGAGACCGCCGACGAGCAGGAGTAGTTATGAGGTACCAGGCAGGAGGCCTTGCCTCTTCGATCGTGTTGCTTTTGTGCTAGCCTTCTTACGGCATCCTTGTCTAACTTATGTCTGTACTCAGATATTGTTGCTTCCGCTGACTCTTGTGTATCGAGCTATGTATTCGAGCCCTCGAGGCCCTTGGCTTGTAATATAAAGCTTGTATTATTTCAATTTGTGTCTAGAGTTGTTTTGTGATATCTTCCCGTGAATCCCTGATCTTGATCGTACACATTTGCGTGTATGATTAGTGTACGGTCGAATCGGGGCGTCACAAATCTCATCCCGACTTGTGGGGGAATCATAGTCTCCATCATCCTTTCCTCACATGGGACAATGCTCTAATAATGATGATCATCACACTTTTATTACTTACAACTCAAGAATTACAACTCAATACTTCGAACAAAATATGACTCTATGTGAGTGCCTCCGGTAGTGTACCGGGATATGCAATGAATCAAGAGTGACATGTATAAAAAATTATGAAAGGTGGCTTTGCCACAAATACGATGTCAACTACATGATCATGCAAAGCAATATGACAATGATGGAGCGTGGCATAATAAACGGAACGGTGGTAAGTTGCATGGCAATATATCTCGGAATGGCTATGGAAATGCCATGATAGGTAGGTATTGTGGCTGTTTTGAGGAAGATATAAGGCTGTTTACGTGTGATAGAGCGTATCATATCACGGGGTTTGGATGCACCGGCGAAGTTTGCACCAACTCTCAAGGCGAGAAAGGGAAATGCACGGTACCGTAGAGGCTAGGAAATTTTGGAAGGTTAAGAGTGCGTGTAATCCAGTGACTCACATTAGTCATAAGAACTCATATACTTATTGCAAAAGTTTATTAGCCCTCGAAGCAAAGTACTACTACACATGCCCCTAGAGGGATAGATTGGTAGGAAAAGACCATCGCTCGTCCCTGGCCGCCACTCATAAGGAAAGCAATAAAAGAACACCTTATGTGTCAAAATTGTCACACAAGTTTTACCATACGTTGATATGTGATACGTCTCCAACGTATCTATAATTTTTGATTGATCCATGCTATATTATCTACTGTTTTGGACAATATTGGGCTTTATTTTCCACTTTTATATTACTTTTGGGACTAACCTATTAACGGAAGGCCCAGCCCAGAATTGCTGTTTTTTTGCCTATTTCAGTGTTTCGAAGAAACGGAATATCAAACGGAGTCCAAACGGAATGAAACCTTCGGGAACGTGATTTTCTCACGAATATGATCCAGAGACTTGGACCCTCGTCAAAGAAAGCCACGAGGTGGGCACGAGGTAGGGGTCGCGCTCTACCCCCAGCGCGCCCCACCCTCGTGGGCCCCACGACTCCACCGACGTACTCCTTCCTCCTATATATACCTCGTACCCCAAGCGATCGATCACGGAGCCAAAACCTAATTCCACCACCGCAACTTTCGTATCCACGAGATCCCATTTTGGGGCCTGTTAGGAGCTCATGGAAGGGAATCCACCATGGAGGGCTTCTACACCATCATAGCCCCTCCGATGAAGTGTGAGTAGTTTACCTCAGACCTTGGGTCCATAGTTAGTAGCTAGATGGCTTCTTCTCTCTTTTGGATCTCAATACAATGTTCTCCCCTCTCTCGTGGAGATCTATTCGATGTAATCTTCTTTTTGCGGTGTGTTTGTTGAGACCGATGAATTGTGGGTTTATGATCGAGATTATCTATGAACAATATTTGAATCTTCTCTGAATTCTTTTATGTATGATTGGTTATCTTTGCAAGTCTCTTCGAATTATCAGTTTGGTTTGGCCTACTAGATTGGTTTTTCTTGCAATGGGAGAAGTGCTTAGCTTTGGGTTCAATCTTGCGGTGTCCTTTCCCAGTGACAGTAGGGGCAGCAACGCACGTATTGTAGTGTTGCTATCGAGGATAACAAGATGGTTTTTTTATCATATTGCATGAATTTATCCCTCTACATCATGTCATCTTGCTTAAGGCGTTACTCTGTTTTCTTGAACTTAATACTCTAGATGCATGCTGGATAGCAGTCGATGAGTGGAGTAATAGTAGTAGATGCAGGCACGAGTCGGTCTACTTGTCTTGGACGTGATGCCTATATACATGATCATACCTAGATATTCTCATAACTCTTGTCAATTCTGTCAATTGCTCAACAGTAATTTGTTCACCCACCGTAGAATACTTATGCTCTTGAGAGAAGCCACTAGTGAAATCTATGGCCCCCGGGTCTATTCTCATCATATTAATCTTCCTACGCTTTATTATTGCTTTGCTTTTTTACTTGACCTTTTATTTTACTTTGCATCTTTATACCAAAAATACCAAAATATTATGTATCATCTCTATCAGATCTCACTCTCGTAAGTGACCGTGAAGGGATTGACAACCCCTATTCGCGTTGGTTGCGAGGAGTTATTTGCTTTGTGTAGGTACGAGGGACTCGCGCATAATCTCCTACTGGATTGATACCTTGGTTCTCAAAAACTAAGGGAAATACTTACGCTACTGTGCTGCATCACCCTTCCTCTTCAAGGTAATCCAACGCAAGCTCAAGAGGTAGCAAGAAGAATTTCTGGCGCCGTTGCCGAGGAGTAGAGGCAAAAGTCAACATACCAAGTACCCATCACAATCCCTTATCTCTCGCATTACATTATTTGCCATTTGCCTCTCATTTTCCTCTCCCCCACTTCACCCTTGCCATTTTATTCGGCCTCTCTTTTCCGTTCGCCTTTTTCTTGCTAGCTTTTTTTTGCTCGTGTGTTGGATTGCTTGCTTGTCACTATGGCTCAAGATTATACCAAATTGTGTGACTTCACCAATACCAACAATAATGATTTCCTTAGCACTCTGATTGCTCCTCTTACCAATACTGAATCTTGTGAAATCAATACAGCTTTATTGAATCTTGTTATGAAAGATCAATTCGCCGGCCTTCCTAGTGAAGATGCCGCTACTCATCTAAATTGCTTCGTTGATTTGTGTGATATGCAAAAGAAGAAAGATGTTGATAATGATATTGTTAAATTGAAGCTATTTCCTTTTCTCTTAGAGATCGGGCTAAAGCTTGGTTTCGTCTTTGCCTAAAAATAGTATTGATTATTGGAACAAGTGCAAAGATGCTTTTATCTCTAAGTATTTTCCTCCCGCTATGATCATCTCTCTTAGAAACGATTTTATGAATTTTAAGCCACTTGATCATGAACATGTTGCACAAGCTTGGGAGAGAATGAAATTAGTGATACGTAATTGCCCTACTCATGGTTTGAACTTGTGGATGATTATACAAAAAATTTATGCCGGATTGAATTTTGCTTCTAGAAATCTTTTAGATTCGGCCGCGGGAGGCACTTTTATGGAAATCACTTTAGGAGATGCTACTAAACTCCTAGATAATATTAAAGAGTTTATGAATTCACAAAAGAATTTTAGTGCTTTGCTTGAAGAGAAATTGCTTAAAGTTGATGAATTGGCTAGGAACGTTGATAGAATTTCTCTTGATGTTGATTCTTTAAATCTTAGATCTATTCCTCCTAAGCATGATATCAATGAGTCTCTCAAAGCGATGAGAATTTCCATTGATGAGTGCAAAGAAAGAACCGCTAGGATGCGTGCTACGAAAGATGCCTTTATTAAAGCGTGTTCTTCCAATTTCCATGAAAATAAAGATGAAGATCTAAAAGTAATTGATGTGTCCCCTATTAAATCTTTGTTTTGCAATATGAATCTTGATAATGATGGGACTGAATATGATCCACCTTTACCGAGAAGGCGTTCCAAGAATTCGGAGTTTTTAGATCTTGATGATAAAATTGATAAAAGTGGGATTGAAGAAAGCAAAACCCTAGATATTGCTAAACCCACTATTTTGGATCTCAAGGAATTTAATTATGAAAGTTGCTCTTTAATTGATTGTATTTCCTTGTTGAAATCCATGCTAAATTCTCCTCATGCTTATAGTCAAAATAAAGCCTTTACCAAACATGTCGTTGATGCCTTAATGCAATCTTATGAAGTAAAACTTGAGTTGGAAGTTTATATCCCTAGAAAACTTTATGATGAGTGGGAACCAACTATTAAAATTAATATTAAGGATCATGAATTTTATGCTTTATGTGATTTGGGTGCTAGTGTCTCCACTATTCCCAAAACTTTGTGCGATTTGCTAGATTTCCGTGATTTTGATGATTGCTCTCTAAACTTGCACCTAGCGGATTCCACTATTAAGAAACCTATGGGAAGAATTAATGATGTTCTTATTTTTGCAAATAGGAATTATGTGCCCGTATATTTTATCGTTCTTGATATAGATTGCAATCCTTCATGTCCTATTATTCTCGGTAGACCTTTCCTTAGAACGATTGGTGCAATTAATGATATGAAGGAAGGGAATATTAGATTCCAATTTCCATTAAAGAAAGGCATGGAATACTTCCCTAGGAAGAAAATAAAATTGCCATACGAATCTATCATGAGAGCCACTTATGGATTGCCTACCAAAGATGGCAATACCTAGATCTGTCCTTGCTTTTATGCCTAGCTAGGGGCGTTAAACGATAGCGCTTGTTGGGAGGCAACCCAATTTTATTTTTAGTTTTTTCTTGTTTTTGCTTCTGTTTAAGAATAAATAATCCATCTACCTTCTGTTTATATGTGGTTTTATGTTTTAATTAGTGTTTGTGCCAAGTTAAACCTATAGGATCTTCTTGGATGATAGTTATTTGATCTTGCTGTAATTTCCAGAAACTTTCGGTTCACAAAAACAATTATTAAAAATTACTAGAACGTGATAAAATAGTGATTCCAATTTCTGCTGATCAATAAACCAATTTCCTAGGTTGTCCTATTTTGGCTGAATTTTTGGAGTTCCAGAAGTTTGCGTTAGTTACAGATTACTACAGACTGTTCTGTTTTTGACAGATTCTGTTTTTCGTGTGTTGTTTGCTTATTTTGATGAATCTATGGCTAGTAAAATAGTTTATAAAACATAGAGAAGTTGGAATACAGTAGGTTTAACACCAATATAAATAAAGAATGAGTTCATTACAGTACCTTGAAGTGGTCTTTTGTTTTCTTTCACTAACGGAGCTCACAAGATTTCTGTTGAGTTTTGTGTTGTGAAGTTTTCAAGTTTTGGGTGAAATATTTTGATGGATTATGGAAGAAGGAGTGTCAAGAGCCTAAGCTTGGGGATGCCCATGGAACCCCCAATATAATCTAAGGACACCAAAAAGCCAAAGCTTGGGGATGCCCCGGAAGGCATCCCCTCTTTCATCTACTTCCATCGGTAACTTTATTTGGAGCTATATTTTTATTCACCACATGATATGTGTTTTGCTTGGAGCGTCTTGTATGATTTGAGTCTTTGCTTTTTAGATTTCCACAATCATCCTTGCTGTACACACCTTTTGAGAGAGCCATACATGAATTGAAATTTGTTAGAATACTCTATGTGCTTCACTTATATCTTTTGAGCTATATAGTTTTGCTCTAGTGCTTCACTTATATCTTTTAGAGAACGGTGGTTGATTTGTTTTATAGAAACTATTGATCTCTCATGCTTCACTTAGATTATTTCGGTAGTCTTAAATAGCATGGTAATTTGCTTAATAATAATAATATGCTTGGTATTCAAGATTTGTAAAACTTTCTTTTGAGTGCGTTGAATACAAAAAAAGTTTGATGCTTGATAATTGTTTTGAGATATGAAGATGGTGATATTAGAGTCATGCTAGTTGAGTAGTTGTGAATTTGAGGAATACTTGTGTTAAAGTTTGTGATTCCCGTAGCATGCACGTATGGTGAACCGTTATGTGATGAAGTCGGAGCATGATTTATTCATTGATTGTCTTCCTTATGAGTGGCGGTCGAGGACGAGCGATGGTTTTTTCCTACCAATCTATCCTCCTAGGAGCATGCGCGTAATACTTTGCTTTGATAAACTTGTAGATTTTTGCAATAAGTATATGAGTTCTTTATGACTAATGTTGAGTCCATGGATTATACGCACTTTTCTCATCCTCCCACCATTGCTAGACTCTCTAATACCGCGCACTTTTCGCCGGTATCATACACCCACCATATACCTTCCTCAAAACAGCCACCATACCTACCTATCATGGCATTTCCATAGCCACTCCGAGATATATTGCCATGCAACTTTCCACCGTTCCGTTTATTATGACACGCTCCATCATTGTCATATTTCTCAGCATGATCATGTAGTTGACATCGTATTTGTGGCAAAGCCACCGTTCATAATTCTTTCATACATGTCTCTCTTGATTCATTGCATATCCCGGTACACCGCCGGAGGCATTCATATAGAGTCATATTTTGTTCTAAGTATCGAGTTGTAATTGTTGAGTTGTAAGAAAAATAAAAGTGTGATGATCATCATTTTTAGAGCATCGTCCCAAGTGAGGAAAGGATGATGGAGAGTATGATTCCCCCACAAGTCGGGATGAGACTCTGGACGAAAAAAAGAGGCCATAAAAAAGAGAAAAGGCCGAAATAAAAAAAATCAAAAAATGAGAGAAAAAGAGAGAAGGGAAAATGTTACTATCCTTTTACCACACTTGTGCTTCAAAGTAGTACCATGATCTTCGTGATAGAGAGTCTCTCATTTTGTCACTTACATATACTAGTGGGAATTTTTCATTATAGAACTTGGCTTGTATATTCCAATGATGGGCTTCCTCAAAATGCCTTAGGTCTTCATGAGCAAGCGAGTTGGATGCACACCCACTTAGTTTCTTTTATTGAGCTTTCATATACTTATAGCTCTAGTGCATCCGATGCATGGCAATCCCTACTCACTCACATTGATATCTATTGATGGGCATCTCCATAGCCCGTTGATACGCTTAGTTGATGTGAGACTATCTTCCCCTCTTTTTGTCTTCTCCACAACCACCATTCTATTCCACATATAGTGCTATATCCATGGCTCTCCCTCATGTATTGCATGAAGATTGAAAAAGTTTTGAGAATGTCAAAAGTATGAAACAATTGCTTGGCTTGTCATCGGGGTTGTGCATGATTTAAATACTTTGTTTGGTGAAGATCGAGCATAGCCAGACTATATGATTTTGTAGGGATAACTTTCTTTGGCCATGTTATTTTGAGAAGACATGATTGCTTTGTTAGCATGCTTGAAGTATTATTATCTTTATGTCAATATGAACTTTTGTCTTGAATCTTTCGGATCTGAATATTCGTACCACAATTAAGAAGAATTACATTGAAATTAAGCCAAGTAGCACTCCGCATCAAAAATTCTTTTTTATCATTTACCTACTCGAGGACGAGCAGGAATTATGCTTGGGGATGCCTGATACGTCTCCAACGTATCTATAATTTTTGATTGCTCCATGCTATATTATCTACTATTTTGGACAATATTGGGCTTTATTTTCCACTTTTATATTACTTTTGGGACTAACCTATTAACTGGAGGCCCAGCCCAGAATTGATGTTTTTTTGCCTATTTCAGTGTTTCGAAGAAACGGAATATCAAACGGAGTCCAAACGGAATGAAACCTTCGGGAACATGATTTTCTCACCGAATATGATCCAGGAGACTTGGACCCTACGTCAAGAAAGCCACGAGGTGGGCACGAGGTAGGGGGGCGCGCCCAACCCCACAAGGCGCGCCCCCACCCTCGTGGGCCCCATGAAGCTCCACCGACGTACTCCATCCTCCTATATATACCTCACGCACCCCAAACGATCGAGATCGGAGCCAAAACCTAATTCCACCGCCGCAACTTTCTGTATCCACGAGATCCCATATTGGGGCCTGTTCCGGAGCTCCATCGGAAGGGGAATCCACCACGTAGGGCTTCTACATCATCATAGCCCCTCCGATGAAGTGTGAGTAGTTTACCTCAGACCTTCGGGTACATAGTTAGTAGCTAGATGGCTTCTTCTCTCTTTTTGGATCTCAATACAATGTTCTCCCCCTCTCTCGTGGAGATCTATTCGATGTAATCTTCTTTATGCGGTGTGTTTGTTGAGATCGATGACTTGTGGGTTTATGATCAAGATTATCTATGAACAATATTTGAATCTTCTCTGAATTATTTTATGTATGATTGGTTATCTTTGCAAGTCTCTTCGAATTATCAGTTTGGTTTGGCCTACTAGATTGGTTTTTCTTGCAATGGGAGAAGTGCTTAGCTTTGGGTTCAATCTTGCGGTGTCCTTTCCCAAAGGATGAGGGGCAGCAAGGCACGTATTGTATTGTTGCCATCGAGGATAACAAGATGGGTTTTTTATCATATTGCATGAATTTATCCTTCTACATCATGTCATCTTGCTTAAGGCGTTACTCTGTTTTCTTGAACTTAATACTCTAGATGCATGCTAGATAGCGGTCGATGAGTGGAGTAATAGTAGTAGATGCAGGCAGGAGTCGGTCTACATGTCTCGGACGTGATGCCTATATACATGATCATACCTAGATATTCTCATAACTATACTCAATTCTGTCAATTGCTCAACAGTAATTTGTTCACCCACCGTAGAATACTTATGCTCTTGAGAGAAGCCACTAGTGAAATCTATGGCCCCCGGGTCTATTCTCATCATATTAATCTTCCTACGCTTTATTATTGCTTTGCTTTTTTACTTGACCTTTTATTTTACTTTGCATCTTTATACCAAAAATACCAAAAATATTATCTATCATCTCTATCAGATCTCACTCTCGTAAGTGACCGTGAAGGGATTGACAACCCCTATTCGCGTTGGTTGGGAGGAGTTATTTGCTTTGTGTAGGTACGAGGGACTCGCGCGTAGTCTCCTACTGGATTGATACCTTGGTTCTCAAAAACTGAGGGAAATACTTACGCTACTGTGCTGCATCACGCTTCCTCTTCAAGGTAATCCAACGCAAGCTCAAGAGGTAGCAATACGTCCATTTTGCATCATGCTTTTACATTGATATTTATTGCATTATGGGCTGTTATTACACATTATGTCACAATAGTTATGCCTATTCTCTCTTATTTTACAAAGTTCACGTAAGGAGGGAGAATGCAGGCAGTTGGAATTCTGGGCTGGAAAAGGAGCAAATATTAGAGACCTATTATGCAAAACTCCAAAAGTCCTGAAACTCCACGAAAGTTATTTTTGGAAATAATAAAAATACTGAGTGGAAGAAATACGTCAGGGGGGCCTCCACCTGTCCACGAGGGTGGGGGCACGCCCTACACCCCTGGTCGCGCCCCCCTACCTCGTGGGCCCCTTGTTGGCCCTCCGGTGCCATCTTCTGCTATATGAAGTCTTTCGTCCGAAGAAAAATCATAAGCAACCTTTCGGGATGATACTTTGCCGCCACGAGGCGGAACCAATCTAGGGCTCCGGCAGAGCTGTTCTGCCGGGGACACTTCCCTCCGGGAGGGGGAAATCATCGCCATTGTCATCACCAAGGCTCCTCTTATTGGGAGAGGGAAATCTCCATCAACATCTTCACCAGCACCATCTCCTCTCAAACCCTAGTTCATCTCTTGTATTCAATTCTTGTCTCCAAGTCCGGGATTGGTACCTGTAGGTTGCTAGTAGTGTTGATTACTCCTTGTAGTTGATGCTAGTTGGTTTATTTGGTGGAAGATCATATGTTTAGATCCTTTATGCATATTAATACTCCTCTAATTATGAACATGAATATGCTTTGTGAGTAGTTACGTTTGTTCCTGAGGACATGGGAGAAGTCTTGCTATTTGTAGTCATGTGAATTTGGTATTCGTTCGATATTTTTATGAGATGTATGTTGCCTATCCTCTAGGGGTGTTATGTGAACGTCGACTACATGACACTTCACCATTATTTGGGCCTAGAGGAAGGCATTGGGAAGTAATAAGTAGATGATGGGTTGCTAGAGTGACAGAAGCTTAAACCCTAGTTTATGCGTTGCTTCGTAAGGGGCTGATTTGGATCCATATGTTTCATGCTATGGTTACATTTACCTTAATAATTTTGTTGTAGTTGCGGATGCTTGCAATAGAGGTTAATCATAAATTTGATGCTTGTTCAAGTAAGAACAGCACCCATGCACCGGTCCACCCACATATCAAATTATCAAAGTACCGAACGCGAATCATATGAACGTGACGAAAACTAGCTTGACGATAATTCCCATGTGTCCTCGGGAGCGCTTTTCTTTATATAAGAGTTTGTCCAGGCTTGTCCTTTGCTACAAAAAGGATTGGGCCACCTTGCTGCACTTTATTTACTTTTGTTACTTGTTGCTCGTTACAATTTATCCTATCACAAAACTATCTGTTACCTATAACTTCAGTGCTTGCAGAGAATACTTTGCTGAAAACCGCTTATCATTTCCTTGTGCTCCTCGTTGGGTTCAACACTCTTACTTATCGAAAGGACTACGATAGATCCCCTATACTTGTGGGTCATCGAGACTCTTTTCTGGCGCCGTTGCCGGGGAGTGAAGTGCCTTTGGTAGGTGGAATTTGGTAAGGAAAAATTTATATAGTGTGCTGAAATTTGCTGTCACTTGTTACTATGGAAAGTAATCCTCTGAGGGGCTTGTTCGGGATATCTTCACCCCGACCAGTAGAGCAAAGAGTTGCTCCTCAACCTACTGAACCTACTGAAAATGAAATTGTCTACTTTGAGATTCCTTCGGGTATGTTAGAAAAACTGCTAGCTAATCCTTTTGCAGGAGATGGAACAAAGCATCCTCATGAGCACCTAATATATGTGGATGAAGTTTGTGGATTATTTAAGCTTGCAGGTGTGCTCGGTGATGTTATTAAGAAGAAGGTCTTCCCTTTATCTTTGAAGGGAGATGCATTGACATGGTATAGGCTATGTGATGATACGGGGTCATGGAACTACAAACGATTGAAATTGGAATTTCATCAGAAGTTTTATCCTATGCATCTTGTTCATCATGATCGCAATTATATATATAATTTCGGGCCTCGCGCAGGAGAAAGCATTGCTCAAGCTTGGGGGAGGCTTAAATCAATGTTATATTCATGCCCCAATCATGAGCTCCCAAGAGAAATGATTATTCAAAATTTTCATGCTCGGTTTTCTGATAACAATCGCACCATGCTCGATACTTCTTGTGCTGGCTCTTTTACTATGAAGACTATGGAATTCAAATGAGATTTATTGGAAAGAATTAAACGCAACTCTGAAGATTGGGATCTCGACGAAGGTAAGGAGTCAGGTATGACACCTAAGTTTGATTGTGTTAAATCTTTTATGGATACCGATGTTTTCCGTAAATTTAGCACTAAATATGGACTTGACTCTGAGATAGTAGCCTCTTTCTATGAATCTTTTGCTGCTCATATTGATCTCCCTAAGGAGAAGTGGTTTAAATATCATCTTCCCATAGAAGTAAAAGTAGCTGCACCTATTAAAGTTGAAGAAAAGACTATCACTTATAATGATCCTATTGTTCCTACTTCCTATGTTGAGAAACCACCTTTCCCTGTTAGGATAAAGGATCATACTAAAGCTTCAACTGTGGTCCGTAAAAGCAATATTAGAACTTATACACCTCGTGAGCAAATTAAAGTTGAACCTAATATTGCTATTGTTAAAGATCTCTTGTCTGATAATATTGATGGGCATGTTATTTACTTTTGTGATGAAACTGCTAGAATTGCTAAACCTTGTGCTAAAGATAAACATAGACCTGTGATAGGCATGCCTGTTATTTCTATTAAAATAGGAGATCATTGTTATCATGGCTTATGTGATATGGGTGCTAGTGCTAGTGCAATACCTATTGACTTATACAAAGAAATTAAGCATGATATTGCACCTACTGAGTTAGAAGATATTGATGTCACAATTAAACTTGCCAATAGAGATACTATTTCACCAATGGGGATTGTTAGAGATGTTGAAGTCTTGTGTGGGAAAACTAAATATCCTACTGATTTTCTTGTTCTTGGCTCCCCACAAGATAGCTTTTGTCCCATTATTTTTCGTAGACCCTTCTTGAACACAGTTAATGCTAGGATAGACTGCGAAAAGGATGTTGTTACTATTGGTCTAGGTGATATGTATCATGAGTTCAAATTTTCTAAATTTCGTAGACAACACCGTGAAGAGGAATTGCCTTGTAAAGATGAAATTATTGGTCTTGCTTCTATTGCCGTACCTCCTAGTGATCCTTTAGAACAACATTTGCTAGACCATGAAAATGATATGTTTATGAATGAAAGAAGGGAAATAGATGAAGTATTCTTTAAACAGGAACCCATCCTGAAACACAATTTGCCTGTTGAAATCCTAGGGGATCCTCCTCCACCCAAGGGTGATCCCGTGTTTGAGCTTAAACCATTGCCTGATACTCTTAAATATGCTTATCTTGATGAAAATAAGATATATCATGTTATTATTAGTGCTAACCTTTCAGAGCAGGAAGAAGAGAGATTATTGAAAACTCTAAAGAAGCACCGCGCTGCCATTGGATATACTCTTGATGATCTTAAAGGCATTAGTCCCACTCTATGTCAACATAAAATAAATTTGGAGAAAGATGCTAAACCAGTTCGTGATCACCAACAACGGCTGAATCCTAAGATGAAAGAAGAAAGCTTCTTGAGGCAGGTATTATTTATCCCGTTGCAGATAGTCAGTGGGTAAGTCCTGTCCATTGTGTCCCTAAGAAGGGAGGTATTACTATCGTTCTTAATGATAAAGATGAATTGATTCCGCAAAGAATTATTACAGGTTATAGGATGGTAATTGATTTCCGCAAATTAAATAAAGCTACTAAAAAGGATCATCACCCCTTACCTTTTATCGATCAAATGCGAGAAAGATTATCCAAACATACACATTTTTGCTTTATAGATGGTTATTCTGGTTTCTCTCAAATACCTGTGTCGGCCGATGATCAATCAAAGACCAGTTTTACTTGCCCTTTTGGTACTTTTGCTTATAGACGTATGCCTTTTGGTTTATGTAATGCACCTGCTACCTTTCAAAGATGCATGATGGATATATTCTCTGAGTTTTGTGAAAAGATTTGTGTGGTATTCATGGATGATTTCTCTGTTGATGGATCCTCTTTTGATGATTGCTTGAGCAACCTTGATCGAGTTTTGCTGAGATGTGAAGAAACTAATCTTGTTTTGAATTGGGAAAAGTGCCACTTTATGGTTAATGAAGGTATTGTCTTGGGGCACAAAGTTTCTGAAAGAGGTATTGAGGTTGATAAAGCCAAGGTTGATGCTATTGAAAAGATGCCATGTCCCAAGGACATCAAAGGTATAAGAAGTTTCCTTGGTCATGTTGGGTTTTATAGGAGGTTCATTAAGGACTTCTCAAAAAATTCTCGGCCTCTGTCTAATCTATTACAAAATATATACCATTTGTCTTTGATGATGATTGTGTAGAAGCATTTGAAATACTTAAGAAAGCATTGATCTCTGCACCGATTGTTCAGCCACCTGATTGGAATTTACCCTTTGAAATTATGTGTGATGCTAGTGATTATGCTGTAGGTGCTGTTCTAGGGCAAAGAGTTGATAAGAAATTAAATGTTATTCAATATGCTAGTAAAACTGTATACAATGCTCAGAGAAATTATGCTACTACTAAAAAGGAATTCCTAGCAGTTGTATTTGCTTGTGATAAGTTTGGACCATATATTGTTGATTCTAAAGTAACCATTCAGTAACCATGCCTCTATTAAATATCTTATGGAAAAGAAGGATGCTAAACCTAGACTTATTAGATGGGTTCTCCTGCTACAAGAATTTGATTTGCATATTGTTGATAGAAAGGGAGCTGAGAACCCCATTGCAGACAACTTGTATAGGTTAGAAAATGTGCTTGATTTCCCACTACCTATTGATGATAGCTTTCCTGGTGAACAATTAAATTTCATAAATGCTTCTCGTGCCACTCCATGGTATGCTGATTATGTAATTATATTGTTGCTAAATTTATACCACCTAGTTTCACATACCAGGAAAAGAAAAAGTTTTTCTATGATTTGAGGCATTACTTTTGGGATGACCCACATCTTTATAAAGAAGGAGTAGATGGTGTTATTAGACGTTGTGTACCTGAGCATGAACATGAACAAATCCTACGCAAGTGTCACTCCGAGGCTTATGGAGGACACCGTGCTGGAGATAGAACTGCGCATAAGGTACGGTTTTATTGGCCTACTCTCTTCAAGGATGCCTGTAAGTTTGTCTTATCTTGTGATGAATGTCAAAGGATTGGTAATATTAGTAGACGTCAAGAAATGCCTATGAACTATTCACTTGTTATTGAACCATTTGATGTTTGGGGCTTCGATTATATGGGACCTTTTCCTGCCTCTAATGGTTACACACATATTTTAGTCGCTGTTGATTACGTTATTAAGTGGGTAGAAGCTATTCCAACTAGTAGTCTGATCATAACACTTCTATTAAAATGCTTAAAGAAGTTATATTTCCGACGTTTGGAGTCCCTAGATATTTAATGACTGATGGTGATTCACATTTTATTCATGGTGCACTACAAAAAAAAGACACATCTGTGACATTTTGGGCCGAACAATTTTTTTTCTGTCATACATATGACACTTCTATGACGATAATTGTGACAAAACCCGGTATCATCATAGATGTTGTGGGCTCCTACTTCTATGACAAAAAATCATGACAGAAAATGGGCTTTTCGTCCTGGGCAGACCGGAGACGCAGCTGCATGACATTCTTTGGGCCGTCCATGATGGAAAAACCCGTGGTAGAAGCGAGGGGGAGGAAAATTTCGGGGAGTTCCCGGTTACGGTGGGAGGTCGGGGGCCGAGTGATGCGCGTTTCTCGTCGTGCACTGCGTGTGTGTGCGAGGCTTTGGCTCTAATCGAACCCGGCGGCGTTGGGCTCTAATCAACCCGGCGATTGCCTGCGCGAGCTACGCGTTCTCGAACCCGGCGATCGATCGATGGCTGTTAACTAAACCCGATCGGCGATTCGCCGCTCTGCTGCTAATCAAGCCGATCGATTGGATGAATAGTGAGTGTTGCGGGGGGTTGGATGAGCGATGGCGGTGGCGTTGCCTTTGGATGAACAGGACCCGTGGTGTGGAGGGCTGGATGAGCGATGACGGTGGAGGGTGGTTGAGCAGGATCCCGTGGTGTGGAGGGCTGGATGAATAGTAGATGGTGGAGGGTGCCCGTGGAGGGTGGTTGAACGATGGCCGATGGAGTAGCGCGGTGGAGGCTGGATGAGCAGGAGCCCGTGGAGGTGGAGGAGGTCGGCCGTAGCCCGTGGAGGCCGGAGGAGGTCGACGATGGAGATGAACGATATCCGTGGAGTCCGTTTTGCGACGCCACACCCTCCCGATGAACAGGACCGCCGTTTCGACCGTAGGAGGTCCGTTTAAATCCGCTTTGTAGTCGCCACACCCTCCCGATCAAAGGACCCTGTTTGATCGTGGGAGGTCCGTTTCGTCCGTTTTGCGGCACGCCACACCCCTCCCGATCAACAGGACCCCCGTTTCGACCGTAGGAGGTTCGTTTCCTCCGTTTTGCGGTACGCCACACTCCTCCCGATCAACATGACCCCCGTTTCGACCATAGGAGGTCCGTTTCCTACGTTTTGCGGTACGCCACACCCCTCCCCATGAACACGACGCATTCCGTTGCCTCCCCATGAACATGACGCATTCCGTTGCCTCCCCATGAACACGATGACGACGCTGTTTCTCCGTTCCCACCCAGCCATGTACACGAGCCCTCGCCGTACGTATGCGCGAGTAGGCGTTTGAGACCCTGACCGTATGTACGTACGTGGCCATATTTTCTTTCTTGCACCCTGGCCGCTGTACGTCCGTGTACATGCTACGTGCGCGCCTCTACTACGACACGTACGCGCCTCTAATACGACACGTGCGCGCCTCTACATCGACAGTATATATGTACGTACACGTTCGCGACCAGAATGACAACGCTATGTACGCTTCGACCAGGTGGGTCCCGACTATCAGGCACTTCCTTGCCTACGAAGATGTAGCTGGTGGGTCCCAGCAGTCAGGGGGGCGAATCGTTTTGTTTTTTTTGCCCGGACGCACTTCCTTGCGTGTGAAGATGTAGCTGGTGGGTCCCAGCAGTCAGGGGGGCGAATCGTTTTTTTGCCCGGACGCACTTCCTTGCATGCGAAGGTGTAGCTGGTGGGTCCCAGCAGTCAGGGGGAAACGTTTTTTTCGTGAAATACGGTGGCCCGTCCGGTGGGTCCCTGCTGTCAGGTGGAGGAATCATTATTTTCGCATAATAAGGAGGCACTTCCTTGCTGCCGCCGTGGACCCAGCTGTCAGCCTCTCCACGTACAGTCCATGTCCGATGGAAGTCGTTCCTTGACCATGTTGACCACGCCACGCCGAGAGCACCAGGGCGGTGGACGACGGCGAGGCCTAGGAAGGGGACGACGCGGAGCCGGTGAAGACGCGGCAGTGGATGCCCACGCGGAGAGGAGTATGAGGGTTCACTCGTTCGGCTGCGGTGTGAGGCTGCCGTCGCCGCAGGGCCTGGCCAGCGGTGGGAATAGTAGGGGGCGGTGAGGCCTCCGCAGCAGCACGGCCGGCCACGGGAGGCAGGAGCAGGCGGCACGACCGGCGCTGCTTTGGGTGGCTGGAGCAAGAAGACCAAAGGTTGAAGAAGCACTACGGCCGTTGGATGGACATCGTACGGTCACTAGAGCTAGAATCGTTCATATTGACTAAGTTGACAAAGCCCACCGTCCCTGTCAACTTAGTAGGCCCACAAGTCAGCCTCCCACCAAGGTGGGTCCCAGCTAGCAAGGGAGTATTCATTTTTTTGTGCGTAATAAGGAGGCACTTCCGGTGGGTCCGAGCTGACAGCTGAGGAACGTTTTTTAAAATCGATGGCCCGTCCGGTGGGTCCCAGTAGTCAGGGAGGAAACGTTTTTTTCGCGAAATAAGGTGGCCCGTCCGGTGGGTCCCGCTGTCAGGTGGAGGAATAATTATTTTGCGTGTAATAAGGAGGCACTTCCTTGCGGCCGCCGTGGACCTAGCTGTCAGCCTCTCCACGTACAGTACTCTTCCGATGGAAGTCGGTCGTTGAGCACGCCGCGCCGAGAGCACCAGGGCGGTGGACGGCGGCGAGGCCTAGGAAGGGGACGACGAGGAGCCGGGGAAGACGCAGCAGTGGAAGCCCACGCGGAGAGGAGTATGAGGGTTCACTGGTTCGGCTGCGGTGTGAGGCTGCTGTTACCGCAGAATAATAGGGGGTGTGGGTGAGTGGAGGGATGGCCTGGCCGGCGGTGGGAGTAGTATGGGGGCGGTGAGGTCTCCGCGGCAGCACAGCCGGCCATGGGAGGCAGGAACAGGCGGCACGACCGGTGCTGCTTTGGGCGGCTGGACCAAGAAGACCAGAGGTTGAAGAAGCACTACGGCCGTTGGATGGACATCGTACGGTCACTGAAGCTAGAATTATTTATATTGACTAAGTTGACAAAGCCCTTGGTGCGCTCCAACTTAGTAGGCCTGAGTCAGCCTCCGAAACGGTGCCCCAGATGTCAGGGGGAGGAATCATTTTTTGGGCGGCCGAAGCTAAGAATATCCGAGATTGAAGAAGAAGCACGACATCCGTTGGATAGACATCCAACGACCACTGCTGCTAGAACCGTGTGTTGACTATAATAAGTTGACAAAGCCTTGCATACGCGTCAACTTATTTTTTTTAGGGACGCGTCACTTAGTAGGCCCACAAGTGTGTGGCAGAGAACTTATAGCCCATTTGCGTTTTGTAAGAATGTACAACCCATTTTTGAATTCTAATGGAATTTACAACAGCCCATTTACAGTTTGTTAAAAGTACAGCCCATTTTCTAGCTAGGACAATGATTAATAATTTCAACCAACCGTTGAAGACAGAATTCAATAAAACTTCCCACATTTTGATGGGATCCGAAATATTTTTATCCCAAAATTTCTAGTCAAATTAAATATAAATTTGTATTACGTAAAAATCCAACGAAACATTACTACAAGAACAATGAAAATTTAAGATTTTCAAAATCCATAAATAATATTTTATAAACTAATTTCGTGTTTGGTGCATTTTTTTATAGTTACTGCCCAGTTTTTATAATTACATCCCATTTATTATTTTTGAAGCCCATTTTCCTGTTAAGCCTAATGCATCCCTCCTAGGAAAGATTTGCAGCCCAGCTGGGCGGAGAATAATAAGTTGACCTTGCCTGGGTATTCCTCAAAAAGACGTATAGCTGGGCTAGCCATTTTCATCTTGAAAAAAATAGTATCTGGGCTGGATATCTGACCTGGGCTAGACGGGCCACAACCCACCCAGTTAATACCCTGCTCTCCTCTGGACGACAACGAAATCATCGCCAAGAAAAACTCTGAAGTGCTCACGCCTCAAAAACACAAATACTGCTCGAGCTGCTTGGTCCCAGCTGTCGGCCGCACCTTGTGCAATTCTCTCGTTTATATTGACTACATAGGTTGACAATGGTGTGGGACCGTGATGTCAGGAAACCAGGAGAAAGCAAAAAAAATATAGTTTTACATAATAAGGAGGCACTTGCGTACATACGGCTATGGCCCTAGTGGGTCCCTAGTGTCATCCAGTCAAAATAAAGTCATCTCCTGAATCCTCATGTTCATTGACGATGTTAACAATGCTCGGTGCCACGGCGAGCGCAACAACTCGAAGGACAACCGAGAGGGCCTCGCGGGCCCTACGGATGGTCTGATACAACGCCCGCTGCTCATTCAGGAAGCCAGGATCATCAGACACCTATGAGCACCTTCTAGAAACTGAGACGGCATGAAACGGTAAGGCCGCGCTTGGGAGCTCTGGTTTATTTCAAACCTGTATTAACATACAAGTGTAATTTACTCGTCATCGGAAACAACACGTAAAATACATGCGTAATAAAACCGAGGGCCCGAGGTCTGTAAGTAAAACCGGCGGGTTACGCGTGTAATTTGAGAGACCAGTGTATATGGACAACATTACCAGACGATACATGCACGACATGCGTATCATGCCATCCATGGGCAAGGCTGAAACAGCAGCTAACGACTGGATTAGCAATCGTCCGAGTGTCATTCAGCTTTTTTCACGTGTGTGAAGTACTTCCGATATTTACTAGTCGAAATCGACCAACCAAGCGCCTTCGTCCGAGACCATCTGCTTTAATTTACAAGCGTCAGTTTTACAAGCGGTTTTTGTTGGAAAACAACGATCCAATCACGGCCTAATATCATGAGTTGGTCGGAAGATCATATGGTTTCACGTCTAACCTACCCGACTTGTTGTATAGGCTATGAATGAAACATCAGACGATGAACTTCTTAAGCACGGAAGCAACAGAAGAGGATGTTCTTCTTAACAAGCAAATCACTGGCATTAGATCGACATGCAAAACAATACGAAGCATTATTCTCAGGAGGCACGGTGAACAGCTCGTGATGCCGCATGCCACAACATTCCAAGCTCAACTTTGCAATCAAACACAAGGCCTGGCATTACATAGACAATATTCAGAACAAACTCTTAACACAGGAATATCTCAGTAGAGTAACTATTTACTTCTAAACTGAAGACATGAATAGGAAAAAACACTCGACGCTGCTCACAGCAAGGGCGTCCCACTCAAAAATATCAAATGCATGTCTTCTGGCTAACATCAATGAGCAAATTTTGACAAGGTTTTCCAATTCCAATATATTAAACTAACGTCTTCTTGCTAATATCAATGATTAAACTTTGACAAGCTTTTCCCATTGAAAATATGTAATGCCTATGATCGTGGAGTCCTGTCGTAGCTTCTTGTACTTGTTTGGGCACATTTTGCCCAGGGCACTCCACGTGTTGTTAAATTGCCAATGGTCTCTGCAGACTAGTCATGTCACGGTGTCTAATAATACTCTGTAAAGCTTCTCGGTCATTCCTACGTAATGTAAGCAAAGCGTGATCGCTTCTTTACGCAAAGTGGAGCGACCAAGCTGGACCCAATAATGCAGCAGTTTGCCTTGGACACATTGGCTCCTTTTGTGCAGTTCAACTAAAATCAAAGTCGGAATAAAACCGAGCTTTAATTTTGATATCCCTATAAGCAACAATAGGTATAAGGGAAACAATTACTGAGAAATAACGGTTGATGACTTGTACTCCCAGAAGAAAAGCATCTACTGATCTACTTTATCTTAATGGGAAACAAAGCAGGAGAGTAGCAATTCTCCATCAGTGTGATTCATTCATATTGACTAAGACATTATCTTAACAATGCCTTCTTTCAACATGTATAAAGAACGACAAAGCACAAAAGTACCATTCCTAAAACAATGCAAATGATTCATTTTAACAGAGACATTATCTTAACAATACCTTGGTTAAACATGTAGAAAGAACTACAAAGCAGGATAGTACCATTCCTAACAAGTGTTGCAGTTTTGAACTAAGATTCAATAGTTAATTAATTCTGAGAGTGGCATTGCTTAATTTTACCAGCGGCATTCGATTAACGAAAAGCATAAACAGTTCCAGGGGAGAGTGGGCGCAACAACAGTATGTGCTTCCATCTACTTATAAAGGGGGTGATGCAGAGTTTGTTGTAACAAAGCAACAAGCATCATGTATGGGTTGGTCCCATTTTTGTTCACTACTTAATGGGAATAGACAGCAATACAATAGCTTCAATTCAACATTTATTTAAAATAGTACCAATACAAGTAGCACAACATCTCAAAGCACACTGCACAATCATGTGGATGATGGCATGTACTGACCTTTCATGAGATGGACAAGATAAAATACGAATCCGCCAACACGAATAGGAAATCCAATCTCGTTTTGTGCAGTTGCACTGAAATCAAGCAAAGTGTTTCACGTAGCAAAGCAAAATGTCGCAATAGCAACAAGTTGAATAGATATCCCTATTTAAACAGAGGCAAAAAAGGAATCAATTATTGGCTAATAAAGGAGGATGAAACATGCGGCCACAAAAATGGTAATCCCGCCAATCCCTAACAAGTGTTGCAATTTTGAAATAAGATTCAGTAGTTAATTCTGAGAGTGGCATCAATTACTGGCTTATAAAGGGGGTGATGCTGAATTTGTTGTAACAAAGCAACAAGCATCATGTCTGGGTTGGTCACATTTTTGTTCACTACTTAATGGGAAAAGACAACAATACAATAGCTTCAATTCAACATTTATTTAAAACAATACCGAAACAAGTAGCACAACATCTCAAAGCACACTGCACATCATGTGGTTGAGACCAAGATTTGAAACAACTTGCCACGAAGACTGGAAACAAATCTCGATCTCCTTTTGTGCAGTTCCACCAAAATTAAGCAAAGTCACCGGTGTGACATTCAAGTTGAACTGCACAAAACACTCTTAAAACATAAGTGTGTCGAGTAGAGAAGCAAAATGTCGCAATAGCAACAAGTTGAATTGATACCCCTGTTTTAACAGAGGCAAAAAAGGAAACAATTACTTGCCGATAAAGGAGGATGAAACAAACGGTGACAGAAAGAAGCATCTAACTTATCTTGGATGGAAAACAAAGTAGGACAGTAGCATTTCTAAAACGGTTGCATTGATTCACATTAACAGAGACATTCTCTTGAAACAACATTCGTTAAAAAATGTAATTTACTTTTAACAGTGGCATTGCTTCAATTTTCCAGTGACATTCTTAGATTAACAACATCAAAATAGCTGTATGGGACATGCCAGCACCATGTGCGTCCACACATATAAATGGGTGATGCAGAGTATGTAGCCAAGCAGCATATATGCGCTGGTCCCATATTTGTTCTCTTTGAACCTTCTTCCTATGTGACGGCAGCAAATCTAGTCCTGCACAAACTACCCGACCCCCCAGTTTCTTTCCCTTTTCAACAAAGAGATCGGTTCCTTACAGATGTGTGTATTGGGTTACCCCCTTTTTCCCTTTTCGACCTACAAAGCGGCTGGATAGCCAGTCTATATGTCGGTGTCAAAACCGGCGGATCTCGGGTAGGGGGTCCCGAACTGTGCGTCTAGGCGGATGGTAACAGGAGACAAGGGACACAATATTTTTACCCAGGTTCAGGCCCTCTCGATGGAGGTAAAACCCTACTCCTACTTGATTAATATTGACGATATGGGTAGTACAAGAGTAGATCTACCACGAGATCAAGGAGGCTAAACCCTAGAAGCTAGCCTATGGTATGATTGTTGATGTTGTCGTTGTCGTACGGACTAAAACCCTCCGGTTTATATAGACACCGAATAGGTTAGGGTTACACAGAGTCGGTTACAATGGTAGGAGATCTACATATCCGTATTGCCAAGCTTGCCTTCCACGCCAAGGAAAGTCCCGTCCGGACACGGGACGAAGTCTTGAATCTTGTATCTTCATAGTCTTGGAGTCCGGCCGTGACGATAGTCCGGCTATCCGGACACCCCCTAGTCCGGGACTCCCTTAGTAGCCCCTGAACCTGGCTTCAATGACGATGAGTCCGGCGCGCATATTGTCTTCGGCATTGCAAGGCGGGTTCTTCCTCCGAATACTTCATAGAAGGTTTTTGAACACAAGGATAGTGTCCGGCTCTGCAAAACAAGTTCCACATAACACCGTAGAGAGAATAATTTTTGCGCAGATCTGCTGACGTATTCCGCGGCGTGACATCACACCACGGCCAGGCCTTTATATGAATCGTTTTTACTGTTCCACCTCAGCATGTTTATCGAGGCAGTTTCCTTGGCACGTCTTATCAAAGCATAGATCATGCCCCCTCATTCCGGGATTCTCATCAATACGGACATGGGTAACCCAACCGGGCCCGCTGGCCTGCCTTCTCTATCAAAGGCGAGTCCTAATCGACCACGGGGTGGGCTCTTGGTATTCAACCTCTTTATAATGAGACCAAGGCCCTCTTCTTTTTTACACCCTCCATCGAGTTCGCCTCGCGCTTCGAGTTCCAACACCCAAAGCTTCAGATTTAGGCGCTTCGGACTTTCGACGATGTCCGGATCTGACCAACACGACCGACGGATGTCTTCCTCTGTCACAGAAGAAGGTGTGCTAAAGCTGCGCAATGCCAGGTACCTAACCGGCGAGATCTCGCATAGGCTGCCTGCTCCAGGGCAGGTCATTCCCACTCCTGAGCCCGGCGAGAACGTGGTGTTCATGTCCCACTTCCTTCGGGGTTTAGGCTTCCCGACGGATCTCTTTGTGCGGGGGCTCATGTTTTATTATGGGCTTGATTTCCATGACTTGAATCCGGAGTCTATCCTCGATATCTCGTCATTCATTGTTGTATGTGAGGCCTTCCTCCATATTACCCCCATTTTGGATTGTGGCTCAAGACCTTCAAGGTGGAGCCAAAGATGATCGAGGGGCAACAAACAGAGTGCGGAGGGGCGGTCATAAGCAAATGTGCTGATGCTCCGTGGCCCGAGGGCTCTTTTCAAGAGGAGCTTGATTTGTGGCAACGGGGGTGGTTTTATATCACCGCTCCCAGGGGCACCAAATGGGCGGCGCTCCCTGCCTTCCGCTCAGGTCCACCACAGCGGCTGGCATCATGGGTCAACAAGGGGCTCGAATGGGGGCCGTCCAAGGACGTTCCCTTGCTGCAGGGCCGTATTAGAGACCTCCAGGAAAGAGGAATCAATCTGGTTGCAGTGGCGCAGGTTGTGGTGATTCGGCGCCTTCTGCCCTGCAAACGTTGCCCCCTCCACCTGTGGGAATTTAATCCGGAGGGACCACGAGCTCTCCAAAATTTTATGGGCACGACGCCCATGGAGATGTATAAACTGTTCTTCAGATCACAAGAGAAGTGTCCGGACTTGACCGAGGATGCAGGACTAAGCTGCAATCGCCCGGATACTTCAAGTAAGTAGTCCTGTAACCGGACAAGCTGTTCCTTCATTTATTTTATATATGTGCCCTTTAAAGGAGCAGCTTTTTGAACAGGAATGGATAGCCAAGGCAAAGTTGATAAGGTGTCCGGCTCCCCTCCCAGAGACCACGCCGGATCCCATGCTGACCAAGATGTTGAAGGTCGCGCCTTTTAAAGAAGGCGAAGGGGGGAGCGGGGAAGCAACTGCCTTTATGAAGGAGGCCATCGAGGAAGGAGGGATTAAGAGTCCCGCCTCTCGAGGAGAGAAGAGGACCGCTTCGGAAGATCCGGAGGTCAAGGCCTCAAAGAGGGGAAAGGGATCTTTGGCAAAGAGTCCGGCGCCGGGAAGTAACCCAGCCGCATTATTTCCCCAAGGGGATCAGCCCTCCAGCGAGCCGTAAGTTAAAAAGAAGGGGTCTTGTAAATAAGGAACATCCATGTATTTATTTATGAAGATAACCGAAATTGTACCTTGTAGTTCGGACCTCAGCCCTTCTCGTGAGCTCGTCTTGAGGATCTTCTTCCGGAGATGATGGAGAGCAAAACGCCTCCACTTGCCGCACCCTCATGTGAAGCAGACGACCCGGAGGTGTCGTCGCGGAGGGTTGCCCCAAGTCCGGCGAGGCCGGAAGGTCCGGCGCCAGGTGGTGTGCGGTCGGAGGAGCTGAAGGATCTGCTCGGGCGAGCAGCTATTTCGGAGGATCACCGTGCTCTAATGGGTACGATGATTGAAAGAATTGCATCCGCGGAGAGCGGATTGCATGAAGCCGTCAGAAGCTTACTGACGGGGTTTGAGGTACGTAAAAATGACGTATCTTCTGACAGTTATGCATATAAAATGCGCCATGTATAGATTGTAGCCCCTGAGACTCGGTATGTTGTCAAAATTGACAACGTGCCGAGGATCAAATTCTCAATTATAACATATCGCCGCTCCTAAACAGGTGGCGGGGCGTCCGGAGGCCAGCCGGACTGATGAATATGCCGAACTAACGCGGCGACTTGATGAGGCGGATGCGGACATCACGCTGGTCAATAAACGGTTCGACGAGTCACAAGGTATGCGACTTCTATGCGGACACGTGGTGAGGGGGCCTGACGCCCATGTCTCACTATTCATATGCTTAATGCAGGTGGTGCCGCTGCCGTGGAGGAGCTGCGGGTGGAACTCGCCCGAGCAAAAGAGCAGGCCCGAATCAGTAATGCGGCTGCTTTAAAGGCAGCCGGAGAGCTAGAAGCAGAATGGGCTGCTCACTGCCGAAGCAAGGAGGAAATGGCCGATATGGCCAAAAAGTTAAGGAATACTACCGATCGCTGCGAGTTTCTTGAAAAAGAACGTCTAGCGGAACAAGAGGGCCTAAAAAAGGCCGCCGCCGAATCCAAGAGTGCCCAAGCGGCGTTGAGACCTGCCAAGGAAGAGCTGAGTCAGGCCGGGGCAATTGCGGCTGGAAAACCATTTCTGCTGCGGAGAAAATACACAGATCCAAAGTATGCTCAATTAGATAAGTTGTGGAGTTCGGAAGATGCTTATCTGGACTTGGCCGCGAGTGTTGCGGACGCGGTTGAGCACTTCCAGGGCCAGAAGAGGCACAGAAGGGAAGAGCTATATTGGTCTCAATTCCATAGTCCGGATCGTCCTCTGTCGCTGACCGATCGGTTGGCCGAATGGGCCGAACTGAATTGGTTGTCCGGCTTTGCCATGAAGCATGTCCTGACCCACTTGTGGCCGGGCGGACCCCAGCCGAAGAGCTATTTTGGTTTAGTGCAACAGTTCCTTGGTACGGTGCCGCGTATCGACGAAATGAGGCGGTCGGCGTGTATTGAGGGAGCGCGGATGGCTCTTGCCCGTGTCAAGACATACTGGGCAGAAATGAAGGCCACCGATGTTGCATCCCAAGATTCAGACAGAAGCCGAGTACCTGCCGAGCACTAATTTGAAGAAGTCCTACCGGCGCTCGTTTAATAGAGACGCAGATGCTCGAAGGATATTATGTTTTAGATGACATGTATGATCTGTGAAAACAATGTTTCAATATAATATAAGAGCTTTTTATACTTGTGCGCTCAAGTAGTAAACTACTCCTGTGCGGCCGTTTATGTATATGTGTATATAACCTGAAAGATGGCAGTCCTTGGCTTCAGCCCCCACGCACATAGTGCGGGGGTGTTTGCAAAAAAAGCGCTGTTTCACACTTAATCCAATGTCTTGGTCCTGTTAAGGAGGTGATAGCGTAGCAAACCAGGCAACCGGACTATAATGCTTTATCACTTTCACTTAGCCATAGGAGTTCGAGGGTGGGGCTACGATATAGCCCCTGGGGGCACCGCCCTCGCCCTTATTCGGGGTGCGTATGTGCCTGACCGAAAACCGGTCCTTCGTTAATGCGGAGGAATCCTAAACATTCCTGTAAGTCATCGAGTGGTTGACCAGTCTCGCTATATCATGACAGTCAGTTTTCGCTTTCTCCATTGAGGTGCTCGCCCGGCGAACCGGGCACAATCGCAGATGGTTCTCCTGGTGCCGCGTTAGCCGTGAAAGCGGGCGTAAGGCAGCAAAACACAGAGCCGGGCAACCCAACATTTGACCAAAGACATGATTCGAGCTGATGCATATAAGTCCTAACTTCGAGGCGCGAATACTCCCTAAGGTATTCGGTCTTTATGAAAATGGGCAGAATAATGCCCTAAGCCCCTGATGTCCAGGTACGCGCACAAATTCTGATGCGGTCAATGCCAAAACACCAGCCTTCTCCTCGGTTATAGTAAGGAACCGGGGGATGTATATCAACAAGAGACAGTACAAAAAGGTTTACGCAGGGTCTTAATCTGAAAAGAATCCTTGCAACGGGTCCCTACTGCACGTCTGCGCCTGTGTCTCCATTGTGCCGTATCCTGGACGGGTGTAGCACGTTGTTTATCTGTAAAAGAGAGGAACTTAGTTTTAAAAGAAAAAGGATCGTGCAAAGTGTGTACTTAATAGAAAATAAACAAAGTATTGTTCGAAGAAGTGAATAAGGTTGAGCTTTATTGTCTCTTATTATACATGCGTGCAGCCCCTCGTATGGAGGTGTGCTGTGAGTAGGCGCCGGA
The DNA here is from genome assembly GCA_021605205.1 of Aegilops longissima. Lineage (NCBI taxonomy): Eukaryota > Viridiplantae > Streptophyta > Magnoliopsida > Poales > Poaceae > Aegilops > Aegilops longissima. The sequence goes on from CM038680.1 coordinate 34,842,469, forward strand.
CTCGTCCAGCCGTGTCCGCAGAGTGAATGACCAATTCAGGTTCTTCGCCTAGTAGAGCCGGATAGATGTGGGGCTGTCAAGGCAGCCTCCCGTTTTTCCGTGCTCAAGTAACACTTAATACTTCCTTTTAACGAGATGATGCCGCGTGGACCGGGCATTTTAAGTGTTAGAGATGCATAATGCGGTATTGCGTTAAAGCGGGCGAAAGCTTCACGTCCCAATAGTGCTTGATGGCTACTTTTAAACGGGGCGATATGGAAGAGTAACCTTTCGCGACGGAAGTTGCCGGATGAACCGAACACAACTTCTAGCAGTATGGAGCCCGTACAATGGGCATATGGGCCTGGCATTACTCCTTTAAAGGAGGTGTTGCTACGACGAATTTTGGTTGGGTTTATCCCCATCCTGCGGATTGTGTCCTGATATATCAGATTTATGTCACTACCGCCATCCATGAGGACTCGTGTAAATTGGAATCCATTGATTATAGGATCCAATATCAGGGCAGTCCATCCTGCGTTCCAGATATTTCCGGAATAGTCCTGATGGTCGAAGGTGATTGGTTTTGACAACCAGTGTGCGGTGCGCCTTTTAATGGGCGCTGCTCTGTTTTTCCCTTTGATCATGTGAAGTGAGTTTACGATTTTGACCTCTTGTGGGAAAGTCTTTTGTTTTCCGGGGCTCTGCTTGTGGTGCCCTTCGTCATCTTCACTTGGTGTGTCGAGCCCCTTGTGTTCGGCGTTCAGTCTGCCAGACTGTTTGAAGACCCAACAGTTTCGGTGGGTATGGTTAGCAGGCCTCCCAGAAGTACTGTGTATTTGACATACCTTGTCCAGGATTTTGTTGAAGTTTGATAGCTCATCGCTATTGTCCTTAAGGGGCAGTTTTTTGTTGTTCTGCCGTGAGCTTTTGAATCCGGCGTTGACTGTCGTGCTCTTTGGACTGTTTCTTTTAATCCGGCGCTGGTCCTTGTTGTGCCGTGGTTTCCCATTTCCATCCCTGATTTCGGATGTACTTGGGTCGCTGGTGCTACATCTTGCCAGTCAGCTGTCCTCTCCCGCGCAAAAGCGGGTCATGAGGCTTGTTAGGGCGGCCATTGTTCTTGGCTTTTCTTGGCCGAGGTGTCTGGCGAGCCATTCGTCTCGGATGTTGTGTTTGAAAGCTGCTAAGGCTTCAGCGTCCGGACAGTCGACTATTTGGTTCTTCTTAGTGAGGAACCTGTTCCAGAATTTCCGGGCTGACTCTCCGGGCTGTTGAGTTATGTGACTTAGATCGTCTGCATCCGGAGGGCGGACATAAGTCCCCTGAAAATTTGCTCGAAATGCATCCTCGAGCTCTTCCCAGCTTCCAATGGTATTTTCGGGGAGGCTCTTAAGCCAATGCCGAGCTGGCCCTTTGAGTTTAAGGGGTAAATATTTTATGGCGTGGAGATCATCTCCTCTAGCCATGTGTATGTGGAGGATGTAATCCTCAATCCAGACTCCAGGATCTGTTGTTCCGTCATATGCCTCTATGTTCACGGGTTTGAATCCCGCTGGAAATTCATGATCCAGCACCTCATCAGTGAAACATAGGGGGTGTGCGACGCCCCTGTATTTGGGTGTGCCGTGATCTTCGGAATTTTGGCGTGTTGCATTGCTTTGACGAGCCTGCTTTCTTGGCCCATAGATGGACCTAACTGGGCCATCCTTTTGATGTGAATCCTTATGCGGATCGCATATTGACTTGGGTGCGGCACCATTTGCCGCCCTCTTCTTGCTATGAGGTCGTCCATCCGACCGGGTGGCTTTCTTGCTTTTTGATTGTGGGGGCTCTAAGGCCTCCTCGTCGAATTTGGGCAGTAGCTTTCTTTTTGGGTAGCTCTTTGTTCGACGACTGTCGCCGTACTTGTCTGCGGTGCTGAATACTTTGCTCCATCTAATCCTGAGTGCATCTTCCGCTGTTTTGAGCTTCCGCTTCTGCTTTTTCAGGCTACGCGCAGTGGCGACGAGCCTTTTCTGGAGGTCGTCTTGCTCCAATAGTTTGTCCGGCGTCAGATCGTCCGGACTGTTGTCTTCGCCGGGGACAGATTGTTTGTCCACGTTGTCTTGTTCGGATGATTGCTCAATAGCTTGTTTGTTGTCCGCCGGTTCGCCCTGCTTTATGGCTGGGTCTTTGTTGAGGCGGGACTTTGTTCGGCGTTTACGTTGCCGTTTTGACTGCTTTTCGAGGGATTTATCCTTCGTAGCGTCCCGTTGTTCCTCGTCTTCATTTCCTTCAGGTGTGTCCACCATGTATACATCATGAGATGAGGTGGTTGTCCAGCATCCTAGAGGTGCTGGCTCATTGTTTTCGCCTACATCGTCGTCCATACCGTCAATGTCTTCGGAGTTGAAGTCGAGCACGTCGTGTATACTTTCGATAGTGGCTATGAAGTGGGTGGTGGGTGGGCGTTGAATTTCTTCGCCGTCAGCATCCCAACCTTCCTGACCGTAGTCCAGCCAGGGCTCTCCGGATAAAGAGAGAGACTTTATTGAATTCAGGAGGTCGCCAAAGGGCGAGTGCTGAAAGATGTCCGCGACAGTGAACTCCATGACCGCGCCCAATCGGATTCGATTGGCGGTATGGAGGTTCGGTGTCCGGAGAGGAGTCCGGCACCACAGGTCGAGGTTTTCGCAAAGGACAAGGATGGAGTTCGCTCGATCGCCGTAGAGATTGTAGCCCCGAGGCGGTGTCCAACCACTCGTCCTCGATTAGAATCTGGCTCCAGATTAAGGGTCGGGCGGATCTCGTGCGGCCTCCGTGGCACTTTGTCGCTGCAGAGCTAGATCATGCCCATCGAGACAGTGCGGCATGCTTGGCTGCGGCTCGAATCCGTCGAAGATCAAGTCTCCGCGGATATCGGCCGTATGGTTCAAACTTCCAAATCTGACCTGATGGCCAGGGGCGTAGCTTTCGATCTGCTCCAGATGGCCAAGCGAATTGGCCCGCGGTGCAAAGCCGCCAAACACGAAGAACTGTCCGGGGAGAAAAGTCTCACCCTGGACCGCGTCGTGGTTGATGATCGAAGGAGCCATCGGGCCTATCGGTGACGACACAGAGGAACTCTCAATGAAAGCACCAATGTCGGTGTCAAAACCGGCGGATCTCGGGTAGGGGGTCCCGAACTGTGCGTCTAGGCGGATGGTAACAGGAGACAAGGGACACAATGTTTTTACCCAGGTTCGGGCCCTCTCGATGGAGGTAAAACCCTACTCCTGCTTGATTAATATTGATGATATGGGTAGTACAAGAGTAGATCTACCACGAGATCAAGGAGGCTAAACCCTAGAAGCTAGCCTATGGTATGATTGTTGATGTTGTCGTTGTCGTACGGACTAAAACCCTCCGGCTTATATAGACACCGGATAGGTTAGGGTTACACAGAGTCGGTTACAATGGTAGGAGATCTACATATCCGTATTGCCAAGCTTGCCTTCCACGCCAAGGAAAGTCCCATCCAGACACGGGACGAAGTCTTCAATCTTGTATCTTCATAGTCTTGGAGTCCGGCCGTGACGATAGTCCGGCTATCCGGACACCCCCTAGTCCGGGACTCCCTCACTATACTACTTTCCGCCCCTCCTTTCCTCATTGAACCATGTCCTAGATTCTTACTCCAGCCCACCGCACCCTTCTTTCGTCTTTGAATCAAGACCTAGATTCGACTATAGATCGAAAAAGATCCACATGAAGCTAGAGCAACGACGGTTTCAAAGAAACTTATACCTTAGTGTCGGGGATATACCCCACGGTATGACCCGGTCGGAGTTATGACCCGGCCGGACTTGGCGATTCACCAGAAGACCCGGCTGGAGCTAGGCGACTCACTGGCGATCTGCCTGGACATGGCGGTTTACATATAACCCGCCTGGACATTGTGACTCACTGGAGACCCGGCCAGGCGGGTCAAGCAGGACGACAAGGCCCAAGGCCCGATGGGGCCGGTTCATGTGATGGTGGGCCGACTTAAGAAAAAAGGTGTAAGGAATATTTCCCTTACAAGGAATCAAGACCCGGACTTGTATCCGGCTTGTAGTAGAAGATAGGCTAGTCCTAGTCCTACTAGGACTCCACATGTAACCCGCCCCTCTAACTTATATAAAGAGGGGCAGGGCTCCCCAAAGAGGGACAGGCAACAAGAACAATCTCTAGGGCTAGACACAAAGAGCCGGCTTACTGGCGACTCTCTCATGATCATAATGAGACCTAGCCACAAACAGCATGTAGGGTTATTACCGGATGTGTTTCCCGGGGCCCGAAGCTGTCTAAACCCTTGTCTTGCGTGTTGATCCGCCCTGCGTCTCTCGTCCCACTCAACCCCTCTCAAGCTACCACATAGATACGTTGGCCTCACGACTAAGTCCTGACACTAAGGACATCTGCCGTGACAAATCCATGACACTTAGGGTCGTCGAGATGTGGCAAGGCGTGCGGCGGGAGGCCGGATCTGCCCACACTACGTACGGCAGCGAGGAAGAAGGGGTCGGTGGCCCTCCCGCACAGGCGCTGGGTGAAAGAGAACATCGCAGCCGGCAGTGGATTGCCTCCCTCGCCGAAGGCTATATAGTGAACGCTGCACCTCCTCCCCTTCCCGATGCGACGGGATACAGACGCCTCCTTCACCAGCTGTGAGGGGGGAGAGAGAGACAAGAGGCCAACGCAGTCTTGTTTAGATCTGGTGAAGAGAGGTGAGAGACTGTGAATATAGCAAACCCTAGCAAATGAACGCCGAGCCTCCATCGTGTAACATATATGTAGTGCGGCGAGCGTGTGGAGAGTGCAAACCCTAGTGAACAAGCACTGAGGCTCCCGCTTATATATATACTACTTGTAGTACGGATCGAGCTCCGGTGCCTTCACTCGCACTGCTTTTGGCTGTATGACGGTGAGCCACCACATTTTGGGCCCACCTGTCATAAATCCAAAGGCAGGTGCACTAAGTCAATGAAGCTGCATCCATATAGTACTCTCGTGTATCGACTAATATATAGTGGAGTGGTTTTCTTATTCTCTCCATAACAATCATTTAAAATTGTGTAAGATCAAGCTAAACTCTTTATTTAATGTACAGTGAAGAAAACTAGTACTACTTCCGATGAACTAACGATCCACGCCACAGCGTCCTGGTCGCACTTCCTGTCCTTCACGTGTGGTACACTACCCTCCCTTAAGTGAACAACCACACATGCATGAAATTATCGGAAGCGTGTGAGATTGTGTACAAATAAAGAGTTTTAATTTCAATTATCGGAAAGGTTTGAGAGTATTACAAAGTTTGACTTCATCAAATCTAATATCTTGAGTAAATAAAATGGAGGGCTACTACGTCCATCCGGGTTTTAGTCCACACCATTTTTAAATCAAAGTTAATAGCTGGACAAATAAACTTACAGGGGAGCTGGAGACAAAGTTGTGAAAAGGCTTAGAAATCAATACAAAACTTATGCTCTTAGTACCAACGTCGATCCTTCTTCGAGGAAACATTTGGTTCATAGCCAATTGTGTGACAAAATTGCACCAACGTGAAAGACGACTGTGTGTCCAACGCAACCAAGGTGAAGTGACGAAGGATATCATCTTTGTGCGTAACGAGCAAAGAGCACTGATGGAAGACAGCTTGTTTTTCATTGAAAATCGATCAGCTTCACCAGCCGACGCAACCATGAGGCGCAACCATGAGCATCAATAGGTCATCGTGGTGATGCATCAACCATTTGGCATCAAGTTTGGGTGAGGCACCTATGAAGTTCGACAAATCCTCACTGTGGTCTGTTTCTTCTCAAGAATCAAGCTCGAGGAAGGAAGAACCACGTGGCGAGGACAAGGAGGCGGAACAACAATGGCCATCCAATTTTGTGCAGTTCCACTAAAATTGAGGAAGACATGCCCGGGTATGGAGACACGCATCGCTGTTTCTAAAAATATAAAAAAGGGTTAGCAACGACATCTCAATTATCAATAAGAATTAATGAAAAGTACACCAACAAACAGAAGCATCATAATTATCTTGACGGGAACTAAACCAGGATACCCGAGAAAAAAAGCATTTCTTCATTTAACCAGTGATAGTACCACCACCATATGGACAATGACCGCACAACCACCATGTACTTTTTGTCGAAATAACATGTATACCTCCACCGAGGCATAAATCAGGACAACTTTTCGAGTGGCATTTCCTCTATAATAGTACTAGTAGGTGATGTTGGACTAGCCGACGAACCCTAGCTACTGTCGCGACCGGTTTTCCGGGTATTAATTTCCCAGAAAATGGCCTTTGTGCTCACCAGCCCCAGGATTTACTGTTAGTTGATGAGGCACCAACTTGATATAGAAACTCCAAGCAAAAATACATAATATGTAGTACAAGACCATTCTGGTCTGTGAGTACAACAAATGGTTTCTAGTGGTTGATGGCGGAAGCGGTTTGTGGATCATCAGTGTCTATGGGACTCCATTTCCCAACAGGAACAGCTGACCAGGTTAACTCCTATCTTCGCGAGGCTGCTATCACCATTGCGTAGGTTCCGGGGCTGTCATCGCAATGGTCCTCTCCACGCAAGAAATCTGGCCAAGACAATAGCCAGGGACAAGCCAGTGAGTACTTTGAATGTACTCGCAAACATTATGAACACAGGTATAATATAACAACCGATAATCATGCTCTGAGAAATATTCTATGATCACAACGTCAGTCATAAAATTAAAATCCTTGATGCATGCAAGCAGATTATTAATACGTAACAATGAATACGTAATGACAGAGTAGGAATAACATGCACCATTCGGATGTCTGAAGCGACGTCTCGAATTGATGGTAAATAACAGACATGCCTCAGTCGGGCGTCTGAGCGACACCACATAAAGGGCTTATAAAGAAAAATAAATAACAAGCATGCCACAGTCGGGCGTCTCAGCGACACCACATAAAGGGCTTATAAAGTAAATGAATAACAAGCATGCCACAGTCGGGCGTCTCAGCGACACCACATAAAGGGCTTATAAAGTAAATAAATAACAAACATGCCCAAAGTTGGAAAAAGCGGTAGGCGTAAGCGAGGCGGTTGGCCCTCTCCTAGTGCTTAGGCGGTGCCTAAGCGCCCTAGGCGGTTATATAGTTTTTACCCGTAGTGTATTTGTGATTATTATATGGGTGTTGATATTAGTTTAGGGCATATTAAATAAGTTAATTATCGTCTACTGCCATTGGAATATAACTCGTTTGGCATATCAGTGCAGTATGTGGCATGATTTCTTGCTTGGGTAGGAAATTCCTTGCTTGCCCTGCCTAGACATCCATTTATGCCCTAGGCGAGGCGTTTGGCCATTGCCTAGCGCCTAGGCATGCCTAAGCGCCTCCTAGGCACTGCCTTTTCCAACAGAGAACATGCCACAGTCGGGCGTCTCAGCGACACCACATAAAGGGCTTATAAAGTAAATAAATGACAAGCATGCCACAGTCGAGCGTCTCAGCGACACCACATAAAGGGCTTATAAAGTAAATGAATAACAAGCATGCCACAGTCGGGCGTCTCAGCAACACCACATAGAGGGCTTATAAATAATCACAGTGAATATCCAGGAGGTAGAATTATCCCAGGGATACTCGATAATTCAAATAATATAACGGGTTAGTCCATAACAAAATAATGATCATGGTTCTCACAAGTCACAAGTCGGAATCCCTTCTGGTTTAGCAGTTTCTCCTCCGAAGACCGACACTAAGACCGACACTTGACCTATCCCAGACTGTAATCCTTAACCATGGACACGGCTATTCGAATAGGTTTAATCTCTGCAGAGGGTGTACTCTTTACCCACGAGTAACGGATTCCTTTAGTCCATCGGGACTAATTCCGTCTACGGCCTTTTAGTTGAGAACACACCTAACTTGCACACACCAGCTTAACTTACCGGTGTCTGGAATCACCCACGACACTTGTTAAGCAAAACTCTAAGTGGGGAGGCTACAACCTCGCGTAGCATGGGATCAAATTTATATCGCGCGCTCTAAGGGGTGGCCTCCCCTCTCGGTCTCAACCGGAAACACCCATGCCCCCGGACCAGGTGGCCTGCCTACCAGTTACAACGGGTATCTTCCACCATGGCCTCTCTGTACGGTCTGTGCTAGAAAGGGGTTGACGACTTACTGAACCGTACCCTACTTTTTGTAGAGACAAGTGGTAGTATGAAACAAGTATGGGGGTTACTGGAACAAGACTCGATCTATGGTCGAATCAGGAGGTTTAAGTATTCCCTGCATGATTAGCATAACGAATATATTTCATCCAATGCATGTAATCACCACTCATCATACCCCTCATGCCATGCCGGACACACTCGTCTCGACGAGGAACTAGGGACAAGCTCGGGTCTACCCAAGACAGATACTTTCCCGTTTCCTTCCGGTAGGCACGAAAGACATACGAGGATGATCGTTATCACAAGCCTATCCATTTTCAACAACAAGGAAGTTTCAAATAATCATTCATGCAAATGATCACATCACCACATAAAATAACGGGTTCCACGTATTGAGGTGGTGTCATAATCGTGTCAAACAATGCATGCAAAATATTATGCCAGGGTCCAGAATGCTTGCCTTCAAGGTGTGGAAAGGCAGGGTGCACTCCAAAACTTTTGAAAGCTTTCTCCTCTCTCCAAAAATCCTATTTAAAATATTTTTAAATCAATATATAGTTTCAAAAATAATACCAAAAAGTTGTCTGAAAATATTTGAAATAAATCTTAAAATAAACTAGACAATATTTGAGAGAGGTAGGAAAAAGAATCAATTCATTTGGAGTTATATTTAAAAAGTTATAGGCAGTCAAAGTTGTGGTCAAAATCTGTTTTTAAAATAAAACAGAAATAAAAGGAAAAACGTTTCGAACTGACCACGTCGAAGACGTATTTTGGTTTTACGCCTCCACTTACTCCAGCGTGGACGGCGCGTGGGTCACTGACAGTGGGCCCGCCTGGCCCACTGGTCAGGTTTGACTAGTCGACCCCCCCTTTCTTCCTCTGCCCGAGCGGGGGGCCGGACTCCGGCGATGCTCGCCGGCGAACGGTGGCACTGTTCGGGAAACGGAGGTCACCCGTGGGCTCAGGGGGTCGAGGCGGTCCCTCCGGTAGTCGTTACGGTCCCCGGGGTGGACGGAGCTGCCGGCGGCAAGCTCCGCAGCGGACGGTGGCCGTCGGGCAGAGTGGTTTTTCTCTTGCGGCGAGTCCCGATCAAAATTGAGCAGGGGGATGGACTCACGAGGGGGAGAGGGAGCTCCTGGTGAAGAGAGTGGAGAGGGGGAGGCCCTGGTGGCGCCGGAGTGACGAAGACGACCCCTCTGGTCTTCCTACTGCTACGAGCGGATCGGTGAGGGAGGGAGGGAGGTTGCTTGAGGCCTGGACGAGCTCGGGGGGTCCTATTTATAGCGCATCCATGGCGGTTCCGCGGCCGAGGATAAGGGCGCCAGCGAACTGCCGCTCTGTAGCGGTCAGGGCGACGTGGCGGCGACGAGAGCTAGAGGACGCTCTTGTGGATGAGTCTGAGCTTCTCCAGGGGCAGGTGGCGAGCGGGAGAGGCTCGGGCGGCGCCAACCTATGCAGAGGCGTGCTGCAGACGCCCGCATGCCGCCAAGGGGCTCTGACGGTGGTGCTGTAGGGCACCAGGGCTGCTTGGCGTGATGCGGTGAGCAGTCGAGTGAGTGGTGTGGCTCTGCAGAGTGGGTAAAACCCAGGGGCGCGACGCGGCGGCTCGGGCGCGGCACGTGCAAAACGCGCGCTCTGGGCGCGCCCAGAGCACGCCCACCAGGTGCTCGGCGAAATGCCCGTGCATGCCACAGAGCTTGGGTGAGACTGGGAATTAGCAGACCTAGGTTAGGAGTAGCTAGGAGTTTATTGGACAAGGTGGTTAGGCAAGGGAAGCAAGTTCATAGTGCAAACTAAAACTCATGTCAAAACTGGTCATGCCCATAAAGTGTTTGACAGAATGCCACATGCACCTAAGAATTTCTTGGAGTGGTCAAATCTTCCAGAGTGGGGTCTCTTTAGATGAAAGAGAGGGTGGTGAGGTTAGTTTGCCAAAAGAAGAAACTTGCTAGTGCAAGTTTTGGAAATCTTCAGTTCTGGACAGAAGGTAAATGGCATCAAGGCATGGACCAAAAATCTCCCAATGGGTTCATGCTCTTGGACTTAAAGTTTTTGCAGGGAGGACTACAAGTAGGAAAAGGAATCACAACAAAAGGAGCAAGTTAAAATATAGTTGTAGTACAAATCATCAAGTTGGACCAGAATGGAAATGAGGTTGATTCACTCAAATTTTTCAAAGAACAACACTGGGTTTTTGCAAAAAGTTAGTTAATATACTCCTGTTGACATCACAAATTTTTGGTGGAAGCTTTAAGGAAATATTTAAATAGGTTGTAGTGCAAAACTGCCCACTGGACCAGATTTGAAAATTAGGTGTAGAACTCAAAATATCCAAAGATTGAAATATATTTTTGGATAAAAGAGATTTAAAAACATCACATGGCATCTCCAATTTTTGGTGGAATTTTTGAATGGATTTATAAAAGGGTTGCAGTGCAAATGGGACCCTAAACTTATGAAAAACCAAATTAGAGAAATAAAGCTCAGGGAAAGATAATTATATAAATAATCCTACTGATAAAAGAATTGTTTTATTTGAGAGGGTAAATGAGTCCAATAATGATTGAAAAGTTTTTACTTGGGATAAAAAAAAACTCCATAAAAATAAAGGGAAGAATGGTTCTGAAATCAAAAGAAAATCCAGAAAACCAAAGTTTAAGTTTCCTGGAAAAACTTTAATTAATAAAACAAGGTTAAAAATTTTGGGGTGTTACAGCTACTATGCATGGGGAGCTGGGGAGTAGTCGCATAGAAGAAAACCTGCACGCAGCAACCTGGGGAGCGGGACCAGTACAAGAAGTTATACCTCAGGTGGGCGAGATGTCGTTTAGGCGGGCGGGCGAGATCTGGCCACATGACGGCAGCGAACAAGGGCGCAGAGGATCTTCGTCCGCGCCAGCGCCAGCTCCGACAGGACGGTGCGCATCGGCTTCCTCCGTCGCCGACGGCGACAACGTCAATGCTGCACCTCCTCACCTCCCGCAGCGGACGGGATTCAGCCGGATCTGTGACCACCGGTGAGGAGAGAGATAGAGTGGACACTGTCATCTTGTTTTGATATGGAGAGGGTGAGAGAGCGAGACGCGAGAAACTCTATCAAACAAGACGCTATAATGTAGTAAAAAAATCTCTCCATAGCAGTGGTTTTAAATAGAATACGCGCGTTCCCAGAAAAAAGAAATGAAAACTGGCAGACAATTTTTTAAGGGTCTGTCTACGACACATTTAGATGTGACATAGTTATGTCACATCTAAGTTGATGTCCACTCTGTTTGTGGTCTATTTTTTTCCTAGTTTTTTTGTTTCTTGTTGCGACATTATAAACTTGTGGGAGCTTAGATGTGATATCCTTAAATAACATCTAGATGTGAATTAGACAAACTGATTTTCTAACGTACCAAGAAAGAAAACTCGACCAAAAACACGCCCCCGCTTCCAGGTCACGAGAGTCGTCGCGCACACACACACACACACAGACATAGACATGCATATCCGTGCTTACGTAAAATTCCATTTCCATCTCCATCTCCAATCATATTTGTCCAACTAGCACATTATTTACGTTGTTAATTATATACGCAGCAATATTAACGTACAAGATCTCTTGTTTGCGCACGTCCGGACCGCTGCCACGGCCGGCCCTGACCAACCCGAACCCTCTTCATCACCCGCGTGTGCTTCCCGCCCGAAACGGTCAGTGCCGCATTCATGCCCGGCCAGAGTGGACACGACCTCTCACTGCCGCCGGCATTGAAGCGGCGCGCCGGCCGAGAGAGCGTCACCCGCGCCGCTTCCGGGTGCACGCGGCTGCTCCGCGTTCAAAGGTCGCGATAGCCGGCTACAACATGCATGTAAAAAGTTCTTGGGGGTCCGTGCTACAGCTAGCTGTCCTCCCCCAACTCGTCAATCTCTTCCAGTAGTGCTAGTACTCCATGGCGCGATCCATCGACAAGCAGGCGGGAAAGTTATCGTATACTCGGTTTGCGGTGAGTGGCATGCCGAGCGACCCTGTGGGGTCGAGCCGTGGAGGAGGGTGAGACACGAACACGGCAGACGTGATTTAAACGTTGGTTTTGCTCGATGGCGCGATCGAACGAAACGAAACGTTGGTTTCTCTCCGTTTCCATTTTTCTCCGGAAAAAAGTTTACTTTCCACTCCATTTTCATTCCTATTCCAAGGTTGCCCCGTTACAACATTCCATCAAATACAAAGGAAAACTAACACACATGCTGATGCATCTCAATAATTCACAGATCATAGCCAATATTTACTTCACAACTGAAGAAAAAGTTGTGAGAGCATGTACGAAAGAAAAACTACTGATGGGGTCACTATGACTTAAACCCTAAACCCTAAACATGATTTAATTTCCTAGCAAGGTAGAACCTGTCGAAGGTAAGACGGCTGGCACCCTCGGATCATATGATGCTTTTGTGCAGTTCCACCAAAATCGACCTGAGCATCCCTGATGGCAAAGATATTGAAGAAGTGTGATTAGAATAATAGTACTGGCACTAGTTCATGAGACATAAACTCATCACAAGTAGAAGCCGGTAGAAGTAGAGAAAGATCGACATGGAGATGGAGCTACGGCAGTGGAGCAAGCCGGCTCCAAAAGGAAGATGGACTACCTGGGACGTCGGGCTTTAGCTAGAAGGGCGGTTGGGACGCGGCATCGGCCCATACCGCGGTGACCCCTGATTGGGATGCACCGACTGTGGGTTTTCTCCCTCGCCAATGTCGACCGCGTCTACGCAGAACATTGTTCCCTTCCCCCAGCTGCGGGATCAGGCCCGTCGTTCTATGCTTGTGAACAGAGCAACCTAAGCAAGCAGGCTTGTAACTTAGGCTCCTGCTAATGTATATATAGTGGTTTTCTTTTTCTCTCCATATCAACCATTTTATATTGCGTGAAATGATGGTTGCTTCTTCCGACTAACTTACTGTGTGATTTGACTGCACCTTAGTGGCCCCTACACGTACTCCCCCTACGTGTATGCAATAGTCACACGTACACATGGACGCAAAAACGCGCGCGACGCCCTAATGCATGCATGTCCGAGCGCACGAGGAACACACACGGTCACGCTCAAGTGCTCAACCTACACATGCATGCACACACATACTCAGTCAGGGTGAGCTAGTGACCGTATAAACACCGGAAAATATATATATTGAGCGCAATGAGCGTATTATGAAGTCCACTAACCGTATTTTTACAAATATACAGTGACAGACAGTGTATTTATCTCGTTTGAAATTAAGCCATATTAACCGAAGAGGAGGCAGTATGGACTAGCATTACTTTGCCGTGTCCCGTCAACTTGCCGAACGAGGAGAAGGTTGCAGGACGGGAGAAGCTTGCGCGTGGTGGCTCACAGGACAAGGGGAAACATTTGACTAATGCAAGCTCTCCCTCTCTCAGGCGGTGGACGTGCAACAGTTAATTTGGTGTCAGATTGCCAGAAGCATACAGTATACTACTAGTGCTATTATTGTTTGACTTCCCGAATAGGCAAAAGCCAAGCGCAAAGTTTACTAGTACTACTACTATAGTCTATAAAGGTACGTACTATACTAGTACTAGGAACCGGATGGAGGAGCGTCTACACTCTTATTATAATTTTAAAATGTGATAAAGAAATCTTCAACACATTTGGTTCTCTTCGAGGGTTCTCGCATGTGATAATGGAAGTTGATTGCATGGAACACTCGCCACAATTCTCGCTAAATTCTGGCTCATATCCTGTTACAAATAGTAGCGCTCGGTAATATTTCCTCTTTTTTTGTTATTCAGCATGTAAACAGGTCAGCAAACCTTGTGGCACATCTTCGTGCGAACCGTGCTTGCTACACTTTGAATGTGGCCCAGAGCTGGCTTGATGAAACACCTCGCTTCCTACTTCTTTTTTTGCGGGGTACCTCGCTTCCTAGTGACCAGTGTCTTGGCGATCATCCTAAGAATGCATATATATGAATAAAGCTCTCTCGTTTACCTGCAAAAAATATTAAGCCATATTAACCGGAAAGGAGGGAGTATGGACTAGCACTACTTTTTGGTGTGTCCCGTCAACTCGCAGAATGAGGAGAAGCTTGCAGGACAAGGTGAAGCTCGCTTACGCCTTTTGACTAATGCAACCTACCCTTGGTGGACATGCATCAGTCCATTCGGTGTCAGATTGTCAGAGGCATACACTGTAGTACCCAACATGCGGAGTACCATCATTGTTCGACTTCACGAAGAGGCGAAGAGCCAAGCGCAGTACTACTACTACTAGAACCGCATGGTGGAGCGTCTGTACTCTTATTTTTTTTATCTCTGATAAAGTACATGTTTATTCCGGAGAAGGGCGGAAAACGGTAGCCCAACATGTAATGAATAATATCGATCAACCAACCATGCTCGAATATATCTTGGCCTCCGTGCGAGCCCGTCTGTGTGTTCTCGCTCCTCGTCTCTCTCAAGGAACGGCGGGTTGGCTCTTTGTCGTCAATTGAGATCGGTTTGCTCATAATCCTGTCCCACATGTCAGTGATATGCCAAGAGGAGGTGCATTGACCGACTGGCCATACGCGTACTTGGTTTTGCACCTTCATACTACACCTCCCTCCGTCACAGTTTACAGGGCGCGCTTCATTATGATGCATTTCTCTCAATGCATTTCCACCACCAGAGAGACTTTAGACGTGTTTGGCTTAATGCTCAATTAATTAGGGCATGGTAACCGCAATCAAGTCCACAATTTTCTCTCCATGTACTGTACTACTACGGAGTGGAGTAAGTGCATGCATGTGTGTACCCGGGGTGGAAGCACTGCATGCATGTGTGTACGCATTATTCCCTCTAGTAATAGACGCGTGCTATAACTACCAATGCTATTTTTCAGGCCGATAGCTAGTCGTCTTGGTCCCACAGATTTTTTCTTTTTTCCGAAGCGTGCTGTATAAACAGTGACAGATGGAGTAGTATGAGCGGATTGAAAGAAGAGTGTATTGATGGTTGCTTCTTCAGAGCAACTTACAGTGGGAAATGTGGGGCTTATGATTTGACTGCTCATTACTCACTATTAATGCGGCACAACGACCGGGCCGAGTCTCCCATGCGGTTGTGCACTACCCCCTCGGTTCTTAAATATACTCCAAAGTATTTGTCTTTCTAGAGATTTCAACGAGTGACTACTCAAATATTTGTCTTTTTAGAGATTTCAAATGGACTAGCACATACGGATGTATATAGACATACTTTAGAGTGTAGATTCACTCATTTTGCTCCATATGTAGTCACTTGTTGAAATCTCTAGAAAGACGAATATAATATTTAGGAACGGAGGGAGTACACATACGAAGCAAAATGAGTGAATTTACACTCTAAAATATGCCCGTTTTAAATTTGTTAAAAGATAAATATTTAGGAATGAAGGAGTATAATTTTGTGCATGGCACATGGACCCGGATGATGAAGAGGCTTCTGGCAATGCTATCAAGCTTCCATCATTTGTTTACATAATTGACGTACTATACAAATAATTTTCCAGCGACATGAAATTGTACAATGGTGTGAGCTTTCAGCTTTTGTTTCGTGTGTCTTGCCATCGATGCTCTTTCGGGAACAATAAAAAACTAACTTCCTTGCTAATGCATGTCAATTATTAGCAGATCAGAGCTAATAATTACATCACAACTGAAGACAGAGTTGTGAGAAGGTGTTAAATTAAAATTGATCCATGCTTTCATTGGCAGCAACGTCCCCCCAGCTCTGTCTAAATCAACAAGGCATGTTGGGAAAAAAAGTAGCTGTCTGGAGCATGCAACATTCCGATT
This sequence comes from Aegilops longissima, assembly GCA_021605205.1. Classification (NCBI taxonomy): domain Eukaryota; kingdom Viridiplantae; phylum Streptophyta; class Magnoliopsida; order Poales; family Poaceae; genus Aegilops; species Aegilops longissima. Next base: position 34,858,457 of record CM038680.1, read on the forward strand.
ATTTTGTGCAGTTCCACTAAAATAGAGCTGAGCGTCCATGTTCCAAAGATATTAAGTGTGATTACGATAATAGAGGACTGCTGATGAAACAATAAACACACAAATAGAAGACGGTCACCTTTGCAGTCTCTCTTAAGACTAACTAGTTGGAGAAGATTAGGCTCGGAGTTGGATGAGGAGGATAGAGCAAAACCAATCTCCCTTTGTGCAGATCAAGACTGAATGTAGAGACGTTGCCCGTGTGACATTTAGTACAACCGCACAAAACACTCTTAAGAAAAAAGTGATTTGTGCAGTTCACCAAAAGGTCGCAATAGCAACGAGGTGAAATGGATAGCCCTGTTTGCAAAAAAGAGGTAGAAAGGAAACAATTACTGGCCAATAACAGTTGATGACACATGCTATGACAAAAAAGAAGCATATTCCTTGTCCTAAGGGAAGATAACAACACGGTTGTGTTTGTCTAAAACGGTGTGAGGACGAGAATGCAATATGGAAAGTACGCCGGACGAGCTACGTTTTGGGCAAAGAACTATGGAAGATCCACATGCAGCGACGTGGGAAGACGTGGGAAGACGTGGAAAGTAAGCAAGGCCAGAGGGGATACCTGGAGGTCGTCGGGATGTAGCTAGGTGAGCGGCGGCGGGCGGAATCTGTGAGTAGGTGGCGTAGGCCCTGCCGCGCCGGAGCTTGGTCAGAGAGAACGACGTGTACCGTAGATCGGGACGTGCTGCCTCGGCGCCGTCAAACGGAGAAACGATGCACTTCCTCCCTTTCCCCCGGCGGACGGGATGCGGCCGGATCAGTGACCAACGGTGAGAGAGAGAGAGAGGCCACCGCACTCCCTTTCCCGTGGCGGACGGGATGCGGCCGGATCAGTGACCAACGATGAGAGAGAGAGGGGCCACCGGAGCCTTGTGTGAGATACTCTGAAGAGCGACAAACCAGGTTGGCAGGCTCCATTGTATATAGTGAGCGGACTACCTTTTTCTCCATGAAAATCGTTTTATATTCTGTGTACGTGCCATTGAGCGCTATAACTTTATTTAAAAATAATGCGGCAACGCGTCAAGTCGAACTTTGTTTCATGCACGCGTGGTACACGACCTCCCTAGGTAAACAACCACTACAGGCGTTCAAATTAGCACGTGGGCTGCCATTTCAGAAGAAATGAGCTCCACCGTACCGCTCTTGGTGTGGCTGGGCACGGCGTGAGTACGTGCACGGTGCACCTATTCTCTTCTTGTATACGTACACCACCTACGCGGGGTTGTGTGAGAGAGATACAAACCTAGAGAGATATAGTGTGTGGGTTCTTGAGAGTTTTTGGGGGGTCAATCAAAAATGTAACATATGCAATGTGTGTGAAATAGAGTCCTGGATATAACATATATATAGAGGCGATCCACGAGAAGAGAGTGGAGCTATCATCGGCTTGAGGTGTCCATAGAATCAAGAGAGGATGATGTGTGTGTGTGTGCGTCTTGTGATCGATAAAGAGTGCCATCGAATTTGTGTGTGCCCACGCCAAAGATATAGAGTGGCTGGCCCATCGGAACGTGAGATGGGACATGTGCAGTTTGTCTCGTGGCATGGATACCTACCAGAAGCGCCGACTATCGGTGTGTGGTGGGGAAGAGGAGGCCCAATTAACTATAGAGGTACAATGGCTGGTATATGTGTGGAGGAGGAGAGAGCCTACCTCATGTATTAAGGAGATCGATCTGCCTCATGTATTAAGGGAGATCGATCGACATCCATGCATATGTGCAGGAGAGGAATAAGGTTGGGAGAGAGACAGAGCTAGAGTGTTGGAGGGGGTGGTAGTGGAGTTGCTTCTAACAAATGGTGGGATAGGCTTGCTAGACAAACGGTGGGCACGCCCGCAATATCAATAAGAGAGGAGATGGCTGCTTGTTGTCTGTGCACGTGCGTGTGAGAGAGGGTCAGGAGGCATGCACGAATGATGAGGGGGGACAATGTGGCTGTGGTAAGCAGACGTAACTACATAGGAAGATCAATCGCCCTTTATTAGAGAAAGGAGAGATATAACTTGTGAGGTACGTCGATCGATGGGGGGGGGTAGTTAAAGTCGATCTATGTATATGTTGGGAGATCGATCGGTATACATGCATGTGTGTGTTAGAAGCAAATGAGGCACGAGGAGAAGGATAGAGAGAGAGGGATGCATGTAGGAGGTGGTACGAGAGGCATACTATATCGAGGGGGGAGGAGTGTGCGAGTACGAGAACGATGAAAAGAGTGGTGGGAGTGAGGCATGGACGATGACAAGAGAAGAGGGGAAGCTCTTGTTTGTGCTAGGCACACCTGGCTAGAGAGGCATATCGATCGATGTGTGCCGTAAAGAAGGAGCTGGGGGGCCTACACACACCGTGGGTGAACGACCTAAAGTGAAAAGACGAATTTGCGAGATGGAGCTAGAGAATGCTGAGGGAGGGTGAGAGGGATGCGGGCGTGTGCATGCACAAGAGAAAGTTAGCACTCGCTACAAAGATAAGAGGGTTGTGTGGGTGTAAAAGACGAATAGAGATCATATATACTTCATTATAAAAAGAGAATTCAGATATTTGAAGAATTTATCATAGTGTTTCAAACCGACACATGTGTGAATATATATAATAGTGATACACATGGTGTGGTTATGAACATGTTATACTACATTTAATATATTTTATCTCTACTCTTATAAAAAAACGGAGTTGTTGATGATGGTGTGCCTTCCATCCTGCATTATAGGCTTTCCGATTTATATCTTGCGGATAGCAAGGAAACTACGATGGTTGAAGTTGGCAACAATCATGATTGTAGATTCTTATTGAAATAGAGAAACGAATTCAAATTTAGTTCGAATTGCGGCGGTAGTATAGACATTTGGAATGCACTAAAATGTTGGTATGAGTAGGTTACATGCATTATACAGCAAGCGAAAAAAATTTAATCAGACATAACATGGATTCATACTCCCTCTTTCCATCTATATAGGGCGTAATGAGATTTTTAAGACCGCCTTTGACTATTGACAAGATTAATAGTAAATGACATGCACAATGTGAAAATTATATCATTGAAAGAACCTTTCACAGACGAATGTGGTGTGCTTTGTGTAAGTTGCATGTCATATATCATTGCTCTAATATTTGGTCAAAGTTAGCATCGAAAAACGCATTAGGCCCTATATAGATGAAAGGAGGGAGTAGCTTTGAATAGCATTTGTATAGTAAAACGGGGCAAGACTCTCTCTTTGTGTGGTGTGAATAGTTTAATTTTTTTCGTTTTCTTTTTGCTTAAGGGAAGTGCGAATTGATTTGGTACGTACAAGTACAATATTACTACACGTTAGGCTTGTCCCTAAAATTCAACCCGTGTATTGTTATATCCCGAAAATTCAGATATCGTGCTCCCAAAACTGGCGCCTTCACAACCCACGCCTTGCTATCCCGAAATTACAACGCTAAAACTGCCTCCAGCTGCCAAATCCCGACACGTGAAATCCTCTTCTAACCCTGAGCGAAAGGGCCGCTAGTTCAAATCGGTGGGGTACTTTTGTAACACACCCTACATTTTGGACAAGCGCGTCCCTAAGTCATGCTTCACCCTCCCATCGCCCCTTTTCGCCATTCGAAATCCCAGGCCGCCATAACCTCTCCGCTCCAGCCGTGAAACCCCACCCTCCTCTGTCCGCCACGTCACCGCTGCCCAGCCGGAGCCTCTTCCCCGACGACGTCGTCCACCGCAACAGCTCGACGTCCCTCGTCCACCTCCCCGGATGAGGATCCGTCGTCCATCTCGCCGTCCTGCCAGTTCAGCCGCCCCGTCCTCCACCTCCAAGGAGCTGCTCCGATGATCGCCTCATCAATCGCGGCTGCTCCATCCCCACAGCGCCGCCTTAACCTGCTTCACCGGAACCGCAGCATCCTCACCGACTCCTAGGACGAAGCCGAGGCCTACTCGGCACCACCAAAGAGGTTGTACACTCATCACATCGCACCTTCTCCTTAACTCGACCTCCCGGCGCCGACGGTGCTCCATCCCGCACCCCCATGGAGCGGCTACCTTGAAGCCGGCGCGCGGGCGACATCTCCACGGCGGATCTCCCCCAGTGCGAGGCCCCTTCGACGGTGGCGTCCATACCAGTCGGATCTGCTGCTGCTGCTCCAGCTCTCGCTCGCGCTGCTGCTACTGCTCCGGCTTTCGCTCGATCGCTCGCTTGCCCAGCTGCTGCTGCTGCTCTCCCCCTCGCTCGTGCTGCTGCTCTGCTTCGATTAAGCCACACTTCAGTCGAGTGAATCGACGTTTGGGTCACTCGATTTTCAGGGGTTGGGGAGGCTCGCCAGAGTTAAGGAAGAACCACCCGCAGCAGGGACGGGGGCTCGCTGGAGAGGTACCCCATTATCTATCTTAGGGTTCAGGGTGGGGGCGGGCGGCCTAGAGGGCTGGCCGGGCCGGCGGTGGCGACTTGTTTCGGGGCGGCGAGTCGGCGCTGGGGCCGGCAGTTCGGCCGGTGGTGGCTGGCGGCTTAGGGGGTGCAGATTGAAGATGAATTGCAGGCCCTCCCTAAACTACATGTCAAGTGCCTCTCTGCTACCATTGCGTTCAGTTTCGACAGTAGCATTCAGATTCCACAGTAAATTTCAGTTTCGACAGTTTAGTTCAGGGTCAGCAGTTTTTACCTCATCTGTTGTAGTCAGGTGGTTTTTGGTGATGTTAATTTTACATCCATTTTACATCATCTATTGGAGATGCTATTAGAATCCCACTTGAGATTGACGATGTCTGTCTTGTGCTGCTTTAGCCTTGACGTCTTACGGCTCACCGGAGCTGCTCCAACGATAGAACGATCCATCACAACAGAGCAGTGCCCTGGACGCCGTCTACAAATTCCTCAGATCTTCCTCCACACCTCCGACAGCCACCTCTACCCAACTGCTTCAGCGGCCAACCCAATGATGTTGAGGTCGACACGGCTACGGCAAAGAGGTTGTACACTTGTTGCATCACTTATTACTATACATTCACGTCGATCCATTAGGGCTATTTTGGTTCAGCGGAAATACGTCGATCCACTGGTTGCTACCATCACTCTAAATTTCTGCATGCTCTCCTTACATAATCACACCATATTTTTTTCGTATGCATGTCAGATATTGTACACAATCATGCTGAACATGTAGAGAAAAAGAGAAGAGTTTTGCGCGGCAATACAGTGTCATGCAGACATCACTCCATGGTGGGTTCAATGGCAAACCCTCCCCACCCCTCTCCAGATTGTAATCCAGAGGAAGATATCTCTTCTGAGGCGGATTCAGACGCCGCTGACCACTCCTATTTACCCCCAAGGTGTTTGCTCCACCTTGGCATGATGATGTTAGGCATATCATGCATATGTTGCCTTGCAGTGCCTACTTTTGACATCATATATGTCATCTTCTTAGTTTAGACATGTTCTGTAATGCCACCTGATTAGTTTCTATATCATATATGGGAATTATGCAGTATCATGTCTTTTAGCCAGCCATAATATATGTGAAATGTGCAATGCCATCCTGTTTAACCAGTCATCATATATTTGAATGATATCTTGCCCATCCTTTTCTTCATTACATTTCCATTGGTCGACAATGTTTGTACATTAAACTACTCTTCCTGTGAATCAGCCATTTGGGTGGGAGATGGAAAAATCTAGAGTGAAAACAAGGCCTCAGAGCGCAGAAAGTGCTACCGTCAAGGCATCTCTTGTTGGGTCCCGATAGCTCCTCAGAGATGGATTCAGAGACAGATGACCAGTCCTATTACCCCACTGAGGTGTATGCTCTAACTTGGCACGGTTATACTGCTCATATCATGCATACGGTGTCTTGCATTGCATAGTTTAGACATCATGTACACAATATTCAACACCATGTTCTTAGTTCAGACATCATGTCGAATGCCCTGTGTTTAGCATATAAATCACATATGTGAATTAAATGATGCGATCCTGATTACTTAGATAACATGTAGGTGAATTATGTCATGCAATCCTGTTTAGTTATTCATCATATCTTTGAATTATGTTATGCTATGCTATCCAGTTTAGATAGACATCATATATGTGAAATTATGTCATGCTATCCGTTTTAGTTAAACAATATACATGTCAACTATTTCATGCCCTCTTTTTTCCACACTATATATTGCATCTGTCTCTCATACAATGTCTGTACATTCAACTGTGTTTCCTGTTTATCAGCCATTTGAATTGGAGCTGGTGATGCCAGTATCTAGCGGACTAAAAACACGGTCTTCAAATAAAATAGTGCTACCTCTTGGTGGAGATAGCACCCCGGTAGTACATGCACAAGAACCAGCCCTACCACACATAACCCAAACTCTCGCAGGTTGTACCCCTACTGCGATGGACAGATGTGACACCCCAAAATTTTTAACCCTGCTTTGTTAATAAAAATCTTGCCAGGAAATTTAAATTTTCTTTTTCTTGATTTTTCTTGATTTCAGAACCATTCTTTTCTTGGTTTTCGTGGAGTTGTTCCCTAATATGAAAAACCTTTCACTTATAATTTTGGACTTGTTTACCCTCTCAAGAAAATCTTTTCTTTTATCAGAAGAATTTAATTATATAATATTCTTCCTAATCTTTATTGTCTTGAAAAATAGTTTCCCATGATTTTATGGTCCTTTTTGAACTGCAACCCTTTTATAAATTCTTTCAAAAATTCCACCAAAATTTGGGGATGTCCTGTGATATCACCAAACCACTTTTATGCAAAAAGATATTTCATTCCTTGGATTTTCTGAGCTCTACACCCAATATTCTTCTCTGGTCCAGTGAGCAGTTTTACACTACAACCCCTTTAAATGTTTCTTTCTAGCTTCCACCAAAATTATGGGTTGTTGGTAGCAGCCTATGATTCAACTTTATGCAAAAACCTAGTGATGTTATTTGAAAATTTTGAGTGAATTAACCTCAACTTCAATCTAGCCCAACATGATGGTTTGTACAGCATCCATATTTTTGCTTGCCCTTTGACCCTTGATTCTTTTCCCTGCTTGTAGACCACCCTACTAAACCCCTAAGTCCAGGAGCATGCACCCATTGGATCATTTTTGGTTCAAGAAGTGATGCAATTTGTCTCCTGTCCAGTATTGAAGTTTTACAAAACTTGCACTAACAAGTTTGTGCTTTTCACAAACTAACCTTACCACCCTCTTGTGTATCTAAAGAGACTAGGATCTGGAAGATTTGGCCACTCCAAGAAGAGCCTAGGTGCCTGTGGCATTTTGTCAAACACCTGGAGTGCATGAATAGGTTTGGCATGAGTTTAGGTTTGCATTGTAGACCTGATCCTCTGACCTAACAGGCATGTCCACTAGCATCCCAGCTACCCCTAGACTAGACCTGCTAATCCCCAGCTCCAACCAAGCCGCCTAGCAGGCCATGGCATTTCGTCGAGCAGATGGTGGGCGTGCACTCGGCGCGCCCAGAGCGCGAGCGGAGCACTCGTTTTGCACGTGCCAAGACCGAGCCGCCGCGTCTCGCCCCGCACTCACTCTGGTCCGTGACCAACCGCAGCCAGCACGCCGTGTCCCCTGCTGCACCCCACGAGCCCCGCAGCTCTCGCCACGTCGCCGGCAGGACAGCAGCTAGCCGCCACTACCGCCCGACAGCTCCTGCACTGGCCAGCGCCGCCCAAGCCACGCCCGCTCGCCAGCTCGCCCTTGGAGCAGTAACCGCTCGTCCGCTAGCTCCTGCCGCCATCCCCAACCTCGCCATGACGCCCTGTAGCTATAGAACGTCGGTCGCCGACGAGCTCATCCATTGCCGCCGCGAACCGACGTGGGAGCGCTATAAAAGGAAGCCCCTCGAGCCCTCCGAGCACACAAGCAGCCTCACACCGTACTCCCGGTGCCCCCGTTGCCGTCAATTGGAGAGAAAGAGGCCGTCTTCCCCCACTCCGGCCAGTCCGGCTACCGCCGCCTTCCGACTCCGTTCGGCGCAACCAGGGCCTCCGCCTCTCCACTCTCTCCACCAGGCACCCCCTTGCCCTCTCGTGAGTCCTTCCCCCTACTCAATCTTGATCGGGACTCGCCACGGGCGAAACCTCACTTTTTCCGACGATCACCGTCCGGCGCGGAGCTCGCCGCCGGCAACTCCGTCCACCCCGGAAAACAAAACAACCACCGGAGTGACCGCCTCGACCCCCTGAGCCCGCGGGTGACCTTCGTTTATCGAGCGGTGCCGCCGTTCGCCTGCGAGCGTCGTCGGAGTCCCGCCCCCCCTCTCGGACAGAGGAAGAGGAGGGAAGTGGACTAGTCAAACTTGACCAGTGGGCCTGGCGGGCCCACTGTCAGTGACTCAGGCGCAGTCCACGCTGGATAAGTGGAAGCGTATTTCTAGAATACGCTTTAGATGTGTACGTATTTTTTTTGAAACGTTTTTCTTTTCTGTTTTATTTTAAATAACAAATTTTGACCAAACTTTGACCGGCTATATCTTATTAAATACAACTCCAAACAAATTAATTCTTTTTCCTACCTCTCTCAAATACCGTCTAGTTTATTTTAAGATTTATTTGAAAAAATTTGAAAATAACTTTTTGTGCTGTTTTGATTTTGTGTGTTAATTCAAATATATATATTTAAATAGGATTTTTGAAGAGAAGAAAGATTTCAAGATGCTTTGGAATGCACCCTGCCTTCCCATGACCTGAAGGCAAGCATTCTGAACCCTGGTGTAATTTTTGTGTGTGTTGTTTGATTCGGTAACAACACCACCCCGACACGAGCATACGTCATTTTATGTGAGGATGTGATCCTACTCATGAGTGCATAATAATGATTTTTATGCTGATGGAGTTGACATGGTTGTGATGGAAATCACCGTCATATGCCTTTCATGCATACCGGAAGGGAAGCCGGGAAGGCCTCTGTCTTGGTTAGACACGGCCTTGTCTCCAGTCCCCCGTCGGGACGGTCGTGTCCGGTATGGCATGAGGGGGTATGTCGCGTGGTGTTTCTATCTGTTGGTTGGAGTATACATTGTTATGCTAATCTTGCAGAGAATATTACAACCTCCTGAGTCGACCGTAGATCGAGTCTTGTGCCAGTAACCCCCACACTTGCTTCGTATTACCACCCGTCTCTACAACAAGTAGAGTACGGTTCAGTAAGTTGTCAACCCCTCCCTAGCACACACCATACAGAGAGACCATGGTGGAAGATACTGGAGGCACCCGGTAGGCATGCCACTTGGTCCGGGAACATGGGTGTTTCGGTTGTAGCCGAAGGGGGTAGCTCCCCAGTTTGCGCGCGGTATAAATTTGGTGATCCCATGTTACGTCGAGGTTGTAGCCTCCCCACTTAGAGTTTTACTTGACAGGTGTCGTGGGTGATTCCAGACACATGTGAGTTAAGCTGGTGTGTTTCCAACTAAAAGACCGTAGACGGAATTAGTCCCGATGGACTGAAGGAATCCGTTACTCGTGGGTAAAGAGTACACCCTCTGCAGAGATTAAACCTATTCGAATAGCCGTGTCCATGGTTAAGGACTACAGTCTGGGATGGGTCAAGTGTCGTTCTTAGTGTCGGTCTTCGGAGGTAAAAGTGTTAAGCCAGAATGGAAATCACGACTTGTGACATGTGATAATTATGATTATTATTTTTGTTGTGGACTAACCCGTGATATTATTGGTGTTATCAAATATCCCTGGGATGGTTCTACCTTCTGGATATTCGCTGTGATTGCATTTATTTTAAAAGCCCTTTATGTGGTGTCGCTGAGACGCCCGACTGTGGCATTTCTTTTAAAAGCCCTTTATGTGGTGTCGCTCAGACGCCCGACTGTGGCATTTCTTTTAAAAGCCCTTTATGTGGTGTCGCTCAGACGCCCGACTGTGGCATTTCTTTTAAAGCCCTTTATGTGGTGTCGCTCAGAAGCCCGACTATGGCATTTCTTTTAAAGCCCTTTATGTGGTGTCGCTCAGACGCCCGACTGTGGCATTTCTCTTAAAAGCCCTTTATGTGGTGTCGCTCAGACGCCCGACTGTGGCATTTCTATTAAAGCCCTTTATGTGGTGTCGCTCCAGACGCCCGATCGGTTTTCAGGTTATTAATTGGGTTTTCGCGCGGACTACCGCAGACTCCCTTTTTACTTACCTTGTTATACTGATTTGAATGTGCATTGTTAAATTACTCTTGACGCATTCATGCATGCATTTTGTTATATCATGCTTGTTATTTATTCCATAATTTTAATGCTACCATATTACCACATAGTCATAAATAACTTGCTAGCATACATCAGTGTTTTATCATTTTTTGTGACTGACGCCATGAGCATGGTTATTTTCAGCACATCGTTGTTATTTTATGCCCGTGTTCATAATGTCTGCGAGGTCATTCAAAGTACTCACTGGCTTGTCCCTGGCTATTGTGTTGGCCAGATTTTCTTGCGCGGAGAAGGGCGACCATGTCGACAGCATCGGAACCTAAGCAACGGTGATAGCAGCCTCGCGAAGATAGGAGTTAACCTGGTCAGCTGTTCCCGTGGGAAATGGAGTCCCATAAACGATGATGATCCACAAACCGCTTCCGCCATTAACCTCTAGAAACCATATTGTTGTACTCATAGGCCAGAATGGTCTTGTACTTCATATTTTCTATTTTTCTTGGAAATTCTGTACCAAGTTGGTGCCTCATCAGCTAACAGTAATCCTGGGGCTGGTGAGCACAAGGGCCATTTTCTGGAAATTAATACCCAGAAAACCGGTCGCCACAGACTTGGCATCAGAGCCAGGCTGACCATTGGCTAATCCTATCTTAGCCAGGTCAATAAACCTAGGTAGACTAACCCACCAAGCCATAACCGAACCCCAGCCAAGCTTCTCGTGCAAGATGACTGCACAGTGACCCGACACCTTTTGGCAGTCGGTGCCAAACCTATCAACCTAGCCTGTCGATCATGCACCAGTAACCAGCACCCAAGGTGTCTCATTCACAAGCGTGTGAAGGAAGACTCCGTCCCCTTTTTCCTATAAAAAGGGCACGCTAGCCCCAACCCAGCACAGCACAACCGCTACCGCAAACCGAGCCACAATGCCTGGTCCCGTCGTACACATTGAGACCACAGGAACCAACCTTGGAGGCTTTGTGACCATACTCGCAAACCTCACCCGCCGTGCCTATGCGTTAGAAGAGCCCCCAGAATATGTTGTGTACCAAGGACCCATGAGTGATGAGAGCCGTCAATTCTGGGCCACTGTACACATCTACGGTAGGGGTCTAGCGCCCGAACACCCCTACAGTTTCACCGGAAGGACAACTTCCTTTGAACCACAAGCCATCCAACTAGCTGCTCGAGAGGCTATAGTTCATCTCAGGCACTTGTCGCCCAGAGTTAACTGTCGCTCGTTCCACTACTACCCCAGGCGCGAAGGGTATGGTAGACCACCCCAAGTTGCCAACGGAGGTCACGAGACGGATCCTGCATTGCTACACCTAGTGCGCTATGTAGGTGCACTGGAGGAACTGTTCGATAAGATCACCATCGATCTAATCGCAGCTCGTGGAGAGCTGGTTCGTCGAGCCCCGGCGAGAGAAGATAACGAGCCCGACGCCGACAACCCAGTCGTGCTGTTCGGACACCCGATCGAGACGCTGAGGTCAATCCCATCCGTCAACCAAGGTGCTTTGATGACCCCAGAAGTACTTCGTCGTCTTTTGGGAGCACACTCCAACGGGATTGTGGCCAATGGCCAACAATCCCCGAGATGGTCATCATCGCTACCCCGAGCCTACAGCCCCTCAACCCTCTCCAACTAATTCCGATGGTGAGACTCGTGGAGGGACCTCGACATCCACAAGGCACGCCCGTTTGGATGTAACCGAGGTAGACTAAGTCACCCAAGTAATACCGAGTCCCAGTGTATCCTCGCTTTGTAATCATGTGACCTTGTAAATAAACGCAGCCTGTCGTCATGCCTCTGTTTCAAATAGTAGCCTTGCATGGATATATTAGCATGCAGTGTGATTTTTCTACCCCTGGCGTAGCTACCAAAACTACCCCGACAATCCCCACAGTGATACGTCACTTTAATGAGATGTGTGTATCTGTGGCTTGACCCCCGAGCTGAGCCGGCTGATTCTTTACCTTTCACCAAGGTAGGATGACCCAACCCCGGTGCAATAAAAAGGCCACCGCGTGACCTTGCCAAGCACCCCTCGCCTTGTGCACCCTCCTCACAACCCTTTCTTGCCATGCCGAGCCCTAGTATCTACCTGAGAACTCCAGATGCAACCCCAGGCAGTTTTGTTAAGATATTGTGCGATTTTACCTGTAGTACCATGGGTTCTACCCAGCCACCCCAGTACGAGCTGTTCAAATCAAGGATCACGCCTTCCACCTCGAGGTATTGGGCAGCAGTACACATCCCTCCCGTAAACCCAAACCAAGACCCAACGGAGGTCTCCTTCATGGGGAAATCTATGCCGACCCCACACATGGTCGTAGAAGCTGCGGCATACGAAGCGCTTGCTCGACTTCGATTCGCGGTACCATATGCCAGCGAACGAGGGTATTACTACTTTCCGAGCCGTGCAGCACCCGGAGGAGTAACATCTTTTCCCGGTGGACGAATTGAGAGAGACCCAGTCTTGGCCAACCTTGTCCAGTACGTCATCGCTCAAGAGCGTTTAACCCAACGCGTGATGGGTTATCTCCAGAGTCTCGCGGATTTAAATCCTCAAATCGCCATCAGCAGATCACTGAGGCCCGACCAGGAGAGGCACATTCATCGTCTGGTCAATCCACTTTCCCCGATAGAAGAAGAATGTATTCCAGTACCAGAGACGTTTTCTCGGGACCCCGTCCAGTTACCGTTTTCTTTTTAGACCTCACTACCGTGTTTATTTCCGCAACTGTGTTTATGTGTTGTAACTTATGCGTAGTACCCCGAGTTTACGCGGCGAGCAAATCTTTTAGTTTTTGTTATTATGAGTAGTTCTGTTACGGTTTGACTCTAGTGTATTACTGTTTTCTCTCACGAAAAAAATCCTGGAGTAGGATTTCTTTTCTTAATTGCTGCATCATACATCCCCTCACGGCATGGATTAATTTTTTATTTCCCGCAGCACCACGGCAGCAGACTCACAACCACAATTACTCGAACACCCACACACTGCTTGCAAAAATGTTACATCTAACTGAGCACCTCCCGGCAAACAACAGTTAGCGCCCGACACACCCCGCTTACTCCTCGTGATCACCACCACCGCGGAGAGCCAACACCCGAGCAGCAGCATCACGACGATCATCGATGATCATCGCGCACAGGAGCACGGAGAGCCCCAGCACCGCTGCCAGCCCTCCGCACAACAGGATCACGTACCAGTCCGGCACCACCGCCGCCATTAGAGCCTCGCCTCGAGCTTCGGTGAGCGGAATCAGAAGACAAGGAAGGAGGAGGAGAAGCGAGGCCAGGTGTGAGGATAAGAGGAGAACACCTCGGCCGTTTTATAGCTCAAGCTCGGTGTACGGTGGGCGAGGTCCACCAGCGCCGCTCGTCGCCCGATCACCGGTGTTCGGAGGCGAATCCTCGAGCAGTGCCGACAACAAGACTGCCCGCTGGTGAGTGCATGCTGCACGGCAGCTAGCGCGCCACAAGACTACTGCTGGTACGGCCTAGATGCCCTACGCGCTAGGCATCACCGGTGGAGAAAGCGCGGGAAAGCGCGCGGGAGAGAGGAAGAAGAAAGAGCCGGAGGAAGAAGAAGAGGCTGACCGTGGGCCCGGGTCCCCCTGTCAGCCAGAGAGAGCACTGTGCTCTCGGGTACGACCAGCGTATATTATAAAATTTAGAATTTATTCTAAATTTATATCCAGTGTAGAAATCCCTCGTTTTCTTTCCAAAACTGTGGATTTTTCCCACGCAGCGCCAAGTGTTCCACACTGTATTTTTGCACCACTTATTGCCCTCTCACTGTAGCTGTTTTTGTTTTGATACAAATTTGCTATAGAGACAACCCTTAGCAAATCTCGAGGACGAGATTTTTTCTTAAGGGGGGTACTGTTGTGACACCCCAAAAATTTTAACCCTGTTTTGTTAATAAAAATCTTGCCAGGAAATTTAAATTTTCTTTTTCTCGATTTTTCTTGATTTCAGAACCATTCTTTTCTTGGTTATCTTGGAGTTGTTCCCTAAGATGAAAAACCTTTCACTTATGATTTTGGACTTGTTTACCCTTTCAAGAAAATCTTTTCTTTTATCAGAAGAATTTAATTATATAATATTCTTCCTGGTCTTTATTGTCTTGAAAAATAGTTTCCCATGATTTTATGGTCCTTTTTGAACTGCAACCCTTTTATAAATTCTTTCAAAAATTCCACCAAAATTTGGGGATGTCCTGTGATGTCACCAAACCACTTTTATGCAAAAAGATATTTCATTCCTTGGATTTTCTGAGCTCTACACCGAATATTCTTCTCTGGTCCAGTGAGCAGTTTTACACTACAACCCCTTTAAATGTTTCTTTCTAGCTTCCACCAAAATTATGGGTTGTTGGTAGCAGCCTATGATTCAACTTTATGCAAAAACCTAGTGATGTTATTTGAAAATTTTGAGTGAATTAACCTCAACTTCATTCTGGCCCAACATGATGGTTTGTACAACATCCATATTTTTGCTTGCCCTTTGACCCTTGATTCTTTTCCCTGCTTGTAGACCACCCTACCAAACCCCTAAGTCCAGGAGCATGCACCCATTGGATCATTTTTGGTTCAAGAAGTGATGCCATTTGTCTCCTGTCCAGTATTGAAGTTTTACAAAACTTGCACTAACAAGTTTGTGCTTTTCACAAACTAACCTTACCACCCTCTTGTGTATCTAAAGAGACTAGGATCTGGAAGATTTGGCCACTCCAAGAAGAGCCTAGGTGCCTGTGGCATTTTGTCAAACACCTTGAGTGCATGAACAGGTTTGGCATGAGTTTAGGTTTGCATTGTAGACCTGATCCTCTGACCTAACAGGCATGTCCACTAGCATCCCAGCTACCCCTAGACTAGACCTGCTAATCCCCAGCTCCAACCAAGCCGCCTAGCAGGCCATGGCATTTCGTCGAGCAGATGGTGGGCGTGCACTGGGCGTGCCCAGAGCGCGAGCGGAGCACGCGTTTTGCACGTGCCAAGACCGAGCCGCCGCGTCTCGCCCCGCACTCACTCTGGTCCATGACCAACCGCAGCCAGCACGGCGTGTCCCCTGCTGCACCCCACGAGCCCCGCAGCTCTCGCCACGTCGCCGGCAGGACAGCAGCTAGCCGCCATCGCCGCCTCGACAGCTCTGCAGACCAGCGCCGCCCAAGCCACGCCTGCTCGCCAGCTTTTGGAGCAGAACGCGCCGTCCGCTAGCTCCTGCCGCCATCCCCAACCTCGCCACGACGCCAGAAGCTCTGAACGCCGGTCGCCGACGAAGCTCATCCATTGCCGCAGCAAACCGACGTGGAGCGCTTATAAAGGAAGCCCTCGAGCCCTCCGAGCACACAAGCAGCCTCACACCGCACTCCCGTGCCCCGTTGCCGTCAATTGAGAGAAAGAGGCCGTCTTCCCCACTCCGCCAGTCCGCCACCGCCGCCCGACTGCTCGTTAAACCAGGCTTCCCCTCTCCACTCTCTCCACCAGAACCCCTCGCCTCTCGTGAGTCCTTCCCCTACTCAATCTTGATCGACTCGCCACGGACGAAACCTCACTTTTTCCGACGATCACCGTCTCGCCATGGAGCTCGCCGCCGCAACTCCGGCCCACCCTGTAAAACAAAACAACCACCGGAGTGACCGCCTCGACCCCCTGAGCCCGCCAGTGACCTCCGTTTATCGAGCGGTGCCGCCGTTCGCCGGCGAGCGTCGCCGTAGTCGAGCCCTCCTCTCGGACAGAGGAAGAGGAGGGAAGTGGACTAGTCAAACCTGGCCAGTGGGCCAGGCGGGCCCACTGTCAGTGACTCAGGCGCAGTCCACGCTGGATAAGTGGAAGCGTATTTCCAGAATACGATTTCAACGTGTACATATTTTTTTCGAAACGTTTTTCTTTTCTGTTTTATTTTAAATGCAACTCCAAATAAATTAATTCTTTTTCCTACCTCTCTCAAATATTGTCTAGTTTATTTTAAGATTTATTTGAAAAAATTTCAAAACAACTTTTTGTGTTGTTTTGATTTTGTGTGTTAATTCAAATATATATATTTAAATAGGAATTTTGAAGAGAGGAGAAAGATTTCAAGATGCTTTGGAATGCACCCTGCCTTCCCATGACCTGAAGGCAAGCATTCTGAACCCTGGTGTAATTTTTGTGTGTGTTGTTTGATTCGGTAACAACACCACCCCGACACGAGCATACATCATTTTATGTGAGGATGTGATCCTACTCATGAGTGCATAATAATGATTTTTATGCTGATGGAGTTGACATGGTTGTGATGGAAATCACCGTCATATGCCTTTCATGCATACCGGAAGGGAAGTCGGGAAGGCCTCTGTCTTGGTTAGACACAGCCTTGTCTCCAGTCCCCCGTCGAGACGGTCGTGTCCGGTATGGCATGAGGGGGTATGTCGCGTGGTGTTTCTATCTGTTGGTTGGAGTATACATTGTTATGCAAATCTTGCAGAGAATATTACAACCTCCTGAGTCGACCGTAGATCGAGTCTTGTGCCAGTAACCCCCACACTTGCTTCGTACTACCACCCGTCTCTACAACAAGTAGAGTACGGTTCAGTAAGTTGTCAACCCCTCCCTAGCACACACCGTACAGAGAGACCATGGTGGAAGATACTGGAGGCATCCGGTAGGCATGCCACTTGGTCCGGGAACATGGGTGTTTTGGTTGTAGCCGAAGGGGGTAGCTCCCCAGTTTGCGCGCGGTATAAATTTGGTGATCCCATGTTACGTTGAGGTTGTAGCCTCCCCACTTAGAGTTTTACTTGACAGGTGTCGTGGGTGATTCCAGACACACGTGAGTTAAGCTGGTGTGTGCAAGTTAGGTGTGTTTCCAACTAAAAGACCGTAGACGGAATTAGTCCCGATGGTCTGAAGGAATCCGTTACTCGTGGGTAAAGAGTACACCCTCTGCAGAGATTAAACCTATTCGAATAGCCGTGTCCATGGTTAAGGACTACAGTCTGGGATGGGTCAAGTGTCGGTCTTAGTGTCGGTCTTCGGAGGTAAAACTGTTAAGCCAGAATGGAAATCACGACTTGTAACATGTGATAATTATGATTATTATTTTTGTTGTGGACTAACCCATGATATTATTGGTGTTATCAAATATCCCTGGGATGGTTCTACCTCCTGGATATTCACTGTGATTGTATTTATTTTAAAAGCCCTTTATGTGGTGTCGCTCAGACGCCCGACTGTGGCATTTCTTTTAAAAGCCCTTTATGTGGTGTCGCCGGACGCTTGACCGTGGCATTTCTTTTAAAAGCCCTTTATGTGGTGTCGCCGACTCCATCGTGGCATTTCTTTTAAAGCCCTTTATGTGGTGTCGCTCGACGCCCGATCGTGGCATTTCTTTTAAAGCCCTTTATGTGGTGTCGCCAGACGCCTCGACCGTGGCATTTCTCTTAAAAGCCCTTTATGTGGTGTCTCTCGACGCCTTGATTGTGGCATTTCTTTTAAAGCCCTTTATGTGGTGTCGCTCCAGACGCCCGATCGGTTTTCAGGTTATTTATTGGGTTTTCGCGCGGACTACCGCCGACTCCCTTTTTACTTACCTTGTTATACTGATTTGAATGTGCATTGTTAAATTACTCTTGACACATTCATGCATGCATTTTGTTATATCATGCTTGTTATTTATTCCATAATTTTAATGCTACCATATTACCGCATAGTCATAAATAACTTGCTAGCATACATAAGTGTTTTATCAATTTTTGTGACTGACGCCATGAGCATGGTTATTTTCAGCACATCGTTGTTATTTTATGCCTGTGTTCATAATGTCTGCGAGTACATTCAAAGTACTCACTGGCTTGTCCCTGGCTATTGTCTTGGCCAGATATTCTTGCGCGGAGAAGGGCGACCATGTCGACAGCCTCGGAACCTAAGCAACGGTGATAGCAGCCTCGCAAAGATAGGAGTTAACCTGGTCAGCTGTTCCCGTGGGAAATGGAGTCCCATAAACAATGATGACACGCAAACCGCTTCCGCCATTAACTTCTAGAAACCATATTGTTGTACTCGTAGGCCAGAATGGTCTTGTACTTCATATTTTTGTATTTTGCTTGGAATTTCTGTACCAAGTTGGTGCCTCATCTGCTAACAGTAATCCAGGGGCTGGTGAGCACAAGGGCCATTTTCTGGAAATTAATACCCAGAAAACCGGTCGCCACAACAGAGAACCAGCTTCACCCAATCTAACCCCAACCCCAGCCGATAGTAACCCAGTTCCTGTTGACACAACACCATCTCCACCACAGAGCTCCCAAACAAGAGCAGTTAGTAAGGCAACTCCAGTTCCCAAAGGGCCAGTACTATCACGGCGAACCCCAACTCCACCAGTTAGTACGCCTATTCCTGTGGAGGAAGCACAACCAGCTAGTCGTAGTTTAGCATTTGATGTTGTTAAATCGTATGTGCGTATCTTCCCATCTTGGGAATATTATACTGAAGATGAAGGAAAATGCCAGTTGCAGTGTTTGTCTAGGAGTTATGTGTAAGTAATGTTATTCATGGCAATTACTTTGCTTCGTCCCATACATCCTACCTCCATGATGGTTATAATACAGCAAATTTTCCCATTTTTCTCTATAGAGAAGGACCGATTTGGAAACTCAGGATGAGATAACTTGTGCTAATACCTCTGCTATCTTCAAGAATGCTTGGTGGCAATATCGGAATTACCTGAACAAAACGTACTTCACCGGCAAAGAAACTCATCAAATTCCCTTACGTTCTCCTGAGACACATTTATTGGACGATGACTGGGAACGCCTTGTTCTGTACTGGTCCCGAACCAAGAAAGTGGTAAGGTCTATGAGCTCATTTTCTATTTAAGTATTATATTCTTGCGTCTTATTGTACTCTGTTCATGTAGAACAAGTGCCTAAACCTGAAGAACAACTGTTCTAATTTAAGATTCCATTGCTATCATAGTTCAAAAAAGCGCTAGGCGTTAATTGTGCGTTTTGCCACCGCCTTGCGCTTTACTGACCAAAGCGCATGCTTATGCGCAGTTATGCATAGATTATGCGTAGTTATGCGCAATGCGTTTTGCCAACGCCTAGAGCCTAGGCGCGCTTAAGCGCTCGCTTTGGCGCGCCTTTTTTAACTATGATTGCTTTGCTCTTGTATCAGTGTATTTACTCATATAAACTTATTTTTAAATTGAAGGATCCAATCGAAACTCCAATGGCACATCAGGTATGTTCACGCATGTTTCTTTAACAGGTTTGCTCTTATCAATAGCTCAGTTGATTTCAATTTCAATTGTGTATACAGTTGACTTTCATATCATGCACATTACTAGCATCACAACAGAGCCAATAGTGTTGTTGTACATGTAGACCCGCTGTACCCATCTGAAATCTTGTTGTGCCGTGTAGTTTCCCGCTTTGTATTCTTTCACTGCTGCTTTGTCTTGAACTGATATGATTTGAACCGTGTCTCTATTTTTATTTGGCAAGACAATGTAGTGACCATAGGACATAGATATATGTTTGTTTGATGCTTTTATTATGTACTAGTACTTGGCAACAGAAGACTTGGTAGTTTAATCTTGTCCACCTTACTAATGAACTGGTTCACCGAAATGGGTTTCATATACTGGTACATGTTAAACTTGTTATGTGTCTGCTTGTTTCTTCTTTTAGAATGCTGACAGAATATTGGGGAAGAGTGGCTTATTAAGCAATGGTAAAGGAAGTAATGCAGATAAGGTTCAAGATAGTGACACATCCTTGTCGGTCTCCAACAAAGCTAATAAAACAGCTAAGGAAGACTATCTTGAAGACAGCGAGACAACCCCAAAGTCCTGTCTTGGTTTAGTGTTCGAGTTACTGGCCACTACCGCTTGCACAAGCTATTCAAACTCACTATCTGAATCAGTTCGGTTTCTTGAGTCTCAACTATAGGCTGAAAGACATCAATGAGCTGTGCTGTGACAAGAAGCGGAAGGACTGCGGAAGTCCCTGGAGCATTCAGATGCATACTTTCTGGTGCAGCAAGCGTTGGATGATTTTACCGCCAAACTGGACAAAGCTAATCAGCTTGCTAAGCTTATTGCCAGCATGGTGGATACCCAGGATAACGTTTCTTGAGCTCTTCTGAAGTTGTTTCGGTTATGCTCTTGTTTTGCTGTCGCGTTTATTTGCACTGGTGGCCAATTTTGACGGCCAGTGTATGTAATGTGCTGCTTTGTTCCCTATATTTGCACTGGTGGCGAACTTTGATGCCCAGTGGATGTAATATGTGTAATAGCGGTAATAGGCTAGCGTTAATTGCTTGCTTATTTATTTCCTTGTTGTCTTGTTTAGTTGTTTGCTTGTAGTCACTGCAGTTCTTTTTCTGTTTTTTTCTAGTGGCCACAATAGCCTATTTTTGGTAACTAGGCCAAAATAATCATGGCAACACACTGACTGTTGTAACCATGGGCCTCCTGCAGGCCATATGATCCATGGGCCTTCGTCCGGCCGTAGGATCCATCCGCCTTCTATACGGGCCTCAGGGTCCATGGGCCTTCTACGGGCCGTACGATCCATGGGCCTTCTACGGGCCGTACTATCCATGGGCCTCATACGGGCCGTAGGATCCATGGGCCTTCTACGGGCGATCATCATTTCGCCAATCATGGGCCGTATTATTCGTGGACCATAACGGGCGTTAATAGGCCGTGTTTATAACTCTATGAAAACAGCCTAACGGGTTTTTACATGAAAGCGCCCAACGTATTAACGGTCCGCAAACGGGCCGATCAGAACGGCGGCTGAATTTCGCCACAAGAAGAAAATGACAAGAACGGGTCAGATGTAACCGAATCTTAAATGAGCCTAAGAATCAATGGGCCCCGAGAAGGCCGAAGATAACTTGGGCTGAAACGACCCAATGGAATAACGGGCCGTTAATGGGTATAAAGTGATACCTTTGTTCATTACGGGCCGCCACACCGAGCCGTTAATGGGCCAAGAGTTACAAAGGTCCTCATATGGGCCGAAAGAAATCATGGGCCACATGGGTCGGAAGTTAAAACGGGCTGAATCATATTGACGGCTCAGATGACGCCATCGGGCCTAATTCGGATAGGGCATAACGGGCCTGGGTTAGCGGGTCGTAAATGGGCTATATGCGAACAGGCCATTAACAAGCTTTCGTGGGCGCCCGCCACCTTTGACCAAGTCAAACGGGCTGGCCTTTTCACGAGAATGGGATTCGTTGGGCGTGCCACATGTCGCCAGATCACAGGCGCCTTCGGTCCAATGAGCGGATGACATCTGTCCCAACGGTGAGCCGACACGCAGTTTCCTCCACCAATGATGATTTTACACGGAAAATCCCCATTGGTCGGGCTGTTAACGGTTATCGGATCCAAAACCCGACCCGATAGCTTAACGACATTCCGCTACGGTGGATGCCACGTGTCGGTCACCCTTGACGAAAAGCACTTCGTGACGTGCGATTTATCGTCATGGAAGTGCACACTTCGTGATGATAATTTTGGTAATGTCATGGAACACTTCTACGACAAAGACATGTATGACTATCTTGATTACGTCATAAAATCGCATGGATGTACATGCATGACAAAAAACGCGACCTACTGTGACAAACACGTATCATCACGGAAGTGTATTTTTTTGTAGTGGTGCTTTCCGTAAAATGCTTGCTAAGTATGATGTTAATCATAGAATTGCATCTCCATATCACCCTCAGTCTAGTGATCAAGTAGAATTGAGTAATAGAGAGCTCAAATTAATTTTGCAAAACACTGTTAATAGATCTAGAAAGAATTGGTCCAAGAAACTTGATGATGCATTATGGGCCTATAGAACTGCATATAAAAATCCTATGGATATGTCTCCGTAAAAAATGGTTTATGGAAAGGCATGTCACTTACCTCTCGAACTAGAACATAAGGCTTATTGGGCTATTAAATAGCTCAACTATGATTGCAAACTTACCGGCGAGAAGAGGTTATTTGACATTAGCTCACTTGATGAATGGAGAACCCAAGCCTACGAAAATGCCAAGTTGTTTAAAGAAAAAGTCAAAAGATGGCATGACAAAAGGATACAAAAGCGTGAGTTTAATGTAGGTGATTACGTATTGCTATACAACTCTCGTTTAAGATTTTTTGCAGGAAAACTTCTCTCTAAATGGGAAGGTCCTTACGTTATCGAGGAGGTCTATCGCTCCGTGCCATAAAATCAACAACTTCAAGGCACAAATCCAAGGTGGTGAACGGTCAAAGAATCAAACATTATATCTCAGATAATCCCATAAATGTTGAAACCAATGTTATTGAAACCGTAACCCCGGAGGAGTACATAAGAGACACTTTGCAGAATGTTTCAGACTCTGAAAAGGAATAGGTATGTGGTACGGTAAGTAAACCGACTCCAAAATAGTTCTAATGACATTTTTTCTCCGTTTTGGAATATATACAAAAATAGAAAAATAAGAAGCAGTCCGGGAAGGATACGAGGGCTCCACGAGGGTGGAGGGCGCGTCCCCCTACCTCGTGTGCTCTCCGGACTCCGTTTTCTTGCACGATACATATTTTGGTCGGTAAAAATTCATTATATAATCTCCCGAGGGTTTTGAATCTTGTATCACGCAAATATCCTCTATTTTTGTTTTGAGCGATTTCTATAGAAGGTTTGGAGCAAGATGTCATCTCAGGATTCCGACGGAGAGAGCTTTGTCTCACACCTCATTGCTGACCCAAAGACCTATGGGGATCTATCTCCTTGTGGTCGAACTATGGATGAGGAGGAGGATGCTTATTTGATGAGGATCAATGATTCAAGTTCGGAGGAGGAGGATATCCCTCTACCTCAACCTGGGGATATGCACGTGAAGTTCAAGAAATCTAGTCTCCCTAAGAGGGCTAAGCTATCTAACAACCGATCTATTCCTTCGCGTTTTCGGCAGAAAAGCAAAGGAGATTTATGTGACAAGATCTTGAAGCTGGAGTCGGAGGTCAATGATTTAAAGGAGGAAATTGCTCTCCTCAATTACAATATGAAGAAGCTGAAAGCACAATTTACATCATCAACAACTCTGTCACCATCACCTCCGAAGAAGGAGACATAATCACATGGGTATGGGCACTCCCCTTGGCAACTGCCAAGCTTGGGGGAGGTGCCCCGGTATCGTATCACCATCACATTTTTATCTTTACCGTTTTTTTAGTTCGATCCTATTAGTAGTATCTTGATCTAGTAGAATAAAGTTTATGGCATGATCTAGTTTTGAGTTTTGCTTTGTGATCCCTCTATGTAATCGAGTCCGTGAGCTATATAATAAAGATTAGTGTTGAGTCAAGGGCTTGATTATTTTTCCATGATCTTGAGTGAATAAAAGAAAAGAGAAAAGAATAAAAAGAAACAAACAGATCATATAGATCTTATTGAGAGTAATGACTTCACATAGAAAGAGTATGATGATTAAAAATTATTGGGAGTTGGCAAACATAGCTTTGGTCATCATTGCAATTAATATGAAGTAATAAAGAAAGAGAGGTTTCACATATAAATATACTATCCTGGACATCTTTTATCATTGGGAGCACTCATTAAAATATGACATGCTAAAGAGTTGATGTTGGACAAGGAAGACAACGTAATGGGTTATGTTTTCTTATATCTGAGATAAAGTAGATTGTCATGAATCATCCAACATGTTGAGCTTGCCTTTCCCCCTCATGCTAGCCAAATTCTTTGCACCAAGTAGAGATACTACTTGTGCTTCCGAATACCCTTAAACCAGTTTTGCCATGAGAGTCCACCATATCTATCTATGGATTGAGTAAGATCCTTCAAGTAAGTTGTCATCGGTGCAAGCAATAAAAATTGCTCTCTAAATATGTCTGATTGATTGGTGTGGAGAAAATAAGCTTTATACAATCTTGTGATGTGGAAGAAATAAAAGTGATAGGCTGCATAATAAAGGTCCATATCACAAGTGGCAATATAAAGTGACGTTCTTTCGCATTAAGATTTTGTGCATCCAACCCCAAAGTGCATGGCAACCTCTCGCTTCTCTCTGCGAAGGGCCTATCTATTATTATTATCTTCTACCTTATGCAAGAGTCATGGTGATCTTCACCTTTCCTTTTTACATTTTATCCTTTGGCAAGCACAGGATGTTGGAATATATATATATATATATATATATATATATATATATATATATATATATATATATATATATATATATATATATATATATATATATATATATATATATATATATATATATATATATATATATATATATATATATATATATATATATATATATATATATATATATATATATGGGTTGTGTTAGCATGAACTATTATTGTTGACATTACCCTTGAGGTAAAAGGTTGGGAGGCGAAACTATAAGCCCCTATCTTTCTTTGTGTCCGGTTAAAACTCCGTAACAACAAGTATTGCATGAGTGTTAGCAATTATGAAAGACCAAATGATAGTTGAGTATGTGGACTTGCTAGAAAGCTCTCACATAGACTCTTTCTGATGTTATGATAAATTGCAATTGCTTCAATGACTGAGATTATACTTTGTTAGTTCTCAATAAAGTTTTTGATTCGTACTTTGCATTGTGAATAGATTATTACTTGAGCATAAGAAATAATATGACAATATCCATATATGTGTGTGTTATGAGAATAATCATGATGCCATCATATCCGTATTTTATTTTGTCGACACCTCTACCTCTAAACATGTGGACATATTTATCGTTATCGGCTTCCGCTTGAGGACAAGCGAGGTCTAAGCTTTGGGGAGTTGATACATCCATTTTGCATCATGCTTTTATATTGATATTTATTGCATTATGGGCTGTTATTACACATTATGTCACAATACTTGTGCCTATTCTCTCTTATTTTACAAGGTTTACATAAGGAGGGAGAATGCCGGCAGCTGGAATTCTGGGCTGGAAAAGGAGAAAATATTAGAGACCTATTCTGCACAACTCCAAAAGTCCTGAAACTCCACGAAAGTTATTTTTGGAAATAATAAAAAATACTGAGCGAAAGAAATACGTCAGGGGGCCTCCACCTGTCCACGAGAGTGGGGAACGCGCCCTACCCCCCTGGGTGCGGCCCCTGCCTCGTGGGCCCCCTGTTGGCCCTCCGGTGCCCATCTTCTGCTATATGAAGTCTTTCGTCCGAAGAAAAATCATAAGCAACCTTTCGGGACGAGACTCACGCCACGAGGCGGAACCTTGGCGGAACTAATCTAGGGCTCCGCAGAGCTGTTCTACGGGGACACTTCCCTCAGGAGGGTGAAATCATCGCCATCGTCATCACCAACGCTCCTCTCATCGGGAGAGGGCAATCTCCATCAACATCTTCACCAGCACCATCTCCTCTCAAACCCTAGTTCATCTCTTGTATCCAATTCTTGTCCGGGATTGGTACCTGTAGGTTGCTAGTAGTGTTGATTACTCCTTGTAGTTGATGCTAGTTGGTGTATTTGGTGGAAGATCATATGTTCAGATCCTTTATGCATATTAATACTCCTCTGATTATGAACATGAATATGCTTTGTGAGTAGTTACGTTTGTTCCTGAGGACATGGAGAAGTCTTGCTATTAGTAGTCATGTGAATTTGGTATTCGTTCGATATTTTGATGAGATGTATGTTGTCTATCCTCTAGTGGTGTTATGTGAACGTCGACTACATGACACTTCACCATTATTTGGGCCTAGAGGAAGGCATTGGGAAGTAATAAGTAGATGATGGGTTGCTAGAGTGACAGAAGCTTAAACCCTAGTTTATGCGTTGCTTCGTAAGGGGCTGATTTGGATCCATATGTTTCATGCTATGGTTAGGTTTACCTTAATACTTTTGTTGTAGTTGCGGATGCTTGCAATAGAGGTTAATCATAAGTGGGATGCTTGTTCAAGTAAGAAAAGCACCCAAGCACCGGTCCACCCACATATCAAATTATCAAAGTACCGAACGTGAATCATATGAACGTGATTAAAACTAGCTTGACGATAATTCCCACGTGTCCTCGGGAGCGCTTTTCTTTATATAAGAGTTTGTCCAGGCTTGTCATTTGCTACAAAAAGGATTGGGCCACCTTGCTGCACTTTATTTGCTTTTGTTACTTGTTGCTCGTTACAATTTATCCTATCACAAAACTATCTGTTACCTATAATTTCAGTGCTTGCAGAGAATACCTTGCTGAAAACCGCTTATCATTTCCTTCTGCTCGTCGTTGGGTTCGACACTCTTACTTACCGAAAGGACTACGATAGATCCCGTATATTTGTGGTTCATCATACGTGCATGCTACGGGACTTGCCAACCTTAACACAAGTATTTCTCAATTTCAAAATTACTCAACTAGCACACTCTAATATTACCACCTTTATATCTCAAAACACTTATCAAGTATCAAACTTCTCATGATATTCAATGAACTCAATACGGAAGTTTTTATTATGCTTATCTTGGATGCCTATCACATTCATATTAATTTCACAATTAAAGCAAATTACCATGTTGTTTAAGACTCTCAAAATAATATAAGTGAAGCACGAGAGATCAATAATTTCTATAAAATAAAACCACCACCATGCTCCAAAATATATAAGTGAAGCACTAGAGCAAAAACTATATAGCTCAAAAGATATAAGTGAAGCACATAGAGTATTCTAACAAATTCCGAATCATGTGTGTCTCTCTCTAAAGGTGTGTACATCAAGGATGATTGTGGTAAACTAAAAAGAAAAGACTCAAATTATACAAGACGCTCCAAGCAAAACACATATCATGTGGTGAATAAAAATATAGCCCCAAGTAAAGTTACCGAGACGAAGACGAAAGAGGGGATGCCTTCCGGGGCATCCCCAAGCTTAGGCTTTTGGTTGTCCTTGAATTTTACCTTGTGGTGCCTTGGGCATCCCCAAGCTTAGGATCTTGCCAATCCTTGTTCCATAATCCATCAAATCTTTACCCAAAACTTGAAAACTTCACAACACAAAACTTAACAGAAAATCTCGTGAGCTCCGTTAGCGAAAGAAAACAAAACACCACGGCAAGGTACTGTAATGAACTCATTCTTTATTTATATTGGTGTTAAACCCACTGTATTCCAACTTCTCTATGGTTTATAAACTCTTTTACTAGCCATAGATTCATCAAAATAAGCAAACAACACACGAAAAACAGAATCTGTCAAAAACAGAACAGTCTGTAGTAATCTGTATCTAACGCAAACTTCTGGAACTCAGAAAAATCTACCAAACTAGGAAGACCTAGATAATTTGTTTATTGATCTATTTTAATTGGAATCAGTATTTTATCACGTTCTAGTGATTTTAAATAATTGTTTTCGTGAACAGAAAGTTTCTGGAATTTTCAGCAAGATCAGATAACTATCATCCAATAAGATCCTATAGGTTTCACTTGGCACAAACACTAATTAAAACATAAAAACACATCTAACCAGAGGCCATATCAAAGATTTATTACTAATCAGAACCAAAAAGCAAGAAACTAAAGTAAAATCAGGTTGCCTCCCAACAAGCGCTATCGTTTAACGCCCCTAGCTAGGCATTGATAATTTTAATGATGCTCACATGAAAGACAAGAATTGAAGCACAAAGAGAGCATCATAAAACATATGACAAACACACTTCAGTCTAACATACTTCCTATGCATAGGTATTTTATAAGCAAACAAATTATCAAGGCGAGCAATATCTAGCATATGCAAGGAAGAAGAAAGAAACAAAAGCAATCTCAACATGACGAGAGGTAATTTAGTAAGATAAAAATTTCTACAACCATATTTTCCTCTCTCATAATAATTACATCTAGGATCATAGGCAAATTCAACAAAATAGCTATCGCATAACATATTCTTAACACGATCCACATGCATGCGAAGTTGACACTCTTCCAAAATAGTGGGATTATCATCAACTAAAGTCATGACCTCTCCAAACCCAGTTTTATCAAGAAAATTACAAGATTGAACATTCTCCAAATATGTGGGATCTAAAGTCAACACTCTTCCAAACCCACTTTCAATATTATTACAAACATTATTATCAAAATCATATTCATCATGGGGCTTAAATAAATTTTCAAGATCATAAGAAGAATCACCCCAATCATGATCATTGCAACAAGTAGTAGACATAGCAAAACTAGCATCCCCAAGCTTAGGGTTTTGCATATTATTAGCACGATTGACATCAAGAGAATTTATAGTAAAATCACTGCGATCATTCTTTTTATTCAAGGAGGTATTGTGAATCTCTTCATAAAGTACTTCATCACAATCTTCAGATTCACAAATTTCAAGCAAAACTTCATAAGGATAATCTAGTGCACAAAACTCACTAGCAATTTGTTCATCATAATTGGATCTCTTAAAAAGATTAGCAAGCGGATGAGGATCCATAGATCTTAGGTTCTCTGTTTAGCAACAAATACACAACTATTCCAACCAAACGAGCAAACGAGCCAAGTAAGACATTAAGGCAAACGAAAAGACGAATTGAAGAAGGGCGAATAAAACGGCAAGGGTGAAGTGGGGGAGAGGAAAACGAGAGGCAAATGGCAAATAATGTAATGTGAGGGATAAGAGTTTGTGATGTGTACTTGGTATGTCTTGACTTGTGCGTACACTCCCCAGCAACGGCGCCAGAAAATCCTTCTTGCTACCTCCTGAGCACTGCGTTGGTTTTCCCTTGAAGAGGAAAGGGTGATGCGGTAAAGTAGCATAAGTATTTCCCTCAGATTTTGAGAACCGAGGTATCAATAGGAGACCACGCTCAAGTCCCTCGTACCTACACAAACAAATAAGAACCTTGCAACCAACGCGATAAAGGGGTTGTCAATCCCTTCACGGCCACTTTCAAAAGTGAGATCTGATAGAGATGATAAGATAGTATTTTTGGTATTTTTTATGATAAAGACTAAAAGTAAAGATTGCAAAATAAACGATAATAGAAATAGTGGTAGATTTATATGATAGGGAATAGACCCGGGGGCCATAGGTTTCACTAGTGGCTTCTCTCAAGATAGCATAATTATTACGGTGGGTGAACAAATTACTGTCGAGAAATTGATAGAATTGAGCATAGTTATGAGAATATCTAGGTATGATCATGTATATAGGCATCATGTCTGTGACAAGTAGACCGACTCCTGCCTGCATCTACTACTATTACTCCACGCATCGACCGCTATCCAGCATGCATCTAGAGTATTAAGTTCATAAGAACGGAGTTATGCTTTAAGCAAGATGACATGATGTAGAGGGATAAACTCATGCAATATGATATAAACCCCATGGTTTTATCCTCGATGGCAACAATACAATATGTGTCGCTTTCCCCATCACATCTTTGGGATCGAAACATCGCAAGATTGAACCCAAAGCTAAGCACTTCTCCCATTGCTAGAAAGATCAATCTAGTAGGCCAAACCAAACTGATAATTCGAAGAGACTTGCAAAGATAACCAATCATACGTAAAAGAATTCAGAGGAGATTCAAATATTGTTCATAGCACTACAAAAAAAAGACACATCTGTGACATTTTAGGCCGAACGAATTTTTTTTCTGTCATACATATGACACTTCTATGACGATAATTGTGACAGAACCCGATATCATCATAGATGTGGTGGGCTCCTACTTCTATGACAAAAATCATGATGAAAATGGGCTTTTCGTCCCGGCGGGCCGGAGACGCAGCTGCATGACATTCTTTGGGCCGTCCATGACGGAAAAAACCGTGGTAGAAGCGAGGGTTAGGAAAATTTCGAGGAGTTGCCGGTTACGGTGGGAGGTCGGGGGCCGAGCGATGCGTGTTTCTTTCAGACACGTCGCTGCTGCGTGTGTGCAAGGCGTTGGCTCTAATCAACCCGAAGCGAGGCGTTGGGCTCTAATCAACCCGGCGATTGACGCGCAGTCTACGCGTTCTCGAACCCGAAGCGATCGATCGATGGTCGTTAATCGAACCCGATGGAGCGATTCTTCGCTCTCGCTGCTAATCAAGCCGGTCGATTGATGAACAATGAGCGTTATGGGGGCGTTGGATGAATAAAGGAGCGGTGGCGTTGCCTTTGGATGAACAGGACCCCGTGGTGTGGAGGGCTGGATGAACAGTAGACGATGGAGGGGTGGCCATAGAGGGGTGGTTGAACAAGACCCCGTGGTGCGGAGGGCTGGATGAACAGTAGACAGTGGAGGGGTGCCCGTGGAGGGGTGGTTGAACAGTAGCCGGTGGAGTAGCGCGCGGTGGAGGCTGGATGAACAGGAGCCCGTGGAGGCTGGAGGAGGTCGACGGTAGCCCGTGGAGGCTGGAGGAGGTCGACGGTGGAGATGAACAGATCCGTGGAGTCCCTTTTGCGGTACGCCACACCCTCCCGATGAACAGGACCCCGTTTGACCGTAGGGAAGTCCGCTTCTCCGCTTTTGCGACGCCACACCCTCCCGATCAACAGACCCCCGTTTCGACCGTAGGGAGGTCCGTTTCGTTTGTTTTGCGGCACGCCACACCCTCCCGATCAACAGACCCCGCTTGATCCGTAGGAGGTCCGCTTCTCCGCTTTTGCGGTATGCCACACCCTCCGATCAACAAGACCCTGTTTCGACCGTAGGAGGTCCATTTCCTCCGTTTTGGCGGCACGCCACACCCTCCCGATCAAAGGACCCGTTTGAACGTGGGAGGTCCGTTTCTCCGCTTCTGCGGTACGCCAGGCCTCGTTTCCATCGCCTGTTCCGTCCAAGCTGGTTGGCTCCCACGCGTTCCGTTGCCTCCCGATGAACACGACGCATTTCGTTGCCTCCCCATGAACACGACGCATTCCGTTGCCTCCCCATGAACACGACGCATTCCATTGCCTCCCCATGAACACGACGCATTCCGTTGCCTCCCCATGAACACGAGCCCTCGCCGTACGTATGCGCGACTAGGCGTTCGAGACCCCGCCCGTATGTACACATACGTGGCCGTATTTTCTTTCTTGCACCCTGGCCGCTGTACGTATGTGTACATGCTGCGTGCGCCTCTACTACGACACGTGCGTGCCTCTACGACCAATATGTACGTACACGTTCGCGACCAGGATGACAACGCTACGTACGCTTCGACCAGGTGGGTCCCGACTGTCAGGCACTTCCTTGCCTGCGAAGATGTAGCTGGTGGGTCCCAGCAGTCAGGGGGGCGAATCGTTTTGTTGTTTTTTTTGCCCGGACGCACTTCCTTCCGTGCGAGGGTGTAGCTGCTGGGTCCCAGCAGTCAGGGGGGCGAATCGTTTTTTTTTGCCCGGACGCACTTCCTTGTGTGCGAAGGTGTAGCTACTGGGTCTCAGCAGTCAGGGGGGCGAATCATTTTTTTTGCCCGGACGCACTTCCTTGCGTGCGAAGGTGTAGCTGGTGGGTCCCAGCAGTCGGGGGGCGAATCATTTTTTTTCGGACGCACTTCCTTCCGTGCGAAGATATAGCTGGTGGGTCCCAGCAGTCAGGGGGGCGAATCTTTTTTTCCGGACGCACTTCCTTGCGTGCGAAGATGTAGCTCGTGGGTCCCAGCAGTCAGGGGGCGAATCATTTTTTCGCGAAATACGGTGGCCCATCCGGTGGGTCCCCGCTGTCAGGTGGAGGAATAATTATTTTGCGCATAATAAGGAGGCACTTCCTTGCGGCTGCCGTGGACCCAGCTGTCAGCCACTCCACGTACAGTCGACGTCTGATGGAAGTCGTTCCTTGACCACGTTGACCACGCCGCGCCGAGAGCACCACAGTGGTGGACGACGGCGAGGCCTAGGAAGGGGATGACGCGGAGCCGGGGAAGACGCGACAGTGGATGCACACGCGGAGAGGAGTATAAGGGTTCACTGGTTCGGCTGCGCTGCCGTCGCCGCAGAATAACAGGGGGTGTGGGTGAGTGGAGGGATGGCCTGGCCAGCGGTGGGAGTAGTAGGGGGCGGTGAGGCCTCCGCGGCAGCACAGCCGGCCATGGGAGGCAGGAGTAGGCGGCACGACCGGCGCTGCTTTGGGCGGCTGGAGCAAGAAGACCAGAGGTTGAAGAAGCACGACGGCCGTTGGATGGACATCATACGGTCACTGCAGCTAGAATCGTTTATATTGACTAAGTTGACAAAGCCCTTGGTACGTCAACTTAGTAGGCCCACAGGTCAGCTCAAACGGTGCGCCCGATGTCGGGGAGGAATCATTTTTGGCGGGTGAAGCTAGAATATCCGAGATTGAAGAAGAAGCACGACATCCGTTGGATGGACATCCAACGACCACTGCTGCTAGAACCGTGTGTTGACTATAAGTTGACAAAGCCTTGCATACGCGTCAACTCTGTTTTTTAGGGACGATCAACTTAGTAAGGCCGAAGTGTGTGGAGAGAACTTATAGCCCATTCGACATTTGTAAGAATGTGTAGCCCATTTTTGAATTCTAATGGAATTTACTACAGTCCATTTACAGTTTGTTAAAAGTACAACCCATTCCAACCAACCGTTCAAAACAGAATTCAATAAAATTTCCCACATTTTGATGGGATCCGAATATTTTTATCCCGAAATTTCTAGTCAAATTAAATACAATTTCAATATAAATTTATATTACGTAAAAATCCAACAAAACATTGCGCTCGCAACAATTAATGAAATTAAAAATTTTCAATATTCCAAAAATAATATTTTATAAAGTAATCACTGTTTGGTGCATTTTTTATAGTTACTACCCAGTTTTTATAATTACATCCCATTTTTATTTCTTAAAGCCCATTTTCTTGTTAAGCCTAATGCATCCCTCCTAGGAAAGATTTGCAGCCCAGCGGGGCGGAGAATAACAACTTGACCTTGGCTGGGTATTCCTAAAAAAAATATAGCTGGGCTAGCCATTTTCAGCTTGAAAAAAATTAATATCTGGCCTGGGCTAGACGAGCCACAGCCCGCCCAGTTAATACCTGCAGCGATGTTTTCGTTGTTGTTCAGAGGAGAAAAATTAATATCTGGGGTAAACATCGAAAAACTCTGCAGTGCTCACACCTCAAAAACACAAATACTGCTCGAGCTGCTTGGTCCCAGCTGTCGGCCGCTTCTTGTGCAATTCTCTCGTTTATTGACTACTCCCTCCTTTCCGATTTATAATGCTCAATTCAAAAATATCACCAATCAAGGTAGATGGCGAGTGGTGGAATACTTTTTGTAGTTTTGCAAAAGCACCTAATTAATGCTCTTGTTATCCTCAAAAAATTATGTTTATCAATGCATTAGTTGCAATGCATGCATGCATAAAGTACATGCATTGGTCAATTTTATCTTAATACTTGCATGCAATGATTTAATGCACCTTGGAATCTGAACATGTGATGGAAAACAACCAAATTGAGCCTTATAAAATGGAAAAACTAAAATTTTGAGATAAGCCCTATAAACCGGAAAGGAGGGAGTACATAGGTTGACAATGGTGTGGGACCGTGATGTCAGGAAACCAGGAGGAAGAAAATAAATTATAGTTATATATATATATAATAAGGAGGCACTTGCGTACGTGAGGCTATGGACCTGGTGGGTCCCCATTGTCATCCTATCCAAGTAAAGTCATCTCCTCGCTCGTGCGCATTTTCCGCCCGAAACAGTCAGCGCCTGCCGCCCCGCTTCCCGGTGCAGGCGATTGCTCCACCTTCAAACGACACAAGTGCCATCCGTCCGTCCATCTGCCACACACATTAATGATACGCGGTTGCCGAGGTGGCTACTCCGGCGCCACACGTCCGTCCCTCCGCCCGCCCACCATTACTATATAAACTGCTGCGCCAGCCATAGCCGTAGTCATCCGCATCCGTTCCCTTTCTCCTGTCCACACCACTACTGCCCACCATGGCTTCCTCGTGCTCCAACGCTCTTCGGGACGGGCGGACGACGGACCACAAGGAGATGGCATCCATTGCTGCCGACCAGCTGGCCGGCAGGCAGCCGGAGGATGACGACGTCCTAATGGAGAACATGGTAGTCGACGATCCGGCGCCAAGCCCCTTCTCGACGCCATCCTCGCCGGTGAATTGCACCATGACCATCGGCGAGGCCCGTGCCCAATATATGGACAGGGTGAGGCCGATGCGTGAGGAGCAGTTCTGGGAGGCGCATGCCGACGCCGCCTACAACCACCATCTCCTCCAGGAGCACCTGCAGGCGGAGGAGCAGATCACCGTGGAGCGGGCGGAGCAGGAGGCGCTGCTCGACTCGTACCGCTCCGCCCGCAAGGGCCGCCGAAGGCCGGGCGGTACCGCATGCGGTGGCGGAGGCTGCGCCGCTACAAAGAGGCTAGCAAAGAGGGCGGCGAAGCGGGCGAGGCGCTGTTTGGCGAGACCGAGGAAGAGGCAGAGGACAATGCCGCTCCGACGAAGTCGCCGCGCCAATGGCGCCGACGACGCCTGCTCCGCCGAGGCCTCGCGGGCGCCAACAACGAGGCAGAGGACACCGCCGGCTCGCCGAGGCCCCGCCCGCCAACAACGAGGCAGAGGACATCGCCGCTCAGCCGAGGCCCCACCCCGCCGGCAACGTGGGGGAGGATTTCCACCGCTCCACTGAGGCGCCGCCCGCCGCAACGAGACGAGGACATCGCGGCTCCGCCGAGGCCCCGCCCGCTGCCAATGAGGCCGCGCCACACGTAAAACGAGGAAGAGTAGAACACGGTAGGTCGCCGCCGCCGGGTCCAAGTAAGGCCACCGCTGCTACCCTCCGGTTGAAGCCAAGCTAGGTGGGTTGACCATTGACGGCTGGTTAGCTTCTTGGCGGCGACGTGGAGTCAGAGAGCTGCGCTAGAGAAGAACGCTGCTTCTACTTAATCGCTGGTGCAGCTGGCTGATCGACACTTGGGCCCAACAGCCACATGTCGATTCGCAACTGCACTGCAGCTAAGTCACCAAGCTTCGCTCAGCTCAGCGGGACACAGTGGGTAGCTTCGTTAATTAATTATACCTCCAGCGCACCTTTTTAGTTTTTTTTGAAAAGGAGGATGGCCCCGCCTCTCGCATCGGGAGATGCATGCGACCACAAACACCCTTTTAGTTGAAGAATGTATGAAATGTAATGAAATCCGCATGTTTATATGAAATCGACTGTATGAATGAATTTATTTCGATTAGTTCAATTCTGTATCACTGGCATTGGATGAACATGCAAAACAATACGCATTAGCATTATTCCTGTGGTGATCACCACGCTTGCAGCAGTTTCACATGTACTCCTCCGTCCTTTCTAGTCTGCATACAAGTTTTATCTGCAGTCAAAGTATCTCTACTTTGACCAATCTTATACAAAAAGTATGCACTTTCACAATGTGCGAAGTAAAAGGAATGAATGAGTACAAAGAGTTTGAGCAGCTTTTAGCGTTTCAGACATTGCAATCAAACACACAGGCCTCACAATTCATAGAGAACATTCAAAACAATCGATGATTATGCATCTCAGCGACTCACATGTCAGAGGCAATATTTACTTCACAACTAAAGAATAAAGAAAAATTGATCACCGCTCTTTGACAAAGAAGGGCGTCCCATTCAAAAATATCAAGCATATCTTGCTAAAATCAATGAGCAAAATTTGACAAGGTTGTCCCATTCCAAAATATCAAATGCCTACGATTGTGGAATGGACAGGGTTTGCCATCAGTTCGGACATTGACATGGCACCTCATGCTAAATAAACCAGCTGTTCTTTTTGTGCAGTTCCACCAAAATCAACCAAATTCGTGTGTAGCTTGTATAATTTCGCCCTTATATGTTGCAACGCCTTGAACTTATGGGCACCTCCTTTCTTGTGGTGGAAATGAATGATTCGATGTATTCATGAACATTGTTTGCAGTTCCCGTTGAAATCAAGCTGAGCACCCCTGTTTGCACAAATAC
Organism: Aegilops longissima; assembly: GCA_021605205.1. Lineage (NCBI taxonomy): Eukaryota > Viridiplantae > Streptophyta > Magnoliopsida > Poales > Poaceae > Aegilops > Aegilops longissima. The sequence goes on from CM038680.1 coordinate 34,894,586, forward strand.
AAAAAAGTGATTAGTATAAAGCAAACTGTACTATGAATTGACAGTTTCAACAGGCACATACATGGTCCATGTAGAGCACACTTTTAGAAAAATGGAACTCACCAGAAAGAATCCTAGAACAACATTGTACTCGTGCATCACAGCAAAAAAATGGAGATTTGTCAGTCCTTCTGAGCTGAAGTTAGTTTGGTCTTGTGGGGAGTAATGTAACCATCCTTCAACTGCTCCTTCTGATGAGAAGATAGACAGGCTTCTTCATCCCGCATAATCGGAACTAGTCACTTCACGTACTCCATATTCTTCTTCAGAGGAAGATGATCCCTGTTTGCTCAAAAAAAGGAAAGGAAATATTTAAAACAGCACAGATGAAGCACTTCTCAAGGACAATACCACTTTTTCATGACAGTATCTAAACAGTAGCACAACACCAATAGAGATGACAAAGCTCAATCATATGGATGAAATCAGTGGGTGAGTACCAACATTTGTCGAGGCTGATTGTGTAGAGCATACAGATGAAGCACTTCTTCGAACCATCTGTTGCTATCTACGGGGGTGGCCATGCTTACTATATACTGCTCGATTAGTTTAATGTTTCCAACATCTTGTTGTGCAGTTCCACTAAAATATATGGTATCTTAAAAGAAGATCCCTGTTTTCACAAGTAGAGATAATTACGTATGGCGTCAAATCAGTGGCAAAACAATTGCTCGTTCCAGCCATAGCAATAAATTAAGATGCAAAACTATATCATTACTTGTGTCATCATAGTTCGAAGGCTTCATTACAGACCGGAGTTGATTTTTGTTTTTCTTCCGCTTGTTCTTCCCCTTCATCACTTGGTTCAATAACAGACAAGCTTCGCCTTCAATGTAAGATTTGGCATGTCAATTAGGGAGCACAAGTATAGTACTAAACTTAATTTTCTGATGGAAGTGGCAAAATACATGCCAGTAGTTGTGAAATATCCTTACGGTGCACATACAGATTGGAAGTCTTGTCTCCATTTGTGCAGTTCACTAAAATCAAGCAACATTATCGTACAAGTAGCACAACATATGAAAGCACACTGCAGAATCATGTGAAAGAAGGCTAGTACTAACCTCTCATGATTCCGAATTCAAATAACTCAGAAGAAGAAGATCTGAACCAAATTCGCCTTAACGGATAGGAAGTAAGATCTTCTCTTGTGCAGTTCCACTAAGATCAAGCAATCAAGCAACGTTGTCGGTGTGACATTTTGGTTGAACTGCACAAAACACTCTTAAAACAAAAGTGTTTTGTGCAGTGCAACAAAAGGTCACAATGGCAACGAGGTGAAGTAGATAACCCTGTTTACACAGAGGTGCAAAGGAAACAATTAGTGGTCAATAACGGTGGATGACATAGAAGCCAACAAAAAGAAGCATCTACCTTATCTAAATGGGAAAGAAAGCAAGACAGTAGCATTTCTCAAATGGTGGCATTGATTAATATTAACATAGAGATTATATTAACAATAAAATTCGTTAAACATGTAATTTGCTTTTAACTATGGCATTGCATCAATTTTCCAGCGGCATTATTAGAGGGTGTTTGTTTACAGGGACATTTTGGTGTAGGGACTAAAAAACTCCGTGTCAGTCACATCTAAACCAAACAGGAGGGACTTTTCGGGACTAAAAGTGGGCATTTGGGACTAAAGAAAGAAGACCCCGAGGGAGTCTTTTTGGGACTTTTTCCAACAGTTGCCCCTGCCACACATCGCACCTTGTTTCTATTAGTTCATTACTAGGGGTAACATGGTCTTTTATCATGTCATTTAATAACCTCTAGTCCATGTTTAGTCCCTGGAACCAAGCAGGTAGGGACTAGGGAGTTTTAACCAAACAGGGCCTTAGATTAACAACAGCTAATGAGTTGCACGGGACAGTGGATGCACCAGCACCATGTGCATCTACCGATGTACTGTGGTCATGCATAGTCTGTTGCAACAAAGAACAAACAACCAAGGAGCATATTTGTGTTGGTCCCAGTTTTGTTATCTTTAGACACCTTTCCCTATGTGAGTGCAGCAAATCTAGTCCTGCTCAAACTCTACAGCCTTGTCCCTTCCTTTCCTTTTTGAACTAGTACTTTCGCCCCTTCCTTTCCTCTTTGAACCACGTCCTAGATTTATGCGATACAACTTTCCCCACTACTTTCCCCCATTCCTTTCCTCTTTGAACCACGTCCTAGATTCATGCTATACAACTTTCCCCCTTCATTTCCTCTTTGAACCACGTCCTAGATTCATGCTATATACAACTTTTCCCACTACTTTCCCCCACTCCTTTCCTCTTTGAACCACGTCCTAGATTCATGGTATACATGCAGCTAGAGCAATGCATGTGGAGTAAGTAAAATATACCTTAAGGTTCTTGGGGCGTGGTTCGGTGGGCGACGGGACGACTGTGAAGAAGAAGGGGTCGGAGGCCCTCCCACGCCGCCGCTGGGTGGAAAGTGAACAGGAGCGCCGGTAGTGGATTCCCTCCCTCGCCGACGGCGACAGCGTTAAGCCTCCTTCCCTTCCCGACGGACGGATCCTGCCAGCTCTTTGAGCAGTAGTGAGGGGAGAGAGAGGCCAACGAAGTCTTGTTTAGATCTGGAGAGGGCGAGAGAGTGTGAAGAGAGCAACTACAAGCGCTGAGGCTCCAGCGGGAGAGGGCGAGAGTGTGAAGAGAGCAACTACAAGCTACCGAGGCTCCAGCGTGTATATATATACCGGAGAGAGAGTGTGAAGCGTGCAAACCCTAGAAAACATTTTGACCAGTCAAAGAATCCTCCTGGCAAAAATTATGCTCAAGTGTAGTTATCGAACCCGAGACCTCAAGTTTGATGAGCGAACAGGCTAACCAACTACACAACCCTCCCGTTATGTTCAACGAGAGGAAAATAACCTTTTATACATTCCTGCATTCGTGTGACAGGCATGCCGTGTTTTTTTGTGTGTGTGGGAGTCATTAGGATTTCAATCATAATCGTGTCATGTGGCTTTGGTGGTAAGACTATCCACAGTGGTGCAGAAATAATGCAGCCTTAGTCACCTTACCTCTCTCCACGTAGTACGTTGGGTCCCACCAGTCAGAGGGTGAAACAAACAAATTAATAAGAAAAATTAAAAGCGCCAGCGGTGTATCTTACTACCTCACACATCTCGCTACTGCTCGGAACACTGTCCAATTGATCCCTCTATTCGCTCACGTACTATTTTAAGTGAATCCTTATTATAACATGCACACAAATTTTGGGCACTTGTATTCGACTTAAGTCAGTGTGCCACCGTATCTCGTATACTTACTACTCCCTCCGTCTAGGTGTAATAAGTCACGTTAGAAGGTGCAACGGGACCAAGGTGCGTGCGTGTGCGTGTGTGTGTTTAACAACATGTGTGTGTTAGAGAGTGCGACAGATCGACCTACTCCTAAGAGATATGGTGTGTAGTGTATGATTTTAGCCGTGAGAGTCGGTGCATCCTCTCGTTTCCGAGCGTGTCCGGTAGGGACATGCGGACAGCTGCCACGCCCGCTCCTGACCAGCCTAGCCCACCCAAAGCCCCTCCATCGCCCGCGCGCGCTTCCCGCCCGAAAAGGTCAGCGCAACTCCAAAGAATCGGTGCCGCATTCATGCCCGGGCAGAGCGGACGCGGCCTCTCACTGGCGCAAGAGTGATGGTTGCTTCATCCGTCCAACTTACTGCTGGGTCTATGTGATTTGACGGCTCATTGGTCTTTATTACTGAGGTGGTAGGACTGCTGGATGTCCCACGCTTTCGGCGAAAGGAGTAGTAGATTACAATTTTCTCCATTCTTACAGTGGAGGAGTGCAAGAGCAGTGAAAACACGCAGGCTCAGTGATTACATGGCCCACCTCACACTATCACCGTGCGACACCTAACTCTTTACATAGTACTCCCTCCGTTCCTAAATATTACTAGATGAGTCCCCGCGCTCCCATGAACAGCGTATATATCTCTCAAAAATTATCGATTTCATAGAACTAAAAAAATTCTATAACCGCATTACAAATGTGGTAGCCAAACTAAATAAACTCCCATCATCATTTAGATCATCCCACGTAAGGAAAAAAGATCAGCCAACTCCTACTTAATAATGGGATTATATTTTTCTTTTTGACATGTTAATGGGACTTAAAAGCTCACTTACATGCATGCTACGGTGCATGCTTGCATGCGAACATGTTGATGTGATTTAAAACCCACTCACATGCATGTGCCACGGTATTTCTGCATGCTTGCATGTGGCTTAGTGCTGAGCCTCTCAACGTCTAGATCAGACGGCTATTATGACTGATTTACTTCATCTAACGGCTACGTCAATTTTGATGATGTTGCTCAAGGAGAGGATAGAGAATTCCTAGTAGTGGGGCTAGCTATTACTAGTAGATAAGTCTTTGTAGAGATTCCACTAGGTGAACTACATACGGAACAAAATGAATGAATCTACACTTAAAATGCATCTATATACATCCGCATGTGGTTAATGGTGAAATCTCTACAAAGACTTATATTTAGGAACGGAGGAAGTACTAGTATAGTACTAGTACGCATCTGTAATTTATCAATGAGATAAATTTGTACAATGCTATGAAGCTTCCAGCTCTGTTACATGTATCTTGCGTCCAAGGTTGCCCGTTGCAACATTTCATCAAATACAAAGGAGACTAACATGCATGCTATTGCATCTCAATGATTGATGATCATAGCAAATATGTACTCCCTCCGTTCCAAAATAAGTGTCTCAACTTTGTGCAAACTTTAGTACAAAGTTGTACTACTACTAAAGTTGACACTTATTTTGGAACAGAGGCAGCTAAAGAAAAAAACGATCCATGCAGTCCCTAGCCCTTGAACCGTGAACCCTGACCAGGCTTCAATTTGTCGGCAACGCTCGAGCTTCCTAATAAATGAAGTTTGCAACCTTTTGACCATCGGATCATTTTGTGCAGTTTCACCAAAATCGAGATGAGCATCCCTGTGGCAAAGAAATTGAAGAAGCGTGATTAGAATAAGATTACTAGGACTAGTTGATGAGACATAAACTCATCACAAATATAGTACGTAGAAGCCAGTAGAGGTATCAGGTATGTGTGGGGCAAAGAAGTAGAGAAATATCCACGGGAGTGATGTGGGCAGCTAGGAGCGATGGTGCAAGCCGGCTGTAAAGGGAGTTGTACCTGAGGGACGTAGCTCAACCTTGAGGAGGGCGGCGGGAGGCGGCAACTGCCCACGTCGCGGCAGTGAGCAAGGGACGAAGGCAACCTCACCGGCTTTGTGAGAGAGAACGGCGGGGACCCCTGATCGGGACGTGCCGACAGTGGGTTTTCGCCGTCGGCGATGACCACCGCATCTACACTAAGCATCCACCCTTCCCCAAGCGGACGTGATCCGCCGGGATGTTAGAGATGTGGCCACAGTCGTTTTGTGCGAGAGAGTGTGAAGAGAGCAACCCCAGCAAGCAACCGTGTAGGCTGGCCCGTCCTGACTATGTATATAGTGGAGCGGTTTCCTTTTCTCTCCATATGAACCTATCATATTGCGTACGTGCCACTGAAGAAAAAAAAATTATTTATAAATGACGCGGCACCTACTACTCGTTCTCCTATAACCTTGCGCTTGGCATCTCCAAAATATTAACCTTGCGATTGGCTCTTAGCCTCTTGGAAGTCGAGCAATAATGGTAGTCAAGATATATCGTTACGGCTATATGAGACCGAATGAATTGCTGCACGTCCACCACGTGGGCGAGGGTCGAGGGGGAGTACTACATACGAAGCAAAATGAGTGAATGTACACTCTAAAATACGTCTATATACATCAGTGTTTGGAGTATGTACTAGTAGTTCATATTGAAATCTACTAAAGGACATATATATTCCAAACAATATGATATAATCTCTATAACCAAGGTAGTAGGGACGAGGAGTAAACGGAGGGAGTAGTAAATTTTTCTCCTCGTCCTGTGAGCCACCGCGCGCATGGGCGAGGGAGGAGCAAGCTTCACCTCATCCTGCGAGCCACCGCGCCCGTGGGCGGGGGAGAGTGCGTACTAAGCAAGCTTCTCCTCGTTCTGCAAGTTGACGGGACACATCAAAAGTACTCCAGTGTATAGAGCCTTGCCTCTAAGGTAGGCCCCACATGGTTTGCCTCTTTTTTTAATTTAACATAACGCGTCAAGTCGCAATTTGTTTGTTCACCCGTGGTAGACGATCCTCCCTCCACCAAGTGGACAACCAGTACACGTGCCAAATTACCACGTGGGCTGCCTTTTTCGTACAGAAATGAGCTCCACCGTGTACCCGCACGGGTGTGGTTGGGAAAGAGACGGGAGTACGTGCGCCGTGCATGCACCTCTTCTCTTCGTGCACGTCCCCCACCTACGTGGGTGTGTGAGAGAGATACAAACCGCGTTCATGAGTGTTTTTTGTTTTGTGGTGGGGGTGGGGGTGGGGTGGGGGTTGATTTCGTGAATTATTTGTGGGAATATGTGTCGATGACATCTCAAACAAAATTTTGCATGCAATGTGTGTGAAATGGAGGCCTATCCATATCATACATAGAGGGTCGGGCAATCCACGAGAAGAGAGGGAGGGGTCATAGCTATCGATAGAGTCGAAGAGAGGATCAAGTGGGTGGGTGCGAGATCGATGAAGAGAGCCATCGAAATTGTGTGTGTGTGTGTGTGCAAGTCAAAGATATAGGGCGACTGACCTACCGGAACGTTAGAGGGCACATGTCAAGTTTGTGTGTGGCAGGGAGACATGACTAGAGCGCTTGATGTATCGGTGTGTGTGGGGGGGGGGGTGGGGGAGGGGTAGGCAGAGGCCTAACTATAGAGGTAGAACGACTCGTATATGTGTTGAGAAGGAGAGACCCAGCTATGTCTTGAGGGAGATCGGTCGACATCCATACATAACTGAAGGACGGGAAATATGATGGGACAGAGAGAGAGAGGAGAGAGAGAGAGGGAGGGAGAGGGAGGGAGAGGGGTAGAGTGCTGATGGGTGATGGAGTTGCTTCTCGAAGATGTTGGGAGAGGCCTACTAGACAAACTGAGGGTGGAACTGCAATGTTATCAATAAGAGTGGGGATGTGTTTCTGTGTGTGCCTGTGCGTGATAGATCTGTCGGGACGCATCCATGGATGATGAAGGGGAATCATGTGCTTGGTAAGCAAACCTAAGTAGATCGGTAGATCAATTGTTGTTTGTCGGAGGAAGGGAGAGACACAACTAATGATGTAGATCGATCGATGTGTGCGTAAAAACAAGTTATAAGGACCTAGCTGGCTATATGTATAGCGAGAGATTGGTCGGTGTACGTCCATTTGTTAGAGGAAAATAAGGCCCAGCGAGACGGATAGACAGAGAGAATGGAGCTAGGAGGTGATGCGAGAGGCCCAACTACTAGCTAGATAGGGGGAGGAGTGTGCGGTTGTGAGATCGATGAAAAGAGGGGCAAGAGTTTACACATGTGTCTGACCATATGAGAGACACAAGGCAAGGACACATAAAGGAGGAGATTGAAGCTGTGTGTGTATGCTGTAGGCAGGCATCGCTGGAGAGGTTTATCGATCGGTGTGTATCGGAAAGGAGTTGTGGAGACTCGGGAAAACGACCTAAAGAAAAAAATGAATGTGCCCGTGGATAGAATGCCGAGGGAGGGGAGGCGAGGAGGCGTGTGCATGCACGAGAGAAAGTTAGTGGTAGCTACAAAGGTTAGAGGATTGTGTGGGTGTAAGAGACTAACAAAGATCATAATTTGATATGAAAGCGGATTCATATATTTGAATAGGAGAACATAGTGTTTTAAACATTGCATGCATGAATCTAGCGGTGATACACGTGTTGTGCACATGTTATACCATAATGTGATAATGCATGGCGTTTGCAACTCACAGCTAAATGCCGAACAATCTAAACCATACTATACATCAAACAATCTCACATTTTATTTGAATTTGTGATAATGTGTGCGTTGCAGCTTACAACTAAATATCGAGCAATCTAAACAATACTATATATCGAACATTCTCACATTTTATTTGAATTTGTGGTAATGTGTGGTGTTTGCAACTCACATCTAAATACTTTTAGGCGTGAGGGGGGGCACCATACATAATGTGATAAACACATTATACATATGAGACATGGTTTAGATTATGAAGATCTAGCTAGAGCTAGAAATGTAATGTGATTTGAAATCAAAATAAAGTGGATTCAAAAAATCTAGTTCGAGTTCATATAGTACACATAGTTCATATGTAACTCGAGACTAATCATGTGGTGTGCTGTGAAGATAATACACAAATGATGGTTTAACTTGACAAAATGATGATTGTAGATCTTATTAAAACAGAGAAACGAATTCAAATGCTTTGACTTCACAACAATCATTACTATAGATCTTATTCTAATTTAGTTCATATTGAAGCGGTAGTATATACGTTTGGAATGAACTAAAACGTTCATTTGAGTAGTAGGTTGCATGCATTATACACGTAGCGAAATATTTTAATTGAACATAACATGAATTCAAAGTTTTGAATGACATTTGTAGTGTGCATTGATTTGGTACAGTACACGTTAGGCTTGTCCGGAAATTTCAACCCACGCCTTGTTAGCCCGAAATATTTAAGATATATCTTTGTCTCGTTGTTCGACAACTCCTCCATCTCAACCCGCGCCTTGCTATTCCGAAATTACAACGCGCGTGAAAACTCCCACCTCCTGTGAAATCCCGACACGCGAAATGCCCGTGGTACCCCTGAACCGAAAGAACCGCCTCAAATCGGTGGGGGTACTTTCGTAACTTACCCCACATTTCGGACAAGCGCGTCTCTAAGCCATGGTTCCCCACTGCCATCCCATCCGCCCACCCATTCATACACCGAAGCCGCGAAAACCCGCGACGAAACCCCACACCCTGCTCCGTCCGCCACCCAGCCGGAGCCTCTTCCCCGACGACGTCATCCACAGCAACACCTCGACGTCCCTCATCCACCGTACCGGATGAGGATCCGTCGTCGATCTCATCGTCCCGCCGGTTCAGCCACCCCGTCCTCCACCTCCAAGGAGCTGCCCCGACGTTCCCCTCGTCTTTCGTGCAACCTCCATTCCCACACCGCCGTTGAGGGAGTCCTGGACTAGGGGGTGTCCGGATAGCCGGACTATCGTCACGGCCGGACTCCAAGACTATGAAGATACAAGATTGAAGACTTCGTCCCGTGTCCGGATGGGACTTTCCTTGGCGTGGAAGGCAAGCTTGGCGATACGGATATGTAGATCTCCTACCGTTGTAACCGACTCTGTGTAACACTAACCTATCCGGTGTCTATATAAACCGGAGGGTTTTAGTCCGTAGGACACAACAACTACAACATCAACAATCATGCCATAGGCTAGCTTCTAGGGTTTAGCCTCCTTGATCTCGTGGTAGATCTACTCTTGTACTACCCATATCATCAATATTAATCAAGCAGGAGTAGGGTTTTACCTCCACCGAGAGGGCCGAACCTGGTAAAAACATTGTGTCCCTTGTCTCCTGTTACCATCCGCCTAGACGCATAGTTCGGGACCCCTACCGAGATCCGCGGTTTTGACACCGACATTGGTGCTTTCATTGAGAGTTCCTCTGTGTCGTCACCGATAGGCCCGATGGCTCCTTCGATCATCAACAACGACGCGGTCCAGGGTGAGACTTTTCTCCCCGGACAGATCTTCGTGTTCGGCGGCTTTGCACTGCAGGCCAATTCGCTTGGCCATCTGGAGCAGATCGAAAGCTACGCCCCTGGCCATCAGGTCAGATTTGGAAGTTTGAACTATACGGCTGATATCCGCGGAGACTTGATCTTCGACGGATTCGAGCCGCAGCCAAGCGTGCCGCACTGTCTCGATGGGCATGATCTCCCTCTGCAGCCGAACGGTGCCCCGAAGGCCGCATCAGTATCCGCTCCGACCCTTAATCCAGAGCCGGATTCCCCGATCGAGGACGGGTGGTTGGACACCGCCTCGGGGGCTACAATCTCTACGGCGATCGAGCCGAACTCCATCCCTGTCGCTGCGAAGACCTCGACTCCGGTGCCGGACTCAACCCTCCGCGCCCCTTCCAATCGAATCCGATTGGGCGCCCGGTCATGGAGTTCATCGCGCGGACATCTTTCAAAGACTTCGCCCTTTGGCGACATCCTGAATTCACTAAAGTCTCTCTCTTTATCCGGAGAGCCCTGGCCGGACTACGGACAAGAAGGTTGGGATGCGGACGACGAAGAAATTCAACGCCCACCCACCACCCACTTTGTAGCCACTGTCGATGATTTAACCGACATGCTCGATTATGACTCCGAAGACATCGATGGTATGGACGACGACGCCGGAGACAACCAAGACCCAGCGCCTACAGGGCACTGGAAGGCCACCTCGTCATATTACATATACATGGTGGACATCCCGAAAGATGGGAACAACGATGGAGCAACGGAGGATGACCCCTCCAAGAAACAGCCGAAGCGCCGACGTCAGCGGCGCCGCTCTAAATCCCGTCACAATAGAAACGGTGATTCCGGCACGGGAGATAATAGCACCCCGGACAGTGCCAAAGAGAACCCCCTCCAGCAGGATTCAGCGCAGGAGGAGGAAGACGCAAGTCCACACGATAGTGCGGCAGAAAGAGAGCTCGAGGACGATAATTACGCGCCTCCCTCCGAAGATGAGGCAAGCCTCGACGACGACGAATTTTTCGTGCCTGAGGATCCCGCCGAACAGGAGCGTTTTAAACGCAGGCTTATAGCCACGACAAGCAGCCTCAAGAAAAAGTAGCAGCAGCTTAGAGCTGATCAAGACCTGCTAGCTGACAGATGGACTGAAGTCCTTGCAGCCGAAGAGTATGAACTCGAATGCCCCTCCAAAAGCTACCCCAAACGCAGGCCGTTGCCTCGACTAGAGGAGGAAGCACCCAAGTTGCGGTGCACGACATGGCAGATCGCCACCCGTGGCGCGACGAAGAAGCCTCTCGGCCCTCCGCTCAAGCCACACCCCGACGCCGCTGAAAAAGTACCAAGGCAAGGGAAAACGTGTCGGACTTGCGAGATATATTGGAGGATAAGGCAAAACATACAAGGTCGATCTACGGATCGCGTGGGCGCCCGGCAACACGGGATGATTACCGTCGCGCCGGATACAGCAAAACCGGCCGGGCCGAACACAGCAGACAAAGCTCGTATGAGCTACGTCGTGATATAGCCCAATACAAAGGCGCCGCACACCCACTATGCTTCACAGATGAAGTAATGGATCATCAAATCCAAGAGGGCTTGAAGCCCGTAAACATCGAATCATACGATGGTACCACAGATCCTGCGGTCTGGATCGAGGATTATCTCCTCCATATCCACATGGCCCGCGGTGATGATCTACATGCCATCAAATACCTCCCCTTGAAGTTTAAAGGACCAGCTCGGCATTGGCTCAACAGCTTGCCAGCAGAATCAATTGGTTGTTGGGAGGACCTGGAAGCCGCATTCCTTGATAACTTCCAGGGCACATATGTGCGACCACCGGGCCGATGACCTTAGCCACATAATTCAGCAGCGGAAGAATCGGCGCACAATTACGGACTCGGTTCCTAACAAAGAAAAATCAAATCGTTGACTGTCCGGATGCAGAGGCCCTTGCGGCCTTCAAACATAACATCCGTGACGAGTGGCTTGCCCGGTACCTAGGACAGGAAAAGCCGAAATCTATGGCAGCCCTCACAACCCTCATGACTCGCTTTTGTGCGGGAGAGGATAGCTGGCTAGCTCGAAGCAACAACTTGGCCAAACACCCTGATAGTCCGGATACCAAGGACAACAATGGCAGGTCGCGTCGCAACAAGAACAAGCGCCGCGTGCGGCGATAATATCAAGATATGGCCGTCAATGCCGGATTCAGAGGCTCTAAACCCGGTCAGCGGAAGAAGCCATTCAAAAGAAATACCCAGGGCCCGTCCAACTTGGACCGAATACTCGATCGCTTGTGCCAGATACATGGCACCCCCGAAAACCCAGCCAATCACACCAACAGGGACTGTTGGGTGTTCAAGCAAGCAGGCAAGTTAAGTGCCGAACTCCATAACAAGGGGCTGCATAGCGATGACGAGGAGGTGCCCCGGCCGTCGAGCAATAAAGGACAGAAGGGTTTTCCTACGCAAGTGCGGACGGTGAACATGATATACGCAACCCACATACCCAAAAGGGAGCAGAAGCGTGCACTAAGGGACGTATATGCGATGGAGCCAGTCGCCCCAAAGTTCAACCCATGGTCTTCCTGCCCGATCACCTTCGATCGAAGGGACCACCCCACTAGCATCCATCACGGCGGCTTCGCCGCATTGGTTCTTGACCCAATTATCAACGGATTTCACCTCACTAGAGTCCTGATGGACGGCGGCAGCAGCCTGAACCTGTTTTATCAGGATACAGTGCGCAAAATGGGCATTGACCCCTCAAGGATTAAACCTACAAAGACGACCTTTAAAGGCGTCATACCGGGTGTAGAGGCCAGTTGTACAGGCTCAGTTACACTCGAAGTGGTCTTCGGATCTCCGGATAACTTCCGAAGCGAAGAGTTAATCTTCGACATCGTCCCATTCCGCAGCGGCTATCACGCACTGCTCGGACGAACCTCATTTGCCAAGTTCAATTCGGTGCCGCACTACGCATACCTCAAGCTCAAGATGCCAGGCCCTGAGTAATCACGGTCAATGGAAACACCGAACGCTCTCTCCGGACAGAGGAGCATACGGCGGCCCTCGCGGCGGAGGTGCAAAGCAGCCTCTCACGACAATTCTCGAGTCCGGCCACTAAGCGTCCGGACACTGCCAAGCGCGCCCGGAGTATCCTGCAACAAGACCACCTGGCACGATGCAAGCACGAGTAGCAATCCGGCCCCAACCCCAGCCCTCGCGAAATTGTGAAACCAGTATTACGCATACATAATTACGCTCCGGAGATACCATGGGCATATGGGGAGGGGCAAGACAACGGCACGCCAAGAGTGCGGCTCGACCGCACCAGGGGCTACCGTTTGTGTCATTTCTTTTTTTCTTTTTTCCTTTTTTCTTTTCTTTTTACTTTCAGGACTCCGTCTTCGAACAGTCCTGTCCGGCACTTGAATCGCCGAACTCACGATGCAACAGCCAGGGAAGCGGAAGGCCACGTCAAGTGCTCAGGTGGTCTCTGTTATGAGCATTATACCTGTTTTACATACCATCCCGCAGCTTACCCCTGGAGGGGGACATGTTAGATAGTCCCATCCCTTGCTTACCGCACTATTTGTATCGTTCTGCTTCCATTGCAGTACCTTTTTGAATAAACAATACATAGCTCTTGCTTATTATTGCTTTAATTCCTTTATATATATATACATATGTTCATTTCACGACATGTTGCAACTGTACACTTTGGTACGGCCAATACACCAGGGGCTTAAGTATCCCAAAACTATGGTGTGATAAATTCCGAACACTTCCACAAGTGCGGCACCCTAAACTTATAGCATTATATGAATTGGCTCCAAATCATGTCTTGGGTCAATAGTTGGGTTTGCCCGGCTCCCGTGTTTTGGTACCTTACGTTCCGCTATATCGGCTAAGGTAGCACCGGGAGAACCACTGCGATTGTGCCCCAGTTATTCTGTGTCGAGCACCTTAGTGGAGAAAGCTAAACCTGACCGTCATGATAAGGCGAGAGCCGGTCGCTGTTCGAGAGGTTTTTTCGGGTCCCTAAAGACTTATGCCGTTTAGAACGAGGAACCGGAATTATCCGGCCAAGGCGTGGATAGCGCCCCGAACTCGGTCTTCCGAATACTAGGGGCTTCGCCGAAATTTAAAAGTATAGAATTCTATGGCTAAGTGAGAGTGTTCAAGCATTATAAGTCCGGTTGCCTTGTTCGTTGTGTTGAGCGCCTCCCTAGATGGACCCAAGAATGGGAACAAGAGCGCTCAAGTTTATCCCAACACCCCAAAGACTTTCGTGGCATGGGGGCTGAAGCCAACGACTTGCCATCTCTCAAATTTGATAAACGGCCGCACAGAAGGTAATATTTTAAATTAATAAGCGTTGCTTAGCGCATATGAACAAGTTTTCAGCATACATAATAACAAACACGAGTCTATTCAAAAATTACATCTTTGGAGCACTCATCCGCTATTCGGCGAGCACCCTTCAGGAGGCCCTCATAATACATTTCAGGCGTGCGATGCTCATGGCCCTTCGCTGGCCCGTCCGTCACAAGCTTTTCCGCATCCAGCTTGCCCCAGTGCACTTTAGCACGGGCAAGGGCCCGACGGACCCCTTCAATGCAGACAGAGCGCTTGATAACTTCAAGCCGCGGACAGGCATCCACCAGCCGCACCAAGCCGAAGTAGCTCCGGGCATGGCCTCCAATGGCCACAGCCGCTCTATAAGGCCCCTCATGGCCTGTTCGGCGACCTTGTGGAGCTCGACCAGCTGCTTCAACTGGTCGCTTAGGGGCACCGGATGTCCGGCCTTAGCATACTGAGACCAGAACACCTTCTCCGTGGAGCAACCCTCCTGGGCGCGGAAGAACGCGGCAGCATCAGACGCACTACGGGGCAAATCTGCGAATGCTCCTGGAGAGCTCCGAATCCAGGTAAGTAATAGGTAATTGACTTTTACATTCTTACTTTGCATAAAGAATGCCTTACCCGCCGCTATCTTCTTTAGGGCTTCGATTTCTTGGTGGGCTTTTTGGGCCTCGGCCTTAGCAGCTTTGGCACTCTCAAGAGCCGAGGCAAGCTCGGACTCTCGGGTCTTCTGTTGGGGAACGTAGTAATTTCAAAAAATTTCCTCGATCACGCAAGACCATGGTGATGGCATAGCAACGAGGGGAGAGTGTCCGTCCACGCACTCGTGAGACCGAAAGCGAAGCGCTATAACAACGCGGTTGATGTAGTCGACGCCTTCACGATCCGACCGATCCAAGCACCGAAAGTACGGCACCTCCGAGTTACGCACACGCTCAGCTCGATGACGATCCCGGACTCGATCCAGCAAAGTGTCGGGATGAGTTCCGTCGACCTGACGGCGTGGTGGCGATGTTGATGCTCCACCGACGAGGGCTTCGCCTAAGCTCCGCGACGATATGACTTCTCCGGTGCGAGGCTTCGCCTAAGCTCCGCGACGATATGACCGAAGTGGAATATGGTGGAAGGGGCACCGCACACGGCTAAGGAAAGATCCGTAGATCAACTTGTGTGTCATGGGGTGCCCCTGCCCCGTATATAATGGAGCCAAGGGGAGGTGGCCGCCCAAGGGGAGGCGACAAGGAGTCCTACTCCCTCCGGAGTAGGATTCCCCTCAATCCTAGTTGGATTAGGATTCCGAGAGGGAAAGAGAGAGAGGGGGCCGCCCACCTTTCCTAGTCCTAATAGGACTAGGGAAGGGGGCGCGACCACCTAGGGCTGGCCCTTTCTCCTTTCCTCCAAGGCCCACTATGGCCCATGTAGTTCCGGGGGTTCCGTAACCTCCGGTACTCGATAAATTCGATTTCACTCGGAACACTTCCGATGTCCAAATGTAGGCTTCAATATATCAATCTTTATGTCTCGACCATTTCGAGACTCCTCGTCATGTCCGTGATCACATCCGGGACTCGAACAACCTTCGTGCATCAATACTTTTAAACTCATAATGAACTGCCATCGAACGTTAAGCGTGCGGACCCTACGGGTTCGAGAACTATGTAGACATGACCTAGAACCATTCTCGGTCAATAACCAATAGCGGAACCTGGATGCCCATATTGGTTCCTACATATTCTTCAAGATCTTTATCGGTCAAACCGCATAACGACATACGTTGTTCCCTTTGTCATCGGTATGTTACTTACCCGAGATTCGATCGTCGGTATCCAATACCTAGTTCAATCTCGTTACCGTAAGTCTCTTTACTCGTTCCGTAATACATCATCTCACAACTAACTCATTAGTTGTAATGCTTGCAAGGCTTAAGTGATGTGTATTACCAAGAAGGCCTAGAGATACCTCTCCGACAATCGGAGTGACAAAACCTAATCTCAAATACGCCAACCCAACAAGTACCTTTGGAGACACCTGTAGTACTCCTTTATAATCACCCGATTACGTTGTGACGCTTTGGTAGTACCAAAGTGTTCCTCCGTAAACGGAGTTGCATAATCTCATAGTTACAGGAACATGTATGGGTCATGAAGAAAGCATTAACAACATACTAAGCGATCAAGTGTTAAGCTAACGGAATGGGTCATGTCAATCAGATCATTCTCCTAATGATGTGATCCCGTTAATCAAATGACAACTCATGTCTATGGTTAGGAAACATAACCATCTTTGATTAACGAGCTAGTCAAGTAGAGGCATACTAGTGACACTCTGTTTGTCTATGTATTCACACATGTATTATGTTTCCGTTAATACAATTCTAGCATGAATAATAAACATTTATCATGATATAAGGAAATAAATAATAACTTTATTATTGCCTCTAGGGCATATTTCCTTCATCCTCCCACTTGCACTAGAGTCAATAATCTAGATTACAAAGTAATGATCCTCACACCCATGGAGTCTTGGTGCTGATCATGTTTTGCTCGTGGAAGAGGCTTAGTTAACGGGTCTGCAACATTCAGATCCGTATGTATTTTGCAAATCTCTATGTCTCCCACTTGGACTTGGTCCCGAATGGAATTGAAGCGTCTCTTGATATGCTTGGTCCTCTTGTGAAATCTGGATTCCTTTGCCAAGGCAATTGCACCAGTATTGTCACGAGAAGATCTTCATCGGTCCCGATGCACTAGGTATGACACCTAGATCGAAATGAACTCTTTCATCCAGACTCCTTCATTTGCTGCTTCAAGCAGCTATGTACTCCGCTTCACATGTAGATCCCGCCACGGCGCTTTGTTTAGAGCTGCACCAACCGACAGCTCCACCGTTTAATAAAAACACGATCCGGTTTGCGATTTAGAATCGTCCGGATCAGTGTCAAAGCTTGCATCGACGTAACCATTTACGACTAGCTCTTTGTCACCTCCATATCGAGAAACATATCCTTAGTCCTTTTCGTATTTCAGGATGTTCTTGACCGCTGTCCATGATCCATTCCTCGATTACTTTGGTACCTTCCTGCCAAGCTTACAGCTAAGCATACGTCAGTCTGGTACACAGCATTGCATACATGATAGAGCCTATGGCTGAAGCATAGGAACATCTTTCATTTTCTCTCTATCTTCTGCTGTGGTCGGGCATTGAGTCGACTCAATCTTACACCTTGTAATACATGTAAAAACCTTTCTTTGCTGATCCATTTTGAACTTTTTCAAAACTTTATCAAGGTATGTGCTTTGTGAAAGTCCAATTAAGCGTCTTGATCTATCTCTATAGATCTTGATGCCCAATATGTAAGCAGCTTCACCGAGGTCTTTCATTGAAAAACTTTTATTCAAGTATCCTTTTATGCTATCCAGAAATTCTATATCATTTCCAATCAATAATATGTCGTCCACATATAATATTAGAAATCCTCAGAGCTCCCACTCACTTTCTTGTAAATACAGGCTTCTCCAAAAGTCTCAGATAAACCCATATGCTTTGATCACACTATCAAAGCGTTTATTCCAACTCCGAGAGGCTTGCACTGCACCATAAATTGATCGCTGGAGCTTGCACACTTTGTTAGTACCCTTTGGATCGACAAAACCTTCTGGTTGCATCATATACAACTCTTCTTCTAGAAATCCATTCAAGAATGCAGGTTTTACATCCATTTGCCAAATTTCATAATCATAAAATGCGGCAATTGCTAACATGATTCGGACAGACTTAAGCATCGCTTCTGGTGAGAAAGTCTCATCGTAGTCAACCCCTTGAACTTGTCGAAAACCTTTCGCAACAAGTCGAGCTTTGTAGACAGCTACATTACCATCAGCGTCAGTCTTCTTCTTAAAGATCCATTTATTTTCAATGGCTTGCCGATCATCGGCAAGTCAACCAAAGTCCATACTTTGTTCTCATACATGGATCCCATCTCAGATTTCATGGCTTCCAGCCATTTTGCGGAATCTGGGCTCACCATCGCTTCTTCATAGTTTGTAGGTTCGCCATGGTCAAGTAACATGACTTCCAGAATAGGATTACCGTACCACTCTGGTGCGTATTTTACTCTGGTTGACCTCGAGGTTCAAGAGTAACTTGATCTCAAGCTTCATGATCATCATCATTAGTTTCCTCACTAATTGGTGTAGTTGTCACAGAACCATTTCTTGTGATGAACTACTTTCCAATAAGGGAGCAGATACAGATTATCTCATCAAGTTCTACTTTCCTCCCACTCACTTCTTTCGAGAGAAACTCCTTCTCTAGAAAGGATCCGAATTTAGCAACGAAAATCTTGCCTTCAGATTTGTGATAGAAGGTGTACCCAACAGTCTCCTTTGGGTATCCTATGAAGACACATTTTCGATTTGGGTTCGAGCTTATCTGGTTGAAGTTTCTTTACATAAGCATCGCAGCCCCAAACTTTAAGAAACGACAACTTTGGTTTCTTGCCAAACCACAGTTCATAAGGCGTCGTCTCAACGGATTTTGACGGTGTCCTATTTAACGTGAATGCGGCCGTCTCTAAAGCATAACCCCAAAGCGATAGCGGTAAATCGGAAATAGACATCATAGATCGCACCATATCTAGTAAAGTACGATTCGACGTTCGGACACACCATTTCTCTGTGGTGTTCGGGTGGCGTGAGTTGCTAAACTATTCCACATTGTTTCAAATGTAAACCAAACTCGTAACTCAAATATTCTCCTCCACGATCAGATCGTAGAAATTTTATTTTCTTGTTACGATGATTTTCCACTTCACTCTGAAATTCTTTGAACTTTTCAAATGTTTCATATTTGTGTTTCATTAAGTAGATATACCCATATCTGCTCAAATCATCTGTGAAGGTGAGAAAATAACGATATCCGCCGCGCCTCAACATTCATTGGACCACAAACATCGGTATGTATGATTTCCAACAAATCAGTTGCTCGCTCCATAGTTCCGGAGAACGGCGTTTTGGTCATCTTGCCCATGAGGCACGGTTCGCAAGTACCAAGTGATTCATAATCAAGTGATTCCGTAAGCCCATCGGTATGGAGTTTCTTCATGCGTTTTACATCGATATGACCTAAGCGGCGATGCCACAAATAAGTTGCACTATCATTATCAACTCTGCATCTTTTGGCTTCAACATTATGAATATGTGTATCACTACTGTCGAGATTCAACAAGAATAGACCATTCTTCAAGGGTGCATGACCATAAAAGATATTACTCATATAAATAGAACAACCATTATTCTCTAATTTAAATGAATAACCGTCTCGCATTAAACAAGATCCAGATATAATGTTCATGCTCAACGCTGGCACCAAATAACAATTATTTAGGTCTAAAACTAATCCCGAAGGTAGATGTAGAGGTAGCGTGCCGACCGCGATCACATTGACTTTGGAACCATTTCCCACGCCAGCATCGTCACCTCGTCCTTTGCGGTGCTCGTCTATTCCGTAGTCCTGCTTTGAGTTGCAAATATTAGCAGCAGAACCAAAGATCAAATACCAGTGCTACTACGAGCTCTAGTAAGGTACACATCAATAACATGTATATCACATATACCTTTGTTCACCTTGCCATCCTTTTTATCCGCCAAATACTTGGGGCAGTTCCGCTTCGAGGTCGATCGCTTGCGGTAAAACACTCGATTTCAGGCTTAGGTCCAGACTTGGGTTTCTTCTCTTGATTAGCAACTTTCTTGCTGTTCTTTTGAAGTTTCCTTCTTCTTCCCTTTGCCCTTTTCTTGAAACTAGTGGTCTTGTTGACCATCAACACTTGATGCTCTTTCTTGATTTCTACCTCCGCTGCTTTTAGCATTGCGAAGAGCTCAGAATTGTCTTAGTCATCCCTTGCATATTATAGTTCATCACGAAGCTCTTGTAGCTTGGTGGCGATGATTGGAGAATTCATCAATGACACTATCATCCGGAAGATTAACTCCCAGCTGAATTAAGTGATTGTTATACCCGGACATTTTGAGTATGTGCTCACCGATGTAACTATTCTCCTCCATCTTGCAGCTATAGAACTTATTGGAGACTTCATATCTCTCAATCCGGGCATTTGCTTGAAATATTAACTTCAACTCCTGGAACATCTCATATGCTCCATGACGTTCAAAACGTCGTTGAAGACCCGGTTCTAAGCCGTAAAGCATGGCACACTGAACTATTGAGTAGTCATCAGCTTTGCTTTGCGGGCGTTCACAACTTCGGCTCGGCATCTGCAGCGAACTGTCACCCAATGGTGCTTCCAGGCGTAATTTTACTGTGCAGCAATGAGGATAATCCTCAAATTACGGACCCAGTCCGTGTAATTGCTACCATCATCTTTCAACTTTGCTTTCTCAAGGAACGCATTAAAATTCAACGGAACAACAGCACGAGCCATCTATCTACAGAAACATAGACAAGCAAAATACTATCGGTACTAAGTTCATGATAAATTTAAGTTCAATTAATCATATTAAAAACTCCCACTTAGACAGACATCTCTCTAGTCATCTAAGTGATCACGTGATCCAAATCAACTAAACCATGTCCGATCATCACGTGAGATGGAGTAGTTTCAATGGTGAACATCACTATGTTGATCATATCTACTATATGATTCACGTTCGACCTTTCGGTCTCCGTGTTCCGAGGCCATATCTGTTATATGCTAGGCTCGTCAAGTTTAACCTGAGTATTCGCGTGTGCAACTGTTTTGCACCGTTGTAGATGGACGTAGAACTTATCACACCGATCATCACGTGGTGTCCGGGTACTACTGAACTTTGGCAACGGTGCATACTCGTGGAGAACACTTCTTGATAATTTTAGTGAGAGATCATCTTATAATGCTACCGTCAAACAAAGCAAGATAAGATGCATAAAGGATAAACATCACATGCAATCAATATAAGTGATATGATATGGTCATCATCATCTTGTGCTTGTGATCTCCATCGCGAAGCACCGTCATGATCACCATCGTCACCGGTAGCGACACCTTGATCTCCATCGTAGCATCGTTGTCGTCTCGCCAACTATTGCTTCTCGACTATCGCTACTCCTTAGTGATAAAGTAAAGCAATTACATGGCGTTGCATTTCATACAATAAGCGACAACCATATGGCTCCTGCCGATTGCCGATAACTCGGTTACAAAACATGATCATCTCATACAATAAAATATAGCATCACGTCTTGACCATATCACATCACAACATGCCCTGCAAAAACAAGTTAGGCGTCCTCTACTTTGTTGTTGCAA
Organism: Aegilops longissima; assembly: GCA_021605205.1. Lineage (NCBI taxonomy): Eukaryota > Viridiplantae > Streptophyta > Magnoliopsida > Poales > Poaceae > Aegilops > Aegilops longissima. Next base: position 34,916,012 of record CM038680.1, read on the forward strand.
GTTTTACGTGGCTGCTACGGGCTGAGCAAGAACCGTTCTTATCTACGCATCAAAACCACAACGATATTTCGTCAAATAGACTCCGTTTAACCTTCTCAAGGACCGGGCGTAGCCACACTCGATTCAACTAAAGTGAGAGAGAGACACCCGCCGGTCACCTTTAAGCAACGAGTGCTCGGGCGGTGAAACCAGTCTCGCGTAAGCGTCTGGCGTAATGTCGGTCCGGCCGCTTCATCTCACAATACCGCTGAACCAAAGTATGACATGCTGGTAGGCAGTATGACTTGTATCGCCCACAACTCACTTGTGTTCTACTCGTGCACATGACATCAACGCATAAAACCAGGCTCGGATGCCATTGTTGAGGAACGTAGTAATTTCAAAAATTTCCTACGATCACGCAAGACCATGGTGATGGCATAGCAACGAGAGGAGAGTGTCCGTCCACGTACCCTCGTGAGACCGAAAGCGGAAGCGTTATAACAACGCTGTTGATGTAGTCGTGCGTCTTCACGATCCGACCGATCCAAGCACCGAGCGTCGGCACCTCCGAGTTCTGCACACGTTCAGCTCGATGGCGATCCCGGACTCGATCCAGCAAAGTGTCGGGATGAGTTCCGTCGGACGACGACGGCGTGGTGGCGATGTTGATGCTCCACCGACGCAGGGCTTCACCTAAGCTCCGCGACGATATGACTTCTCCGCGCGAGGGCTTCGCCTAAGCTCATGACGATATGACCGAAGTGGAATATGGTGGAAGGGGCACCGCACACGCTAAGGAAAGATCCGTAGATCAACTTGTGTGTCATGGGGTGCCCCTGCCCCGTATATAAAGGAGCCAAGGGGAGGTGGCGGCCCAAGAGGGAGGCGCGCAAGGAGTCCTACTCCCTCGGAGTAGGATTCCCCTCAATCCTAGTTGGATTAGGATTCGGAGGGAAAGAGAGAGAGGGGGCGGCCCACCTTTCCTAGTCCTAATAGGACTAGGGAAGGGGGCGCGACCACCTAGGGCTGGCCCTTTCTCCTTTCCTCCAAGGCCCACTATGGCCCATGTAGTTCCCGGGGGTTCGGTAACCTCCGGTACTCGATAAATTCCGATTTCACTCGGAACACTTCCGATGTCCAAATGTAGGCTTCAATATATCAATCTTTATGTCTCGACCATTTGAGACTCCTCGTCATGTCCGTGATCACATCCGGGACTCGAACAACCTTGGTGCATCAATACTTATAAACTCATAATGAACTCGTCATCGAAGCGTTAAGCGTGCGGACCCTACGGGTTCGAGAACTATGTAGACATGACCTAGAACCATTCTCGGTCAATAACCAATAGCGGAACCTGGATGCCCATATTGGTTCCTACATATTCTCTGAAGATCTTTATCGGTCAAACCGCATAACGACATCGTTGTTCCCTTTGTCATCGGTATGTTACTTACCCGAGATTCGATCGTCGGTATCCAATACCTAGTTCAATCTCGTTACGGTAAATCTCTTTACTCGTTCCGTAATACATCATCTCACAACTAACTCATTAGTTGTAATGCTTGCAAGGCTTAAGTGATGTGTATTACCGAGAAGGCCTAGAGATACCTCTCCGACAATCGGAGTGACAAAACCTAATCTCGAAATCGCCAACCCAACAAGTACCTTTGGAGACACCTGTAGTACTACTTTATAATCACCCGATTCGTTGTGACGTTTGGTAGTACCAAAGTGTTCCTCCGTAAACGGAGTTGCATAATCTCATAGTTACGAGGAACATGTATGGGTCATGAAGAAAGCATTAACAACATACTAAGCGATCAAGTGTTAAGCTAACGGAATGGGTCATGTCAATCAGATCATTCTCCTAATGATGTGATCCCGTTAATCAAATGACAACTCATGTCTATGGTTAGGAAACATAACCATCTTTGATTAACGAGCTGGTCAAGTAGAGGCATACTAGTGACACTCTGTTTGTCTATGTATTCACACATGTATTATGTTTCCGGTTAATACAATTCTAGCATGAATAATAAACATTTATCATGATATAAGGAAATAAATAATAACTTTATTATTGCCTCTAGGGCATATTTCCTTCATCTTCGAGTCACGCTCCAAACCCTCGTGTTTTTTCACGAGAATCTGGAGCTCTTGCCGCACCTCCGCCAGTTGCGCCTCCCCTTTCTCTCGCTCGGTGCGCTCCATGAGCGCTTTGTTTTCGACCACGGCACGCTTCCCTCGTGGTCTCCACCTCGTTCGTGGCCCCTGCGGTACCCATGTTATTCCTGTTATTTTTTGCAACCAAAACCTTTTCCATAAGGTATTTCTTTATTAAGGTATTTCTTACCTTCCTTGTCCTCGAGCTGCTTCTTGGCTTGTCCGAGCTCGTTCTCGGAATGCTCGAGGTTCTGCTTCAATGTATTGACCTCCATTGATCGGTCTTGGCAGAGGTCAAGAGCGAGCCTGCATTCCCATATTGACATACTTATATTAGACTCCTGCGTATATCTTTTTAGATCCTCAGTCCGGCTTTTCTTTCTGAACACCGAACTAAGCATCAGGTGCTACTATCTATGCGGTAACATTTTTATATGTTTTAAACTCACCTCAAAGCCTGTTAGAAGGCTGGTACAGGCTTCGGTCAGTCCGCTCTTGGCGGACTGAACTGTCCGGATCACCGCACTCATAATAGTGCGGTGCTCCTCCTCAATGGAGGCGCCGTTGAGCGCCTCCAGTAAGCTATCCGGTGCCTCCGGTTGGACGGAGGACACCGGCGTCTTACCCTTCTTGCGAAGGATCCGCTGTGCGGACTTCGGAACCGCTTATGGTTCCGGCATGGAGCCCGGACGAGGGTCGGGCTTAGAGCCCCTGGGGGTCTTGCCCCCCGCGCGCCTGGAGTCCGGGAGGTCGCCTTGTGGCGCCTCCTGCGCTACCTCCTCTTGACCAAGCCCTCCTTGGGGCCCCACCGCGGTGTCGTCCGTGGCGTGAGGCGAGGAGGCGGCCGGAGGCGAGGCACTCTCCATTTCCGACGAGCCCAGGGACCCGCTCAATGAATTGGCAAGCTCGCCCTTGGGCGGGCTGCATGATTGTTCGGCATTAGAGAACACTATACAATTATGAAAAACCATGGGTATCCGGACACTTACGATCTCGCCAGGGGCTTGGCCCTTGTTGGCCAGTCCTCCTCGTCGTCGTCGACGTTGGTGGAGAAGTGCGGAGGAAGGGTTCTTCCCTTCTTGGACCCTCCGGCCTTCCCCGTTGGGGCGGACTTCCTTTTCTTCTCCTCCCTCACTGGGGGAGGAGCTTCTTCTTCTTCCTCCTCCTCGTCCTCAGGAGAAGATTCTGCTTCAGAATCCGACAGCACCTGGCGTCGGGAACTCCTTCGAGTTCCCGTGGCCTCCTTCTTGGCCTTCTTCTCCGGCACCACATGAGGCGCCGGAGCCAACAGCCCCGTCAATCGGGCGTCCTCCGGGTCTTCTGGCAAAGGAGCCGGACAGTTAATCTGTCCGGCCGTCTTCAGCCAGTCCTGTCAAAAATTAGGGAGTTTTAGATCCTGCATAGAGTCAATCTATGAAAAAAGAGTCCCGTAAAGGGTAAAATAACTTACCTCGCCGGCTGGACGCCGTGCGCTGTACCCGCGATCTTTGGTAGCGGATGTTGGGGCTTCAGCGCCCTTGAATAGCCCCTTCCAGGCATCTTTGTACGTAGTGTCGAAGAGCCGGCTCAAGGTTCGGTGTTGTGCTGGATCGAACTCCCACAGATTAAAGGCCCGTCATTGGCACGGGAGAATCCGGCGGATGAGCATCAGCTGGATTACGTCGACAAGCTTGAGATTCTTGTCCACCAGGTTCTGGACGCATGTCTGGAGTCCGGATAGCTCTTCCGAACCCCCCCACGTCAGGCCCATTTCTTTCCATGACGAGAGCCGTGTGAGGAAGCCAGATCTGAATTCGGGGGACGCCGCCCATTTAGGGTCGCGTGGCTCGGTGATGTAGAACCACCCCGATTGCCACCCCTTTATTGTCTCCACAAATGCATCCTCGAGCCATAGGACCTTGGCCATCTTGCCAACCATGGCGCCTCCGCACTCCGCTTGACGGCCGCCCACTACCTTCGGCCGGACATTGAAGATCTTCAGCCATAAGCCGAAGTGGGGCTGGATGCAGAGGAAGGCCTCACACACAACGATAAACGCCGAAATTTTGAGGATGAAATTCGGGGCCAGGTTGTGGAAGTCCAGGCCGTAGTAGAACATGAGTCCCCGGACAAAAGGGTGAAGTGGAAAACCTAGTCCGCGGAGGAAGTGGGGTAGAAACACTACCCTCTCATGGGGCCCGGGGGTTGGAATGAGCTGCCCCGCTTGGCAGCTCAGACTGTGATGTTGCGGACAAGTATCCGGCCTCCCGCAGCTTGGTGATGTGCCCTTCCTTGACGGAGGAGGCCATCCACCTGCCTCCCGCTCCTGACATGGTTGGGGAAAGGTTGAGGTGGGATGTGCGGACTTGGGCGCTGGAGCTCGAGTGCGCGGAAATGGATAACCAAAGGAGGAAGAAGGCATAGGTGAAAAGGTGGATCCTTATCCCCTTATATGGACGGAAGAAGCTATGCGTCCCCCACCAGCCTGGTAAAACTCGCTTATTCCCCAAGCGCCATAATCAATGGCACGGATAGGTTACCCACGTCCGTATTGATGAGAATCCCGGAATAAGGGGGCATGATCTATGCTTTGATAAAGACGTGCCAAGGAAACTGCCTCGCTAAACACGCTGAGGTGGAACAGTAAAAAAACGATTCATATAAAGGCTTGGCCGTGGTGTGATGTCACGCCGCGGAATACGTCAGCAGATCTGTGCAAAAGTTATTCTCTCTATGGTGTTATGTGGAACTTGTTTTGCAGAGCCGGACACTATCCTTGTGTTCAAAACCTTCTATGAAGTATTCGGAGGAGGAACCCGCCTTGCAATGCCGAAGACAATATGCGCGCCGGACTCATCGTCATTGAGGCCAGGTTCAGGGGCTAATGAGGGAGTCCGGGACTAGGGGGTGTTCGGATAGCCGGACTATCGTCACGGCCGGACTCCAAGACTATGAAGATACAAGATTGAAGACTTCGTCCCGTGTCCGGATGGGACTTTCCTTGGCGTGGAAGGCAAGCTTGGCGATACGGATATGTAGATCTCCTACCGTTGTAACTGACTCTGTGTAACCCTAACCTATCCGGTGTCTATATAAACCGGAGGGTTTTAGTCCGTAGGACACAACAACTACAACATCAACAATCATGCCATAGGCTAGCTTCTAGGGTTTAGCCTCCTTGATCTCGTGGTAGATCTACTCTTGTACTACCCATATCATCAATATTAATCAAGCAGGAGTAGGGTTTTACCTCCATCGAGAGGGCCCGAACCTGGGTAAAAACATTGTGTCCCTTGTCTCCTGTTACCATCCGCCTAGACGCATAGTTCGGGACCCCCTACCCGAGATCCGCCGGTTTTGACACCGACAGCTGTCTTCACCTGCACCACCGGAAGAGCATCATCATCACCGTATCCTCGGATGGAGCTGTGGCCTAATCGGCGCCACCAAAGAGGTTGTACACTAATCGCCGCATTTTCTTCTTGGTTCGATCTCACGGTGCTGCCGACGCTCGATCCCGAGCCGACACGGTGCAGCTCCATCCACGGTGGCGTCGCGGGCCACTTCCTCCACAGCATCGCTCCCTCGGCGGCGACCTCCACATCAGTAGGAGCTGCTGCTGCTTTAGCTCTCGCTCGCGCTCCTGCTCTGCTCTTGCTCTCGGTCCCCTGCATGGTCTGCTCTTGCTATTGCTCTTGCTCACGCTGCTGCTCTCGCTCTTGCTCTAGCTTGCGATGCTGCTCCGATTTGGCTACACTTCAGTCGACTGAATCGACTTTTGGGTCAGTCAATTTTCAAGGGGTGGGCTCGCAGGGGTGAAGGAAGAACCAGCCGCAGCGGAGAGGGGGGCTCGCCAGAGAGGTACCCCACTATCTATCTTAGGGTTCAGGATGGGGGTTGTGGTCGCCCGCGGTGGCGGGGCGTTGGCGGGGCGCGCCGGAGAAAAAGCTCGGCACTTGGGGGCCTAGAGGGATGGCCGGGGCGGCGGCGGACCAGCGGTGGGGAGTGTTTTCGGGGCGGGCGGGGAGGCGCACTGCCGGCCGCGGGCAGCGGGGGGCTGCTGTTTGGCCGGTGGTGGCTGGCGGCTCAGGCGGGTGGAGGTTGAAGATGTACCATAGGCCCTTGATTTCGTATCCAACGGCTGCAAAATCGACCGACCAGAGATGAAAAAGTCAGTCGACCGACGTGTAGCCTCACCTTGCTAGTGCGTTCAGTTTCGACACCAAAATTAAGTTTCGACAGCAAAATTCAGTTTTGACAGCTTAGGTTCAGTTTCGACGCTTAAGTTCAGTTTGACGCTTAAGTTCAGAGATGAGCGGCTGATGTATTTTACATCTAGCACTTTGTGGTTATGTATTTTACGTCATGTATTGGAGATTCTATTAGAATTCCACTCAGGTTAACGTTGTTCGTTGTCTCTCTTGTCCTGCTTCAGCCTCGGTGTCGTACAACTCACCGAGCTGCTCCAACGATTTAACCCTCCATCACAGCGGAGCAGTACCTCGGCTCCATCTCCAGACGCCTAAGATCTTCTTCCCCTCCTCCGACAGCAAAGTCAGCCGGAGCATCCTCACCGGCCAACCCAATCACGCTGACATCGACATGGCTTCGCCAAAGAGGTTGTACACTTGTTGCATCTCTTTTTTACTCTACATGTTATATATATTGTCCACTCAGCACACGGCTTTGTTCCTTTAGTGTCTCCTTGAAAGGAAAAAACGTAGGAATTTTAATTTTCACTTGTCCTCCTTTTCAAATTCCTATTCATGAAGCACAAGACTAAGAGGTAGTAGCATAATAGCATTATAACCATACATTTTCTTGTGGTTTGACTTAATCTCACCATGCTTCTTTACATCATGTGATCTTCCAATTGTTGTGAATCAAACACCCAGATTGGCAGAAATCCTGTGTTTTTAAATTCTCTGTTTTGCACATGCATTCCTATCCTATTCTTGTCTATTTCCTATCCCTACATTGTTGGAATCCTCCAATTCAAACGAGCCCTTACAGAATTACTTCTCTTACAGATAGTTGTCAAAGAAAACCTTGTGTGGTTTGTCCCGCTCCTGCTGCGCCGTCGTCCAGCCCAGCTCAGCTGCTCCAACGACAGAAGGGTCCAGCACAACAGGGATCCAGCCTCTGGACTGTCTTTCGCCGCCTCAGATCTTCTTCCCCACCGCTGGCCTCGAGGACTACATGGGTCCGCAAGAGAGGTGGCACTCTTTCGTGTCTGCTTACGTTATGCATCGCTAATATTACATGCTACTTTATCGTCTGTTCACCGATTAGACTCGAGTCACTCCAAACTAATGGTCAAACTTGAGTCTTTAAATGGTTGTGGGGTACATATCGGGCCGCTATCAATAGTATCTATCTACTATCCGGTTAATCTCCGGTGTCTACTATGAGTTTCATGTTGGGTGGGAAACAAACAGTAAAGAAGCCATTAGCTGTATTTATTAACTGAAGCCATTATCTGCCTGCTATTATTGGTTTTGGGTCTATCCACAGGTTGCTACCATCACTGTGGATTTCTGCATGCACTCCTTACATAATATCACTATGTTTTATTCATATGCATGACAGTTATTGTAAACAATGGAACTGAACATGTAGAGCAAAAGAGACGAGCCTTGCGTGGCAATATAATTTCATGCAGATGTCGCTCCATGGTAGGCGCAAAGGTAGTCCCCCCTCCATGCATTTCGGATTGTAATCGAGAGGGATATATCTGTTCTGAGGGGGATTCAGAAGGAGAAGATAACTCCTATTTACCCCCTAGGGTCTTCGCTCTAAATTGGCATGCTGATGTTGGTTATATCATGCATATGGTGTCTTGCATTGCTTACTTTATACATCAAATATGTCATCTGCTTAGTTTAGACGTCCTTTGTGCGAATGCCATCTGTTTAGTTTATTCATCGTTTATGTGAATTATGCAACGCCACCTTGTTTAGCCAGGCATCATATATGTGAATTTTGCAATGCCATCCTGGCTTAGCCAGCATCTTATATGTAAATTATATCAGGCCATCCTTTTTTTTTCGTTACATATTACATTTGTCAACAATGTTAGTACATTCAACTGCTCTTCGTGTGCATCAGCCATTTGACACGGTGATGGCAAATTCTTGAGTGAAAACAAGGTCTTCTGAGCAGACTATGCTATTGACGAAGCGCATATCTCGCTGGTTACGGGTAGCTCCTTAGAGGAGGATTTAGAGACAGATGACTAGTCCTATCCCCCCCCCCCCCTGAGGTGTATGCTCTAACTTGGCAGGGTTATGTTGCTCATATCGTGCGTATGGTGTCTCGCATTGCTATGCCATTTTATTAGTTTAGACATGCTTTGTGTGAATGCCACCTGTTCAGTGTCTAATTACCATATATGTGAATTATGCATTGCCATCTTGTTGCAAGACATTATATATGTGAATTATGCAATGCTATCTTGTTGCAAAGGCATTATATATGTGAATTATGCAATGCCATGCTGTTTAGCCAATCATCATGTATGTGAATTATATCATGCTATCATTTTTTTGTATTACGCGTTCCATTTGTCGACAACGTTTGTATATTCAACTAATCTTCCTGTGCATCAGCCATTTGAAGCGGTGATGGAAGTATTTGGATTGAAAACAAGGTATTCAGAGCAGACAATGCTACCTGCTGAAGCAGACATCTTGCTGGCTACAGAGAGCTCCTCAGAGAGGATTCAGAGACTGATGACCAGTCCTATTTTCCCACTGAGGTCTATGCTCAAACTTGGCAGGGTTATATTACCCATGTCATGCATGTTGTCTTGCATTGCTTATTTTTTACATCATATATAGATTGCCATCTGCTTACTTGCTTACTATATAAATCATATATTTGAATTATATCATGCCATCGGGTTTACATAGTACATACATATCATCTATCTGAATTATGGCATGGCAACTCATTTAATAAAGACATCATATAGTTATATCATCTCATCCTGTTTAGTGTTTACAGTCATCATATTTAGAATTATGGCATTCTATCCATGAATGTATGTGAATTATGGCATGCCAACCTATTTAATAAAAACATTATATAGTTATGTCATGTCATCCTGTTTACATAGTCTCATATTTTGAACTATGTCTTTCCATCTTTTTTAGTTAGCCATCATAATGTGAAATTGTGTCATGCTATCCTGTTTAGTTAGCCATCATATATGTGAAATTGTGTCATGCTATCATGTTTGGTTAGACAACATAAATATGAATTATTTCATGCCCTCTTTTATTCCCCACTATCCATTGCACCTATCTATCATACAATGTCTATACTTTCAATTACTTTTCTTGTTTATCAGCCATTTGAATTGGAGAGCGTGATGGCAGTATCTAAGGGAGTAACAACACGGTCTTCAGAAAAGATTGTGCTACCAGTTGATGCAGATAGAACCACGGTTGTACTTGCCCAAGGACCAGATCCACCACACATAACCCAGACTCTCGCAGATTGTACCCCTACCCAGTTGGACAGAGAACCAGCTACACCCCTTCTAACCCCAACCCCGGCAGATAGTAACCCAGTTCCAGTTGACACAGCACCGTCTCCACCACAGAGCACCCAAACACGAGCGGTTAGTAAGGGAACTACAGTGCCCAAAGCACGAGGACCACCACTCCGAATCCCAACTCAACGCTTAAAGGAGAAGAAGATTTGTTCTCAGGTCAGGTTCTGTAGCTATGGTTCATACTCCTTTGCTCTTGCATTACTGTATTTACTCATACCAACTATTTTCAAAATTGAAGGATGGAATTGAAACTCCAATGGCGCAACAGGTATGTTTTAAACCTGTTTCTTTAACTGGTTTGCTGTTGTAACCTGCTCTATGTTGATTTCAGTTTCAATTGAATAAACAGTTATGTTCTCATGTCATGCACATTACAAGTGTTGTTATTGCTCTATAGTTACCCACACTTATATTCTGTCTATTCTGCTTTGTCTTGAACAAATATTATTTGAACTGTGTCTCTATCTTGATTTGGCAACAAAAACTAGAATGATATAGACCATAAAGTGACCATGGTACATAGATATATGTTTGTTTCATGCTGTTATCCTGTCCACTTTACTACTGAACTCATTTACCAAAATGAGTTTCATATACAACATAGTAAACATGTGATGTGTCCTTGTTTCTCTTTTAGAATGCGGACAAAATATTGGAGAACACGATGCTGCGTTATCCAATGGTAAAGGAAGTAATGCAGATAAGGTTCAAGATAGTGAGACATCCTGTTGGTCTTCAAGAAAGCTGATAAAACTATCTTGACGACGGTGAGGGAACCCAAAAGTCTGTCTTGATGTAGTGTTCGAGATTCTCGGCCACTCTGGCACAAGCTCTTGAACTTGCTGCTGAATCAGTTCGTCTTCTTGAGTCTCAACTTCAAGTTGAAAGACATCGATCGAGATGTGCTTTCGACGGAAGTCAAGGGCCGAGGAAGTCCTGCAGAATTCAGATGCATATTTTACGGTGCAACACAAGCTGGATGATTTAAGCGCCAAACAAGAGAAAGTTAATAAGCTTGCTAAGCATCTTGCCAGCATTATGGGTACCCAGGATATTATTTCTTGAGATCTTCTGAAGTGGTTTAAGTTCAGGATTTGTTTTGCTGCGGCGTTTATTTGCGCTGGTCGCCAACTTTGACAACCAGTGTATATGATATGCTGCTTTGTTCCCTATATTTGCATTGGTGGCGAACTTTGATGCCCAGTGGATGTAATATGTGTAACAGCCGTGATAGCCTAGCATAAGTTGCTTGCTTATTTATTTCCTTGTTGTCTTGTTTATTTGTTTGCTTGTAGTCAGTGCAGTTCTTTTTAATACTAGGCCACAATAACCATGGGCTAATGTTTACTGTAGTGACATTGTGTTGGAGATATGCCCTAGAGGCAATCATGTATGATGATATTTCCTATGTGTTTATGAATAAAGATAGTCCTTGGACATTATCAATGATGTGTATCAGCAAGTACGTGACTTGTTTGTGGGACTATGCATTGTATGATGACTGTCCTAAAAGGTCCCTAGTCGAAAGGGCTGTGTGGACACGCAGCCGACTAGACTAGCATATGACACGGTCGATGGCTCAGTATCACTAGCCATGGAGCATTGGATGCTAACCAGATAATATGGACTTGGAAAGGTCTGGTCGGATTCGACATAGTCGGATCCGAGTCGAGATAAGGTCTGAGTCGGACAAACCCAACTATGAGACGCAGCGATATGTCATCTGTGAGTCTCTAGTACAACATACGTTCTATGTCCTAAGACCTGAGCCGCGATGTACTCGGATCGTGATGACTTGCTTTGGACCGACCAAACGCTACTCCGTGGTCGGGTAGTTACAAAGGTAGGTTTCGGTTTGTCCAATCCCATGCTGCGAGACATGGTCGAGCAAGATGGGATTGCCCCTCCGATCGGAGAGATATACTCTGGGCCCCTCGTGTGATCGACCAGGAATAGCATGGCCATGCGACAAGGATTATGAGATAATCCGGATTGTGGTCGAGATCACCGAACGAGAAAGAGGTCGGGTTAGCACAAGGATGACAGTCTCGCCTTGAGCCCGACAACATATATCGTGTGGCAAAGGGAACAGAAGTTTGACACGTTATGCTGGTTCGCCTAACCAGCTTCATCGTGCGCTTGGTGGTCGGCACGCCTTGCTAGAGGCCGCTACCAACCGTCAGGTCGGAGGTGATCCGAATGTGACCAAGCCGACTTGAACCTAAGGGGTCGCAAGGCTTAAGGGAAGGAACCTACGAGGTCGGTTCAGGACACTGGTCGGATGTGATCCGAATGGACTAGGAACGTGACCGAGTAGACTTTGTTTAGGGTCCGTGCGAGGCCCAAGTGTTGAGCTCGCGACGGACGCCTATATAAAGTGGAGGTGCGGCACACTCGTAAATGTGATAGATCGCTTGGCCTCGGGAGGCGAGCTTGACCTCGGGAGGTTGATCGCCGCCTCCTCGAGGTCGATCGCTTCGCGCTGCGACTAGGGTTTGCATGTGTTGCGATTAGCCACCTCCACTCGCCGATCGTGGTGATCGGACCTAGCAGTCCGCCGCGACGATGTTCCTCCCACACGCGGATACCGTTAGAGGCGGTGCACTTGCGCCGCTCCGCGAACTCGTGCGTGGGATCGGACGGCCGCCGCCGAGGAAGATCGAGCGAGGAGGAGACGATCCACGCAGACGCCGCTGCCCCAACTCTTCTTCGCTGCGGCGCTGCGCTGTCTAGTGGTAACGAACTGTGATCCATCTCCCGTAGCATGTTCCTGGATGTTCTGCGTGTAGGAATTTTTAATTTGCAGTCGACGCACCCTACCGCATAACCCAACAGTGGTATCAGAGCCTCAGCTATAGGATTTGGATTCAGATCGTATGCATATTAGATATGTGGAGGCGGAAGATGAGATCTGTTGTCCTTGAAGAGATCGGCTATGTGCACGGTTGATGTGATCAACTGCACATGGGGATCGTTGAGGCTATGTTTTCTGTAAATCGGGATCGATGAGGTCGTGACACGATCTACCCCTACCGGTCGGTCATCCACCATCGGGGTTAACAGTGAAACGTAAATCCGAATCGGATTCGCGATGATCGATAAGATCGGTCAGATCAGAGAATTCGGCGTGATCGGAGTTCAGATGTGATCTGTGATTTCTGAAAACGTCGGGCGCTGCGCCGTGTGCATAGCGCCGTGTATTTCGTACCCGACACACAAACCGGTAGAATGCGATTCTATGCATAACTTTGTTTTGCAGGTTTGATGTGAATAGTATGGCTCATGTGTATGTGATGCATGTGTGTAATTTATACGTGGCCTGCGTGTCATGTTTGTCAGCCGGCAGGAGCCAAAGTGCTGTCATTATATTGTATAACGACCTGTGTGTCGACTTGTGACTCTATGTAAATTCATTACTAGCTGTAGTAGTTGGATAATAGAGATCAGGTTGGTAGCTTGGCGTCCCGGCGTGACAAACAAGATGGAGTTCTTAGATGGTCATCGGAGTCGGAGCCGGCCTAGAAGAACGTCCATGAAAGGAGCCATACTATTTCACAATATGTGTTATATTTGTGATTGTTATGCTTCTTTGTTTCTATGCATGTTAAAATGATAGAATGATCCCTCATGAATATCAAGCGAATTGCCATCCCCGATGTTGCACCTTCGCACGTCAAGTACGTCTAGTAGTGGGCTCATAAAATTGGGGTGCTGCTGGGTGTCCTTGAACTGAAGGGTTCGTGTTGGACACGGACATGCACTGCATCAGGTTAACTTGACAAGGCTAACATAACGGTTTTGGGCCTTGTGGCAAAGAAGGTTGGGGGCCGGGGTATGAGATACCTTCCCGATCGACAGGAGTCGTATAGAGATGCGATTAGCAAGGAGTTGCTTACGGATAGGTATGTTGGCTAGCATGATGCTAAAGCTCACTAGTCGCATCGCTAGTCGGATCTGAATCACCGAGAGTTTGCGGAGGATGCTGACTTCATGGGAGTATTTACTGTTTAGGCTAGAATTACTCTACATAAACACATTGCTTAGTGATTGCATATTTTCTGTTGTAGTGATCAATGGCACCACCTGCTCAACCCAACTTTGCATTGAAATCAATTCGGAAAAGGATAAACTGAATGGAACAAACTTTACCACATGGTATAGAAATCTGAGAATTGTTCTCAAGCACGATAAAAAGGAACATGTTCTAGAGGATCCACTTCGAGAGGAACCTGCTGATAATGCTAGTGCCACAGCTAAGAATGCCTACGAAACTCGTTGATGAATCAACGGAGATCAGGTCTCGATGCTGGCTTATATGGAGCCCGATTTGCAACAGCATTTCGAAAACGTTGAGGCTTACGATATGATCGAGAGTCTCAAGAGCATGTTTCGAACACGTGCTAGGACCGAAAGGTTCAACGTCTTGCGATCCTTGATGGATTGCAGGCTGAAGGAAGGTGATCCATCGAGCCCACATGTGATCAAGATGATCGGATATGTGCAAGCTTTGGATCGTTTGGGCTTCCGCTCTTGGATGAGCTGGCTCTCGATGTTGTTCGGGTTCTCTTCCGCCCAGCTATGGGACGTTCATCTCGAACTATCATATGCATGGCATGGATAAGAAGCTCACTTAATTGCATGGGATGCTCAAGGTGGCAGAGCAGGATATTAAGAAAGGCACGCATCAAGTGTTGATGGTGCAGAAATCGGCTAAGTTCAAGAAGAGTTGGTCCAAGAAAAAGGCTAAGGCAAAGGGCACGGAGACGGTAACCTCTGCCGCTTCACCAAAGTCTGGACCGGACTCGAAGACCATTTGCTATCACTGCAAGGAGACCGGTCACTGAGGAACTATAGCAAGTGGCTTGCAGAGCATGGCAAGAAGGCCGGAAATGCTTCTTCAGGCAAAGGTACACTTGTTGCATATGTTATAGACATTTACCTTGCTGACATACCTAGTAGCTCTTGGGTATTAGATATCGGATCGGTTGTTCATATTTGCAACTCGATGTAGGGGCTGGTAAGAACTAGGCGTGTGGCACAAGGGGAGATTGACATCAGGGTCGGCAACAAAGCAAGAGTTGCTGCGTTGGAGGTCGGCACGATGCAGCTCCAGCTTCCTTCCGGATTCATTATGGAATTGAATAATTGTTATTACATTCCTGCACTTAGTCGGAACATTATTTCTGCCTCATGTTTGATGAGTCAGGGTTATGAATTCAATTTAAAGGACAATGGTTGTTCAATATTTTTGAATGGTATGCTCCACGGCTATGCACCCATTGTTGATGGGCTATTTATATTGAATCTAGAACAGGAACCGGTCTATAACGTAAATGTCAAGAGGCATAAGACTAATGAGATAAATCCGACATACTTACGGCATTGCCGGCTTGGACACATTAGTCTGAACGCATGAAGAAGCTCCATGATGATGGGCTCCTAACCCGTCCGACTTGGATCGTTCGAGACATGTGAATCATGCTTGCTCGGCAAGATGACTAAGTCTCCTTTCGCAAAGAGTTGCGAGAGGGCATCCGAGCTGTTGGAGCTTATACATAGTGATGTGTGTGGTCCAATGAGCACAACTGCGAGAGGTGGCTATCGATGCCGTGACTTTTACCGGCGACTTGAGTAGATATGGATATATCTATTTGATGAGGCACAAGTCGGAGACTTTTGAAAAATTCAAAGAGTTTGAGCGAGGTTGAGAATCAGCTCGGCAAGACTATAAAGCTTCTGCGATCTGATCGTGGAGGTGAGTACATGAGCCAGGAGTTCGATGATCATCTGAAAAGTCGAGGTATAGTACCTCAGCTCACACCTCCGGATGCCACGGAGAAAGCGGCGTGTCGAGCGGAGGAATAGGACCTTGTTGGACATGGTCCGGTCTATGATGAAACAAATCGGATTTACCCTTGTCATTTTGGGGATACGCTCTAGAAACTGCAGCTTTCACACTTAATAGGATACCATCAAAATCTGTAGACAAGACACCGCATGAGATGTGGACCGGAAGAGTCCCGTTTGTCTTTTCTAAAGATTTGGGGTTGTGAAGCATTTGTCAAGCGACTTATGGCGGACAAGCTTACACCCAAGTCGGATAAATGCATATTAAGTGGGATATCCGAGGGAAACCTTGGGATATAGCTTCTACAACGGGAAGAGAACAAAGTGTTTGTTGCTCGAACAGGGTTTTCCTTGAGAAAGAGTTTCTCGATGGGAGGCCATGGGAGGACGGTTCGACTCGAAGAAATTCGAGGACCACTCGGGGCGGCTCGGTGGTGATGAGATCATCACGAGTCGGTCGGGGAACCTGTAGTGGAAGCGGCACGGGACCACGAAGGTCGGAGAGATTCGCAGAGTGCGTGATGTATTGTTGCTAGAAAGCGGCGAGCCGACCACGTATCTGAGAAGCGATGGTGAGCCCAGATTCGAGGCATGGCTGGAGGCCATGAGATCCGAGTTAAAGTCCATGGATGAGAATCAAGTGCAGGACTTGGTTGATCCGCCACTGGCGTAACGCCATTGGTTGCAAATGGGTCTTTAAGAAGAAAACCGATGTGGATGGAAATGTTCAGATCTACAAAGCTCGACTTGTCGCTAAAGGTTATGGACAAGTTCAAGGAATTGACTACTGACGAGACTTACTCGCGGTAGCGATGCTGAAATCGGTGAGGATCATACTAGCTATAGCTGCATATTTCGATTACGAGATATGGCGATGGATGTCAAGACGGCTTTCCTTCACGGAAATTTAACCGAGGACGTGTATATGATACAGCCCGAGGGTTTTGTCGATCCGACTAGCACTAGTAAGGTATGCAAGCTCAAGAGATCCATTTATGGGTTGAAGCAAGCATCTCGGAGTTGGAACATTCGTTTTGATGAGGTCGTCCACTGGTCTCGGTTTCATCAAAAGCGAAGAGGACTCTTGTTTATACAAGAAGTTAAGTGGGAGCTCGATAGTGTTTTGATCTTGTATGTGGATGACATACTACTGATCGGAAATAATGTTTCGATGCTAAACTTCGGTCAAGGAATCATTGAATGGCAAGTTTTCGATGAAGGACCTTGGTGAGGCAGTCTATATTTTAGGCATTAAGATCTATAGAGATAGATCGAGGAGGCTGCTCGGCTTAAGCGAAGCACGACATAGATAAAGTGTTGAAGCGGTTCAACATGAGTGAAAGAAGAAAGGGTTCTTGCCGCTCTCACATGGTATAAGGCTAAGCGAGACTCGAGTCCTTCGACATCGATGGCGAAGCAGGATGAGTAGGATTCCGTATGCCTCGAAGAATCGGATCCATCATGTATGCCATGATATGTACAAGGCCTGATGTTGCTTTTGCAATAAGCCTAACAAGTAGATACCAGGCCAACCCGGTGAGAGTCACCGGGCAGCGGTAAAGACTATTTTGAAGTACCGAAAAGGACTAAAGAGATGTTCCTAGTTTATGGAGGTGAGGAAGAGCTCGTCGTGGGGGTTACGTCGATGCTAGTTTCCAAACCGACAGAGATGATTGTCGATCACAGTCTGGATTCGTACGCGTCTGAGCGGAGGAGCAGTGCCTCGGATGAGTTCCAAGCAGGATACGGTGGCGATTCTACCACGAAGCGAATACATTGCGGCTTGTGAAGCTGCAAAGGAAGGTGTTTGGATCCGGCATTTTCTGGATGATCTTGGTATTTTCCCAGCCTCGGTGAAACCGTTGGACCTTTATTGTGATAATTCTGGTGCCATCGCACAAGCCAAGGAGCCGAGGAATCACCACAAGGTCAGACACATAGACCGGAAATATCACCTGATACGAAAGATCGTAAAGAATGGTGATGTAGAGTTATGCAAGATTCACACGGATGCAAATGTTGCAGATCCGTTGACTAAGCCGCTTCCACAACCCAAGAATGAGGGGCACGTTAGAGCTATGGGCATTCGATGTCTATTTGATTGACTCTAGTGCAAGTGGGAGACTGTTGGAGATATGCCCTAGAGGCAATCATGTATGATGATATTTCCTATGTGTTTATGAATAAAGATAGTCCTTGGACATTATCAATGATGTGTATCGCAAGTCGTGACTTGTTTGTGGGACTATGCATTGTATGATGACTGTCCTAAAAGGTCCCTAGTCGAAAGGGCTGTGTGGACACGCAGCCGACTAGACTAGCATATGACACGGTCGATGGCTCAGTCTCACTAGCCATGGAGCATTGGATGCTAACCGGATAATATGGACTTGGAAAGGTCTGGTCGGATTCGACATAGTCGGATCCGAGTCGAGATAAGGTCTGAGTCGGAGAGACCCAACTATGAGACACAGCGATATGTCATCTGTGAGTCTCTAGTACAACATACGTTCTATGTCCTAAGACCTGAGCTGACACATGTACTCTGGATGGTGACAGACTTGCTTTGGGCCGACCAAACGCTACTCCGTGGTCGGGTAGTTACAAAGGTAGGTTTTGGGTTTGTCCAGTCCCATGCTGCGAGACATGGTCGAGCAAGATGGGATTGCCCCTCCGATCGGGAGAGATATACTCTGGGCCCCTCGTGTGATCGACCAGAATAGCATGGCCATGCGACAAGGATTATGAGATAATCCGGATTGTGGTCGGTATCCCGAACGAGCGAAAGAGGTCGGGTTAGCACAAGGATGACAGTCTCGCCTTGAGCCCGACAACATATATCGTGTGGCAAAGGAACAGAAGTGTGACACGTTATGCGAGTTCGCCTAACCAGCTTCATCGTGCGCTTGGTGGTCGGCACGCCTTGCTAGAGGCCGCTACCAACCGTGACAGGTCGGAGGTGATCCGAACTGTGACCAAGCCGACTTGAACCTAAGGGGTCGCGCAAGGGAAGGAACCTCGAGGTCGGTTCGTAGGACACTGGTCGGATGTGATCCGAATGGACTAGGAACGTGACCGAGTAGACTTTGAGCTTTAGGGTCGTCGTGGCCCAAGTGTTGAGCTCGCGACGGACGCCTATATAAAGTGGAGGTGCGGCACACTCAGAAGTGTGATAGATCGCTTCGGCCTCAGGAGGCAGAGCTTCGGCCTCAGGAGGTTGATCGCTTCGGCCTCAGGAGGTCGATCGCTTCGGCGCTGCGACTAGGGTTTGCATGTGTTGCGATTAGCCACCTCCACTCGCCGCCCGGTGTGTGATCGGACCTAGCAGTCCGCCGCGATGTTCCTCCCGCGCAGCGCGATACCGTTAGAGGCGGTGCACTTGCGCCGCTCCGCTAACTCGTGCGTGGGATCGGACGGCCGGCGCCGAGGAAGATCGAGCGAGGAGGAGACAATCCACGCAGACGCGCTGCGCCAACTCTTGTTCCGCTGCACGGCACTGCGCGTCTAGTGGTAACGAACTGTGATCCATCTCCCGTAGCATGTTCCTGGATGTTCTGCGTGTAGGAATTTTTAATTTGCAGTCGACGCACCTTACCGCATAACCCAACACATTGGGCCTCCTACGGGCCGTAGAAACAGTGGGCCTTCTACGGGCCGTAGAAACAGTAGACCACTACTAGGGAAAACCTTACACACAGAATTTTAGCAGCAGCGCGGTTTAAAAACGGGCGCTACTGCTAACTAGCAGTAACGAGCTTAACGGAACCGCGCTACTAATAACTAGGTAGCAGTAGCGCTCTATGTGAAACAAGCGCTACTACTATAATTGCAACGGATTTGCCTCCAGGCTAGATATAGTAGGAGCGCCCTTCCCTGGATGCGCTGCTGCTAAAGTACTTAGTAGCAGCGTTTTTCTGCAAAACTCGCTGCTGCTAAGTGTTGCACCTAATTAAGTTTAGTCCCATACTGCTAAGCGAACAAGGTGTTTACCACCTTAAATATGTTACTTCTCAAACTACCTCGAGCACTTGGTCTTCATTGAACTATATGTGTAGGATTTGTGGCTGCAATATGAATCTTCACCAGTGCCTATACAGGTACTGTGAGGATTCATGTTGACTATTTAGATTCTACACGAAAAGATCAATGATGACCAGTGTATATTTTTGATGCGTGCTTAGACTTCGCAGTAGCGTTTTTCTGTAAAACGCGCTATAGCTACTCCTCTATGCGTGCTCAAAATTTCACTAAGTCCTCCTCCCCCTGTTCCCCTACTCCTCTATCGCAACCGCTCGAGCCCGAGCCTGCCCTCACCGCCGCCGCCCTCAACCTCACCGCTGCCGCCCACCGCCGCTCTCGACCTCACTATCGCCACTGCCTCCCCCACCCCCTCCGCTCGCGACCTCACCGCGCCACTCTCGACCTCACCGTCGTCCGACGCCGCCGCCGCCGTCCTCCATCCGCCACCGAGGTACTCCCTCCTTCCGTGCCTCCTCCTCCCACCGCGCCCGCCTCCCTCCTCCTCCCACCGTGCCCTCCTCCCTCCGCTGCGGCCGCCCCTCCTCCCTCCTTCGCCGCAGCCCTCCTCCCACCGCCTCCCTCCTGCTCCGCCGCCCGCTCCCCTCCTCTCTCCTCCCTCCCTCCCTTGTCTCTGTTCTTGCAAATCGTAGGTGTTTTGAATAAAATAGAAGTAAGAAAATTTAGGGTAGAACTAGGGTAGTAGAATTTTTAGCAAGTGTTTAATAGAAAATAGTTTATTTAGTAAGTGATTAATTTAACTAGTTTATTTATATTAGGTACTTAATAGAACTAGTTTATTTGGTAAGTGCTTAATAGAACTAGTTTATTTATAGTAAGTGCTTAATAGCACTAGTTTATTTAGTAAGTAGTTAACAAAACTAGTTTATTTAGTGTTAGGATTATATATAAGATATTTTCAAATGCTTTTTTTCATATTTTGAACCATTGAAATGCAATGAACATCGCTAAATGGCCTATGTTTTGCCGGAGTGTTGATTAATTTCCGTTCCGGCAAATTTCAGGCGCTCGATATGTCTTTTTTAGCAAAGCTCATGCCGTATTATTTGGGTTTTGCCGTCGAGTTATAATCTTTGAATTTTGAACACAGGAGATGTCTTATGACGATGGGATCCCGGAGTGCGGGTACTGCTACGATGACCGTGGTGTGTGCAACAAGTTTCCTCACCTACAAAATGATAGGTTTTTCACCGTGAAGCTGGAAGAGACCTTCGATGTTTGTACGGTGCGCAATGAGAAGCATTTCATCATAATAAATATCATCACTTGTGCTTCTTTTGTTCAACGTGTAATTTATGGGTTTTTTTCAATACGACTAGTACATCCCGTGCCATGCTAGACCATATGTATTGGAGAAGCTTGGTTTTGATTTAGATGACTTTGAGAATGTGGAGACAAGGAGGGCTCACTTAAGAACTAAACATGGTTATGAGTTTCCGGTTAAGTTCTACAATGCCGTCGATCGCTCCCATTTCGGTTGCTCTAATTGGGAAGCTCTCTGCAAGGCATATGGATTTGAGGAGGGAATGCGAATAAGATTTGATATTCGTCCGAAGATTATGATGACGATGATAATATCAACATCCGGGTGGATGTGGATATGCCTCGTTTTACCTAGATGTGAGTTTGTCAAACTAATTTGTTAAGTTCAGTAATTTATGTTGTTAATTTAAAATATTTGGTGTTAAGTCCGCACTAAACTTATTTATTTATAATTGTCAGCTTATTTCTTATCTTCAAGAAATACTCGGAAGGTAGTAGACAACACATACTACAGCTATGATTCCAAGCTTAATTGTGAGGAGAAAGGTTATCTTGTCTCATTCATAGAAGATGTTGAGGCCTTCAAAACCAGTCACTCTATCAGCCAAAATTATACTAGATAATGTGCCACTAGTCCATAAATTGCTTGATGGTAACTTCATTGCCGAAACTTGGTAAGATTTTGTTAATGATGGTAACTTCATTCCATACATTATTCTTAAGTAAACTACATTGCTAACTATATATGTTACTATTTCGGTTTTGAGCAGAGGCTCCCGAAGCAGGTTGTGCACGACATGCTATGTATCAAGGTGATATGCATATGGTTAGCTTACGACCAACTCCTTCGGAGGCTTACCATACTGCATACTCGATTTCCTCAAATGATGGAAGCTCAAAATCAAAGAATGGAGCAAAGTGATGAATGCGCACACGCAAATAATTGGAGACAAAATGAATGTGCGCAAGCCACAAGTTGGAGATAGGTTTATGTCCATTCTCCATTATGGTGAAGGACCGGTTTATCTGTTTTATGGTATTTTAGCTAGGAGAGAGGAGTAGGTCCTAAGTATTAAGAACAATTAGTTAGTGTTGATTATATATGACTACAATGTCTTAGACTTGATGGTGATGCTGAGTAGGAGTAGTGATTATGAGTACAATGATGATGAGGAGGAGGAATTGTTATTATAACTGGTGACGAAGTTGTTATATGATGTCTCATGATGAACGAAAATGATGATTATGAGGAGTTATATGACAATGATATATTATGATGATAAGTTGTTAATGATATTGTGATGATGATGATAAGTTATTATGTCATTGGGTGAAATAACCGCGGATTAGTTTCAAATGCATGGATCCAAAGTGACTGAGGGAGTCCCGGATTAGGGGGTGTCCGGATAGCCGAACTCTTACCGTTGGCCGGACTCCTGGACTATGAAGATACAAGATTGAAGACTTCGTCCCGTGTCCGGATGGGACTTTCCTTGGCGTGGAAGGCAAGCTTGGTGATACGGATATGTAGATCTCCTACCATTGTAACCGACTCTGTGTAACCCTAACCTATCCGGTGTCTATATAAACCGGAGGGTTTTAGTCCGTAGGACGAACAACAATCATACCATAGGCTAGCTTCTAGAGTTTAGCCTCCTTGATCTCGTGGTAGATCTACTCTTGTACTACCCATATCATCAATATTAATCAAGCAGAGGTAGGGTATTACCTCCATCGAGAGGGCCCAACCTGGGTAAAAACATCGTGTCCCTTGTCTCCTGTTACCATCCGCCTAGACGCACAGTTCGGGACCCCCTACCCGAGATCCGCCGGTTTTGACACCGACATTGGTGCTTTCATTGAGAGTTCCTCTGTGCCGTCGCCATCAGGTAGGATGCCTCATCTCGTCTTTAAAGACGATACTATCGCCAAAGGAGCCTTGGCTGCTGGCCAGACTCTTCGGCCAGGTGGTTTTCTTATGATCGCCAGTCCGGCCACCCCGCCGACGATGACCTCTCGAGTCATCGAAACCAATCTCCATGTTAGCTCGGAACTTGCCGAACAGTTAGATCCGATCGAGCTCTCCTCCATAAACGAGCTCTTGGATCGCATCGCCGCCCTGGGAGTCGCCATAGATTACGACCGGATCGGGCCTAAAACCGATCTGAGAGAGATCAACTCTCCCCAGGCTACCCATCATGTTGCTGTGATAGAGGAGCAATGCGGAGATTCTTCTTCTACCTTAAGGACTAGCTACGTCCGGATTCCCGATCCCTCCATGCCGGATTCCTGCGGAGGGACGGATGTCGATCAAGCCCTGAACCTAAAGTCAGGCGGTGGGCCGGACTCATTGGATAGCACTCAAAAATCCAAATTTCCGAGTTCGGAAACTTCTCGGCCCTTGAGTGCTAAATTGGACGGGGTTCCGGATTTAGTGCCACCCGCCCACCCAAACATTGGCGATCTCTCTCGAATTCGGCAAGAGCCGCTGAAAGCAAGACATCATTCTTGGGCGATTCCTCCTGGTTATGAACAGGATAAAGGACTGCCGAGAGGAGGACGCAATCCCAATTTTTTGAAATAATTGCACAGACAAGGGAATCCTAAACGCCATAAGTCATCGCGAAATTACACGCTTTGCGGACTTGGTGACCATAGTACAAAAGTAATGTGCGATGGAGAGCGCCTGGAAAACCGAAAGTAAATTTTGGGATAATCCGGCCCCGAATACATCCCTAGTCCGGAACAAAAGGGTGCATCATTATCAAGCACCGGGTTGAATACCAAAAACCAAAACCCCTAAAGGGTGCGGAACCGTCTTCGAGGGTTGGCTAAACGGACCTGCAAAATTCATAGCACGAGGGCGCCACTCCAACTCATAGCCTTGAGCATGTTGGATACTACGGCGGTGGCCAAAAGTGGCGAAGAGCTTCTAGCTTGTAATCCCAGCCCAGCAACACCGATGCGGTGTTAATAGTCTTCGAGACTTTCGCATCAAATAACATGCAAAACGACAACTCCATAACCTTGCGAAGTCTACCAAGTAGCAACAATAAATCCATGGGTGACACGGCTATTACCTTCAATGCCGTGATGAACCTAAATTCGAACTGCCCGGCACCACCGCATTGGTCTTCAGCCCGATAGTAGGCGGCTTTCGCCTTACTAAGGTACTCATGGATGGCGGCAGCGACAAAACCTCATCTATGAGGAAACCCTCCAAAAATGGAAATAGATCGAACCGCATTGAGCGAAGCAGCACAACCTTTAGAGGAATAATCCCCAGCCGGGAAGCATGCTGCACAGGAAAAATCATGCTGGGCGTAGTGTTATTTCACGGACAATTACAGGTCCGAGGAGGTCACATTTCAAGTGGCCCCGTTCAACAGCGGATATCATGCTTTATTAGGACGAGAGGCATTCACAATTTTTCAAGCTATACCCCATTATGGGTACATGAAGCTTAAAATTCCCGGTCCCAACGGAATCATCACTCTCGCTAGTGATCCGAACATAGCACTCCGCGCCGAAAATAAGACAGCCGCACTAGCCCTCGAGGCACTATCCGAAGCCCTAGAGGCCGAGGAACTCACCGTGATGCGCTCCACGGTGAACAGGGACGACATGATACTTGATAAAAGATCCAAGTCCTCCTCTTTTAAACCAGCGGATGAAATAGTCAAATTCCAAGTCCACCCAACGGACCCTGCAAAGATGGCCTCCATCGGGGCACAATTAAACCCTGATGTAGGCGCCAGACTCGAGAATTTCTACAAGAAAACTGGGACATCTTTGCTGGCACCCTTCGACATGCCAGAATCCCACGCGGCTGGCCGAGCACAGCCTAAATATCCTAAAAGGATTCAAGCCATCAAGCGGGCTCTTGGCGCTTTCCAACCCAAGAGACAGGCCATGGGAGAGGAGCTAGCCAAACTTTTGGAGGCCGGATTCATCAGAGATATAAAACATCCGGACTGGTTAGCGAACCTGGTGATGGTACCAAAGAAGGATAAATCCTGGCGCCTATGTGTCGATTTCAAAGACCTTCATAAGGCTTGCCCAAAGGATCCCTTCCCCCTCCCTCGAATTGATCAAATCATTGACGCTACAGCAGGACACGACTCATTGTGCTTCCTCGACGCGTACTCTGGCTACCACCAAATCAAGATGGCGGAGCCAGACCAAGCTGCAACAGCATTCATCACCCCATACAGCCCGTTCTGCATCAACACAATGCCCTTTGGGCTCAAAAACGCCGGCGCAACATATCAGCGCATGATCCAGACATGTCTGGCAAACCAGATCGGAAAAACAGTGGAAGCATATGTAGATGACGTGGTCGTCAAAACCAAACACGTCGAAACTCTAGTAGACGACTTGAGGCTCACATTCGACAATCTTCGAAAATATGACATCAAGCTCAATCCGGAAAAATGCGTCTTCGGCGTTCCAGCCGGAAAGCTCCTGGGCTTCATTGTGTCCGGTAGAGGAATTGAAGCAAACCCAGCCAAGATTCGAGCTCTGTCACAATTGGATACTCCAAAAGACCTCAAACAAATACAAAAACTGACGGGATGCGTAGCGGCTCTAAGCCGCTTTATCTCCCGTTTAGGAGAAAAGGCATTACCTCTTTACCGCCTCCTCCGCCGCACCGAACACGGATGCCGCCACGGCCGGACTCGAAGAAATAAAGGCCATTTTGGCAACAAATACGGTCCTGGCCGCGCCCAACGTGGGCGAACCAATGCTATTATATATCGCCGCAACACATCAAGTTGTCGGTAGCGGTGCTCGTTGTCGAGCGAGAGCGGACGGACACGGTTCCCTGTTCAAAAACGGTTTATTATGTGTCCACTGTCCTAACTCCATGCAAGTCCCGGTACCCACACTATCAAAAGATAGCATATGCGGTGTTCATGGCATCCCGGAAGATGCGACACTACTTTCAAGAGTGTTCGATAACTGTAGCCTCCGAAGTACCTCTTAACAACATTATAAACAACCGCGACGCGACGGGCCGGATTGCTAAATGGGCCATAGAGCTCCTTCCATTCGACATAACTTATAAGCCACGACGAGCTATTAAGTCGCAGGTTTTGGCCGACTTCGTGGCGAATGGACTGAAGCGAACTCCCTAAAATACGGCGCATACTCAATTGGATCATGCACTTTGACGGCTCCAAAATGTTGGCTGGCACTGGGGCTGGCGCCGTCTGACGTCCCCAACCGGGGACACAGTCCATCGTCCTTGAGATAATGTATACGGACTCCAACAACGCAGGCGAATCTGAGGCCCTTCGCACGGCCTCCGGATGGCGTCTCCATGGGCATTCAACGCCTAAGGTGCGCTGGGATTCAAACCTGCGCAATATCTCAAATAAGCGGAGACTTTGGCGCCAAAGATCCGAAAATGGCAGCATACCGCAATGCGGTCCTAAAATGTCGGACGGTTGAAGGGCTCGAATTTCATCATATAGCCGGGATAACAACCAGACGGCGGATATATTGGCACGCATCGGTGCAAAACGCGATGCCGTCCCACCCAATATCTTTTTGGAACGGCTGTTCAAGCCATCCGTACTATGGGAAGGGGAGTCCGGCAATAACAATCCTGACCCAACCGCACCGCTTGACGCCGAACACTCTGACACAACCGGAGGCTCCACCCCCGAGATAACACCCTCTTCTCACGAAATAATGGCGGTTACCCGTGGACGGAACCATTCCTAGCCTACCTAACTAGGCAGGAACTCCCCGAAGACCAAAATGAGGCTCGCTGCATAGTACGGCGCTCTAAAGCCTATAAAGTCCATGAGGGAGAGCTTTATAAGAAAAGCACTACGGAGTCCTTCAAAGGTGTATCTCCGAAGAGGAAGGGCGAAACATCCTGGCTGAAATTCATGCGGACTGGGTGGGCACCACGCCGCAGCCCGGCCCTTGTAGGCAAGGCCTTCCGTCTGACAGGATTTTATTGGCCGACGGCCGGGCAGATCTGCAGGACTTAGTCCAACGATCGCGTCGGTTGCCAGCTTTTGCTAACAAAGCCACATGCCACCCACCGCCCTTAAAACTATACCCATCACCTGGCCGTTCATGTGCAGGGGCTTGACATGGTTGGACCCCTCAAGGGAGGAACCCACAAGAAAAAATACCTATTGGTCATGGTGGACAAATTCACCAAATGGATAGAGGCCAAACCAGTTAAAACAGCTGAATCCGGACCAGTGATAGACTTCATATCAGGGGTAGTGCACCGTTACGGTGTCCCCCACAGATCATCATCGACAATGGCACCAACTTCACGGCCGATGAGGTCAAATCATGGTGCAAAAACATGGGCATCAAGCTCGATTCGCCTCGATCTATCACCCTAAAACCAACGGCCAAGTCGAGCGGGCAAACGGTCTAATCATGGCGGCATTAAACCCGGACTAGTGCGGTCCCTCAAGGAATCTAACACGCCTTTGGGTCGAGGAGCTCGACTCCGTACTCTGGGGGCTGCGGACCACACCGAATCGTACTACCGGATTTACACCATTCTTCATGGTGTACGGCGCAGAGGCAGTCTTGCCCTGCGACATAATACATGACTCACCTCGCGTACGCATGTACGAAGAAAGAGAAGCCGAGCTCAATCGGCAGGACAGTTTGGACGCCTTGGAGGAGGAGCGCGACGTGGCAAAAGCTCGTTCCGCATTCTATCAACAGCAGGCTCGAAGATATCAAAGCAGGGAAGTACGGGCCAAAGCTTATAACGTTGGCTAACTAGTTCTACGCCTGTCGGACAAGAAAAAGGACAAACTCAAGCCCAAATGGGAAGGTCCCTTCATCATCGACCAGGTCCTGACCGGCAGAGCATACCGTCTATGAAACGCATCGGATAACCGACTCAAGCCAAACCCATGGAACGCAGCCCGTCTACGAAGATTCTACGCCTAAGTGCCGGACTCCAAGTTCGTCTCCTTCCTCCGTCCGCATTCTTTATTTTTGCTTTTGTGCTATCTTTTATTTCTCTCCTTCCTCCTTCTTCTTCTTGTAGCCTCTAGAGGCTCGTTTGCACTTTTTTCGCACACACTTGACGCGCTATCCGCGCTCATTATACCTGGGGGCTTCTTTAACAAAAGCTTATTTATACGGGCTTCATGCCCAACACATGCGTTAAACTTCCGCATGTACCTTTTATTCACCATTATATGCATCGATATGACTTAAGTTTTGGCCAAGTTGAGTTGCCTAGCTCCTGTGCTTACCCCTATGTTCCCGATTGTTCGGCTAGGTGGTAAAGGGAGCACCTCTGCGATTGTTACTGCCGGGTCGGCCGGATGTGTACCTCAGACTGGGTGAAGCCGAAAGCTAGCGTTCTTAAGGGAATATTCGGTCGGTGAATTGAAAGATGATTTTAACTATTTACCCATCTGCCCCGGATGATTTTACTGCTTTCATAGCAGCTTTGACATGCACTTTAGGGCATGCATCCCAGCGAAAGGAACCCTTAATGGAACTATTCTCCCTGGAAGATGTTTCTTACTACCCATGTAATATAACATAACTAGTTGGGCACTTGTCTGATACAGCAACAATGACCCCTACGCCTTGTCTCCATGCATACCACGGTTCTTATATAACCACGAAGGTATTCGGACACACTCCGGACTATTGGGTCCGGAGGTCGAAGCGAAAAGGTCCGCTATGACAAACGATCTACAATCCGGCTAGAAGACATTTTTTTCATGTCATATTTTTACATAGTCAACTCGACTCATTGTATTCCTCCTCAATGCCATCTAATAGGCTATCTAATTTACAATCTTGCTGGGAATACTTGGCGACCAATTCTACTTGGCCATACACTAAGCTTACAGGGATCTCCATCCCATCCGGCCCCAGAGGTCCGACCTCGGCAATGTGGTTTGGGTCGGCCTTCGTGTACCGCGTCTTCACCATGGCCCAGGCCTCCCTGGCGCCTTGACGGCAGGCCGATATCTTCCATAGCCGGAAGCACCGCCGTGCTCCTTGAAGCCGCTCCGCCAGCTCCCCAATGCCTTCGGGCAGGGAGATAGATGGCCACAAGGCTTGGACGATGCCTTTCATCACCTGCCGGACTCGTTCGTGCAGCTGACGCAATTCGGGAAGAAGATCACCCGAAAAACTGGACATCTCCTCCTCAGGCCGACCAGTGAGCAAACCTGCATACATGTTTATGTTAGTGGCCTTCCTCGCCGAACTCTTTTCAAAGTTCGCTCAAGCACTTACTGAAAATGCCGCGACAAGCCGCCGATTCTCCTTCTGGTCGGATAACCTGAGCACGAACGTCCTTTAGTTCCTCACCCAGCTTGGTGTTGGCGTCTTGGAGATTATTCTTCTCCTGCCGCACCCTCGTAAGCACGCTCTCGCCAGCCTTTAACTGGCGTAGGAGCTGTTGCCTGTCCGGATCTAGTCCGGCGCCATCTGCAATGTTTTGGTCAGATTTACACACCCGCCGCACTTTATAAACTATTTATTTTTTTAAAGCATATATTACCAAAGGGGCCTCAGGCTCCCCACATGGCGGCTAGTGCGGCCTCAAGTTGGGCCTTGCACTCTTCAAGCTCCCGGGACAGTCGGGTATTCTTTTACAGAAGATCCTGCATAACAAATGATCCTTAAATCAGTTATTCTAACTATTTTAAGTCTTGGGGCTACTTGGCATATATAATGTCAAATTTTCTTACCCGTATGTCCTTTACATACTGCTCTCGTGCTCTCGGCTAGTCC
Organism: Aegilops longissima; assembly: GCA_021605205.1. NCBI lineage: Eukaryota > Viridiplantae > Streptophyta > Magnoliopsida > Poales > Poaceae > Aegilops > Aegilops longissima. The sequence continues at coordinate 34,945,599 of CM038680.1, forward strand.
ATCTTGAGCGGCACGGAGGTGCGATCTCCCGAATCAAAGGCATTCAAGGCCTCTTGGGAGAAACACGCGTCACGAAGAACTGTCCGGGCGCTTTGTGGTTCAAGGCGCTCTCCACCTCGGAGTTGGTGGCGGACAACCTGTCGGCATCCTCTGTCGGAGGAGCATCCGACGCACGTCTCGTGCTCGCCTCAGGCTCCGGACCCAGCTTTGAAGCTTGTCCGGTGAAGGTTCGATCGGCAACCTCTCTGGACTCAATCCGGCGAGCGCTCTTTTTCCTGAAAAGGGTATCAGCGTTAGTACGCCTTCCAGGAATCAATCCTGGGAGTATGGTGACATGCCATACCGTTGCGGCGGAGTTTCAATCCGGACCGCACTTCTTTTTAGCCTACGGGGTCGCACTGCCCTTTGTTGGCTAGCCGCCGCAGGCTCGGCTTCCTGCCTCGAAGGTACCCCCTGTGAAGCACCATTGGTATATGGTGATCAAAAATAAGCATGAATGGGTCACTATCAGGGTTTTGGGATCTTGGTCTCATTTACCTGTGAGGCTGGAAGTATTCCGGGGTAATCAGCCGTAATGGCGACCAGCGTATTGTCGATGCTAAGTTGGTGGAATACCCCGTCGATCAACTCCACCTTTATGTCCGGATCCTCTTCGGAGGTCGGATCGAGGGACCGTTCCGGATCCTCGGGTTGTGGGGGCGGGCTGTGTATCTTCTCCATAGTCCGGTGCAGTTCCTGCGCAAAAACCATGAAATGAGATATTTAACTACGGGAACATGGATCGGACAGGTCACAAAGATGTTTGCTTACCCAGCTTCGAGGATTATTCGAAGAAAACTCCTTCAGTGGGTTGACACGGAGGAAATCCTCCTCTCCTTTGTACATGGCAGACAAGATCTTCACCAGTTCGGTGACCGATCCTGGCCCTTTGCGGCCATGGCGGGTGGCATCGTCCTCCCCGTTGAAGTCCCACATGGGGTGGCCCCTGTATTGGAGCGGCTGCACTCCCCTCATAATGCAGATTGCCATGACTCCTGTCATGGTAAATCCGGCATGAGCCAGTAACCTTATTCGGCTCATCAAATAACAGACATCCCGGTCATCTTCTCTCCGGGGGCTCCGAGGGTGCCAGCTTAGGCGCTTCTTCAGAGGAGCATTGCTGAACTCCGGAAGGCCGATCCGAACAGGATCCGGCAGCGGGACGTCCTCCATGTAAAACCATTCCGAAGGCCAGTCTTCGGATGCCTTCTTTGGGGTTCCGGATAGGTATCCGGTCCCAGCGATGCGCCATAGCTCGGCTCCGCCCACTCGATATATTGACCCCTCATGAGAACGGGGTACTAGGCAGAATATTCTCTTCCACAGTCCGAAATGAGCCTCGACGCCCAAGAATAGTTCGCAAAGGGCCACGAAGCCCGCGATGTGCAGGATGGAGGCAGGAGTAAGGTGGTGCAATTGGAGGCCGTAGAACTCCAAGAGCCCCCGGAGAAACGGATGGATGGGAAATCCGAGGCCTCTTACTAGATAAGAGATGAAGCATACCCGCTCTCCTTTAGAGGGATCGGGGACGCTCTCCGCTTGCTTTCCGCCCTTGTAGGTGGCAAGTCCGGCTCGAACCGGAACCATGAAGGCCGGGGGGAGAAATCCCTTGGTTTGGAGTATAACTAGCTCGCTATGCGGGACTGAGCATCTCTCCCAATTTCCTGGCTGAAGGCTGGGAGCACGAGAAGAGGAGCTGCGTCGACTGTCCATGATGGAATGGGCATTGGTCAGAGGTGCGCTGATGAAAGCTTGCAAAGGGGGGGATGGTGTGACTCAGATCTAGATCCTTGCCCCTTTTATAGACGGCTCATTTGCACGGCTAGGGGGGTAATTGTAAAAATACCCTGGCTGTTCGCATTCATTCAAACACGTGGAAGATGGCCATTATTGGACGTAGAAGCCGAGGAGCGCAACATTTATCAGAAGCCGGACACTATTCGACAAGTATATGGAATTTGGAGAAGAACCCGCCTCGCAATGCCGAAATCAATCAACGCGCCGGACTCATCGTCATTGAAGCCTGGTTCGGGGGCTACTGAGGGAGTCTCGGATTAGGGGGTGTCCGGATAGCCAAACTCTTACCGTTGGCCGGACTCCTGGACTATGAAGATACAAGATTGAAGACTTCGTCCCGTGTCCGGATGGGACTTTCCTTGGCGTGGAAGGCAAGCTTGGCGTCTGGATATGTAGATCTCCTACCATTGTAACCGACTCTGTGTAACCCTAACCTATCCGGTGTCTATATAAATCGGAGGGTTTTAGTCCGTAGGACGAACAACAATCATACCATAGGCTAGCTTCTAGAGTTTAGCCTCCTTGATCCGTGGTAGATCTACTCTTGTACTACCCATATCATCAATATTAATCAAGCAGGAGTAGGGTATTACCTCCATCGAGAGGGCCCGAACCTGTGTAAAAACATCGTGTCCCTTGTCTCCTGTTACCATCTGCCTAGACGCACAGTTCGGGACCCCCTACCCGAGATCTGCAGGTTTTGACACCGACAGTGACCATTATATTCGTTACTTTGGATCCATGCACTTGAAACTAATCCAAAGTTCTTTCACCTAGTGATTTAATAACTCATTATGATGTTAAAACAATCTGTAACTTGCTACCATATGAAAAATTGTATACAGGTGTATGAATACGACCTAAAATAAAAAACAAATGGAACTAGGAATAATAGTAGTAGCGATTGTTCTCGAAAGCGCTACTAGTAATTAGCAGTAGCGCTTGTTTGGGAAAGCGCTGCTACTAAGTAGATATAGCAAGATGGCGGCGTGCGAGGCGCCATCGCTAAGCTTTAGTCAGAAGCGCTTATCGATGCGCCTTCCACGCGCATCGATAAGACAAAAACCAGCGCTGCTGCTAGGATTTTCCCTAGTAGTGGACCTTCTACGGGCCGTAGAAACAATGGGCCTTCTACGGGCCGTAGAAACAATGGGCCTTCTACGGGCCGTAGAAACAATGGGCCTTCTACGGGCCGTATCATCCAATGGGCCTTATACGGTCCATATGACCATAACGGGCCATCATTAATAGGCCGTATTTGATGACGCTATGAAAACAGCCCAACGTATTAACGGACCACAAATGGGCCGATGTAACCACGGGCTGAATTTGACCCACAAGGAGAAAATGACAGTAACGGGCCGTAAGTAAATGAATGCTGGAAATGAGCCCAAAATAAATGGGCTCTGAGAAGGCCGAAAGATAACATTTGCTGGAAACGGCCCAACTGAATAACGGGCCCTGGGTATAAAGTGATATACTGTTCATTACGGGCCGCCACCACGGCTGTTAATGGGTGTAAAGTGATACACTTGTTCATTGCGGGCGGCCACCACGGGCCGTTAATAGGCCAAGACTTACATAGGGCCTCATATGGGCCGAAGACGTCATGGGCCATACATGGGCCGGTAAAACAGGCGGAATCATATTGGATGGCATGATGACGCTTCGGGCCTAATTCGGATCTGGCGAACGGGCCTTGGGTTAGCGGGCTGTAAATGGGCTATATGCGAACATGCCGCTTAACGGGCTTTCCATGGGCCGCCCGCCACCTTTTGACCAAGTAAAGCGGGCGGCCTTTTCACGTGAATGGGCCTCTGTTGGAGTCGTGCCGCGGTCGACGTTCATAGGCGCCTTCATCCAATGAGTGGATGACATTTGTCCCAACGATGAGTCAACACGTGTTTCCTCCAGCCAATGATGATTTTACCGTGGAAAATCCCCATTGGTCGGGCTGTTAACGGGTTATCGGATCCAAAACCCGACCCGATAGCTTAACGGCGTTCGCTACGGTGGATGCCACGTGTCGGTCACCCTTGACGAAAGCACTACTGTAACGCGCGATTTATCGTCATGGAAGTGGACACTTCCGTGATGATAATTTTTGTAATGTCATGGAACACTTCTACGACATCACAGGTATGACTATCTTGATTTTGTCATAAATTTGTCATGGATGTACATGCATGACAAAAAATGCGACCTACTGTGACAAACACGTATCATCAAGGAAGTGTATTTTTTTGTAGTGTAGATAATCTTGATCATAAACCCACAATTCATCGGATCTTGACAAACGCACCGCAAAAGAAGATTACATCGAATAGATCTCCAAGAGAATCGAGGAGAACTTTGTATTGAGATCCAAAGAGAGAGAAGAAGCCATCTAGCTAATAATTATGGACCCAAAGGTCTGAGGTAAACTACTCACACATCATCGGAGAGGCTATGGTGTTGATGTAGAAGCCCTCCATGATCGATGCCCCCTCCGGCGGAGCGCCGGAAAAGGCCCCAAGATGGGATCTCACGGGTACAGAAGGTTGCGGCGGTGGAAATAGGGTTTTTGCTCCTCTGCTAATGTTTTCAAGGTACGTAGGTATATATAGGAGGAAGAAGTAGGTCGGTGGAGCTACGAGGGGCCCATGAGGGTGGAGGGCGCGCCCAGGGGGGTAGGTGCGCCCCCTGCCTCGTGGCCCCCTCGTTGATTGCTTGACGTCCACTCCAAGTCCTCTGGATCACGTTTGTTCAGAAAATCACGTTCCCGAAGGTTTCATTCCGTTTGGACTCCGTTTGATATTCCTTTCCTTCGAAACACCGAAATAGGCAAAAAACAGCAATTTGGCTGGGCCTCCGGTTAATAGGTTAGTCCCAAAAATAATATAAAAGTGTATAATAAAGCCCATTGAAGATCCAAAACTGATAATATAATAAAATGGAACAATCAAAAATTATAGATACGTTGGAGACATATCACATGGCAGCCATAGCGACCTCGTGCGCGTGTGCAGCCGCGAGTTGCTTCTCCGCCGCGAGTTGCTTCTCTGCCGCCGGATGCTACTGAGCTCCATGTTATACTACGTGCAAAATGGCTGTGGGCGGCGCTTAATTGGAGGACGGGGCCAGTGATTTCGGCGAATGGTGTTGCGCCGTCGGTCAGGGCATGTGGGACGTGGAAGGAAGAGTATGGTGTGGGTGGGTGTGGATTACCTGACCATATCAGCAACGCCGCGCAGCAAGAAGAAAGGTCAGCGGCGAGGAGGCCACGCAGCAAGAAGAAGGGTTGGCGGCGAGGAGACGGTGCTGCAAGAAGAAGGGTCACCGATAAGGAGGCGGCGCTGCAAGAAGAAGGGTCGCCGGCGAGGAGGCTGATCTGCCAGTAAGCAGCAGTGAAGGTTTGAACTTGGAAAGCAAGGAGGAACAGTGGAAATGTGGCTTTTGGTGGGAGGGTGGGCGCAGGGAGATAGATATTTCCATGGTGGCAGAAAAATTTATCTCGATCCCGCGATAAACTAGCACACAAGTGTGGAACAAGCGCAGGCGATGGACTGTAGGCGACAAAGCTTCCTACATAAGGCAAACAAGACGGTGCGCCAAGATATTTTATATCGCATCCCACACGATTCAAGCTAGTAAACTGTTTGCGGTATACCTGCCGGTGGAAACGACACCTATGGGGTCACTGGGATCCCTTCTACGGTTAGCGGGCGCGAGGTTGTGCAAAGAGCGGTCTGACAGGAAGCACACGGATCGTTTACCCAGGTTCGGGCCGCGAAGATGCGTAATACCCTAGTCCTGCTTTGGTGGATGTATTTGAGTGTTCTTGTGTTCTTGAGCTAGCTACGGGGTGCAACTTGCCCAAAAGAGCCTAATCCCCCTCCTGGTCGCCTCGGGCCTCCTTTTATTGGTACAAAGGGGTCGCCACAGTGGCACACAGGAGGTGGAAAGGTGTACAGTGGATGAGTCTATCCTCTGGCACCGTCGGACAAACGCATTCAATGCGCTGCCGACGTGCCCCTCTTGCTTTATCGGGGACGGCAAGGAAGCACGTCCCAGCTGTCGCCGCCTCACCTGGCTTTGACACGCGCCCGAGCTGATGAGGCCTTGCGGCGCCACGTTGGCTGGCTGTTGGGCTGGCGCGGTGGTGGAGCCTTCACGAAGGGTCGCATGCCACCACGCAGCTGCTTGCTGAGTCGATGTAGAGGCCGCCCGTCGCCATGCAGGTGCCTGCCCAACTGGTTGAGCTAGCAGCTTCTTGGGGACGGTGGTGGAGTCTTGGCTGGCGCGGGCCTGGCAGTGGCCCTACTGATGCCCTCGGCAAGGGTCTTGCCGGGGGCCCGGCAAGGGTCTTCCCGTGGCGTTGCAGTCGTCCTCGGCAAGGCGCTTGCCAGGGGTCTTGTGGATATCCTCAGCTAGGATCCTACCGAGGGTCGCCGTCTTCTGGTCCTCATCTGATCTCACATGTTTATGATCTTGACGAAGATCTGCATGCCACCACAGAGGCGCCTCCCGAGCCTTGGTCCTAACATGGATAGTTGGTGGTGTTGGAAACCGTGGGCTCAAGGGTGGCTTGCTCTGCTGGCGTCGGGCAAGTTGCCCCGGGAAGGCTCTTGCCGGGGCTGCGGAGGCTGCCTCGACAAGGATCTTGCCGAGGGAGTCCACCTCGCCCTCTTGCTCTCCTGTGTTTCTGGTCTTGGCGTTGGCTTGGTTGTCTTGTGCTTCAGCTTCTCTCCGGCTTCCCCCCTCTGCACTGCTGAGTGTGACCGTGGCGCGCGACTCTGACTGCACGTGCAGAAGTAAAGGGGTCAAAAGGAGAGCCCCTACTTTTGTACACCGACAGGAGCCCCGGGGTCCGGGCCACACATAAGCGCGGCGCGTTGTTGGGCCAGGCCTAGAATGGTGCGCGGGCAAGCGGGGCGGATTTTTACCGTAGTAACTATTTCGTCCGCTGCGCTTCCCCACGACCCACATTGAACGCGCGACGTGGAGGGTCGTGTGTGATGTGGGGGTCATGCGTGGGGCGGTTCCCGCATGCATGCGTCACATCGTGTTAAAGAGGTGGCTCGCGCCTTCCCCATAAAAAGGGGGGAGGCATAGAGGCGCGACTCATTTACTGAGTGGACTCGGGTCGCGGCCTTCAAGGAGCCCACCCTCCACGATCATGGGGTGGGGAATGGTCGCCTCACCCGTCCCCTCGATCATGCTCGCTCGCCACGCGTCCTCCATGCAGATGGCAGGCGGTGGAGGCGGGAAACCGGGCCGTCACTGATTGGGGCAGCGGGTCGGTCCTGATTCCCTGCGCCTCCGATGGCTGGATGGGCTGAGTGGGGTGGCCGAGCCTCGACCCCGCCCCTTTATAAGGAGGGGGAGGGGGATGTCATCCCACATTCTCTCACCATCCATCCTCTTCCACCTCCGCTCCTTTCTTCCACCTGCCATGGCGAGAGGGGGTGCTGGCCCTTCGACGGTGGCGGCGAGGGTTGCCGCTCGACAACGCGTTCCCCCTTCCCAAGAGCCTGCGGCGGCGGAGCCGGCTACGAGAGGAAGGGGGAGGGGGCGAGGCCGAGGTCGCCCTGGTGCTCGGGGAAGAGGGAGACGAGGCGGCGCAATGGCCGTGCCTCCGCCATCGATTCCTCCCGCGATGGAGGGCCACGTCGGGGTCCAGCCCCGCGAGTTCTTCATCAGGCTGCACCAGCCACCGCGTCGTCATCTCCGCCTCCCCACCCCATTTTCTCGGGAGATGGAGCTCGATCAGCCCCAGACCCTCAGGCTGCACATGAGGGGCTGCGGGAATTGCGGCATGCGGGTCGATGTCGACTTCCCCGCTCCTCGTGTCATGTACCTCCGTCGCGGATGGAAGACGTTTGCTCGCGTCCACAGCCTGACGGCGGGGCTCGTCCTCTACATCAAGTTAATGGAGGGCGGCCTGCTCTCCTTCAAGGTCTTTGGAGATCTTGGAACTCGCCTAAAGTGCTGCGTGGAGAGCTCCTCCGACGATGAAGATTCCTCCTCGAGTAGGAGTGACGAGTAGGACAACGACATTGACGATGAGGGAGTCGAGCGGCGGGATGCCGACCCCGACTCCGACTGACCGCGCCACCCCTCCCTCGGCCACGCGCCCTGCCGAGGGCCTTCCTCGTCAAGCTCTCCATCGGGGCGCTCCTCGTCGTCTCCTTGGGCGGCTGGCATAGGAGGGCCGGAGAAGGCAAAGAAGGCGGATGGCGGCCTTCAAGTCGGAGTACGCGGGCACCGACGCCTTCGTTGCGTATTGCCGGCCCGCTGCCTTGTCTTCCAGCTCCTTTCCTGGCACCAAGATGTTCTCTTGGTGCCTTCTGCATCTCGTACCTTGCCTAGGCGCTCTTTTTGCCCTCCCACCACCTTGTTCCGCTTTCTGACGAGAGGGACAAGAAAGGGATTACGGGCATCTTATCTCTTTTTAGTTTGTAAGCCTGTGGGCACTTGTTAATTTTAAGACTTGTAATCCCCTTGCTCATGTTTTTTATTTCGTATGAACTGTACCTGTATGGGATGTTTTTAATGAAAAAGGGTGCTTGCCGGGTTCTTTGTGCGTGAGCGAGGCCCATGCCAAGGAACAAATCCTTGTTATTTTTAAGATAAACATTGTCGCCCGGCAACAGGCCTTGCCGTCCCCTGACTTCAGTTGACCATTCTCACGCTTTTGGCGGAGGCAGGGGCGAAGTAGAGTTAGGCCCTTCGTTTATTTCCTTGCCACCGCGTCTACGACCCAGTTCTGTCCCAAGGACTTGGGTACAAGAAGGAGGGGGAGCACGCAGGTCTCGGAGCAAAACAAGGTTTCATTTGTCCCAGTTCCATACGGAAATGCACAACAGGGGATGAAGGACTTATCTGAATCCGCAGCCCCCGGCAACTTTGGCTTGTCGTGGTTAGATCATCGTGCTTCAGCCCTCGGCAGTCCTGGCTTCCTGGGGCTGGAGCGCTGGTTCGTTATCTTTCTTCCAAGTGGCTCAGCAGAAGTGTCCACGTGCCCTGCGAACCAAAGAGGTCAGAAAGATGCATACTCAACCTCTAGGCTAGGGGTTAGTCGCCGCTAAAACTTAGGACGCCAGCGCTTCATTTATTTATGCTCAGGGTCTGCGCCTGGCTTTGTACAGAGGGTTACATGCCTTGCCGGCAAGGCTTGTACAAAAGGTGATTTGCCGGGGGGCCCGGCAACTACGCCTTATGGGTAAAACTTGCAAAGATGTTCAATGTTCCAGGAGTTTCTCACTGGAATAGCATCTTCGGTCTCCAGGCGGACTGCGCCAGGCCTGGTGACTTGTATTACCCGATAAGGGCCTTCCCACTTCGGCGTCAACTTGTTGGAATTCTTGGCCGACTGAACGCGCCGAAGAACAAGGTCGCCTTCCTCAAAGCTTCTGGCACGAACCTTGCGGCTATGGTAGTGGCACAACGCTTGCTGGTAGCGTGATGCTCTTACAGTCGCCCGAAGACGATCTTCCTCAAGGAGCGTTGCATCATCTTGCCGCAATTGCTCTTGATCAAGCTCGTCATAAGCGAGCACTCAAGGTGACCCGTATATGAGTTCCGTGGGGAGAACTGCTTCTGCCCCGTATACCAGGGCAAAGGGTGTCTGGCCGGTGGCTTGATTTGGTGTCGTTCTAATCGACCAAAGAACCGCTGGCAACTCATCAATCCAGTGCCTTCCGCTCTTGTGCAGCCTATCAAAAGTCTTTGTCCTCAGGCCTCGCAACACTTCAGCATTTGCCCTCTCCGCCTAGCCGTTGCTCCATGGGTGAGCCACAGAAGAGAAACAGACCCTGCTGCCGAGGTCTTCGATGTATTGCATGAAGGTGTGGCTTGTGAACTGCGTGCCGTTGTCGGTGATGCCTCTGTTTGGCACACCAAAACAGCACACTAGCCCCTTGAAGAACTTGATGGCTGACTGTGCTGTCACCTTCCTCACTACCTCCACCTCCGGCCACTTTCTGAACTTGTCGATCGCAACGTACAAGTACTCAAAGCCCCCGACAGCGTGGGGGAAAGGGCCCAGGATGTCGAGCCCCCGGACCGAGAATGGCCAGGAAAGAGGAATTGTTTGAAGGTTTTGATCTGGTTGATGAAGCTTCTTCGAATGGAACTGACACGCTTCACACTTGGTTACTAGTGCCATTGCATCCTGGAGGGCAAGGGCGTAAGAAACCTCGCTGAACGCTTTGCCGGCAAGGGCCCTCGACCTATGTGGGAGCCACATATGCCTCCATGTATCTCGCCAACAGCTCCAAATCCTTCCTCCCGGGAATGCACTTTAATTTCACACTGCTCGGTCTCTTCTGTCATGTAACGCCATCGATTTAACCGATACATAGCAGACCGATAGGCTACTTTCTCTGCTTCTTCCTGCTCCTCAGGAAGCTCCCCTGTTTGGAGGAATCGAACGGTATGTTGTGCCCATGCGGGAGCCTGGGGTTGATGGCAAGGACCCAAGGCATTTCTAATGCCATGGGAGCGGCCGTCTCTACGGTCAGGGCTTGACGGCCTGCCGGAATCAGTCGCTCCTCGGCAGGCTCAGAATCCGCGGCAACATCCTTGCCGGTGGCCCCCGGGGGCTCAGCAGGAAAGTACTTGCCGGGGCCTGATTTCCTCCGTTTGTTCTGCTCTGTTGATGGTTCGACGGATGGTTGAGTTAACCGAAGCAAAAAAGTACCTGGTTCCACAGGTAGCTTGAATGCAGCACGCTTTGACAGGTAATCGGCAATGTCGTTCTCCACTCGAGGAACGTGCTCCGCTTGTATACCGTCAAAGCGCTCCTCCAGCTTCCTCACCTCATCTATGTAGGCCTCCATCAACGGGCTCTGATAATCTTTGTTGACTTGTCTGACGACAAGCTGCGAATCACCCCTCACGATGAGCTTCTTGACCCCGAGGTCTGCCGCGATCCTGAGACCGGCAAGCAACCCCTTGTACTCAGCAATGTTGTTGGTGGACATCTCCCTGGGAAAGTGCATATGGTTTACATACTTGAGGTGCTCTCCAGTGGGTGCGACGAGCAGCACACCAGCACCGGCGCCTTGCAGCGAGAAAGCCCCGTCAAAGTACATGATCCAGTTGTGACTTGCTTCCTTGCCGGGGAGAGTGGTTTCCTGGATTTCCTCGTCGGGCGTTGAGGTCCATTCTGCAATGAACTCCGCCAGGACTCTGGTCTGGATTATCGAAGTACTTTCAAACTTCAAACCAAAGCTTGAAAGCTCCAAGGCCCACACCATAATCCTTCCGGTCGCGTCTGTGTTGTGCAGTATCCGTTGTAACGGGAGGCGGGTGATGACGGTGATTTCGTGTGCTTGGAAGTAGTGACGCAGCTTCCTCGAGGCCATAAGGAGGCCGAAGAGCAATTTCTGCACACCAGAGTACCTTGACCTAGCCCCCTGCAGGAAGGAGCTAACAAAGTAAACCGGGTGCTGCATCATCTTCTTCTTCTGCACCACCTCTTTTGATTGCATGGGCCCTGTCCTCATGGCGTCAGACTCTGCCGGGGGCTTTGCCTTGCTGGCATCAGGCCCTGCCGGGGGAACCTCTAGCTTGCCATCCGTCAGTCCCGCCGTCGCCACTGCCTCTTCATCGACCTCCCTCTGCGCCACTAGCGCGGCACTGACCACTTGATTCGTCGCCGCCAGATACAGCAGCAACGACTCTTGTGGTTTAGGCGCAACCAGCATTGGTGTAGAGGAAAGGTATTTCTTCAGATCCTGCAACGCTGCCTCGGCCTCTGGGGTCCACTCCATTGGGCCCGCCTTCTTCAAGATTTTAGAAAAGAGAAGGGCATGCTCAGCGGACTTGGAGATGAATCTGCTCATGGCGGCAACATAGCCAGTGAGCCGACGCACATCCTTGATCCGCTTGGGTGCCTCAATCTGCTCAATAGCCTTGATCTTGTTCAGGTTTGCCTCGATCTCACGCTGCGACACAAAGAACCCAAGAAGTTTGCCGGACGGAACACCGAAGACACACTTCTCAGGGTTCAACTTGAGGTTGATCTTGCGTAGGTTGGCAAACGTCTCTTCTAAGTCTTGTACAAGGGTTGCCTTGTCCTTGGTTTTGACCACTATGTCATCCATATAAGCTTCCATATTTCTATATAGCTGGGGCTCAAAACCAATTTGGACTGCCCTTGCGAATGTCGAGCCAGCACTCTTCAACCTGAAAGGCATCCGTAAAAAGCAATACGTACCACATGGGGTGATGAATGATGTCTTCTCTTCGTCTTCGTTTGTCATGAAGATCTGGTGGTATCCCGAGTAGGCGTCGAGGAATGATAACAGATCGCACCCGGTCGTGGAGTCAACAATCTGGTCAATGCGCGGCAAAGGGAAGGGGTCCTTAGGACAAGCCTTATTGATATCTGTGTAATCAATACATAGCCTCCACTTCCCGTTCGCCTTGCGCACCACCACCGGATTGGCCAGCCACGTTGGATGGAGCACTCCTCTCACCAAGCCCGCCACTTCCAACTTCCTGATCTCCTCTGTGATGAATTCCTGCTGTTCCAAAGCTTGCTTCCTGACCTTCTGCTTGACGGGTCGCGCATGGGGACAGACAGCAAGATGGTGCTCAATCACTTCCCTGGGAACGCCGGGGATGTCGTATGCTTGCCATGCAAACACATCGACATTCGCCCGCAGGAAAGTGACGAGCGTGCTTTCCTATTTGCTGTCGAGGGTGGAGCTTATGGTGAAAGCCCCTCACGTGCCATCCTCCTTGACGGACACCCTCTTGGTCTCTGGCGGGGCAGCTCTAGATTTCTTGCTCTTGCCGGTGGAGCTCTCCGGCACGTCCTCGATGGTAGCACAACACTCCGAAGAGGTGCGCTTGCCAGAGTGGATGCGAGAGGTCTTGTCGCTCTTTTTCTTCCCTCCCGGGGCTTCAGCGGCAGGAGCAAGTGCTTTGGCGGCAGCTGCTGCAACTGCTTCTCGGTAGAGTTGGTCAGCGCAGATCAGCGCGTCCTTCTTGTCAGAAGGGACGGTGATGATGGTCATCAGCGCAGGCATCTTCAGCATGTTATAGGCATAGTGCAACGCCGCCATGAACTTCGCTAGTGCCGGGTAGCCGAGGACCCCGTTGTAGGGCAAGGGGATCTCGGCTACATCAAAGACAATCCTCTCTGTCCTGTAGTTCAACTCGCCTCCAAATGTCACAGGCAACGTGACCTTCCCCTTCGGCTGGCTCCTTCCCGGGTTGACCCCTTGAAACGTGCCCGTTTCCTCGAGGTCTCCATCAGGAATTTGCAGCCTTTTGATCACAACTGGTGAGATCAACTTTAGACCGGCCCCGCCGTCAACCAGCCTCTTGTTCACCTTGAGGTTGCGTATTGTTGGTGAGACCAACAACAGCAAACACCCGACCGAAGTTGTGCGGTCAGGGTGGTCCCCGGCGTCAAAGATGAGGGGCCTGCTAGACCACTTCAGTGGCTTCTGAGCATCGAACAAGGGCTCCGCTGCTGTGATCTCACGCGCCCACTGTTTGAGCTGGCGGTGAGAAGTATGCAGCGAGGCGCCACCGTTGATGCACATGGCCTCCGTAGCCTTCTGGAACTCATGCTCGCCGGACTCGTCGTCCTCGTCATGATCATCGTCTTCCTGCTTCTTGTCGCGGCCTCTCTTGCTGGTTATCCTTGCCGCGGCGACCTCCTTGGCCGCCACGCTTCTTGCCGGATCCTTTAGCGCCATCTTGCCCCTTCTCCTTGTCCCGCCTCTCATACTCGGCTTTTTGCTTTTTAGCAAGCAGCTCTACTTGTCGGCAGTTCTGGAGGTCGGGGCCTTTGGTGCGGTGGATCTTGCAGTACTGCTTGTCTGAGCCCCCTGGCTTGTCGGCAGCCGCCAAGGCCCGGCAAGCGGCGCACTGCTACCTCTTGAGCACTGCGTTGGTTTTCCCTTGAAGAGGAAAGGGTGATGCAGTAAAGTAGCGTAAGTATTTCCCTCAGTTTTTGAGAACCAAGGTATCAATCCAGTAGGAGATCATGCACGAGTCCCTCACACCTACACAAACAAATAAGAACCTCGTAACCAACATGATAAAGGGGTTGTAAATCCCTCAATGGTCACTTACGAGAGTGAGATCTGATAGATATGATAAGATAATATTTTTGGTATTTTTATGATAAAGAGAAATAAAGATGCAAAGTAAAATAAAAGGCAATAAAAATAACTAAGTGTTGGAAGATTAAAATGATGGAGAATAGACCCGGGGGGCAGAGGTTTCACTAGTGGCTTCTCTCGAGAGCATAAGTATTGAGCATAGTTATGAGAATATCTAGGTATGATCATGTATATAGGCATCACGTCCGCGACAAGTAGACCAAAACGATTCTGCATCTACTACTATTACTCCACACATCGACCGCTATCCAGCATGCATCTAGAGTATTAAGTTCATAAGAACGGAGTAATGCTTTAAGTAAGATGACATGATGTAGAGGGATAAACTCATGCAATATGATATAAACCCCATCTTTTTATCCTCGATGGCAACAATACAATACCTGTCGTTTCCCCTACTATCACTGGGATCGAGCACCACAAGATTGAACCCAAAGCTAAGCACTCCTCCCATTGCGAGAAAGATCAATCTAGTAGGCCAAACCAAACAGATAATTCGAAGAGACTTGCAAAGATAACCAATCATACATAAAAGAATTCAGAGGAGATTCAAATATTGTTCATAGGTAATCTTGATCATAAACCCACAATTCATCGGATCTCGACAAACACACCGCAAAAGAAGATTACATCGAATAGATATCCAACAAGATCGAGGAGAACTTTGTATTGAGATCCAAAGAGAGAGAAGAAGCCATCTAGCTAATAACTATGGACTCGAAGGTCTGAGGTAAACTACTCACACATCATCGGATAGGCTACGGTGTTGATGTAGAAGCCCTCCGTGATCAATGCCCCCTCCGGCGGAGCACCGGAAAAGGCCCCAAGATGGGATCTCACGGGTACAGAAGGTTGCGGCGGTGGAAATAGGGTTTTGACTCTGTCTCTGATAGTTTGGGGGTACGTAGGTATATATAGGAGGAAGAAGTACGTCGGTGGAGAACGTGGGCCCCACGAGGGTGGAGGGCGCGCCCCCTGCCTCGTGCTCTCCTCGTTGATTGCTTTGCGTAGACTCCAAGTCCTCTGGATCACGGTTGTTCAAAAAATCACGTTCCCGAAGGTTTCATTCCTTTTGGACTCCGTTTGATATCCTTTTTCCTTGAAAACAATGAAATAGGCAAAAAAACAGCAATTTGGGCTGGGCCTCCGGTTAATAGGTTAGTCCCAAAAATAATATGAAAGTGTATAATAAAGCCCATAAAACATCCAAAACAGAATATAATATAGCATGGAACAATAAAAAATTATAGATATGTTGGAGACGTATTACGCACCCGGCAATCTCCTTGCCGGGGTCGTCTGCCTTGGCCTTCTTGGCGGCGCTGGTGTTGTCGGATCCCTCGACGGCAAGCACAGTCTTGCCGTTGCGCTTCCTGTTGCGACGTCGACCCTTCTTCGTCGGGGCGGTGCTACCTCTTGAGCACTACGTTGGTTTTCCCTTGAAGAGGAAAGGGTGATGTAGAAAAGTAGCGTAAGTATTTTCCTCAGTTTTTGAGAACCAAGGTATCAATCCAGTAGGAGGCTATGCACGAGTCCCTCGCACCTACACAAAACAAATAAATCCTTGCAACCAATGCGATAAGGGGTTGTTAATCCCTTCACGGTCACTTACGAGAGTGAGATCTGATAGATATGATAGGATAATATTTTTGGTATTTTTGTGATAAAGATGCAAAGTAAAATAAAAGCAAAGGAAATAACTAAGTGTTGGAAGATTAATATGATGAAGATAGACCCGGGGGCCATAGGTTTCACTAGTGGCTTCTCTCAAGAGCATAAGTATTTTACGGTGGGTGAACGAATTATTGTTGAGCAATTGACAGAATTGAGCATAGTTATGAGAATATCTAGGTATGATCATGTATATAGGCATCACGTCCAAGACAAGTAGACCGACTCCTGCCTGCATCTACTACTATTACTCCACTCATCGACCGCTATCCAGCATGCATCTAGAGTATTAAGTTCATGAAAACAAAGTAACGCCTTAAGCAAAATGACATGATGTAGAGGGATAATTTCATGCAATATGATAAAAAAACATCTTGTTATCCTCGATGGCAACAATACAATACGTGCCTTGCTGCCCCTGCTGTCACTGGGAAAGGACACCGCAAGATTGAACCCAAAGCTAAGCACTTCTCCCATTGCAAGAAAGATCAATCTAGTAGGCCAAACCAAACTGATAATTCGAAGAGACTTGCAAAGATAACCAATCATACATAAAAGAATTCAGAGAAGATTCAAATATTGTTCATAGATAAACTTGATCATAAACCCACAATTCATCGGTCTCAACAAACACACCGCAAAAAGAAGATTACATCGAATTGATCTCCACGGGAGAGGGGGAGAACATTGTATTGAGATCCAAAAAGAGAGAGGAAGCCATCTAGCTAATAACTATGGACCCGAAGGTCTGAGGTAAACTACTCACACTTCATCGGAGGGGCTATGGTGTTGATGTAAAGCCCTCCGTGATGGATGCCCCTCCGTGAGCTCAAACAGGCCCCAAGATGGGATCTCGTGGGTACTGTAAGGTTGCATGGTGGAATTAGGTTTTGGCTCCGATTCGATCGCTTGGGAGCGTGAGGTATATATAGGAGGAAGGAGTACGTCGGTGGAGCAACAGGGGGCCGATGAGGGTGGAGGGCGCGCCTGGGGGGGTAGGCACGCCCCCCTACCTCGTGGCCTCCGCTTTTGTTTCTTGACGTAGGGTCCAAGTCTGGATCATATTCTTCCTAAAAATCACGTTCCCGAAGGTTTCATTCTGTTTGGACTCCGTTTGATATTCTTTTTCTACAAAACTCTGAAATAGGCAAAAAAACAGCAATTCTGGGCTGGGCCTCCGGTTATAGGTTAGTCCCAAAAATAATATAAAAGTGATAATAAAGCCCAATATTGTCCAAAATAGTAGATAATATAGCATGGAGCAATAAAAAGCTATAGATACGTTGGAGACGTATTAGGCGGCAGTGTCTTCGTCGGTAGAATCAGTTTCCGCGTCGGCGTCTTCGCTGGGGTACTTCCTCCCCTCTTCTGCCCGAGCGCATCTATCGGCCAGAACGTAAAGTTCGGCCACATCCTTGACCTTGTTCATTGCCAGGTCTTCACGCATCTTGCGGTTGTGCACATTCTGATGGAATGCGCTGATCACGGCGGCAGGGTGAACATCTGGGATGTTGTATTGCACTCGGCTGAACCTCTGTATGTACTTGCGCAGGTTTTCACCTTCCTTCTAGGGAATGATATGAAAATCACTCTCCTGGCCATGAGCTTGGTGGCCTCCACTGAAGGCACCAACGAACTCATGACACAGGTCCGACCAAGAAGAAATGGAATCCGCCGGCAAGTGCATCAACCAAGACATGACATTGGGTTTCAGGGCCAATGGGAAGTAATTGGCAAGCACCTTAACATCGCGATCCCCAGCGGCTTGCATCGCGATGGTGTAGATGCTGAGGAACTCCGACGGGTGGGTCTTACCATTATACTTCTCACCGACGTCGGGCTTGAACATGCAGTGGGACGGCCACTGGAACTGCCGCAGCTCAGGGGTAAAGGCTGGGCAACCCACCTCGTAAGGTAGGCCGCCGGAGCCTCCCGGCGCTGGGTGGTCCATAGAGGGCCCCGCCCACCAATCTGAATGGTGGCGTGTATCGCGCCGGCGCTCGATGGTGGTTCGAGCGTCTTCATGAGCTCGCTCTCGAAGAACTTGGCGTTGGTTGCGGTGGGTTCGTGGGTCGGACAACGCTATGGAAATGTTATCACAAGCGTCATCACGATGGACCAACACCTGCGGTGGCTGGCATGGAGGAGGAGAGTGCACAGTGGCCGTGGCGCCTCCGGCCCCTCCACCGCTGGCGTGCGGTGGTTCGATGGAGCGCCGGCCTGAGGGCCCCGTCGGTCGTGGCTCGTCTTTGTTGGCGACGCCGATGAGGCTCCGGATAGTGGCTCTCCACTTGTCGAGCTTCTCCGCAGCAGAAGGGAAGTCGAGGAGCAGCTGCGCGCGGAAGCCAGAGCTTCTGCTGGCATAGGTGGCGGCGAAAGCTACGTGGACCGTGGCGCGCTTCGACTTCTAACCATGTTAGAAGGAGCTCTGTCACGGCCTGGCGGCTGTGTGCCATTTTTTTCAGCACTTCGGCGGGCATGCTCGCCTCCTTCATCCCGCAAATGATGCACATGACTCTTCCCACGGCAGTGTCCAGGGTCACCGGCGTGGTGACGATGCTCGTCGCGCACACCCTGGGAAGAGCGCGCTATGGGCGCCGGGGTGGGCGTCTTGGAGGTCGCCGCGCCGCCCCTGAGTAGCACGGCGACGCCCCCGAAGGGCCCTGCGCCGCCTGCGGGGGGCCCAGCTCCGTCTCTGGATTTTGGGGCATGCGGTCCATCGTCTTGCGCACGAACGATGCCGCTCGCCAGGCTCTGGCTGCCAGAGCGATGTTGGTGCTCGCGGGCCGCGCCTTAGGTCCTGTCCGTGACCGGCCCGCTGCTCGCCCGCACCGGTACGGGCCGTCCGGCTCCCGATGAACCGACCGCCATGGCCGCCTTCTTCTTGGGAGCCATGACAATGAAGAACTCCTAGGCTAACTGCCAGACCGGATTTTCACAACACCGCCTCCCCTACCTGGCGCGCTAAAGATGTCGGTGGAAACGACACCTATGGGGTCACTGGGATCCCTTCTATGGTTGGCGGGCGCGAGGTTGTGCAAAGAGCTGGTCTAACAGGAAGCACACGGATCGTTTACCCAGGTTCGGGCCGCGAAGATGCGTAATACCCTAGTCCTGCTTTGGTGGATGTATTTGAGTGTTCTTGTGTTCTTGAGCTAGCTACGGGGTGCAACTTGCCCAAAAGAGCTGAATCTCCCTCCTGGTCGCCTCGGGCCTCCTTTTATAGGTACACAGGGGTCGCCACAGTGGCACACAGGACGTGGAAAGGTGTACAGTGGATGATTCTATCCTCTGGCACTGTCGGACAAATGCATTCATTGCACTGCCGACGTACCCCCCTTGCTTTATCGGGGACGGCAATGAAGCACGTCCCAGCTATCGCCGCCTCGCTTGGCTTTGACATGCGCCCGATCTGACGAGGCCTTGCGGCGCCATGTTGGCTGGCTGCTGGGCTGGCGCGGTGGTGGAGCCTTCACGAAGGGTCGCATGCCACCACACAGGTGCTTGCTGAGTCGGTGTAGAGGCCGCCCGTCGCCACGCAGGTGCCTGCCTAGCTGGTTGAGCTAGCAGCTGCTTGGGGACGGTGGTGGAGTCTTAGCTGGCACGGGCCTGGCAGTGGCCCTGCTGATGCCCTCGGCAAGGGTCTTGCCGGGGGGCAGGCAAGGGTCTTGCCGTGGCGGTTCAGTCGTCCCCGGCAAGGCGCTTGCCGGGGGTCTTGTGGATTTCCTCGGCTAGGATCCCGCCGAGGGTCGCCGTCTTCTAGTCCTCATCTGATCTCACATGTTTATGATCTTGACGAAGATCTGCATGCCACCACAGAGGTGCCTCCCGAGCCTTGATCCTAATGTGGATAGTTGGTGGTGTTGGAAACCGTGGGCTCAAGGGTGGCTTGCTCTGCTGGCGTCGGGCAAGTTGCCCCGGCAGGGCTCTTGCCGGGGCTGCGGAGGCTGCCTCGGCAAGGATCTTGCCGAGGGAGTCCACCTTGCCCTCTTGATATCCTGTGTTTCTGGTCTTAGCGTTGCCTTGGTTGTCTTGTGCTTCGGCTTCTCTCCGGCTTCCCCCCTCTGCCATGCTGAGTGTGGCCGTGGCGCGCGGCTCTGACTGCCCGTGCACAAGTAAGGGGGTCAAGAGGAGAGCCCCTACTTTTGTACACCGACAATACCTGATTTTTTTTATTATGTTTTGAAAGACAAAATGGTGTTACGGAGGGAAAGGATGGTATTTGAATTGCTAGAACATTTATGTACAGTGAACATGCAACTACATGAGTGTCGTGTTTAAATTTAGAATTATTCCGGGTTCGTTTGGCATTTTTATGCATTAATTGAGTTTCTAGGAATTTAATGTGCATAATTCAAATTTGAACTACAAGCACATGCTCCAGTGCACCAAAGTTTGTTGAAAAATCACATGTGTGTCTTTGGGTGAATTTATAGGTCCCATGCAAGAATGGGAATGAAATTCAAACATCTGGGCGTCATGGCTCGGCCGGGAACATTGAGAAACTTGGTTTTCAAATTCCTGTAAATTCAAAACTCGCCCTTTGACCTCTATCCGCTGCCCACCTCCCTCCCAACGTCTCCATTAATGGCGCCCGAGCCCCTGTTTCATGGCGTGACTATGTCTCACTCGACTGAGATTTAAGATAGAAAAAAGAAAATCTGAAAAGAAAGTTTTGCACGGATCTTAATGTAAGATCCGACGGACCTATATAGCATCGACTGCGACTTATAGCAAGATTGATGAATATAAGGACGATGACAGTGGATAATTATTGTCTTACATATTTAGGAAGATAATTAAAAAATCCACATGTGGCAACGCCCGAAATACACAAGGGCAAAATAAGAAGGAAGACAATGATCCGGCTCGCTGATCTCTACTTTCTTGATGCGTTGCTGCAGGACGCGGGAACTAGTCTCCGCGGTGAGCGACGATGAGCTCTTTCATGTCCTCAAGATGCTGCTTGAGAGCATCCACGGATTCCTCCACCAGCCTTTTGTGCTTGATGCAGAGCATGGCATTCTCGTCCATAAGTTTCTCGACGCTGACGCCGGTCCTTTTCAACAAGGCAGTGGTCTCCTCTTGCTTCTCCGCACTTCCAACGATCTTCGCCCTCAGCAGGTCGCGCTCGGTCCGGAGCTTCACATTGCCCTCCCTTAGTTGTCGAATGACACCGGTAGCCTGTTCAAACGAGGCTATCATGTCGTTCTGCAACCTCGCCCAGCCGGAGATCTGATCCATCTGGCTATGGACGATCGCATGCATGCGCCTGTAAGAGCCCTCGCCTGCCCGCAAGACATTTTCCCAGGCCGGCGTGGCGCGGGAGGACATCTTTGCTGCATTCGCGGTGCAGTGGGACATCTCTAATGTTTTCGCGGTGCGGCCGGACCAGTCTGCTACATCGACGGCGCTGCGGGACCTCCCTATTGCTTCAGCGGCGCGGCGGGACCTCTGTGCTGCTACGACCGCGCGGCGGGACGTGTCGGCCGCTTTAGCGGCGCGGCAGGTCATCTCTCGTGCTTCCACTTCCATGCTAGCCTCTCCCTAGTGGTAATCTCTCGACCCAGAACTCACATTGGCCATGGTAGACGCAAGGGAACGATGATGAATGACTTGTTTGTTTTTGTGGATGAGGAGTTGAGGAGGAATGTGCAATCACCTTGAAGTAGTAGTATTTATAACCGAGTACTAATACGCTCCTAAGTGGGAAACCGTTTAGGTTTTGATTGGTGTGAACAAGTTTGTAATTAAATATAGCGTGGTAGTAATTTGGAATGTGACGGGACGAGGCTCAAAATTTATTGACGGTTCTATAATTTCTAAGTGCGGCACTATTCTCGGACGGTGTAACATGGACACGCTTTCCCGGCCGCGTACGTGGCGTTTGCACCATAGAGTGCACCGCAATAGGCAATGTTAGCACACGTCTTGTTCCAACAATCGTGTGCGCTCGTTATTATCATCGCGCACGCTTCTTTTAATTAAAATGTGTGCTCGTCTAGGGCACACAAGTTGATCTGTCTAACTGTTTCTATTTGTTGTGACTAATCGCAAACAGTTCATCCGTGTGAAGTGTATGCCGTCAATCGCGGACACGTTGATCTGGCTGACCGTTTCTGTTGTTGCCTAATCGCAAACAATGAATCCGTCTGAAGCGTATGCCCTCAATCGCACACACTTTCATTTGGCTGCCCGTTTCTATTGTTCCGCCTCATCACAAACAGTTAATCCGACTGAACTGTATGCCGTATATCACACACGCCTTCATTTGGCTGCCTGTTTCTGTTCTTCTTCCTCATCACAAATAGTTTATTGAACTGAACCGTATGCCCCGCATCACACGCAACTAAAATCCGAACTTGTGTTTGATGTATCCGCCATCGCAAATGTTTTGCATCTTTTTTATGGTTTTTTACATCACCGTTTGCGATTAATGCATCCCACACAATTTCGTTAAAGGGTCTCTGATCGTAGTGTCGCGTTAGCAGCATCCTGCATTAGTGTGATTATTAGTGGCCGAAAGAATACCATGCTCGACAAGCAAGGGGATACTGTTGGTGATCTTTATACAAGATGCGAGTGAACTAAACATATGTTACAAGCAAGATTTCTTATAGTTCACATTCACGAGATGTTTACTTTTGTTGCCAGATTATTTTCCTTCTTTTGCGCTACAGTTCTCTCATGTCAAGCTTGTTGAAAAACTATTCAGGCTTCGCGTATGTGGAAGGAACAAAGGTCGCATGAGCTTGTGGATCCGTTGCTAGGGGGTGGATATGAAGTCGCTGAGATAACAAAATGTGCTCGGGTGGCACTTCTTTGTGCTCGGGAAGATCCAGCAGGCTGGCTCGCCATGACGGATGTTGCTCCAATGCTGAACTCCGATAGCATAAGCTTAGCAATGGAGCCTAAGCAACCGGCCAGCTGCTGCGATGATTCATGGGTGTACTGACGGAGACACGACATCGACATACATGGGCCAATCAAGCAGTACAATACCGAAAAAGGCGTCCCGCCCCATTTTATATATAAAGCAACCACAAGCGAAGCACAACAAATTAACCGCAACATGGAGGTCCGCGAAAAGAAAAGGAAAAAAGGTACGGTACATGTTGGGGCCTTGGGGGCAACAGCTCAACAAGCCCACAAAGATGTAGTGCAAAAACAGCTCAAGGGGGGATAAAGGAGCATGAGAAGTCTAAACGCCATGTCCTTGTGCCTCCTCATCACACTACTAGGGAAAAGCCTAGCAGTAGCGCTAGTCAAATGTCTGGCAGTAGCGCCACCTTGTCCCGCCACTTGGATAGAGGCTTCCAAGCTGACTCCAAGCTCATGTTGAGGCGAGCCACCCTTCTCTCGGCCTTTTGGGGGTTCAACGGCAGGGTCGCCAACCCGACCCTCTCGGCCTCCAACCGACCACTGCGCCTAGATGCAGTCACCGGAGTGGAGCTGGCCCTTTATATGGACCGCGCCTGGGGCAACACCGGCGGCGTGCGCTGGCCCAACACCGCCTCCATCTCAACCCCCATCGCCTCCTGGCAGGACATACGTGCCCCAGTCCCCTCCAGGGTCTCGAACAGAGTTATGGCAGGGTCATCACACGTGCATCCAGCAGCCTTGCTGTATGACATGGTTGTTACGAGCGCCACCCCCAGGAGAGCCGCCGACCCAGGCTGGACTAGCGGGTCCTTAGCTTCCCCCTCCCCCTCACCAGATGTCGTCAGCAGGTCCGGGGAGCGAGGGGAAGAGGTAGGCAACACCACAAGACCCAAGCTATCCACATCGGATTCGTCGAGTAAGACATAACCATAACGAGTTCAGCTCCAATGCCGACTAGGGTTCGAATCATTCTAGACCTTGAGGCTTGATATATAGTTCTGTGGACTAGAGTTCGAAAACCTTAACTTGTTTTGTGGCAAGGTATGATAGAAAATCATAATCCCATATAGGATTATGGGATTTTTAAGGATCAGGCAGTGTACATATTTGAGATATCAAGACCAGTTTTGTGGAGTGAAAATAAACATGTGTGTGTGTGGTACCAGCTACAAAACTGATTTCCCAAGTGAACCCAATGTTACAAGTAGGCATTTTAGATTTCTTTCACTGGCAGGCAGGAGACCAGTTTTATGCAAAGGAACTCATTTGTGTCTGCTTTCTGAGGACAACCCATATTCATTAGTCCTCGTTGGAAAGATGGCATCCGTTAGTGCACATTCTTGTTATGCCTGGGCCGACTCAGATTCAAATTGCTTGCCTCCACTTCTCTCTCTCCCGCGTCCCTGTTTCCCAAATTCCCGATCCATCTCACCTCGTCCTCTACCTATCTCTCCCGACGCCGGAATGTTCCTCTCGAGATTCCATGGCGGCGACCATGGGTGGCACCACGGTGCTCCCGCTATCTCTACTCCTGCGTCATGGCTCCGCCGACCTGTGAGAATGAGATGTATCTTGCGTTAAGCGTATGCACTCTCGGCAGGGGCACGTGCATGTATATATTGGCACAATGCCGTAGGATCTCCAAGTTAGCTAGATACATGGAGATAAACCCTACCTAACTCATGTTGTTACATTAGATATGCATACACCTATACACGCACATGATACAATGTGTAACACTCCCAGCAATAACAACTATCTAAGTTGAGATTGTGTCTAAATGCCTCTAGCTGCCGAAGTGTGAGCGGTTTAGTAAACCCATCTGCAACTTGATGCCCAGTAGGAATGAATCTAATATTCAATAGTTTGTCTGCCACCCTTTCTCAAATGAAATGATAGTCAATCTCAATGTGCTTCGTTTTGGCATGGAAAATAGGATTAGCAGACAGATATGTGGCACCAAGATTATCACACCAAAGTGATGTAGCCTTTGGATGACGAACACCCAACTCAGTCAACAAGTTCTAAACCCAAATGACTTCAGCAGTAGCATTAGCTAGGGCTTCATACTCAGCTTCTGTGCTTGATCTAGATACAGTGGGTTGCTTGCGAGCACTCCACGAAACTAGGTTACCTCCTAGAAACACTGCAAAACCTCCTGTGGACCTCCTGTCATCACGACAACCTGCCCAATCTGCATCTGAAAAAGCACTTACAAGCATAGAATCTGACTTACTGATTTTAAGTCCATGACTTCTTGTTCCCTGGAGATATCTCAATATCCTTTTTACTATTGTCCAATGAACACTAGTCGGAGCATGCAAAAACTGACATACTTTATTTACTGAATATGAAATGTCTAGCCTGGTCAATGTCAGATACTGTAATGCTCCTAAATACTCATGTACTTGGTAGAGTCCTCTCCTCCAAATACTTCACCATCATGCAGAGACAGACAGATAATTTTTCAAAGATGGACAAAGGAGTAGATGAGGCTTACACCCCTTCATGCCTATTCTCTGAAGTATTTTTTGCACATATTTTTCCCATGACAACAAAATTCCACCCTGAACATTTTTAACCTCAATCCCAAGGAAGAAATGAAGGCTGCCAAGATCCTTGAGAGCAAAGTCCTTGCTCAAATCCTTGAGAAGGGCTTCAACTGCTTGAGATGATGAACTAGTGACAACTATATCATCCACATAAAGGAGCATAAAAATAGTTAACCCATGCTTATGATAAAACAAAAGCGGTGTATCTCCCTTGGATGGAACAAAGCCAAGAGATTGTAACTTTGAGGATAGCGAGAGTTCCATGCTCTAGGTGCTTGTTTCAGTCCATATAATGCTTTATCAAGCTTGCAAACATAATGTGGTGAGCATGAGTTTTCATACCCAGGAGATTGTCTTATGAACACTTCCTCTTCCATAACACCATGCAAAAATGCATTCTTCACATCTAATTGTTTCATGCACCAGTTCCGTGATACTGCAACTGAGAGGATTTCTGATAGTAGCAACTTTGACTACAGGACTATAAGTGTCCTCGTAGTCAATCCCATACCTTTGCTTGAACCCCTTTGCAACAAGTCGTGCCTTGTACTTGTCAATACTGCCATTTGACTTTCTCTTTACCTTGTACACCCATTTACAGTCAATGACATTCCTGCCCTTGACAGGAGGAACAAGATGCCAGGTTTTATTCTTCATAAGACCAGAGTACTCCTCATCCATAGCATCCTTCTAGCGAGAATCACCAAGAGCTTCTCCCAAGTTTTGTGGTTCACCTCTTGCACAAAAAGAGCCCTAACAAATACAACCATCCTTGTAAATTTTAGGTTTAACGATACAACCTTGAGACCTTGTGTGTGCACGAACATCTGGAGGCAGAGCAGGACGTGCAAGTTGTTGCTGAAGTCGATTTGATGACGTGGAGACGGGAGAGTCAGAAGCATCCGAAGATTCGACGGACTCCTGTAGCAAGCCGGCAGGTAGCGAGGACAAATCTGCCTCGGAGTCAGCAGCCGAAGCAACCCCCGAAGCCACACCCGCAGCAGCTCCAGGGGCGTTAGATGGTGTGCGCTGGTTGGCACGCTGATCGGTCTCGACGGAGGTGGGAACCACAGCCCCTCTTGGGCCATGTGACAGGGGCCCCACAGAGCCATGGCCGACCGACACGACGCGCAGGGGACACGCCTGTCCCTGCGACTGGTGCGGTCCGCCGCACAGGCGAATCAGCGGTCACGTGATCACGGACCACTTGTGGTGTGGATTTTTTCTGTGCCGGTATAACGATCACAGACAGCAAGCTTCTTGAGCTCCCGGGTCACGGTCATGTGATCCGTCGCACCGCTGTCGAGATGCCAATTAGTATCAACCCCATAGGAGTGAGCGACATTGGCAGATCGGTTACCACCGCCGCCACCACCATTACCACCTGCAGGGTTTCGCACATTGTTGTTGTAGCCACGGTCATAGTGCTTCTTGTAGCACCACACACCATGCCCGCTTTTGCAGATTTGGCACCGTTCACGCTGCTGGTCACCATGGTCACCGCCGCGGTCACCACCCTGAGGTGAAGAACCACCAGACTTTCTGCCAGCAGGATTGTCGAGGAAGCGGCCACCCGTGTTGTTGTTGTAGCCACGGTAGCCACCACAGTTGTTGCCGCCCCGGAGCCGCCACGACCACCAACCTTTGCAGCAAGGTTGGCGGTGTAGGCTGCAGTTTGGGCGGCGATCCACGCCTCGGCAGCGAGCAGCAAGGAGAGGAGTGTTGGCCCAGTCCCGACGCCGAGTACTTCCGGCGTCGGCGATACGACTGGTGACAAACGACGACGAACCAAGTTTCTGACCGAACTCGACGAAGTGCTTTACGTCGAGACACACCATAGTGCAAATCTAGCTTGTGCTATCTAGTCTGCTCCTGATCGATTTTCCCACAAGCAACACCAAAATCAGACGTACGTACTCGGCGGCCAGCCGGCCGGAAACAAACACACGCACGTACAAGTATATTTGATAGCCACAGGTACGTATCATACCTGTTACTAGATCATGATTGGCGCGCGTTGCTGCGCCCGTTTATTATTCAATAGAGTGATAGTAATTTTACAAATAGATAGACATGGAAGAACTAATTTCCTATTTTTAGTGAAAGAACTTTTATTCCTATGCTAATATTTATTATTTTATATAGCTATCATCTTGTATATTTTCCGGTCATATTTACCATCCTCTTAGTTCCATGTACAAGTTTTTCCTAGCATCTCATGAATTGGATCATAAATATACAACATAGGCATTTGATGACCATGAATGTGCCAACAGGTGACCGTACAAGGAAAGTGAACAAATGGCATTCCATAAAGCTGATCACTATACTAATCTTGGCAAAGCTTCTCAGCGAAACACGGCGAAATAGTAATAGTGTGACATCCTTACAAAGTGCTAATTTCTCTTAGTTACATATATGTAAGTGACATTGGCAATACAATTAAAGGATAAAGTATCTGATGCAACTAAAGTACATGAGGGAAGCTGCAATGCTCTCAGTGGATGGATGAGCTCCTTCAACAGTTGGTGCATTTGATACTCCCAATGCTTGTGCCCTGTATATTTGTAGAGGAAAAAAGATCAGTGGAAGTACTACACATACATATCCAAAATGCAACCGTGACCTTTCTGTTCAGATCAATACAAATGAAAATTTTGTATAAATAACAGTGCAAGACAATACATATACTATTTGGTGAGAAATGTGGCCCCATTTGGTCATGTACATTACAAACTTAACTATATACAAATTATGCAAAGATGAGCGCACATTATTCTTACCAAGGAAGAAGTTACAGAATCAATGTCAACTTTAGTTTTTTTTAAATCAATGCCAACTTTAGTTGGTTCAGTATATGTACAGAAATCACCGGCAATTACGGTCGCAGCAGCATCGGTCTTGAGTAAAGAATAATATAAATATTTAAGAAAAATAAACCCAGTGATGCTCAACCGATCTGTGGATGAATTTATTTGGCTGACATCTACTCCCTCCGTTCCCAAATGTTTGTCTTTCTAGCCATCTCAAATAGACTACAACATACGGATGTATGTAGACATGTTTTAAAGTGTAGATTCACTCATTTTGCTCCGTATGTAGTCACTTGTTGAAATCTCTAGAAAGACAATTATTTAGAAACGGAGGGAGTAGTAACTACTGTTATTAGCATATACTATCTACATTGCTAAATATATGACGTTTTGGAGTTGAGGTAGTACATAGTTAGACATGGTAAATAATAATGAAGCCATTTGTTGTTACTCATATAATTGGAATCACATTTAATAATAGTTCTTTACTTGAGCAAAGGTTAAATGCAAATTATATAAAAAATTCTTAACAGCCTTCATCATCCGCGCTGGTTCCACAACATTTTACAAACATCTATGCTAATTTCTTCAAATACGACTAAGATAATCAACTTAGAAGTGAGGCTGTGAGAGGCATGGTTCACCTCAATCGTCCAACATGAGGAAGCCAGGAAGGCGACCACAATCTGGTTGCAGGCTCATAGTGAAGCACCAGTCACCATGGTGAGTTGTAGCACAAGAGCAGCTGCAGTTACCTATCCAAACAAATTTCATACTATATATTGAATTAATCATAGAAAGTTATTTTAATCGTCCTGGCCCAACAGAAATTCATATAGTTTACGTGTCAAAATGGCACACGGCATATGGTAGAAGACACTATGTTACATGGCAATACGTGGATCATCATCTCCCTCACATTTGTTTGTAACACTGAAAAACAAATGTATATGATTAGCAGTGAGCCAATGACAAGAAATTTATACACACCTAATAATTTTAGGTGGCCATAAGCGCAATAACTAAAGATATGTAATGTATGTGTGCCACTGGAGAAAACACATCCTTACATGCACGGTTAGTACACACATTATAAGGCAAAGATATACTTGTGCACTTAAATTACTGTCGTGCTCTTATCTTAGAATACCATGTGGTTCTGTCAAACTTTCTATATGCTCACAGTGAATTTGCAAAGATAATCCTATGAAACGTCTTAAATTTGATTGCATGGTAATTTTACCATTCAATTTTCACATACAGTAATGTTTTACTTACATATCTAACATGGCCAGGATCAAATATGCCAAAAGCAACACCCACTGCCTTGTGAGTGACTTGTAAAGTGGTGCAGAACCTAATTAGTACTCCACTGTCTATAAGCACAAGAAGTGCCAAAAGCAACATCCACTGTCTATAAGCAGGTTTGTCTATTAGGAATATATGGCATTAACTGTAGTTACCGTTAACTTGGCCTTATAGACAAACCTGCTTATAATCTCCTAAAGAAAATCATTGTTTTGTGTTTGTAGTGGCGCCTCGGATTTCACTGACATATATCAGCAACCCAAGAAGTCAACACTTTCAGAAAGTACAACTTTGAAAGTTACGATCCTAACCTGCATATTGATAGTACAATGTAAATAGCTACTGTGCATGTAACAGCTTCAATCATATACATGGAACCCAGAATTTACCTTCTATGTGTCATGTCAACTAATGGAAACAGGAGAAGGATAAATTCAGGGAAGATCAATAAAAATGCGGCCAAATCCTGTCAACCAGTGAAAAATCATGAAGTTAATAATTGCTTCAAATGGAAAATGTATAACAAATAGAACGACCTTAATTTAACAACAAAAAACATGATGCGATGAGCAATAAATCTGTACCTGTAGAGGCGCTAGCAGAGGAGATCCAAAAGAGGGGATTTTCAAAGGAGGGGAGATTGGCAGAATTTAGACAACGAAGGAGATCAGAGCTGAGGAGAAAGACAGACGCACCTGCTCAACGCGCTCCATGGGCGTCAACTCAGGCTGCCGCCCTACGCGTGCGTCCCCGCCGTCGTCGATGCCGACCAGTGGGCGCAGGTCCAGTGGCCCGTCCGCCCGCCCCCGCGCCCCAGACTCACCGAATTGAACCCCCTCCGCAACCCCGCATGCACAAATCCCCTCCCTCACTCCCCAGCCTGGCCAGTTCCTCTGTACCGAGCGAAGAGATTTTTTCTACGGAGACGAAAGGCTAGGGTTGCCATGGGGCGCGGTGCAGAGGGGCAGAGGAGATCGTCGCCGGGTTCCGACTGTTAGTGAGCGAGCAAGAGGAGGGAAGGGCGCCGCTGCTTGAGATGGGATCCCTTCAGCGGCGGCGGTGTCGGGGAAGGGGACGAGGCGTTGCGAGAATGGGCTGGAAGCCTGCAATGCGTAATGGGTGGAGGCCCAGTTAACCACAGACTTCAGATTTTTCTGCCGGAGTAGCTACCCTTAAGGACGAGTGGCCCAATTCGCAAAGTTCAGTCGATCGAACGGCCAGAAATGTCCGTACGGCGAGATCTAAAGGCCAAAATCGTTGATGGCTTGAGAAGGCTGGAAAAGTGCTTAGTTTTAATGTATCTAAATTTCTTTATTGCTTTAAATGTGTTGTTGGCCACTAGGGAGGTGATTTTCTTCCTTCGATCTCAGCCGGCCAGGGCGTTGGCCCCCTCTCCCTTCAGCTGCTCCAGCGGCAGGAGGGAGGGGGGACCCCGTTCCTCCGCTTTGTACTTAGGTTTTGGATTTGTAGGTCATGGTGCGTCATTGGGGTGGTGGGAGTGGCGCCCAGACGAATAAATCTGCCTCAGCTTCACTCCCACACCGGCGGTGTCATTCATGGCAGCGGCTCGGAGTTGATGGCATCGTGTGTTTGCCGATCCTTCAGATCGGCTGTGCTAGGGTTCATGGATGGTGACGGCGAGGCGGCGGCGGCAACTCCATCAGGTGTGTCTCTCCTTCTGCTATGTCCCCGTTGCTGTGGCGTTGTCTCCGACGTCATGGTGGAGCAGGGAGGTTTTATCGTCCAGGAGTACGCGCAGACGGTTGTCCGCGCAAGTGACAGCTGGAAGATGGTGCATCCCGTGCTAGGTTTGTGGTTGGTGGCTGACAGTTCTGGTTTCCTCCTTCGACGTCGTTGTCATGCGAGGGTGTCAGATCTAGAGTTCGATGGCGTGTTCGGGGACATGTTCCCCCAGTCTGATTCTTTCAAAGGCAATGATTTTGCTTCTGGCAAACTATTTTCGATGTCCGTAAAGCTGCTGATCAGCGATGGAGCCGCGTCGAGCTCGAGTGAAGAGGTGATCTATTTTCTTCCCCTTTGGTGGCCGCTTCGGTGGTGTCGAAGGAGAGGAACAGGCGCTGGTATTTTGCATAGGATTATCCTATCCTTTCAGTCTTGTAATCTTGGTGCTTACGTGTCTTGTAACCGAACCTTTATTTTATAAATGAGACACGTATTACCATGAAAAAAAGAACTCACAAATATATATATAGCAGCTAGGCTAGTAGTACCGAACCGACTAGCAACTAATCCTACTCGGTAACGTATTCCACTCATAGTCTGTTACGTTGAATGCTGAGTACACCGGCACTCCGTCGTGTTTAACTCCAATAATCACCCCTCTAAACATGACGTCGTTATATGACAAATCCGACGCTGATTCTGCTCCGCAGCATCAAGAACTTCTCTCGATCCAAAGCCTTGATTAGCATTTCCGCCATCTGATCATTGGTGTGTTTGTAGTTGACCTCCGTCCTCCCTTCTTCCGAGCAGTCCTTTATATAGTGATATATCGTATCAATGTGCTTGCTCCTATCATGCCGCACTGGATCCTCGCATAGAAAAGTTGTCGACTCACTGTCAACATTGAGCACCACCGCTTCCGAATCTCGATTCACGAGATCACAGTGTAGCCTCCCTAGCCACACACCTTGACACTCTGCTTCACTTGAAGTCGATGTTACCACTTCCTGCTTTCGTGATAGCCAACTTACTATGCTTCCATCAAGGAAACATGCCACGTCTGAGGTACTCTTATGGTCGTCAACAATTCCTTCCTTGTCACTATCACTGTAGCCTAGTAGTTCCATCATCTCCTTCTTCTTCAGCTCAAGACGAGGTTCCATTGAAGCATTAATTGGATTGCAATATTTCATGCCACAGTTTTTAAGTACCTTTCGTGTGTATGTCTTCTGGCATAGTGTGATCCCCTCCGGCTTTTGATGTTCCTCCATCCTGAGATAGTAACTCGATAGGCCGAGATCATCCATCTTGAAAAGCTCCTTCGGTTGTAGCTTGAATTTTGCAACCACCTCTTCAGTCCTCACGCCGAGTACTTCTGACGATGGTGACACGACCGCAGACGAACGACGATGACAGATAAAGCTCACTGACGAACTCAATGAATTACCTTTACGCCGAGACGCACTGCAGTACAAAGCTAGCCTTCTCCTATAGCAATCGATCTATCCTGGTTTTGTATGTACTAGCAGTACTAGCACTTGTCGCCGGGACAGAACACGAACGTACCTACAAACTCTGATCGATCTTTGCTTTGATCGACTGGACCACAACTAGATTCGCACAAAGACTCGATTGTTTGATGGCCACAGGCTCCTGTCGAGCCTGTTGACTTTGTATTGATTTTCCCACGGTACAAAGTTACAAGGGGTGGTTACATATATATACTAGTAACTTTTTAAAGAAAAGGCAATACGCCCGACTTTATAAATAAAGCCACCAGGTATAATATCACAACCAACATCCAACAGCCAAGCCAACAGGGTAGCAACCATCAGACGGAAGTTTAGCATACATGGCTAACGAGCCGATCATGGCACGTAGGCCAGCAAACAAAATACAGGATAAAAGGCAACAGAACTAAGGCGCCGACCGAATCCGCTGCATCAGGGAGGAAGCCGTGGACTGAATCTTGGATGTCATAGCATCGAAAGCCTCGAGGTCCGCCTCCTTAATCAATAATCTCCACTTCTGCGGGAATACACCAGTTTTAAATAAGCAACTCATAGGATTAGCCGGGAAGGAAAGCTCAATGGTAAATTTGTTGCGAATAGTCCACAGCGACCAACAGATCGCCGCAAACCCCACCCAGGAAATCCTTTTAGAGGAGCCAGATAAGCCGTTGGAAAGCCGCCTCAAGTCCACGAAGGACGACGGGTTCCAGTTCAGTTGCAACCAAAATCGAATACAGCTCCACACGAATTTAGCCAGAGAACAATGAAAGAAAATATGGTCAGTGTTTTCGATGGCCCCACATAAAGCACATCTGCCAGAGCCCAGGCCATTCCTTTTCCGAATTTGATCCGCCGCGGGAAGTTTCCCACGGAAAGCTTGCCACAAGAAAATCTTGATCTTATGGGGGATACGATCTCTCCAAATGCAATTGAATTTAGACGTGGGAGAGCCAGAGATAATTTTAGCATAGACCGACTTGACCGAAAAGCGACCAGAAGAAGAATGGGGCCAGATGAGTGAGTCCTCTTCCTCCGAGAGCATGGGGAAGCAAGCAGTAAGGCGATGCCAGTCTTCCAACTCTATAGGAGAGAGCGTCCTGCGACGGTTTAGGTCCCAGTTATTTAGGGAGAGCTCGAAGATAGAGATCTCCGGATTATGGCAGTAAGAAAAGAGAGCCGGGAAAGCCACTACGAGGGTGGACTCCACGTACCACCAGTCTAACCAGAAACGAGTAGACTTACCATCTCTAACTACAAATTTGACAAGAGACTGAAAAATCGGTCGCACTTTAACGAGCTGGCGCCAAATTGGGAGCCACCAGCAGGCGAAGCAAACATGGGGCTCGAGCCTGGAAAGTACTTAGCCTTGAGGATGGTTAGCCAAAGAGGGCTCTCAACAGAAAACATGATTTTCCACCACCACTTTAAGATGAGGCATTTATTCATGACAGACGTATTAATAATGCCTAACCCCCCAGGTTTTTGGGTCTGCAAATGAGTTTTCATTTCACCATCCTGTATTTGTGTTTATTATCAGCCGAATTCCAATAAAAGGCACTCCTGTGCTTGTCGAAGCCAACATGGATCCCTCCAAAGAGAAGATAGAATCCCATCAGGAACATTGGGAGGGAAGAGAGGCAAGCATTGGTAAGGGCAACCTTGCCCGCTTGGGTATTGTACCGACCTCTCCAAGGTAAGACCCGATTTCCCACCTTAGTGACAGCCGGAGCAAAGTCTCTAGCCAAGAGTTTGAGGGGAGAGATCGGGAGGCCAAGGTATTTGAAAGGAAAGGATCCTAGAGAGCAGTTAAGGAGGTGAGCAACTCTTTGGGCCTCAACGTCCGAGACCCCGGTAACAATGACTTCACTCTTGGCGAAATTGATTTTGAAACCAAACAGCGCTTCGAAGCAGAGGAGCAAGAATTTCAGGTGGGTAATGCACTCCTCATTTAACTCAAACATAATGATGGTATCGTCCGCATATTGTAGGTGGGAAATGCCGTTAGGAACAAGGTGACAACTGCCAGGAGTAATGTGCCCTGCTGTGACAACCCTAGTTAGAATATGAGATAGTGCATCCGCGACAAAGTTGAAGAGAAGAGGAGAAGCAGGGTCGCCTTGTTGGGGAACGTTGCAGAAAATTAAAATTTTTCCTACGGTTTCACCAAGATCCATATATGAGTTCATCTAAGCAACGAGTCAAGGGAGTGAGTTTGCATCTACATACCACTTGTAGATCGTAAAGCGGAAGCTTTCGAGGGATGGTGATGATGGAGTCGTTTTCGGACCACCGATGACCAAGTGCTGAACGGACAGCACCTCTGCGCTCAACACACGTGACGGATGACGGGCAACGTCTCCTCCGCCTTGATCCAGCAAGCAGGAAGGAGAGGTTGAGGAAGATGGCTCCAGCAGCAGACGACGGCGGCGTGATGATGATGGAGTCACAGCCTCAGCAGGCTTCGCCAAGCTCACGCGGAGGAGGAGAGGTGTTGGGAGGGAGGGCTGCGCCTGTTGTCTCGCAGCCCTCCCTCACCCCTCTATTTATAGGGGAAGGAAGGAGGGGGCGGCCCCTCTAGATGCATCTAGAGGGGGGCGGCGGCCAAGGGAGGGGCTTGCCCCCAAGCAAGGGGCAACCCCTTAGGGTTCCCTCAACCCTAGGCGCATGGGCCCAAGGGAGGGTTGCGCCCAGCCCACCAGGCTGGCTGCCTCCCACGCAGCCCAGTGGCCCCCGGGGGTGGCCCTCCCGGTGGTCCTCCGGAACCTTCCTGGCCCCTCCACAATACCGATATGACCCGAACTTTTCCAAAGGTCCGCTTGACAACTTCCCATATATAAATCTTTACCTCCGGACCCTTCCGAACTCCTCGTGACGTCCGGGATCTCATCCGGACTCAACAACATTCGCTAATCACATACAAGTCTTCCTAGTAACCCTAGCGCCACCGAACCTTATGTGTAGACCCTACGGGTTCGGAGACATGCGCATATGACCGAGACGCCTCAGTCAATAACCAACAGCGGGATCTGGATACCCATGTTGGCTCCTACATGCTCCTCGATGATGTCATCGGATGAACCACGATGTCGAGGATTCAAGCAACCCGATACTATTCCCTTTGTCGACGGTATGTTACTTGCCCGAGACTCGATCGTCGGTATCCCAATACCTCGCTCAGTCTCGTTACGCAAGTCACTTTACTCGCATCAGTAATGCATGATCCCGTGACCGACACTTGGTCACTTTGAGCTCATTATGATGATGCACTACCGAGTGGGCCCAAGGATACCTCTCCGTAATACGGAGTGACAAATCCTGCCTCGATCCGTGTCAACCCAATGACACTTTCGGAGATACCGTAATGCACCTTTATAGTCACCCAGCCATTCGCCAGTGACGCTTGGTACACCCAAAGCACTCCTACGGTATCCGGGAGTTACACGATCTCACGGTCTAAGGAAGAGATACTTGACATTGGAAAAGCTCTAGCAAAACGAACTACACGATCTTTGTGCTATGCTTAGGATTGTCTTGTCCATCACGCCATTCTCCTAATGACGTGATCCCGTTGTCAATGACATCGATGTCCATAGTCGAAACCATGACTATCTGTTGACCAACGAGCTAGTCAACTAGAGGCTTACTAGAGACGATTGTAGTCTATGTATTCACACGTGTATTACGATTTCCGGATGATACAGCTTATAGCATGAATAAAAGACAATTATCATGAACAAGGAAATATAATAATAATGCTTTTATTATTGCCTCTAGGGCATATTTCCAACAGTCTCCCACTTGCACTAGAGTCAATAATCTAGTTACATTGTGATGAATAGAACACCCATAGAGTTCGGTGTTGATCATGTTTTGCTCATGGAAGAGGTTTAGTCAACGGATCTGCGACATTCAGATCCGTATGCACTTTGCAAATTTCTATGTCTCCATCTTGAACATTTTCACGGATGGAGTTGAAGCGACGCTTGATGTGCCTGGTCTTCTTGTGAAACCTGGGCTCCTTGGCAAGGGCAATAGCTCCAAGTGTTGTCACTGAAGAGTTTGATCGCCCCGACGCATTGGGTATGACTCCTAGGTCGGTGATGAACTCCTTCACCCAAATTGCTTCATGCGCTGCCTCCGAGGCTGCCAGTACTCCGCTTCACATGTAGATCCCGCCACGACGCTCGCCTTGCAGCTGCACCAGCCATCGCTCCACCATTCAACATATACACGTATCCGGTTTGTGACTTAGAGTCATTCAGATCTGTGTCGAAGCTAGCGCCGACGTAACCCTTTACGACGAGCTCTTCGTCACCTCCATAAACGAAAACATGTCCTTCGTCCTTTTCGTGTACATCAGGATATTCTTGACCGCTGTCCAGTGTTCCTTGCGGGATTACTTTGGTACCTTTCTACCAAACTTACGGCAAGGTTTACATCAGGTCTGGTACACAGCATGGCATACATAATAGATCCTATGGCTGAAGCATAGGGATGACACTCATCTCTTCTTTATCTTTTGCCGTGGTCGGGCATCGAGCCGAGCTCAATCTCACACCTTGCAATACAGGCAAGAACCCTTCT
Source organism: Aegilops longissima (assembly GCA_021605205.1). Lineage (NCBI taxonomy): Eukaryota > Viridiplantae > Streptophyta > Magnoliopsida > Poales > Poaceae > Aegilops > Aegilops longissima. The sequence goes on from CM038680.1 coordinate 34,982,567, forward strand.
TGACTGATCCATTTTGAACTTCTTCAAAATCTTATCAAGGTATGTGCTTTGTGAAGACCTATGAGGCGTCTCGATCTATCTCTATAGATCTTGATGCCTAATATATAAGCAGCTTCTCCAAGGTCCTTCATTGAAAACACTTATTCAAGTAGGCCTTAATGTTGTCCAAGAATTCTATATCATTTCCCATCAAAAGTATGTCATCTACATATAATATGAGAAATGCTACAGAGATCCCACTCACTTTCTTGTAAACGCAGCTTCTCCATAAGTCTCAGATAAACCCAAACGCTTTGATCATCTCATCAAAGCGAATGTTCCAACTCGAGATGCTTGCACCAGCCCATAAATGGATCGCTGGAGCTTGCATACTTTGTCAAGATTCTTAGGATCGACAAAACCTTCCGGCTGCATCATATACAGCTCTTCCTTAAGATAACCGTTAAGGAACGCTGTTTTGACGTCCATCCGCCATATCTCATAATCTTAGTATGCGGCAATTGCTAACATGATTCGGACGGACTTAAGCTTCGCCACGGAGAGAAAGTCTCATCGTAGTCAATCCCTTGAACTTGCCGATAACCCTTAGCGACAAGTCGAGCTTTATAGATGGTGACATTACCATCCGCGTCCGCCTTCTTCTTAAAGATCCATTTGTTTTCTATCACTCGCCGATCATCGGGCAAGTCACCAAAGTCCATACTTTGTTTTCATACATGGATTCTATCTCGGACTTCATGGCTTCAAGCCATTTGTTGGAATCTGGGCCCGCCATCGCTTCTTCATAGTTCAAGGTTCACCGTTGTCTAACAACATGATTTTCGTGACAGGGTTGCCGCACCACTCAGTGCGGAACGTGTCCTTGTGGACCTACGAAGTTCAAGAGCAACTTGATCCAAGTACCTTGATCATCATCATTATTTTCCTCTTCACAGGTGTAGGCATCACAGAACATTTTCCGAGCTGCAATACTTTCCCGCTCAAGAGGTAGTACTTCATCGAGTTCTACTTTCCTCCCACTTACTTCTTTCGAGAGAAACTCCTTTTCCGTAAAGGATCCGTTCTTGGCAACAAAGATCTTGCCCTCGGATCTTAAGTAGAAGGTATACCCTATGGTTTCCTTAGGGTATCCTATGAAGACGCATTTTTCCGACTTGGGTTCGAGCTTTTCAGGTTGAAGTTTCTTGACATAACCATCGCATCCCCAAACTTTTAGAAACGACAGCTTAGGTTTCTTCCCAAACCATAGTTCGTACGGTGTCGTCTCAACGGATTTAGACGGTGCCCTATTTAAAGTGAATGTAGCTGTCTCTAGAGCGATCCCCAAAATGATAGCGGTAAATCGGTAAGAGACATCATAGATCGCACCATATCCAATAGAGTGCGACACGACGCTCGGACACACCGTTCTGTTGAGGTGTTCCAGCGGCGTGAGTTGTGAAAAGATTCCACATTTTCTTAAGTGTGTACCAAATTCGTGACTTAAATATTCTCCTCCACGATCCGATCGTAAGAATTTTATCTTTCGGTCACGTTGATTCTCTACTTCATTCTGAAATTCCTTGAACTTTTCAAAGGTCTCGACTTGTGTTTCATCAAGTAGACATACCCATATCTACTCAAGTCATCTGTGAGAGTGAGAACATAACGATATCCTCCATGAGCCTCATCACTCATTGGACCGCATACATCGGTATGTATGATTTCCAACAAGTTGGTTGCTCGCCCATTGTTCCGAGAACGGAGTCTTGGTCATCTTGCCCATGAGGCATGGTTCGCATGTGTCAAATGATTCATAATCTAGAGACTCCAAAAGTCCATCAAGATGGAGCTTCTTCATGCGCTTGACACCAATGTGACCAAGGCGGTAGTGCCACAAGTATGTGAGACTATCGTTATCAACTTTACATCTTTTGGTATTCACGCTATGAACATGTGTAACATTACGCCGAGATTCATTAAGAATAAACCATTGACCATCGGAGCATGACCATAATACATATCTCTCATATAAATAGAACAACCATTATTCTCGGATTTAAATGAGTAGCCATCTCGCATTAAACGAGATCCGGATACAATGTTCATGCTCAAACTTGGCACCAAATAACAATCATTAAGGTTCAAAACTAATCCCGTAGGTAAATGTAGAGGTAGCGTGCGACGGCGATCACATCGACTCTGAACCATTCCCGACGCATCATCACCTCGCCATTTGCCGCCTCCGCTTATTCCGCAGCTCCTGCTGTGAGTTACAAATATGAGCAACGGCACCGTATCAAATACCCAGGAGTTACTACGAGTAATGGTAAGGTACACATCAATTACATGTATATCAAATATACCTTTGGTGTTGCCGGCCTTCTTATCCGCTAAGTATTTGGGGCAGTTCCGCTTCGAGGACCCTTCCCTTGCAATAAAAGCACTCGGTCTCGTGCTTGGGTCCATTCTTTGACTTCTTCCGGCAACTTGCTTACAGGCACGGCAACCTCCTTGCCGTCCTTCTTGAAGTTCTTCTTGCCCTTGCCCTTCTTAAACTTAGTGGTCTTATTGACCATCAACACTTGATGTTCTTTCTTGATTTCAACCTCTGCGACTTCAGATAGAGAATACTTCAGAATGGTCTTTACCATCCCTGCATATTGTAGTTCATCACAAAGCTCTTGTAGCTTGGTGGGAGCGAATGAAGGATTCTGTCAATGACCGCCTCATCGTGGAGGTTAATATTCAGGCTGGGTCATACGGTTGTGCAACCCGCACATCTTGAGTATGTGCTCACCGACGTAACTATTTTCCTCCATCTTACAACTATAGAACTTGTCGGAGATGTCATATCTCTCGACCTGGGCGTGAGCTTGGAAAACTAGTTTCAGCTCTTCAACATCTCATATGCTCCGTGATGCTCAAAACGCTTTTGGAACCCCAGTTCTAAGTCAGTAAAGCACGCCGACTTGAACGAGGGAGTAATCATCAAGACGAGACTGCCAAGCATTCATAATGTCTTGATTCTCCGGGACGGAGCGTCACCTAGCGGTCCTTCTAGGACATATTGTTTCTGGCAGCTATGAGGATGATCTCAAGTTCCGACCCAGTCCGTATAGTTGCTGCCGTCATCTTTCAGCTTGGTTTTCTCTAGGAACGCGTTGAAGTTCAAGTTGACATGAGCGTTGGCCATTTGATCTACAAGACATATTATGCAAAAGTTTTAGACTAAGTTCATGATAATTAAGTTTATATAATCAAATTATTCAAATGAACTCCCACTCAGATTAGACATCCCTCTAGTCATCTAAGTGTTACACGATCCGAGTCGACTAGGTCGTGTCCGATCATCACGTGAGACGGACTAGTCATCGTCGGTGAACATTCTCATGTTGATCGTATCTTCCATACGACTCGTGTTCGACCTTTCGGTCTCCGTGTTCCGAGGCCATGTCTGTACATGCTAGGCTCGTCAAGTTAACCCTAAGTGTTTTGCATGTGTAAAACTGTCTTACACCGTTGTATGTGAGCGTGAGGATCGATCACACCCGATCATCACGTGGTGCTTCAAACGATTTAACTTTAGCAACGGTGCACGCTTAGGGAGAACACCTCTTGATATTTTGTAAGGGATCTTCTTATTTACTACCGTCGTTCTAAGTAAAAAAGATGCATATAACATAATAAACATCACATGCAATTATATAGTAGTGACATGATATGGCCAATATCATATAGCTCCATTGATCTCCATCTTCGGGCTCCATGATCATCTTGTCACCGCATGACACCATGATCTCCATCATCATGATCTCCATCATTGTGCCTCCATGAAGTTGTCACGCCAACGACTACTTCTACTTCTATGGCTAACGCGTTTAGCAATAAAGTAAAGTAAGTTACATGGCGTTCTTCAATGACTCGCAGGTCATACAAAATAAAGACAACTCCTATGGCTCCTGCCGTTGTCATACTCATTGACATGCAAGTCGTGATTCCTATTACAAGAACATGATCTCATACATCACAATATGTCATTCATCATTCATCACAACTTGGCCATATCACATCACATGTCAATTGCTGCAAAAACAAGTTAGACGTCCTCTAATTGTTGTTGCATCTTTACGTGGCTGCAATTGGGTTCTAGCAAGAACGTTTTCTTACCTACGAATAACCACAACGTGATCTTGTCAACTTCTATTTACCCTTCATAAGGACCCTTTTCATCGAATCCGCTCCAACTAAAGTGGGAGAGACAGACACCCGCCAGCCACCTTATGCAACTAGTGCATGTTAGTCGGTGGAACCGGTCTCACGTAAGCGTACGTGTAAGGTTGGTCCGGGCCGCTTCATCCCACAATACCGCGGAAGCAAGATAAGACTAGTAGCGGCAAGCAAGTTGACAAGTTCTACGCCCACAACAAAATTGTGTTCTACTCGTGCAATAGAGAACTACGATAGACCTAGCTCATGATGCCACTTGTTGGGGAACTTTGCAGAAAATTAAATTTTTCCTACGGTTTCACCAAGATCCATCTATGAGTTCATCTAAGCAACGAGTCAAGGGAGTGATTTTGCATCTACATACCACTTGTAGATCGCGTGCAAGAAGCTTTCGAGGATGGTGATGATGGAGTCGTACTCGGACCACCGATGACCAAGTGCTGAACGGACAGCACCTCCGCGTTCAACACACGTGCAGTGCGGGCAACGCCTCCTCCGCCTTGATCCAGCAAGGAGGAAGGAGAGGTTGAGGAAGATGGCTCCAGCAGCAGCACGACGGCGTGATGATGATGGAGTCACAGCCTCGGCAGGGCTTCGCAAAGCTCACGCGGAGGAGGAGAGGTGTTGGGGAGGGAGGCCGCACCTTCAAGTTGTCTGCAGCCCTCCCTCACCCCTCTATTTATAGGGAAGGAAGGAGGGCGGCCCCTCTAGATGCATCTAGAGGGGGGGCGACGAGGGAGGGGGCTTGCCCCCAAGCAAGGGCGCCTTAGGATTCCCTCAACCCTAGGCGCATGGGCCCAAGGGAGGGTTGCGCCCAGCCCACTGAGGCTGGCTGCCTCCCACGCAGCCCAAGTGGCCCCCGGAGGGGTGGCCCCTCCCGTGGTCCTCCAAACCTTCCGGTGGCCCTCCACAATACCGATCGACCAAACTTTTCCGGTGTCCGCTTGACAACTTCCCATATATAAATCTTTACCTCCGGACCCTTCCGAACTCCTCGTGACGTCCGGGATCTCATCCGGACTCAACAACATTCGTAATCACATACAAGTCTTCCTAGTAACCCTAGCGCCACCGAACCTTATGTGTAGACCCTACGGGTTCGGAGACATGCGACATGACCGAGACGCTCTCGGTCAATAACCAACAGCGGATCTGGATACCCATGTTGGCTCCTACATGCTCCTCGATGATGTCATCGGATGAACCACGATGTCGAGGATTCAAGCAACCCGTATACTATTCCCTTTGTCGACGGTATGTTACTTGCGAGACTCGATCGTCGGTATCCCAATACCTCGCTCAGTCTCGTTACCGCAAGTCACTTTACTCGTGCCGTAATGCATGATCCCGTGACCGCACACTTGGTCACTTTGAGCTCATTATGATGATGCACTACCGAGTGGGCCCAGTGATACCTCTCCGTAATACGGAGTGACAAATCCTGTCTCGATCCGTGTCAACCCAATGACACTTTCGGAGATACCGTAATGCACCTTTATAGTCACCCATTCGCCAGGACGTTTGGTACACCCAAAGCACTCCTACGGTATCCGGAGTTACACGATCTCATGGTCTAAGGAAGAGATACTTGACATTGGAAAAGCTCTAGCAAAACGAACTACACGATCTTTGTGCTATGCTTAGGATTGGGTCTTGTCCATCACGCCATTCTCCTAATGACGTGATCCCGCTTGTCAATGACATCGATGTCCATAGTCGAAACCATGACTATCTGTTGACCAACAAGCTAGTCAACTAGAGGCTTACTAGGGACGTATTGTAGTCTATGTATTCACACGTGTATTACAATTTCCGGATGATACAGTTATAGCATGAATAAAAGACAATTATCATGAACAAGGAAATATAATAATAATGCTTTTATTATTGCCTCTAGGGCATATTTCCAACACGCCTTGCCTGAGGCCCCTACCGTTGGCGAAGAAGTGGCTAACCTTACCATTGACCGAAACTGCAGTGTGGCCACCCGTGACCAACTGCATAAGCCTATGTACTACCGCACCATCAAACCCTTTGGCTATTAGCACTTGGCGGAGGAATTTCCAACTGACCAAATCGTAAGCTTTTTTCAAAGTCCAGTTTCATGATCACCGCTTTGGAGCCACAGGCTCGCAGATCATGAACTATCTCATGAAGACAGAGAATACCATCCAGAATGAACCTGCCCTTAATGAAAGCTTTTTGGAACGGGCTAAGGGAGCGGTGGGCAATGAGGGATATCCTAGTGGCAAAGCCTTTAGCCGGAAGCTTCGCGAAGTTATTGATCAAGGCTATAGGCCTGAACTGAGTAATCAAGTCAGCCCCTTTGACTTTAGGAATAAGAGTAAGCACAGCATAGTTTAGACGAGAAATATCAACGGTCCCCAGCCAGAAGCCTTGAATGATAGCATGGACACGATCCCGTAGCTAAGGCCAGAATTGCCTAAAGAAGGGAATGGAGAAACCATCAGGTCCTGAAGCCGCATTTGAATTGGTTGTGCGTATCGTATCGAAAATCTCCTCATCATAAGGGGGAATTAGCAAGGCGTCGTTATCCTCACTCAAAACCTGATCCTGAGAGGCCCAGAAAGAATTGGCCAATCTAAAGCCTACCTCAGGCTTAGCAGAGAGCAGAGAGGAGAAGAAGTTAACCACATGTGACATAATCTGGGAGGGATCAGAGACCCTAACGTTATTAATAAGCAGGCTGTCGATCATGCAACAGGGACGCCTGCCGTTGGCTATGGCGAAGAAGTACGAAGTAGGGAAATCACCCTTTAGAGTCTAGTTAATGGTGCCCCTTTGCTTCCAATAAACTTCTTCTTGCCGGTGCAAGGCCAACAAGGCCTCTTCTAAATCGTACCTGGTCTGCCATTCAGAGCGAGAGAGGCCAGAGCCATCCGCGCGAGCGTCCAAGGACCCAATTTGAGTAGCGATCCGAGCCTTGTCGCGCCTTGACTCGGCAGCATGGTTCATAGCCCACCCTCACAAAAATTTACGAAGGAAATAGGAAAATTGGTGCCAGTCGTCCATCGGACCAAAAGAACGCCGAGTCAAAGAAAGGAAAGAAGAGATCTTATTCGCAATCAGGTCAGCAAAGCCATCAACCAGGAGCCAAGACGCATCAAACTGAAAACGCAAAGAAGAAACAGAGTGAATCCCATCGTCAAGAATCAAGGGCGCGTGGTTAGATCCCACGATGGGCAAGGCTCGCAGGGAGGCCCGAGGGAGCAGAGCGTCCCACCTAGGGCAAATAAAAACACTATCAAGAACAGAGCAGATGGGAGCCGTTTGATGATTCGTCCAGGTGTAACGGGCACCAACCCTAGGAATTTTGCGAATAGCAGAGTCCCTGATAAAAGCGTTGAATGCATCAGCGAGCGTCCAAGAAAAGTTAGACGAATTTTTATCCAGAGGGGAATGCATCAGGTTAAAGTCACAACCAATAAGCAGAGGGAGGTCACAAGACTATCTTATTCAGAATTTCATCCAAGAAGATATGAGAAAGAGAGTGGTCAGCCGGACCGTAGACCACCATAACTTCCAAGAGAACATTGAGGGAGCAGTGAGAAACAACAGTACTAGCCAAAAAATACCATAATCAAAGGCGACAAAGTCGAACATATCTCTTTTAGTGCCGAGAAGAATTCCACCCGAGTGACCCGAGGAAGGCAAATGATTCCAATCAAACCTATCAATCCCAGCCACTGCAGAGAGTTCATTTGAGGAGAAGGAAGGTTTAAGCATTTCAACAAGGCCAATGATATCTATGTTCTCAGAGCGGATAAGATCTTTAAGTTGGTCCCTGCGCCCCCTAGCGCCAAAACCCCTAATATTCCAAAATAAGGCCTTCATCGGAGAGAGAGGTTTTTAATGCGAAGACTCGACCTGCTAGGGGCAATGCAAGGTTTAGAGTGTTTGCCAGCCCCGCGCCGAAGCGCAGGGGAGGAGCCTGATCCCTTTCAGGTCCCCCCTCGACCCCACCAGCCACAACCAGTGAGGCGTCAGCCCTAGACGCGACCTCCTTAGCCCTAGCAATATCAGGATGTGCCACTTCATTAGCCTGGATAATATCCAATAACGAGGAGGGAGACCCAAAACTGGGATCACAAGAAATACCTACGTCCTATAAGATACGCAAAAGACGAGCATTGGAATGCGACTGAAGAACTAGACGAACAGGAGAAGAAGCAGGAATGGGGGGAGTTGGAGAGCCTTGGGGAGTACCTGAGGGAGGCAGATCCCTAGCCGTAGCGCGTCGCGCCGCCCGATCAGCCACCCGCTTGCCGCTGTTGGAAATGCGCCCGCTCTTGCGGGCCGTGGAAGTAGGAGAGCGCACCAGCGCGGGACGGGCGCGACCCGAAGAAGCCGCCGCTGACGAGGGGCTCGAGGCCGCGCCCAAATCAGCATCAATCCTGCGGCAAAGCCCCACCGCAGACTGCTTGGAATCACCAGAGGCCCTGCTGCGCGCTGAGAACTTCTTGATGGAGGATTTCTTCTTCTTTCTCTTGGTCACCGGGCCGGTCGGGGGGAGGTCTTCAATGCCAGAGAGGGACGGGGAGGCGTGGTGGGCTGGGATGTTGGAATAAACACCAGAGAAGGGGTGCCCCTCGCTCCCCCAGAAGCCGCAGCCCCCCCACCAACGCCATCCAACGCGTCCTTGTTCCCGCCCCCCACCGGAGCATTTTCCTTGACCAGATCGTGATCCTCAGAAGTCAGCCCATCCCATTCAGATTGGGTGAAGTAATGCTCATTGCCATGGTTAGAATCATCCGGGAGGCCATCACCGTCCTTGTCCTTGTCGCTGTCGCCCGAGGAAGGCTGGGGTGGTGGAGGCGAGGGCGAAATCGGAGCCGCATCACCCTCCACCCGAACCCTGAGACGGAAACCACCAGTAGAGGGGAAGACATCAACAGAGCCACGGATGCAGAGAGGGTCAACGCTCCACACCCGCATTCTGACAGGGCCCATGACACAAAGAGACTCCGGATCGACTTCGATAGGTTTGCCAATCAGAACACCGAAAGCCATGAGGAAGGTGGTGGAGTCCTAGTCCGAGCCGGCTAGGAGACGGAGACGTGTTTAACTCCAACAATTACCCCCCTACACACGACGTCATTACGTCATAGCTCTGACGCCGTTCCTTCTTTGAATCTTCGAAAACTTCTCTCGATCCAAAGCCTTGGCTAGAATGTCCGCCAGTTGATTATCGGTGTGACTGTAGTTAACCTCCGTCTTACCTTCTTCCACGCAGTCCTTTATGTAGTGATACACCATATCAATGTGCTTGCTCCTTTCACGCCGCACTGGATCCTCGTGTAGAAAATTCGTTGACAGGGATCTCGATTCATGAGATCACCGTGTAGCCTCCCTAGCCACATGCCTTGACACTCTGCTTCATTTGAAGTCGATGTCACCACTTTCTGCTTTCGTGATAGCCAGCTTACTATGTTTCCACTAAGAAAATATGCTACGCCTGAAGTACTCTTAAGGTCGTCAACAATTCCTTCCTTGTCACTACCACTGTAGCCGAGTAGTTTCACCATCTCCTTCTTTCTAAGCTCAAGATAAGGTTCCATTAAAGCATCAATTGGATTGCAATTTTTTATGCCACGGCTTTCAAGAATCTTCCTTGAGTATGCCTCCTGGCACAGTGTGATCCCCTCCAACTTTTGATGTACCTCTGTCCTGAGGTAGTAACTCAAAAGACCTAGATCGTCCATCTTGAAAAGCTCCTTCATTTGTAACTTGAACTTTGCAATCATCTCTTCATCTGCTCCAGTTATCAATAGGTCGTCGACGTAGATTCCAACTAGTAGACGATCCCTTCCTTCACCTCTCTTGTACATTGGATGCTCTAGTGGGGCTTTCTCAAATTCAAGAGAAATCAAAGTCCGATCAAGTTTGATGCTCCATGCCCGAGAGCCTTGCCGTAGCCCGTACAAGACTTTGTGTAGCTTGAGTACCTTGTGTTCCTCTCCCTATTTGATGAATCCCGGTGGCTGATTCACATACACATCTCCTTCTAACTCGCCATTCAAAAACGCGGATTTTACATCCATGTGATGTATCTTCCATGATTTCTGCACAGCGAGAGCAATGAGTATTCTCACTGATTCCATCCTTTCAATGGGAACGAACACTTCTTCAAAGTCCATCATACGTCTCCAACGTATCTATAATTTTTGATTGCTCCATGCTATATTATCTTCTGTCTTGGACATTATTGGGCTTTATTATTCACTTTTATATTATTTTTGGGACTAACATATTAACCGGAGGCCCAGCCCAGAATTGTTGTTTTTTGCCTATTTCAGAGTTTCGGAGAAAAAGAATATCAAACGGAGTCCAAACGGAATGAAACCTTCGGGAACATGATTTTCGGAACGAACATGATCCAGAGGACTTGGACCCTACATCAAGAAATCAAAGAGGAAGCCACGAGGTAGGGGCGCGCCCCCCCCCCCAGGCGCGCCCTCCACCCTCGTGGGCCCCACGTTGCTCCACCGACGTACTCCTTCCTCCTATATATACCTATGTACCCCCAAACGATCGGATACGGAGCCAAAAACCTAATTCCAGCGCTGCAACCTTCTGTACCCATGAGATCCCATCTTGGGGCCTGTTCCGAAGCTCTGTCGGAGGGGGCATCGATCACGGAGGGCTTCTACATCAACACCATAGCCTCTCCGATGATGTGTGAGTAGTTTACCTCAGACCTTCGGGTCCATAGTTATTAGCTAGACGGCTTCTTCTCTCTTTTTGGATCTCAATACAATGTTCTCCCCCTCTCTCGTGGAGATCTATTCGATGTAATCTTCTTTTGCGGTGTGTTTGTTGAGACTGATGAATTGTGGGTTTACGATCAAGTTTATCTATGAACAATATTTGAATCTTCTCTGAATTCTTTTATGTATGATTGGTTATCTTTGCAAGTCTCTTCGAATTATCAGTTTGGTTTGACCTACTAGATTGATCTTTCTTGCAATGGGAGAAGTGCTTAGCTTTGGGTTCAATCTTGCGTGTCCTTTCCCAAAGGATGAGGGGCAGCAAGGCACGATTGTATTGTTGCCATCGAGGATAACAAGATGGGGTTTTATCATATTGCATGAATTTATCCTCTACATCATGTCATCTTGCTTAAAGCGTTACTCTGTTCTTATGAACTTAATACTCTAGATGCATGCTGGATAGCGGTCGATGTGTGGAGTAATAGTAGTAGATGCAGGCAGGAGTCGGTCTACTTGTCTCGGACGTGATGCCTATATACATGATCATACCTAGATATTCTCATAACTATGCTCAATTCTATCAATTGCTCCACAATAATTTGTTCACCCATCATAAATACTTATGCTCTTGAGAGAAGCCACTAGTGAAACCTATGGCCCCCGGGTCTATTTTCCATCATATTAATCTTCCAACACTTAGCTATTTTCATTGCCCTTTATTTTACTTTGCATCTTTATCATAAAAATACCAAAAATATTATCTTATCATATCTATCAGATCTCAGTCTCGTAAGTGACCGTGTAGGGATTGACAACCCCTTATCGCGTTGGTTGCGAGGATTTATATGTTTTGTGTAGGTGCGAGGGACTCGCGCGTAGCCTCCTACTGGATTGATACCTTGGTTCTCAAAAACTGAGGGAAATACTTACGCTACTTTGTTGCATCACCCTTTCCTCTTCAAGGGAAAACCAACGCAGTGCTCAAGAGGTAGCAAGAAGGATTTCTAGCGCCGTTGCCGGGGAGATTCGCGCCAAGTCAAGTCAAGATTTGATTTCCCGTCAATGAGCCATTTCTGGCGCCGTTGCCGGGGAGGTCTACCAAAAGTCAACATACCAAGTACCCATCACAAACCCTTATCTCCCGCATTACATTATTTGCCAATTGCCTCTCGTTTTCCTCTCCCCCACTTCACCCTTGCCGTTTTATTCGCCCTCTCTTTTCCGTTCGCCTCTTTTTTGCTTGCTTCTTGTTTGCTCGTGTGTTGGATTGCTTGTTTGTTACGATGGCTCAAGATAATACCAAATTATGTGACTTTACCAATACCAACAATAATGATTTCCTTAGAACTCCGATTGCTCCTCTTACCAATACTGAATCTTGTGAAATCAATGCTGCTTTGTTGAATCTTGTCATGAAAGATCAATTCGCCGGCCTTCCTAGTGAAGATGCCGCTACTCATCTAAATAGCTTCGTTGATTTGTGTGATATGCAAAAGAAGAAAGATGTGGACAATGATATTGTTAAATTGAAGCTATTTCCTTTTTCACTTAGAGATCATGCTAAAGCTTGGTTTTCGTCTTTGCCTAAAAATTGTATTGATTCTTGGAATAAGTGCAAAGATGCTTTTATCTCTAAGTATTTTCCTTTCGCTAAGATCATCTCTCTTAGAAATGATATTATGAATTTTAAGCAACTTGATCATGAACATGTTGCACAAGCTTGGGAGAGGATGAAATTAATGATACGTAATTTCCCTACACATGGTTTGAATTTGTGGATGATTATACAAAAATTTTATGCCATATCAAATTTTGCTTCTAGAAATTTTTTAGATTCGGCCGCGGGAGGCACTTTTACGGAAATCACCTTAGGAGAAGCTACTAAACTCCTAGATAATATTATGGTTAATTATTCTCAATGGCACACTGAAAGATCTACTAATAAAAAAGTGCATGTGATAGAAGAAATTGATGTTTTGAGTGGAAAGATGGATGAACTTATGAAATTATTTGCTACTAAGAGTGTTTCTTCTGATCCTAATGATATGCCTTTGTCTACTTTGATTGAGAATAATAATGAATCTATGGATGTGAATTTTGTTGGTAGGAATAATTTTGGTAACAACGCATATAGAGGAAACTTTAATCCTAGGCCTTATCCTAGTAATTCCTATAATAATTATGGTAATTCCTACAACAATTCTTATGGAAATTTTAATAAGATGCCATCTGAATTTGAGACTAGTGTTAAGGAATTTATGATTTCGCAAAAGAATTTCAACGCTTTGCTTGAAGAGAAATTGCTTAAAGTTGATGAATTGGCTAGGAACGTTGATAGAATTTCTCTTGATGTTGATCCTTTAAAACATAGATCTATTCCTCCTAAGCATGATATCAATGAGTCTCTCAAAGCCATGAGAATTTCCATTGATGAGTGCAAAGAAAGAACCGCTAGGATGCGTGCTAAGAAAGATTGCTTTATAAGACCGTGTTCTTCTAGTTCCTATGAAAATAAAGATGAAGATCTAAAAGTTATTGATGTGTCCTCTATTAAATCTTTGTTTTGCAATATGAATCTTGATAATGATGGGACTGAATATGATCCACCTTTACCTAGAAGGCGTTCCAAAAATTCAGAGTTTGTAGATCTTGATGCTAAAATTGATAAAAGTAGGATTGAAGAGATCAAAACTCTAGATATTAATGAACCTACTATTTTGGATTTCAAGGAATTTATTTATGATAATTGCTCTTTGATAGATTGTATTTCCTTGTTGCTATTCGTGCTAAAATCTCCTCATGCTTATACTCAAAATAAAGCCTTTACTAAACATATCATTGATGCTTTGATGCAATCTTATGAAGAAAAACTTGAGTTGAAAGTTTCTATCCCTAGAAAACTTTATGATGAGTGGGAACCTACTATTAAAATTAATATTAAAGATCACGAATGCTATGCTTTGTGTGATTTGGGTGCTATTGTTTCCATGATTCCAAAGACTTTATGTGATTTGCTAGGTTTCCGTGATTTTGATGATTGCTCTCTAAACTTGCACCTTGCGGAATCCACCATTAAAAAACCTATGGGAACAATTAATGATGTTCTTATTGTTGCAAATAGGAATTATGTGCCCGTAGATTTTATTGTTCTTGATATAGATTGCAATCCTTCATGTCCTATTATTCTTGGTAGACCTTTCCTTAGAACGATTGGTGCAATTATTGATATGAAGGAGGGAATATTAGATTCCAATTTCCATTAAGGAAACGCATGGAACACTTCCCTAGGAAGAAAATAAAATTATCTTATGAATCTATTATGATAGCCACTTATGGATTGCCTACCAAAGATGGCAATACCTAGATCTATCCTTACTTTTATGCCTAGCTAGAGGCGTTAAACAATAGCGCTTGTTGGGAGGCAACCCAATTTTATTTTAGTTTTTTTCTTTTTGCTTCTGTTTAGGAATAAATATGTGTTCTAGCCTCTGGTTAGATGTTTTTTTATGTCTTAATTAGTGTTTGTGCCAAGTTAAACCTAGAGGATCTTCTTGGATGATAGTTATTTGATCTTGCTGAAATTTTCAGAAACTTTCTATTCACGACAATAATTGTTAAAAATCACCAGAACGTGATAAAATATTGATTCCAATTGCTGCTGATCAATAAAAAAATTGTCTAGGTCGTCCTATTTTGGCTGATATTTTGGAGTTCCAGAAGTTTGCGTTAGTTACAGATTACTACAGACTGTTCTGTTTTTGACAGATTCTGTTTTTCGTGTGTTGTTTGTTTATTTTGATGAATCTATGGCTAGTAAAATAGTTTATAAACCAAAGAGAAGTTGGAATACAGTAGGTTTAACACCAATATAAATAAAGAATGAGTTCATTACAGTACCTTGAAGTGGTCTTTTGTTTTCTTTCGCTAACGGAGCTGACGAGATTTTCTGTTATGTTTTGTGTTGTGAAGTTTTCAAGTTTTGGGTGAAAGATTTGATGGATTATGGAACAAGGAGTGGCAAGAGCCTAAGCTTGGGGATGCCCATGGCACCCCCAAGATAATCTAAGGACACCAAAAAGCCAAAGCTTGGGGATGCCCTGAAGGCATCCCTCCTTCGCCTACTTCCATCGGTAACTTTACTTGAGCTATATTTTTATTCACCACATGATATGTGTTTTGGTTGGAGCGTCTTGTATGATTTGAGTCTTTGCTTTTTAGTTTACCACAATCATCTTTTCTGTACACACCTTTTGAGAGAGACACACATGATTCGAAAATTATTAGAATACTCTATGTGCTTCACTTATATCTTTTGAGTTATATAGTTTTGCTCTAGTACTTCAATTATATCTTTTAGAGCACGGTGGTAACTTTTGTTTTATAGAAACTATTGATCTCTCAAGCTTCACTTAGATTGTTTTGAGAGTCTTAAAAAGCATGGTAATCTGCTTAAATAATTCCTAATATGCTAGGTATACAAGATTAGTAAAAACTTTCTTATGAGTGTGTTGAATACTAAGAAAAGTTTGATGCTTGATAATTGTTTTGAGATATAAAGACGGTGATATCAGAGTCATGCTAGTTGAGTAGTTGTGAATTTGAGAGATATTTGTGTTAAAGTTTGTGATTCCCATAGCATGCACGTATGGTGAACCGTTATGTGATGAAGTCGGAGCATAATTTATTTATTGATTGTCTTCCTTATGAGTGGCGGTCGGGGACGAGCGATGGTCTTTTCCTACCAATCTATCCCCCTAGGAGCATGCGCGTAATACTTTGCTTTGATAACTTGTAGATTTTTGCAATAAGTATATGAGTTCTTTATGACTAATGTTGAGTCCATGGATTATACGCACTTTCTTCATTCCACCATTGCTAGCCTCTCTAATACCGCGCACTTTTTGTCGGTATCCTACACCCACCATATACCTTCCTCAAAATAGCCACCATACCTACCTATCATGGCCTTTCCATAGCCATTCCGAGATATATTGCCATGCAACTTACCACCATTTCGTTTATTATGACACGCTCCATCATTGTCATATTGCTTTGCATGATCATGAAGTTGAAATTGTATTTGTGGCAAAGCTGCCACCGTTCATAATTCTTTCATACATGTCACTCTTGATTCATTGTATATCCCGGTACACCGCCGGAGGCATTCACATAGAGTCATATTTTGTTCCAAGTATTGAGTTGTAATTCATGAGTTGTAAGTAAATAAAAGTGTGATGATCATCATTTTTTAGAGCATTGTCACAAGTGAGGAAAGGATGATGGAGACAATGATTCCCCCATAAGTCGGGATGAGACTCGAGACTAAAAAAAAGAGCCATAAAAAAAGAGAAAAAAAAGAAAGGCCTAAATAAAAAAATAAGAGAAAAAGAGAGAAGGGACAATGTTACTATCCTTTTACCGCACTTGTGCTTCAAAGTAGCACCATGATCTTCATGATAGAGAGTCTCTCATTTTGTCACTTTCATATACTAGTGGGAATTTTTCATTATAGAACTTGGCTTGTATATTCCAATGATGGACTTCCTCAAAATGCCCTAGGTCTTCGTGAGCAAGCGAGTTGGATGCACACCCACTTAGTTTCTTTTGTTGAGCTTTCATATACTTATAGCGCTAGTGCATCCGTTGCATGGCAATCCCTACTCACTCACATTGATATCTATTAATGGGCATCTCCATAGCCCGTTGATACGCCTAGTTGATGTGAGACTGTCTTCTCCCTTTTTGTCTTCTCCACAACCACCATTCTATTCCACATATAGTGCTATGTCCATGGCTCACGCTCATGTATTGCGTGAAGATTGAAAAAGTTTAAGAACACCAAAAGTATGAAACAATTGATTGGCTTGTCATCGGGTTTGTGCATGATTTAAATACTTTGTGTGGTGAAGATAAAGCACAGCCGGACTATATGATTTTGTTGGGATAACTTTCTTTGGCCATGTTATTTTGAGAAGACATAATTGCTTAGTTAGTATGCTTGAAATATTATTATTCTTATGTCAATATTAAACTTTTGTCTTGAATCTTTCGGATCTGAATATTCATACCACAATTAAGAAGAATTATATTGAAATTATGCCTAGTAGCATTCCACATCAAAAATTCTGTTTTTATAATTTACCTACTCGAGGACGAGCGGGAATTAAGCTTGGGGATGCTTGATACGTCTTCAAGGTATCTATAATTTTTGATTGCTCCATGCTATATTATCTTCTGCTTTGGACATTATTGGGCTTTATTATTCACTTTTATATTATTTTTGGGACTAACCTATTAACCGGAGGCCCAGCCTGAATTGCTGTTTTTGCCTATTTGAGTTTCGCAGAAAAGAATATCAAACGGAGTCCAAACGGAATGAAACCTTCGGAACGTGATTTTCGAACGAACATGATCCAGAGGACTTGGACCCTCGTCAAGAAATCAAAGATGAAGCCACGAGGTAGGGGCCCGCCTACCCCCCCGCGCGCCTCCACCCTCGTGGGCCCCACGTTGCTCCATTGACGTACTCCTTCCTCCTATATATACCTAGCTACCCCCAAACGATCGACACGGAGCCAAAACCTAATTCCACCATCGCAACCTTCTGTACCCCACGAGATCCCATCTTGGGGCCTGTTCGAGCTCACGAGGGGGCATCGATCACGGAGGGCTTATACATCAACACCATAGCCTCTCCGATGATGTGTGAGTAGTTTACCTCAGACCTTCGGGTCCATAGTTATTAGCTACATGGCTTCTTCTCTCTTTTTGGATCTCAATACAATGTTCTCCCCCTCTCTCGTGGAGATCTATTCGATGTAAATTTTTTTGCGGTGTGTTTGTTGAGACCGATGAATTGTGGGTTTATGATCAAGTTTATCTATGAACAATATTTGAATCTTCTGAATTCTTTTATGTATGATTGGTTATCTTTGCAAGTCTCTTCGAATTATCAGTTTGGTTTGGCCTACTAGATTGATCTTTCTTGCAATGGGAGAAGTGCTTAGCTTTGGGTTCAATCTTGCGGTGTCCTTTCCCAGTGACAGTAGGGGCAGCAAGGCACGTATTGTATTATTGCCATCGAGGATAACAAGATGGGGTTTTTATCATATTGCATGAATTTATCCCTCTACATCATGTCATCTTGCTTAAAGCGTTACTCTGTTTTTATGAACTTAATACTCTAGATGCATGCTGGATAGCAGTCGATATGTGGACTAATAGTAGTAGATGCAGGCAGGAGTCAGTATACTTGTCTCGGACGTGATGCCTATATACATGATCATACCTAGATATTCTCATAACTATGCTCAATTCTATCAATTGCTCAACAGTAATTTGTTCACCAACCATAAATACTTATGCTCTTGAGAGAAGCCACTAGTGAAACCTATGGCCCCCGGGTCTATTTTCCATCATATTGATCTTCCAACACTTAGCTATTTTCATTGCCCTTTATTTTACTTTGCATCTTTATGATAAAAATACCAAAAATATTATCTTATCATATCTATCAGATCTCAGTCTCGTAAGTGACCGTGTAGGGATTGACAACCCCTTATCGCGTTGGTTGCGAGGATTTATTTGTTTTGTGTAGGTGCGAGGGACTCGCGCGTAGCCTCCTACTGGATTGATACATTGGTTCTCAAAAACTGAGGGAAATACTTACGCTACTTTGATGCATCACCCTTTCCTCTTCAAGGGAAAACCAACGCAGTGCTCAAGAGGTAGCAGTCCACACCTTCCTCTTGCACATACTCTTTGGCTACTGGCCTCGCTTTATGCTCCACAGACCCATCGGCATCTTTCTTGATCATAAATTCCCACTTAAGATCAATGACTTTTTCATTGTTGGGAAGATTCACAAGCTCACATGCATTATTGTCGTGGATCGACTTCAACTCTTCTTCCATAGCCTGACGCCAACACTCCTTTGTATTTGCGTCCCCAAGTTTCACCGGTTCCTCGGTGCTTCCTAGACACCGTCGCTCACACGTTTTCATCTTTTCCGGGTCAATTGTCCAAAGAGACTTCTCGGATGTATGTCGAACACCAGTCCGAGATGCATAGGTGTAGATGATGGTGTCCTTTTCTCCTGTACTTTTGGAGACGATACAGAGTTTTCTGCTCCATGCATTCCTTTTGACGAAGCAAAAATACCATCCCAAGCTTCTGTAGCTAGGCTTCCTGTCACTGGTGTAACACATGGACTGCAACCTTTGGCTGGACTGCTGTCATGGCCCGTTCCTGGGATGCAACTTGCCCCGTTCATAATGCCTCTAGCTGGACTTACATGGCTAGTACACAACACCGTTCCTTGCTTGCTGGCAGAAACCGTCGAGCTAGCTGCACCAGTGACCGAGACTTCTTTCAGTGTTGCTCGTTGGTGTGCCTTTGCATCAACATCATCACCAGCTTCCGTGTCCTCCTTCACACCAGTGCTTGAAGATGTAACACCCGCGTCAGTAGCTTCAACGCGAGCTTTAGAATTTTCTCCCGTGTCTGTAGCACTTATGTCTACTGTTTCTTCATGGACTTTCGGCGCCACGTACGCCTTCGATTTTTCTGGATGGGTCGCATGAAGACTGCTTCTCCATGACCGAGCACACACGGCAATCGTTGCTTCCGCTCCAGCAAAGTTAGCACTTATTCCCGTAATATCGACGTAAGCTTCGGAATCACCCCATGTCCATATCATCGACATGAGTTTCCGAACCATGATCTTGACAGTGAACTTTTTCTTCACGGAGCACGACAATTTTTTTAGCCGGCGCTTGAAGAACTGGATCCACCTTGTCCACGAGTTCGTGCATCAACATCATGTCAATTTCATCTCCTAACTGGGCCATGAGCGCCTTCTCCTTCGGGGGATTCTGACACTCCAACTTGAAGTGCCCGAACAGACTACAGTTGTAGCAGCGGATCTTCCTCTTATCGAACTTTTTCTTCTTTGACTTCTCCAACTGTTCATCGGTGTCCTTGGCGGGGCGGTACTTCCCGCCACTACCGGACGCCTTGTCGAAATTGTTCTCCTTGGAAACCATTGCCTGCCACTGAGCACGCGTTAGCATCAGGTATTCATCCTGTTTTGCATCACCGTAACTCAGCTTCATCCGCTCCTCATGAGCCTTGAAGCGACCAATCAGATCATCCAAAGTGAGAGTCTTGAGATCAACACATTGCTCAATCGCTGACAAAGTCGGTATGTAGCGCGGTGGAGCGGCACGTAAGAAACGCCTGACCATGGAGATATCCTCCAACTTCTCTCCGAGACCGCGAATCCCATTTACCATCGAGGCAACCCTCGCTGCGAAAGCATCCACCGTCTCATCTTCTCCCATCCTCAGATTCTCGTAACTCTTCAGCAAAGTTTGCAAATTCACCTCGCGCACACGCGAGTGCCCTAGATGCAACATCTTGAGCGTGTTCCACGCCTCCTTTGTTGATGTCTTCGAGATTAGATGTTGTTGCACATCCACCGGCATCACCAAGCTGATGGTCGTGATAGCCTGGCAATCCTTCCGATACAAGGCACCACCCTTCAGGTACTCTTCACCGCCGGGGTCGATGGCTTCCCAAAGCTCATTGGCCTCGAGCGCCCACTCCATCATGGTCGCCCACACCACAAAGTTCCCACGGTCAAATCCCGGATACTCCGATCTCACCGGAGCAGCAATTACTTTAGCCACACCGGAGTACTTCACCAGCTGCTTGGCCTTGTCCTTCTCGCCGTCCGACATGATCTTCCATTACTAGAAGATCAACCTTGCTCTAGACACCAATTGTTGGCCCAATCCTGACGCCGAGTACTTCTGGCGACGGTGACATGACCACGGACGAACGACGATGACAAACGAAGCTCGCTGGCGAACTCAACGAATTACCTTTACGCCGAGACGCACCGCAGTACAAAGATAGCCTTCTCCTATAGCAATCGATCTATCTTGGTTTTGTATGTACTAGCAGTACTAGCACTTGTCGCCCGGACAGAACACGCACGTACGTACAACCCTGATCGATCTTTGCTTTGATCGACTGGAGCGCAACTAGATACGCATGAAGACTCGATTGCTTGATGGCCGCAGGCTCCTGTCGAGCTTGTTGACTTTGTATTGATTTTCTCATGGTACAAAGTTACAAGGGGTGGTTACATATACCCAAGCCTCTATTCCAGGCAAGGTTTTCGCCGTGAGATTCAGCCATTTGTATGAAAGTGACTTATGGTGAATTTTGGGTTTGGCATGTGGTATTATTTTGGTACGGGGCGGTGTAGAATTGCTTGGTGGATTCACTTATTTGATTGAAATTTTTTGAACTGGTGTGCCGTCGGTTTGGTTGCTTTAGCGTTTTTTGAGTGTGTGGTGGCCGGTTCGTACGTTGGTGTTCGTGCCCTGACGCAGTCGTTCTCCCTCCATGCTTCTCTCGATCTCTATTGGTCATCGGGTTGTGTTCTCTCGATTTCTGTTGGTCGTCGGGATGTGTTCCTGCCGTTGTTGGGCCAATCGTTTTCTGGCGTTCTTTTCCTGCCATTGTTGACCCAATTGTTCTGTCGCTTTCTCTTCTCCATCGGGCTGCGTGCGTGCCGCTGTTGGCCCAGTCGGCGTTCTTTGGTTACGCGGTGGCGTGTTTACTTGTGAGAGAGCGGTGTCGCCTCCGTCGTTCCATCTAGATGGTGTTGCCGCTGCCGCTGCCGCTTTCAACGTTGGTTCGGGAGCCTGCTACCCCTTCTGATCGGTGCCGCTTCTCTCGCGTTTTCTGGAGATCTTCCCTTTACTGTTGTAGTTCCTTCTGTGTGGTGCGAGGCTATAAATAGGTTGCTTCCCTTCCTTCTCTGTGGCCATCTCTCGCGTTCGCATCTCATCAAGGCACCACCGAGAAATTTAGAAACCATGAAGGAACTACAGCGGTGCTCTCCCCTTCTCTGGGCTCTCCCCCAGGCTGCACCTCCAAACTGCCATTAGGGGGCTTTGCGAGAGGGGAGCTGCGTCCAGACGCCATCGCTGCTACTCTGCAGAGCGAGCAAGTGCATCACCGTCATCGCTACCATGTTGTTGTCGACACGGCCACCGAGGGGACGGCGAGGTGTTCAACACGGTCCCCTGGGCACGAGGGCGAGGTGGTTCCATACATGCGCTGTTAGCCCCCTTCCATTCATGGGCTGAGAGGATGGGCCAGGCCCAGCCGACTCCCTACAGTTGCAACTACAAGTAGGAGGGCCAAAGCATCAGACGGGCGTATCCGCGTAGGATCACAGCAACGGCGGCTCGGCTCTTCTCCTACCTCTCGCTTCTCTCTCGACCTGTAATCCCCATCCACTGTAGCTTCGTCTGGAGACTTTAATCAGGGCTAGCTACTGCAATTCAGCTTGTAATACAGAGGAGATATATAGTTCCTAACATTTGGTATCAGAGACCAGACACCACTCCTTCCCTCGCGTTCCGTCAAGCTCGTCCACATCGGGCATCCATGGATCCATGGATGCAGGAGTATCTCGACCGACGCCACCAGGTCCCTCACCGAGAAAGTGGACGCTCTAGTCGTCGCCTGGCGGCCAGACCTGGAGAAGAGGCCATCCCACACAGCCATTGTCCACGGTCAACCAGCGCTGACCCCTGCGCTCGAGACCACTGCTGAGGCGTCGACGCCCGTCCCTGACGTCTTCTACTCCACCACCATGGCCCAGGGAATCCACACAGTCGCCCATGATGCAACCCCGGTCTGCATCCCGATGGTGCCCGTCACCTGTTCGACGGAGTGCTCGACCCAGGTCGACACCATCAACAGCGTCGACGAAGCCCATGATGCTGCCACCGCCGCAGCAGAGGTTCGCAACACCACCACCGCACTCAGTCCTGAGCTCGCGATCGACCTCTGCAACACCACGGCGGCCATCGGTGTAGCCACCTGTGGTCACCACGACAAGTTCGACGGCCTCAACATCCCCGTGAACAAGGCCCACGAGGCCTCTACTGTTCTGCACGTGTCGCTGCTCCCGGCAGCCACACTGATGCTCGTCACCGACCTCCTTCAGTCGGACCTGTCGATTCGATGCAGCTGTTCCGGAACCATGACCTGGACGTCTCGCCGCCCACAAGGCACGAAGGGCTGCCGATACGGCCAACTCCATGGCCATCATTTCTGGTGCATCATAATGCAGATGGGAATGAGATGCAACCCATTCCGTGGCCATGGTTTTCTTGCTCTCATGAAGGGGATTTGCCAAGGGTACAGCAGGTGAAACCCAGTATTTTTCTGAAGGCTGTTTGCAGGATCCGTATGGTGCCAATAGATATTCTTATTCCGAGCCAACCAGTTAATCCTATTACCTCTCTGATGGTTGTCCACTGCTGTGACCTGATTCCCATGGAGGAGCACTTCAGTTGTTTGCAAAAACCCAGTTGCAGTCTTGGTGTTCACTGGCTGGAAGAACATATACTGATCAACGGTTAAGTCAAAATGGTTCGAAGGAATTGAGTGCTTGGATATCTTGTTAATCAGTCTGCAGTGTATTGATGACCGCCTAGTAGAAATTATGTTCCATGAGATTGTGCTACAGCTTGCTATATATTACAAGGAATTTGGCATTGCAGGAGAGGTGTTGGGCAGCTATGTTTTTGCTGTTGCTTCAGTGGAGCACCAACCCTGTACTTTTGGGCAGCTTATCTTCTTGGTTCTTACTGGGCTGAGTGATTGGGGAATAGCTATGCAAGGGACAATTCAGATTATGTCTATGTCAATGCACTGGAACATTTCGTGTCAGAAGGGATTGAAAAGAAGTGGTCGTACTGCAATCAGCTTACACATTGGCAATGCATGGGGACGGTGCTCCAATCTCCTTGAAAAATGCATCAGGATACTCCCGGTTACTAGCATTCTCACCCTTGAACTGCACCTTTCTTGCCCCGATGCTACGACTGTACATCCGTTTAGGAGCATGACGAAATGGTGTGCTTGGAACATGGGACTTTGGAGCAGTAGTGGTCTTCAGCTCATACATTTTGAGCTAATGTGGAATTCTACTCCAGCTGGTATCAGTGAAACGTGCCAGCTTATCTGTGGCAAGCATCCTTGGCAATATGTAGTGTTTGGGCTATTACATCAACTAATCTGTTCGAGTGAGGCCAATCCTTTTGGTTGGTGTTTGCAAATTCTCAGCCTGCTTGATATTCCGACCGTGCAATTTGCAGCAGAACTATTACGTGACGGTACACAATGGCTTTTGGAACTCTCTGCATGTTCTATTAATACCACACTTGCACTACAGCACTATTACCTTGCTACCATGACTGCACATCTATTTCAAAGCATGCATACAGTGGGTGCTCTAAGCACAGAACATTGGAGGAGTGCTTTCCCTCAGTTCATGCAATCTGTACCATGTGAACTAGTCTGCTGTGGTGAGATCAGTTGTCCAAGTACACTTGATCTTTGCATGGAGAAAAATTCACAAATTATTGTGATGCTGCCTTACAATCTTCTGCTAGATAAAGGATGCCTTAAGTCTCACATGGTTCATAGAGAAATTGATTCAAAAATGATGCAGCCATCGCGTATTCACTGTGTACACCCAGGATGTTACTTTGAGGTTGGCCTAGCTCAAGAAAACCTGAGACTGAATGAAGTCAGTGCTGTTGTTGTCGACATGTTAGAGAGCAGAACTAATCAGGACTGGGAGATACTTCTCTGTTGCAAGCATCCACCTGATCCGGCTGCCCCGTTCCTGCATGAGCCACAACTGCTTGGGTGTACTAGTTCAATTGCTACTGATTTTATTCGGCGAGTTCCTTATGCATTTTGCCTCTGTTACGTGCTTCAGTCTGGCCATCTGCCCGCCGTTATGTCTGAAGCTATACTGTATGAACTGGCGACATTTCTACATCCTCTATTGGACATCTCCAAGCTGCAACCTGATGACTACAACAACAGGTGTTGCGTGCTTCTGTTCATTTCTGCTATAGAGCTTCTGCAGTTTAAAAGGGGCATCTACCTAATGGGCATCTCTTGGGATCCTGGCCGACCGACATGGTTGATGTTACTGGAATTGACTCGACAAGCGTCTCATGAAGGAGGGAGGAGTGTCATCATTGTTGTCATCGTCATCGCGCAAAAGCTCCACAGACCACAAGTTCTACCTCGACTTCAACTGCGGTGGTGCCGGCAACGACTACAACACCTTCTTCGACGGGATTTTCATCGGCCACAACAACTACCTCTCCATCGTGCAGTCTACCTCGACTTCAGCTACCACATTGGCTCCAACCAAGCCTGGGAAAATCGTGGGCCATGGGATCCAGGCGATCCTCGGCGGCGTCGGCTTGGGGTCAAGCCGAGTCTCATCGAGGGAGGGATGTCGGTGACTGGATCGTGCTGGGTCCTCGAGTCAGCGAAAAGCAACGCGTGGTGCACGACCGAGCATGCGCTCCCGTCCCCCAGATACTCGTTACCGGCTTGAGGGCAAGCCGGCTTTCAACAGGGAGGGGATGTTAGCCCCCTTCCATTCATGGGCTGAGAGGATGGGCCAGGCCCAGCCGACTCCCTACAGTTGCAACTACAAGTAGGAGGGCCAAAGCATCAGACGGGGGTATCCGCGTAGGATCACGGCAACGGCGGTTCGGCTCTTCTCCTACCTCTCGCTTCTCTCTCGACCTGTAATCCCCATCCACTGTAGCTTCGTCTGGAGACTTTAATCAGGGCTAGCTACTGCAATTCAGCTTGTAATACAGAGGAGATATATACGTAGTTCCTAACATGCGCATCAGAGCTTCGGCGGTCGGTGGCAACGTGTAGACCACGTACCGACCTGGAGGCGTCGGTGGCAGTGCGTGAGATCGGCCACCTGCTTGGGTTCGGCAACTTCTCGGTGGAGGCGCCATCGTCTAACCACGCATGGCGGGCTCGACCTGGACGCTATAACGATGCGCAGGAAGAATTGGAGCTGGAAAACAACAACGCCGTCAAGATTGGATCAAGAACGAAGGAATAGAAGGTGTGTTTTGTTTCCTGATCTCGTGGCTTTTTTCACGTGATTTCACAAGCGTTGGGCGCTGCCATGTTGGTGTATTTTTGTTTAGACGGTTGCTGCTGATCGTGTAGGTTCTGATGCTTACACGGCGTACGCTCATTAAGGAGGAGGTGCATGGAGGAAGATGAAGAAGTAGGCGGGTGTGCGCGCGCGGGTATGCCGGCAGGAGTGCACATGATCAGCTGCACCCGGCTGTGGGCAGCCCAAGCTTCAAGGGCGTCTCGCCGGCGACGAGCAAGGAGAAGACGGACAACGGCGCCACGGCCGTGCGCTCCTTGGCATCGAGCAGCTTGGCTAGCATAACTGTGGCGGCTGCACTCGCACTCGCACTAGCTAGCGTTGTCCTGGTAGTTTATCAATAGATTGATGGCCACTTAGAAAAAGAACTTTCTTAGTAGCCTGTGATTTTTCGACTGATGATCATGCTCAGGTTCAGAGATATGTTTACGAATCACAGGAGTAGGAGCAATGTGTGCAGGGTAAGTTGAGCGGCTTCTTTGTTCCCTTCCTTTAAAAACGTTCAGTTTTATGTTGTTATTTGATTCAAGGGCTTACTTTTTGAAGTGTCTATGCAAATGGTGATCCATCGAAGTTGATATGTTGGATCTGTCAGTTTCCTTCCCTTTTTCTCCGCTCGGAGAACGAGCCGTTTTCTCCTTGATGATTTGTATACGAACTTGTTTTTTTTGTCCTCCAGAATCTGATGCGAGCCTTGTCCTTTTGTGGTTAAATCCATGGAGGTTCGGAAGTTAGCCCGAGAAAATCAAGCTGTGTTAGTGTCACTGTCGCTCAACATAGTACAGTAGCCGCTCTGGTTTATTCCAACTACTCATATGCACATGCTGAGTGATTTCCCTTGATAAATGTATATGTAATTTTTGCCCTATCCAAAATATTCCATGGATTTTCTCTTTTACACTCTCTATTTTCTCCCTAATACTTGCCTTCTATACTCATGGCCACTAAAGATCGGAAGCAAGAGTCCATGAGAGGCTAGGGCTGGCTACCGCATCACCAAAATCCTTAGTCATGCATAGTAGTTGGATCATCCTAATTGCTGAAGAAGATCCTGACTCAAGTCATGCTTCCTAGTTGGATCATTCTTTTTTTTTTTTCAAAATGGATAGTTGGATCACTCTAATTGCTAAAGAAGACGGATTAAAAGGGTTTGGTCTGCGTGATAGAGCTCGGCTATTGAAGAATTCGTAACCAGGCCAGATAAATTAATCATGGAAATTTGGATAGGGGAAAATTACAAATTTATATAATTGTGAAAAGCCATTGTTACTATTCTGACATCCTGATCATCTACATTTTCGCCTGAAGGTTAAGAGGATGGAAGTATTCATTTCTGTAGTATGTTTCTTAGTTTTGTTTATTTTAGATGCATCATTCTTTTGCACATCAGCTTAATTAAAAGTTAGAACTTTAGTTTTCTTTGAAAACTACATTATCGGCCTTAGGGTTGACTGAATGTTAGAACTTCACTTTTATCTGAAAAAAGTACATAATCAGCATTAGGGCTCAGGGAACTGCTTTGTTTTTCCATAACCAGACCAACACTGCTTTTAACAAGTTGAGTCTGGCATGTAAAGTTTTATGTACTGTACGTTAGATTTGAATTATTTGACAAGAAGAAACTCCATGAGAAACAAATATCATGCAAAAGCTCTTCTTTTGTGCTTTTCTTTTACCCAGATAGAAACCTGTCCGAATCTGTTTTCTTTAGGCCTTTCAGTGCCATTATTAAGAACATCACAACTATAAAGCTTGTGCTTTTACACAAGCCTTTCCTCCTGGATTCACTAAAGCATAGAATGATATATTTTTTATAATTAATTCAGACTATCTAGATGTGCTAAAGAAATGATATGCTTTTTTTTCCAGCCAAAATCGGACCAATTGGGTGCTGCCACGCCAGTTAGTGGTGCGGGTACAATTCTGGGTGCGCCTACCGATTGTTGGTGGTTGTGGTCGTTGGACATTCCTTTTATCTTGCATGCGATCTGCTTTTGTAGAGCGGCGGGGTTGCATGCAGATCCCAAGTTTTGTGCCATGCAGATCACGATTTGACTACGTGCATGTCTTTCTTTTCTTATTCTTTTTTTCTTTGATTTGCTTCGATCTGCTCAGGCGGTTGTAGCGCTGGCTGATTGAGTTGTTGACACGTGATTTATCCAGTCTAACGTGTCGTTTTGATCTTCCACGCGGGGTGTTCTGGAGTGGCAAAAGATAGGAAGAACGATTCAGTGCAGTTGGTGCACAACAGCGATGAACTCCCCCATGGGTACACCTGCAACTAGCGTTCGTGACATGAGTTTGGTAAATTAGCTTGCAAATCACTGGTAGTAGGCTCACGTAGCAACCAGTTAGATCAGTTCTTCACTCTGCTACTTTTTTTTTGCGGGGAAGTCTGCTTCTGATTAGTACATGGCAACTTTATGCACGACGCGATCGCCGGCGAGGAGCACGTGAGACGACGCATCCCCATGCGCTGCAAGCTATGGCTCGCGACTCCATGATCGAAGCAAGCTATCGCCCACAACGTGTAAAAACACAAAGCTATGTTCTCCAATGACCGAACAACCTAATTATGCATCAACGATTCTCGAACGCTCAAGCAAAGAAATGATATCCAAATTAGCAACCAATCAAACAGTCAAAAAAGTTGGTGGTTCAAGGTGTATGGAGCAATTCCAGTCAAAACTCATTATTTTCAAGATTTATATTGTAACTCATCTTTCACCAATTCTGTATACTTGCTACACAGTATGGGTTAACCCCCTTCTCAAATTTGTTGTATGCGGGCACCAAGACTAAACAATATGGGTTTACCCCTTCTCATATTTACTGTATGCATGCACCAATACAGAAGATATTTTACCCTCTTCTCATATTTGTTGTATGCAGGCATCAAGTTGCGGTGAATTTGGATGACACACTATTAACTTGCATAATAAGATTCTTAAGGGTGAAAAAACGCCACTAGCTATGTTTCTCTGTGTTGTATATTTGTTTTTTCTCTGAATGTTATAAGATAATGACCAGGCTAAAAGCTCATTGAGGAAGGAAGTTATCATCGTAGTATACCCTTTGTTTTATAGAATGGCATGATGTGAATAAATGAAACTTATTAAAGATGTATTGACGTGTATTTCTCTGTGGACACCGCTAGGCATCAGACTACTGCTAATTGCATCCTATCAGACCATTCGTTAGCCGTTGGATAGGAAGCAACACGTATGTTGGATCTGCTACTTAGTCCAGGCAAGAGATCCGGTTGACTGGATCGCTAATTCGGTGGGACCGCTTATGCATCAATGATGACTGCGTTTATTTTGTATGGTAACTAATCCAGCACTAATAATGTGGGATTGACGATTAATTAGCCCCCTATTTTAGGAAAATAATCCCTGTTTTCACGTAGAAAACATTGTTTCTAGTGTATTTCAGTTTATTGCAAATTATTCTACTCCCTAACGTTTTTGTTTCTTTCCATAACAATGAAATCGTACGTGTTTATGTCGATTGGACAATTAGCTTCCAGGGTGAATGAGATTCGGCTCAACTTGGTGAAAAAGATCACAATATTGTTTCCAGAAACTATAGTATTGCTTCATACGTAATAGGAATTTGCTTCTATCAAAAGCACAATTATTTTCGCTATCACAATCGCACATGCTTCAACCGAACAGGGAGTGTGCATCTAGAGAAATAAAATTTTGCTCCCTTCCTACGGTGAATTTGCTTCTTGAAGAAAACACCTCAAATTATAAGGACAACCTTTTTTATGAGATCGGTAATCACAAATATTTCTGTTGATTGATTGTGCCACATATGCTTCCTAATAGGTTCTTGTTTGCTTTCATAAACATTGACAAGCATCCGCCTAGGTCGTTTCCTATTTCCATGCTACATATAAGCTTCCTATTTGCTTCACGGAGCTTGACGATGCAACCGCATCGCTTGTTGTTCGATGTGTTGGGAAGCAAGCAGGCCCATCGGCCATTATCTTGAGCTAAGTTATCATCGTGCCAAAAGTTTTCGTCCCCATTGCCACCAGTTTCCATTGCCAATTCTTCTACTTGTCATCATGACTCGTCTGCATGCTGCTGGTGCCCTCTATCCTTGAGCTCCTCATGCCTGCTGGTTAGCATGCCACCTGGCTGGCGTCGACGACCTATAAGTACCTTTGAAGCATAATAAGTTTAGGCATGATGCATAATAATAGAAGGTAGGAAGCAACAACAAGTACTAGAAAGAAGGTTTTAAAATCGAAATACATGTACAGAAACGTTGGGTGCTTATAAATAAACATTTCGAAGCATGGTCCTATATTGCGGTAAAGTACCTGAACTGAAGAAATATAGATCAGATTAGGAAGCATGGATATCTCGAAGCACCAATTTCATGTTATTTCAATAAAAGAATGGAAGCATAAAAACTGAAAGTAGAAATTGGCAATGCTTACTGCCAACATATGCATGCGCATCATTTTGTGATTTGCAAACCAATTCCATTCAAATTGATTGGTTCTATTTTTCTATGCACACATAAAAACAAGGCAGAAACATGATAAAAACATGGAATCAATTTGAATAAATTACCATCAAACAATGGTAAAAATGAATTCAAATCTAGAAACAAAAATGGAAGAACAATCAACGGGTGGTCACTGCTAGTTCACCGATCGAGGGGTGGTTGAGATGTCGGGCACACGGCACACCTACAGCCTCCGTCCAACCTGTGATGTATGATGGAGATGGCGGGCACAAGCACCTACTGTAGGGATGTCGAACCGGCGAGCTCACTGGTGGCTGCATCATGGAGCAGGTCACGCATGGGTTTAGGTTTGGATCTGGGCCGTGTGGTGGATGTTGTGGCCGGCAACGAGGTGGAAAGGAAGCACGATGTGCAGCAGATTGAATCTGGGCTGAGAAATCGAAGAGAGTAGAAGCGGCGTTGTTGATGGCGAGCTCGAGCGTGCATGCGGGAGAGACGAAGGAGGGGGGCAGGAGAGATGGAGCAGACGAGAGAGATAAGGGATATGCGATCATTCATGCGTGATGTACGGGTGGTTAGCAACAGCTGAGAGGAATTATAGGAACAAGGGTCAGTGCTTAATTTCTCCACCGTGGGATTGAATTGGAATCGATGGACAAGGAGGGGTCTGACGTTGTCTTTCTACCAGACTAGACTACAGATAACAAGTGTTTCCCTTTCTCTGTTTAGCAACATGCAGCATGCATGATGCTAATAATGTATCTCTTCATAGTTTATCTTCCTACATTGGGTGTTCTCTTATTTTAAACCAATAACATTTGTTGTAAATAGTAAACACATTTCATATGGATACACCGTATCGAGGGCGCGGCGTGCCGCCGCGCGGCTATGCTAGTATATACTAGTAACTAGCCTATACATAAACATACGGGTTTGCTAAAACTCATTCGAATGCTTTTTTCTTTGGTCTCATTCACTTTTGTGGCCGTCGGATCAAAACGCTCCGCGATTTGTTTTTCTAAGCGATGCGAGCATGCCCTGCTCGTCCCGTACGAGGAGCAGCTCATGTGCGTGAGCTTTACCCAGGCTTTTTGCTTGCTTATTTTGCCCGAGCTGGGCTATGTGGGCTTTTTGTTTTCCTTTGTCCCCGACCAAAAAAGAAATGTGTGGATCGAAGGATGTGAACGCTGCATAGCTTTTTGCATGTTTTGTCATTTGTTTACTTTCAGGGGTAAGCTCTTTGTAAGAGCGTTTTTAACTTTTTTCTCATGATTAATTGTTGTTTTAGTTTTTTGTTTTCTATTTTTTTCTTATTTCACTATATTTAATAGAATTTTGTTTCACTCTTTTCTTATTTTTATTATATTCATTTTATTTTAAGTATAATATTCATTTGTTACCCAAGATTGCAAATTGATTGTTATTGTTTAGGTTTTATTTTTATAATATTTTCCTCTTATTATTATTATTTTTATTATTTTAAAAGAATCACCGTGCCAACACATTAATGAAGTTTAGATTGAAAAATAGGGTGTCGGTGGGAAAGGGTCCAGTTACATGTCTATCACTAGATGTGCAACTACAAGCGGTGCAACCCGGTTGCAATTGCAACTGGGGTTGGGAAGGGAAGTTATCGGGGCCAGTTGCATGTCCGTCTTAGAAATGCAACTGCAAGTGTTGTAATCCGGCTGCAACTGCACGGGGCACAAAGCGACTGCAAGTGGTGTCCGGAGAGGAGTTGTGGGGATAGTTGCATGTCCATCACTAGACATGCAACTGCAAGTGTTGTAAGCCGACTGTTGCTTCAAGCGTTGTTACCCGACTGCAACTACAGGGGGCACAAAACATTGCAACTGGGGTCAGGAAATAAGTTGTCGAGGCCAGTTGCTTCTCCACCACTAGACATGCAACTGCAAGTGTTGTAACCCGACTGCAAGTGCACGAGGCATAAAGCGACTGCAACTTGGGCTAGGAGAAGTGTTGTCGAGGCCAGTTGCATGCACATCACTAGACATGCAATTACAAGTGTTGTAACCCGTCTGCAATTGCACGAGCACAAAGTGACTACAACTGCATCAAGCGGGAGTTATCGGGATCAATTGCATGTGCACCACTAAACATACAATTTGCAAGCATTTGACTGTTCTTAAATATTTTTACTACTAAAAAAAATGCAGTATACATATATACATGGCGTGTTGTTTGTATGTACATGTGTGCCCGTTTGAAGGCATGTACATGCAGCCGGCCGGGACACAGAGAAGAGAAAAAAATACAAATGCGGAGAAGACGAATGAAGACACACTCACGCAACAAAACTCACTCCACTCAACGGCACGTCACACCCAGCTCACATGTACGAGCCATACATGCAGCCGAGGGGCGGACTTACGTGGAACAAACAACAGCAACGTGGCAGATACGATCGAGTCCAAAATGTTTTCTCTTTTATTTTCCTCTTCGCTTTCCATACAAGCCCAAATAATTTTTGATGAAAGCCCGCTGATAAAAGGGACAACAACAATAAAAAAGAAGTCGAGCAACCCATATAGGATGAATGAGATCAAATGATTCTAGAAAAAAAAAGATGAATGAGACCAAATTATATCTCAGCTAGATGAGTTCTAGGCAATCCCATAAACATATTAGGTGATGGAGTCCTAGTCCGAGCCGGCTAGGAGACGTGTTTAACTCCAACAAGGAGCTCCCCCAAGCCGATGGGTTGATCGGTGATGGTTCGGGTGGAGATGGCAGAGACAAAATCATTGTACTCCGACTCATGCATAAGCCCCTGGAGGATGTGGGAGACGACATCGTCCTCGTCTAGGGGTTTCCTAGCAGCTGCGAGTTCGTTGGCAAGCCCCTTCATCTTGGTGAAGTAGGTGGCTGCCGAGAGGTCACCCTTCCGGGTGTTGCCGGTCTGGGAGCGGAGCTGTATGATGCGAGCTCAGGATTGCGAAGAGAAGCTCTGGAGGATCTCCTTCCATGCTGACGCCGCCGTGTCGCAGCCGCTAACCTGCAGGAGGACATCGCGGGAAAGAGAAGCGAGCGGGAACGTCAGAACCTGCTGATCTTGCGTAACCCAGATCGCATGTTCAGGGTTTGGGGTGGCGGTGATCTCCTTCTTGCCGGCAACTTCCTTCTCCGACAGAAGTTCAGCGGGCGGCTCCTTCACCGAGCCGTCGAGGTAGCCCATCATGCCGGCCACCTTGACGTGCAGCAGCACTTGAGCGCGCCAAACCAGGAAGTTGTCCCGGCTCAGCTTTTCGGTGATGGTATGGCCAAGGGAGGGAGCAGACATGGCGACGGCAGAGGAGGATGACATGGCGATGCGAGGCTAGATGTGATGGGAAGAGCTAGGCTCTATATACCATGTGAGAACGAGATGTATCTTGGGTTAAGCGTATGCACTCTCGGCAGGGGCGCGTGCATGTATATATATTGGCACAAGGCCGCACGATAGATACAGGGTTGGTTAGGTTAGGCTTGATCTCCAAATTAGCTAGATATATACATGGAGATAAACCCTACCTAACTCAGGTTGTTACATCAGATATGCATATATCTACACACGCACGCAATACAATGTTTAACACGACCTACACCCCTGCTCTTCCCGCGTGCGCCTTGATGGTGAATCCCGTCGCCGCCAAGACGCCGAAGCGGCCCATGTCCGTGCGCGACGGGCAGCCGTCGGCGAAGCGCGTATGCGGTGCCAAATCCGGGGGCGAGCTCCATGTCGCAGCCGCCGCCAAGATCAGCAGCGACAGCCTCCCATGTCCCAGCACCAGCAGCGGCGAGGATCCTAAAAGCCCGACGTGCGGCCACCCCTCCGTGACCAAGAACCCCGTGGCCGGCTCGCCGACGCAATCGAAGTCACCGGTCAGCATGCACCAACTGATCGAGAACGCTCGCCTCGCCATGGCTTGCACTGCCGCCCAAGAAGAAGAGGCCAGCCGTCGGCGTGACATCCAGCGCAGCCGAGCGGAGGCCCGGCGGAAGGTGGAGCAGATGGTGGACACCGTGCAGTTCAACGACCCGTACATCGACCCGTCCGACGTGACCAAGTCACCCGAGGAGCTGCTCCAAGCAAGACAGCGAGCATGGCGTTATAAAGCTCAAGTCGGCAGTGCTACTCTTACAACTTGTCAACTATGTAATCTACAGTAGTTGCAAGCGTGTAGGAGTAATTTCACTGGCATGTTTTCCACTAGTGCGAGTGAGATTCTTAATTTGGCCACTAGTTACTGTGCATTACGATCACAATTGTTCGATTAATGTGAGGGTTTTGTTTCATGTAAAATCATTGGATCTGATCAGTCTGATGTATGCAAGCATCTGCCACTAGATCTCTTTCTATGTTTTTCATCTGTTGTATGTTCCCTCATTTGGAATAGTTCAAGCACAGAACAAATAAACTTCTGTGCTTGAACTATTTCAAATGACTGCTTTTTTTCAGGAGAGTTTATTTGTCTAGAAAAGTTTACACCTCATACTGCATTAGGAAGGCGCCAAACATCGTGTTTCCTGAAATCCTGAATCCAGATGCATACATGCATCATTGTTGCCAATAGCTCATGTGTACTTTCGGTCTGAACTTTGCAACCGCTGCAAATTTCGTTCAGTACAATTGGTTCATATGCCAGACCAGTTTCGTTTCACACTGCGGAGAAAACCAATACTTCACGGCAATGGTGTTTACTTCATTTAATTAACATATTATTCATTGACATGGATCCCCTGAGTTAAGGGAATTATAATGCATGATACATCATCTGAATTCAAATTACACAGCTTCATTCAAAATCAACTCAACTAGAATGAGAAACGTTGGCAACATCCGCACGTATTGCAATTCTTCCTCCTCTATACCTTCAGAGTCATCCGCAGCTTCTTGGCTTCCCCCTGAAGAGAAATTAGGAGTGCACATTTTGACACGCTGGGAAATGGAAAAAAAATAGCTCTGCTCTGCATAACCTAGGGTGACCAATTCTTTTTCCTCTGTAAAGGCTCAAGGACGTCTAGCACGTCGGCGTGCGCGTGAAAGGGGCAGTGACAAAGGAGGATCTGGCCAGGTGCGTGGGGGAGGTGATGGACGACAGCAAGGGATACATGACGAATGCTGAAAGCTGGAGCCACAAGGCCAAGAAGGCTATGAGTGCTCATGGCAGCTCAGACACCAACATCACCGAGTTCCTTTCCGAACTTTGACTCGGCAAATAGATCGACAAATCATGAAACGATGAATATAAACTAAGTATATATATCCCTTCTCTTCAGTGTTTGTGTTTTTTCTTTATCTTCAACGTAGCTTTTTATGTTTGTTTTTGTGTATCTTCAACGTGGCTTGTCATTACACTACCATTCTCAGAATAAAATATCATCCTTTCCATTTTCCTTTTAAGTAAGTTTAATTATATTAGTCGTCAACCAGCGCCTCGTGTGTTCACGACACATGCTATAGATAAAGCCACACTGCCGAACGGTATAAGGTCGTGAGAAAATACTCATACAAGATAATCAAAGAAGAAACAAGACAATACATGATGGACAAAGTCAGCACAACACCAGAAATACGCTATTGAACACCATCAACGTGCCGTCGAGCACAAGCACAAAAGTGAAAGAACCACAACTAAGAGAAGCCTAAGAACCGACAACCGAAAAACTCACCGCTCCTCGATGAAACCACCGCACTACGCCTCAAAGTCACCACCAAACTATCGCCGGAGAAGGCCGTCTACCCTCCCACTCTAAACAGAGGATCGCCATCCCTGCAGATGAACAATAGGGATGAAGAGACCCCGGCGACATGGTCACGTGTATAAGGGAGAAGACGAGCAATCTTCCCCCGCACATACACCGGAGAAGCTTTTAGCAATGATCCAAGCCCGCCCAAACGACGATGCCACGACCAAAGGAATCCACACTCACCAACGATGCCCCAAGAGGGATATGGTGTGATTGTGTCACCGCCATCATGTGCACGAGCATGGACAAAGAGTTTCACCCAGCCCACGACAGCCCCCAAAGGGGATGCGACACCCGCAGGTGTCGTTGATACGTCCTTAATGTATCTATATTTTTTGGCATGCTCATGCTACATTGATATCTTATGCAAAGTTTTGGCATATTTTCTAACTGTTTTTATTGGATTAACATATTAATCCAATGCTAAGTCTAGTTCCCGGTTTTTAGTGTTTCAGTGCACCAGATAAGAAATTCGGGGATCAAAAAATAAAACAAAAAAATGACATTCAGTTTCAAGGCATGGAGATCACCAAGAGCCAGAGAAGTGCCAAAGGGGTGGCCCTGGGCTTCCACGCGTTTGAGCCCATGCCCCCCAGGGGGCGCATGGTGGGGTCTGCTTCCTGATATTCCCGGCTAGTATTGTCCATGTTAGACAAAAATTGTTGGGCCCTCAAGTGCAAGGGTTTGTAGCACGAAGCAAATTTCCTTCAATTTGGAACCAGTGTATCATATGTTAATGTGTCATGAACTCATGATCAGTATCTACACACAAGTAGAAACTTCTCTTGATCCCCAACTTAGACTAGTGAGGTTATCAATCCACTAGCTTTGCTAGTCACAAAATTAATGTATGGTGTGGTTGGAAATGATTTTTGTAAGCAATGGACGTAAGAGGTTAGATTATAAAAGAAAACAAAATACAGTGGTCGTTGTTCTCTTCTCAATCGGGTTTTCTCTTTTTTCTTCTTTTTTAAATGAACATTTTCTAAAAAAATAAAATAAACTCATGAACATATTTCAAAGGCGTGGAAATTTTTCAAATTCATGATCATTTTTTTGTTTGCGATCAATTTTCCAATTTTTTAACATTTTTTAAGTTTGTTTATATTTTTGAGTTCACAGGCATTTTATCAAATCCATGAATATTTTTTGAACCTGTGAACATTTTTCAAAAATTGGAAACATTTTTTTGTATTTCACAAAAATTTAAATTCATGGACATTTTTTAATACATGAT
Source organism: Aegilops longissima (assembly GCA_021605205.1). Lineage (NCBI taxonomy): Eukaryota > Viridiplantae > Streptophyta > Magnoliopsida > Poales > Poaceae > Aegilops > Aegilops longissima. Next base: position 35,020,020 of record CM038680.1, read on the forward strand.
TTATTTAAAAGAATTCGGAAAGAATCCAATTCTATGAAAAACCAGTTGTCGGTTTTTATCTACTATTAAAGGGGAATACATCATTTGCTTCCTCGAGGGTTTTTCTCTCTCCTTCGATTCCACCCCTTTCCGCAGATTTATTTCCAATTTTAGTAATCCCAACATTAGAACAAATAAAAGAAAAAAATGGTTCAAATTAACCACTAGCCCGGGGAACGGATCTATGTAATTGCATATATATCGAATAGTTGCTGCTTTGACGCGCTAATACTTTGAAATCTCAGGTGGAACACCTCGCCCAAGACACCAAAAACAATATCATCCTCTTTTAACTCCTCCCAACTAGCAGAAACAGACTTGCAAAAGAGCTTGCTAAGTAAAATCGCATGGCCGGCTGGACCACCCATCATCGACACCCACATGCTCATCCTTGAATTTGTCCACCTCGCGGGTGAGTCGAGACCCCGTGAAGGGTATTGCTCTAGTAACTAGTAATTGCTAAAAAAAATAGAACAAAACCAAACAAGAGAAGGGACATGCGATTGGGTCGTCCCATGCGACATGATCTTCAGCGTTCCTGCGTACGCCAACACCTTAAGGCGCAGAAGAGGGGCTCCCCGGATCAAAAACTATTTTTGACGCTAACTGTGTCAAACGGACGTTGATTCGCACATGAATGACACAATGGGCCCGCCCATTTAGCGCCAAGAAGCATTCCGGTTTTGGGAACCTTCGAAGGTTCCAGGCTCGGTTTAGGCGGCTTTGGGAACCTTCTAACCGGGTTTTTCTGTTATTTTTTTTTCTCGGTTGTTTTTTTAAATGAACATTTTCTAAATTCATTTTTTAATGAACTTTCAAAAAAAATCATGAACATATTTCAAATGCGTGAAAAATTGTAAATTCTTGAACATTTTTAACTTTTGCAATCAATTTTCCAATTTGTTAAAATTGTTTAAGTTTGTTTACATTTTTTGAGTTCACAAACATTTTTTTTTCAAATCCAAGATTTTTTTTGAATATGTGAACATTTTAAAAAAATTGGAAACTTTTCTTTGTATTTGACAAACATTTTCTTACCTCACCGACATTTTTTAATTCATGATTTATTTAAAAGAATTCAGAAATTTTCCAAGTTCTATAAATAAAACAGTGGTCGGTTTTTCTCTAATATTAAAAGGGAATTGGTGATTCGCTTCCTCGCCTCGAGGGTTTTTCTCTCTCCATCGATTCCACCCCTTTCCACATATTCATTTCAAATTTTAGTAATTGGACATTGCATCTCCTTCCTTCCTTAATATGGAAACTAATAAATTTTTCGTTTGATAGATTGGAAACGTAGTAAGCCAGCTGATTTACTTCCAATTTTATTTGCGCAACATCACATCTCCCATCAATTCACATCTCCAACACTGATTCATTTCTAAACTTATGTGCCCAAAATTACATCTCCTTTCATCAGTAATATGAGAACTAATTTTTTTGTTTGGCAAATTGGAAACGTAGTACTCCCTCTTATTTAATTCTAGTTTCGTTTGTCCAAAGTGTGTGTACGTGATAGTGGAAGGGGGGGTTGACCGAATGAATCATTGACATAGGTGGTAAGATTAATTGCATCGAGGAGGCGGAGATAGTGGGTGGAAGGTATACAAGAGACACAATTGGTGTGAACCACTAAGATATATACCATTCAAACAAACAAACAAACAAACAAATACATTAGGAGATATACACTCCATGGTATTTGAAAACCGTATAAAAATGGCATACATTCAAACAAACAAACCCTAGGACGGGTTATTAGGAGATATACCATTTTCTCATGACCATAACTTGTGTTATTTAATTATACATTGGTATGGAGATACATAACTAAACCAAAACATTAGAACAAATGAAAGAAAAATGGTTCAAATTAACCACTAGCTCGGGGGAAAGATCCATGTAACAAAAACAACATCATCCTCTTTTACCTCCTCCCAACAAGTCGAAACGGACTTGCAAAAGAGCTTGCTAAATAAAATCGCATGGCCGACTAGACCACCCATCATCGACACCCACATGCTCATGCTGACTTCTTCCTTTAATACGTTCACCTTGCGGGTGAGTCGAGACCGCGTGTATTACACTAGTATAAACAATAATTGCTACTTTTCTAGGAACGAAACAAAACAAGAGAAGGGAGAGGTGAGTGGCAAAATTGGGTCGGCCCATGAGACATGCGCGTGAGCGCTCCTGCGTGCGCCAACAGCTTAAGGAGTTGAAGAGGGGCTCCCCCAGATCGAATTATATTTTTGACGCTAACTATGTTAAACAAACGTCGATTGGCACAAGAACGACTCAGTGGGCCGACCCATTTAGCACCAATAAGCGTTCCGGTTTTGGGAACCTTCGAAGGTTTCAGGCTGTGTTTTGCCGACTTTGGGAACCTTCTAGAAGGTTCCTTAACCGGGTTTTCTCTGTTATTTTCATTAGTGCTTTTTTTGTTTTCTCTTGTTTCTTTTTCCTTTTTTATTTTCCTTTTTGTTTCAAAAATATATAAATTTCTAAAAATGTTACTGTTTTTTAAAGAGTATTTTGATTTTTTTAAATCATGTGTTCAAAAAATGTTTGGAATGTTAAAAAATGTTCCTGGTTTCAGAAAATGTTCGGGGTTTCAAAATTGTTCAAACTAATGTTCTTGCTTTTCAAAAAAAATCAAAATTTTGCTAAAAGTTTTTCAAAAATATTTGCATTTTCCATAAATATTCATGTTCTAAAAAATTGTTATTTTATTAAAAAATTGTGTTTTCAAGAAAAAAACACACGCTTAGTGCTTCATATAGGAACCCCCGCTCCTACCAGCCTATTAGCCCCTAAAAAAAGACACCAGCCTATTACGATTGTAATTGAGAAAAACCACCGAAAAACAACATTCCAAGCCCACCCAGTACTTTTTACGGGCGGAAAGGATGATCTGTCGTCTGTTTCGCACTATCTGAACTGGAGTACCTAAAACAAAATTTCTATGCTTACAAATTTTCTAGGAGGATTTTGCAAGTGGCAACCTAGGAGGATTTCTGTGAAACGAAAACATGTACTATCTTTTGAAAGAAGTCAATAATAGTGTGTATATTAGAAAAAAAAAGTTCTAAGCACAGAAGGAAAGAAGAAAGCCATTACGGAGACACACTAGTATACTGTAATTATCTAATCACCAATGGATTGTGAGTGCTTCCTCTTTGCTCTGTGGATAACCAATGCAAGTTTTTTTCCAAGCTTGGGCCAAACCCAAACACAACAGCATAGAGCAACAGCACAATGAGCAAAGCGAGACAAAAATGTAAGCTTAAACAGTTAAAATGTTTGTCCAAATGCTTTTGCCAGAGCACAGGTTGCCCGATCATTCACCAAAAATGGTAACCAGATGAAAAGGTATACAAGTGTACTCGACATTCATTCGGAACAATCATGGTACAAGATATCTTGCTGCCACCAGCAGACTGCCAAATGTATAGTTCAAATGATGCTGTGAATCTATAACAGAGATATGCTGCGAAGTATCGTAAAACACTCTAAATGAATCGTTGCGACAAATGGTTCCTAAAATCTTTCGGTGCTTGGTATATGTTTCCTATAGTATTACCTGTTCTGGCTTTCAAGTTGCTGGGACCTTCCTGTTGGGCTCAAATACATACTTGATCAATGAGTCTTTGATCGATAGCAGCTCGGGGAACTCTCTCTTCAGCTTTGTCGCGTCCATCTCGTTGTTGCTCCGAGGTGCAACTATGACCTTAGCCTGTTCCTCTAGCGTGAAGTTTGTCCACTTGTAGCTGGGATCCATGTACTTCTTATACATCGCCAGAATATCATTGTGGCTGACCACGCCAGGATTGGTGAAGTTCCAGATGCCCCGCAAGTTCCTTTTTGCCATCTCAACTGAAATTGGCAAAAGCTCATCCAATACAGTCATGCTGTTTGGGATGTTTACCACCTTGTCATAACGGCTAATCTTTGTGATGAAGTTTCGGGGATTGTTGAGGTCAGACGATATTGGCATCCGGACTCGCAGAGTGCAGACATTCTCGTACTCCTTCAACAGTTCCTCGACCTGCATTGTCCAGGGAAAAAATGATCAGAAGTTTCTTCCACAATTTGCATCTTAAATTGAAAAATATAAGATCACCACAAGGATAAAATACTAACAAATTAGTCACTACAGAAGGGAAGAAGCAGTTACCATTGCCTTAGTCTTTGAGTAGAATGAACCAGTGAAGTTTGGTTTATCCTCTTCTTTGAAGCCGATGCCTGACCCTTCAGGATGATTTGCATCATATTCAAATATGCACCCAGTGGCATAGTTTATCACCAATAACCCATGCTCCCGACAAACATCAGCTAGAGTCAAGGTGCCCACAACATTGGTACGTATGGTGTCTGGCTTGTGAGACTCACACCAGTCAACATTGGGTCTGCCAGTAACACCAGCAGCATTGAAGACATGTGTTGGCTTAACAGTTTGGATATCAAGGACAATGGAAAAGCGCTCTTCCAAGCGACCTTTTCCGTACTCATATGGAATTCCTTGCTTCTCACATATTTTGCCAAGAAGTCCACCAATCCATCCTGTCCGGCCATATATCAAGAACTTGAGCAAACGAGTTTGGGAAGAACCTTCTGATGTTGGAGCCACCATCTTCGTTTGATTGTTAGTAAACAGATTTAGCATTCCTTTAATTTCCTCAGAGCCCTCATACCCAGGCATCATCAGTGTCCTCGGATGAGGCAACAGTGCACCAGAAACATCACCCCAATAGTCAGAATTAGCTACATACCATTCCATTGTCTTCCTCAGGCCCTCCTCCCATCTAGTGCGCTCAGACCACCCAAGACTCTTGAGCTTCTCATCATCCAAGAAATACCTCTGATCATTGAAAGGTCTATTATCGACCAACTGGATTACTTTATCAGCTTCAAGATTGAAAAGCCTGCAGACATCCTTTGCCACATCAGTGACTGTCCTCTCTCTCTTTGTTCCAATGTTGTAAACATGTCCAACTTCTCCACGATGAAGAATGACTTCAAAAGCCTCAGCAACATCCTCACAATAGAGGTAGCTTCGGACATTGGATCCATCACCATGAATTGGGAGGGGCTTTCCTCTCATAGCCAAAAGAATGAACTTCGGAATAAGCTTTTCAGGAAACTGGTTAGGACCATACACATTATTTCCCCGGGTAGTGATGACCGGCAGACCATAGGATCTCCCATAAGCCATGACAAGCATCTCTGCTCCAGCTTTGGTGGCTGAATAAGGATTTGTGGGGAGCAGCTGTGAGGCCTCATGGTTACCAACCACTGCATCCTCATCAGTCTCGCCATAGACCTCATCAGTGCTAACGTGGATGAACCTCCTGATCTGGCCAGTGACCTTGCAAGCTTCAAGAAGAACATGAGTACCATAAATGTTGTTCTTGGTGAATTCAAAGGAGTTACCAAAAGAATTGTCAACATGTGTCTGGGCTGCAAAGTGCATTATTGTATCAATGTTCTCTGTGACCAGGAGGAAGTTGACAAGATCAGCACTGGCAATATCGCCCTTGACAAACTTGAAGTTTGGTGACGAGCTGGCAGGGAGAAGGTTCTTCAGATTGGAGCAGTAATCAAGCTTGTCAAGGACGACAATCTTGTAATCAGGGTAGTTCCGTACAATGCGGTTTGTGACATGGGAAGCGATGAAACCAGCAGCTCCTGTAATGAGGATGCTCTTAGGTGTGTAGGGTGTCGCCATATTGAACTGTAATTTATGAAATCCTGTTGTACAAGTAGAGTATATAAAAGGATCAGACGAGATACAATTTATGATACAGCCAATATAAAATGAAACAACTGATATGTAATAACTAGAATATTACTATATATTATCTTTGAACTGTCAGAACATGATACAATGAGAAACTGAACCAAGCTCCCCTGTAGAAAGAATTCGGACAGACCAGGAAGGCCAGTCTCAGCCTCTAAGGTCACTACATAAATGGGAAACTGCATCTATTTCTCATAGAGCAGAGGGCATGATCCAACTACCAAGCTCCAAATTAAAACACTGGGAATTTTAACAAAAATGTGGAGAAATGCAGTCATGCAAAACAGGCACACTCCGCCTTTTTGTTTGCGGCAGGAAAATAATTGGTTCGCACATTCGTACAAATATCGAAGCTGAAAGTAGAATTTATGAGTGCATGACAGAGTATCCAGTGTTATTTCCCATCCAGATAAAACAAAAGCATGCATAACTATTTAGAAATAACAACACATTGGAATGGAGCCACAACATGGAACTCTTTGCGTTTCCAAGCGAACCACACAGGGGAGTAATGCATCGAGGTAAATTTAGATATTCGTGCTATCCTATCAAACCACAACATAACAGAAATACTCACTGTAAAAACATTTTCACTGACAGATCATGGAAAACAATGGATAACAGACAGGAACGTGCAGCAAATCCTAGATAAGTAGACATCTAATGATACTTTTTAGACCAAGATCTGAACCTGTTTTGCTAGTACATACTACAGTAGTTATTTGTCTTTTTCGTTTTTCCACATCTGGCAGTCCACGTGCCAGCAACTATCCCTAAAGCATGCTCAAGCAGCTAAAACTTGGTCAAACATACCGGGCCACTATCGGTGGATCTTACGAAGAGGCCGAATTTTGAGATCTTGGACTGATCTACGAATGAGGGAGTGAGACAAAAAAAGAAACTAGCACTAGACAACAGCAGAACATGGTCATCTGGGTTAAGATGCGATTTGTGATCTTTCTTTCTTTTCTGATAGATCTGAGCAAAGTTTCCTGTATTCTTGGAACCGTTGCGACTAAACTGATGCAAGAGGGAAGACGGGGAGATGGCATCCGAAGCACGCAAGGAACACGATCCGGGCTTGGCAAAGAAGCAAACACCTGCCGTGCATTGCAGCACAATGCAAGAACATGGCCACGCACCTCGCCTCAGTCGTCCGCTACGGAGGCAGGCGTCGGTCGACCGGAGGCTGCGGCCCGAGAGAGAGAGAGAGAGAGAGAGAGAGAGAGAGAGAGAGAGAGAGAGAGAGAGAGAGAGACTATGGTTTGCGACGAGGGGAGGGGGAGAGATGCGTAGGGGAAGAGAGGGGAAGAGAAGGCGCGAGACGTACCGTGCGCAGCACGCGGCGGAGAGGAGGACGAGGGGCGGTGGCGTCGGTGGATGAGGGAGAGCGGAGAGGGGGTTTCCCGTCAATAAATGGAGAAAATGGCGGCGTCGGCGGTGGCGGTGTCGGTGTGGGTGTGCGTGAGAGCGAGATGATGGGGGTCGGCGGAAAGCACGACGGGGGAGGTGGTGGGGAAGGCGCTCACGCGGTGTCGCTGCGCCCCTGCCCGCCCCAGATCTCACGCAACCTCCGCCTCCATCACACGGATTTTATTAATTCTCAGTTTCCCTTTCTCCCTCCCTCTCCCCCGGCACTCGCCTCGAGTCCTCCGGGGTCCGGGCCCACCCCATCCCCGTTCCGACCGAAGAAAACGGCGTCGCCAATTGGGAGTGTCATGGGAAAGGCAGTTGGACCGTCGTTGCAGTTAGTTGGCATATCAAAGCTTCTTTTTGGTGTATGTGAGCGGGGTCGGATTCTTCCTCAGATTATCATCCGTTATAGATGGTGATTGTTGATCCAGGAATGGCTTCTTTAGTAAGCTCGGGAGATCTCTAGTGTGGCCTGATTCGGGTCATCTTCAATCCTTCTCCATCGTTGCATTGGTGGTTGGAGAGACGTACTGAAGATCAGGCTCTACTGTCATCAATCTTGTGCTTTTTGGGAAAGTGACCTTACCTAAGACTTCTTCATCTTGTTCTCCCCGTTGCATTGACCTCACATCTGAAAGGTGGAGATCACTGGTTCAAATGCTTTTGTAGTGCCTTGTTTAACCTTGGCATGGAGGCCTTTGTTCCTTTGTCTGTCGCGGGTAAACTTAGCATTCAAGACTATACTCTTCGTGTATCCGATGAAGTCGTAGTTAAAAGTGCATGTACTCTAGTGTATGGCTTTGGTAATTAATAAAAATCGTTATGGACTAATAAGGGGCGGACCTAGGATTGGGCCAAGCGCAGGGCCCAGGCTGCTACAGTGTTGCTACACTGCTCAATAAGCTACAGTCAACGAAGTAAATTATTCTCACGCCCCGGGCCCAGCCCCCTCCCCCCGCGTGCTCGGGTCCTAGATCCACCACTGGGACTAATAGTTTTATTAAGATGTACTTGAAGGTGTTGTAGTAGTGGATTTTAATCCTACTCAAGGTTCCACCCCTTATCATACGTGGAGCATGAAACAAGCAGTCAACACAAGTCAAGATAGTCAAGAATAGTCAAAACCACCCCTCATGGGTCCATGAAGGCCATCCTGGTCAACAGAAGTTTAAGCAAAGGCTTCATGATCCACATAAAAGAATAAGTCAAAGGAGAAGACAGGAGAGCAAAGAAGCCCCAATCCAAGCAAGGAAGTATCCTCATAGCGTACAGATTCTCGAGAGAGACGTTGCAGCAACCGAGCTCCACTGCTCTCTATATTTGAACATTTTGAAATTCGGGTTTTTGAAGTTTCAAAAAAATGTGAAATTTCTCCCAAGGATACATATGCACATTCCGATAACACGCGTCAATTTTTGGTAGAAATCTTGTTTTGTTTTGGGCTATACGAAAATAAATACATTTCTGACAGTATACAGGATAAAAGGGGTGCCATTTCTGTGAGGAATTCTCTTTTTTGTATTTCCCAACATACAAAGTATTTTGTTTCCAAATTTTTACCAGGCCTTAGGAATAAAGTGTATGTATCCATGTATTTTTCTAAGTTTTTTTTCATACCAAAAGTGTGTTTTTCAAAATTTCGAAATATCAAGAGCAGTGGAGCTCGGTAGCTGCAAGCATTTTTCGAGGGATTCTCCCCTTAATAGGCTACAACCCACCTCCTAGCCCAACAAGGAGCACATGGGCTAAAGGACGGGAAATTACCTTGTACTACCCTCCCATGGTCCCACATCCTTACTTCAAGGGTAGGTTTTTCATTTGTCAAGGACCACTAGGCTACATATATAAGGCCCCCATGTGTTGCAAATATGTCATGTATGCAATAATAAATGGTATTATTTATTTCCAAGTTTGTAATTAATGTTTCTGTTTAGTGCTATAATCTCTACTCCTAAAGGGGGGTTGGTACATCATTTTGTTCCGTTACCCTCCTATCGATCAAACGCCCCCTTCACCATCAACGATTTTTATCCACACAGAAAAGCACTCGCCTTTCGTTCCATTTTTTAACCGGTTTTTCCCTATCTATAGGAAACAAATCCCTCCACCAAGTTTTTTTATCTCATCCTCTCGCCTCTCCTCTAGGGTTCCAACACCACCTCTGTGCTGCCCCCATGCCTCCTTTGCCTCTACACTGCATGGGTTCTACACCGTCGTGCCCGTCCCTACTATTTGTTGCCAAATAATTGTCCTCTTCCCTGACGATCTTGCAGTGAGAAGACGACCAGCTGATGGGTGGCCTTCTCCAAGGGCATGTTGTACTGCGGCGCGGCGAGGCACTGGGGAAGACGCTCCCGCACAGCGCGGTGGTGTGGCTGCAGGGTCGTGTGGCCACGCGGCCATCGCAAGATCGAGCCAATATGCTACGCCTGCCTTTCCTCGTCGCAGAGGGCCGACTACTCAATCTCGACAACCTCCGTGGCGTTCAATCACCTGCATATTTAGGTTTTTTGTGCCAATGAACAAATTATTCCACCCAGGTCATGGTAAAGGTGTGCCAAATTGGTTTTCGTACTTGTCCCAATTAGATCAAAGGTTGTACTATGGATCTGATGTATTGAAGTCGTTGGCTTCTCTCTATATGATCAAATGTCTACAGATTTCCCTTTTCTCTTTTTATTCTTTTTAATGTCTCTAGATTCGTTGGCCACCTCTGCTAGATACTTCATCTGCTTTAGCAAGATTTTCCATTACAAATTGTGGTACTAAGATTTGGTATATCATCACTAAACTCTAATAAGCAAACTTGATTTTACTACTTTCAATTTATTAGTTCCTGCTCACTAAGCTCTAAATTTATGACAGGTGATGAGTGATATTTTTACACTCATTTCACCTTTATTTAAATTGAGATATTTCATTTAAAAAGAGATATTTGCTTCGTTATTGCCACTAATGACTAATGAATGCAAAGAATTCCAAATCCACTCTTTGATGTGTTTCCACAGGAAATGGGCTAAAAGGGGAAAAATCACGTGTGGAAATGGAAGGGAAGAAGAATGAAGGAAGAAGGAACCAATAAAAGGCGTCCCTACAAAGTCAGAGCAAAAGACGATGTTCCATACGTGTGCGAGTGTCTGTATGAGCGCCCGTTTGGTGTGGATTCCGAGGCAGCTCGTCCACCTGAACAACTTTTATTAAAGGGGCCCCGTCGAAATATCAAAAGAATGAGCACTGATGTCTGTTATGAAACTTTCTTTTTGTAGACTCTGTTGGGCCTCCAAACGCAGAGTTTTGTAGGAAAGTAGCAAATTTTCCTCAAGTGGATGACCTAAGGTTTATCAATCTGTGGGAGACATAGAATGAAGATGGTCCCTCTCAAGCAATCCTGCAATCAAATACAAGAAATCTCTTGTGTCCCCAACACACCCAATACAATTGCAAATTATATAGGTGCACTAGTTCAGCGAAGAGATGGTGATGCAAGTGTAGTATGGATAGTAGAACTATATTTTTATAACCTGTATAAATAAAAACAGCATACGTCTCCAACGTATCTATTATTTTTAATTGTTCCATGCTGTTATATTGTCATTCTTGAATGTTTTACAATCATTTTATAATCATTTTATATCATTTTATATCATTTTTAGTACTAACCTATTGACATAGTGCCTAGTGCCAGTTGTTGTTTTCTGCTTGTTTTTTTACATCGCAGGAAATCAATACCAAACAGAGTCCAAACGCAGCGAAACTTTTTGTGGATTTTTTCTGGACTAGAAGACACCGTATGGGCCAAGAAAGTACCTGAGGGGTGCTCCAACGGGAGCACAACCCACCAGGGTGCGCCTAGGGGCCCAGGCGCGCCCAGGTGGGTTGTGCCCACCTCGATGGCCTCCCGCACCGCCTCTTTGCTCTATAAATACCCCAATATTCCAGAAACCCTAGGGGAGTCGACGAAAATCAATTCTAGCCACCGCAAGTTCCAGAAACACCAGATCCAATCTAGACACCATCACTGAGGGGTTCATCATGTCCATTGGTGCCTCTCCGATGATGCGTGAGTAGTTCATTGTAGACCTACGGGTCCGTAGTTAGTAGCTAGATGGCTTCCTCTCTCTCTCTCTCTCTTGATTCTCAATACAATGGTCTCTTGGAGATCCATATTACGTAAGTCTTTTGCGGTGTGTTTGTTGGGATTCGATGAACTTTGAGTTTATGATCAGATCTATGTTTTTATCCATGAAAGTTATTTGAGTCTTCTTTGATCTCTTATATGCATGATTGATTATAGACTCGTATTTCTTTTTCGATATTTGGGTTTTTTTAGCCAACTTGATCTATTTATCTTGCAATGGGAAGAAGTGCTTTGTGATGGGTTCGATCTTACGGTGCTTGATCCCAGTGACAGAAGGGGAAACGACACATATGTATCGTTGCTATTAAGGATAACAAGATGGGGTCTATTTCTACATAAATAGATCTTGTCTACATCATGTCATCGTTCTTATTGCATTACTCCATTCTTCCATGAACTTAATACACTAGACGCATGTTGGATAGCGGTCGATGTGTGGAGTAATAGTGGTAGATGCAGGCAGAAGTTGGTCTACTAATCTTGGACGTGATGCCTATATAATGATCATTGTTTGGATGTCATCATGATTATTTGAAGTTCTATCAATTGCCCAACAGTAATTGTTTTCCCACCATTTGCTATTTTTCTCGAGAGAAGCCACTAGTGAAACCTACGCCCCCAGGTCTCTTCTTTAATATATTTGCCTTCGTGATCTATTTTATTTGCTTTTATTTTCAGTTCTATTAAACCAAAAATACAAAAATACCTTGCTGCACTTTATTTTATTTGCGCTCCATTTATCCTATCTATTACAACTTTATCCCGTCTCCTCGCCAATTTCTGGCGCTGCTACCTGAAAGGGATTGACAGCCCCTTTAACACGTCGGGTTGCGAGTATATGTTATTTGTGTGCACGGGTTGTTTACGTTGTGTTGTGTGGTTCTTTTACTGGTTCAATAACCTTGGTCTCATCACCGAGGGAAATACCTACCGTTGCTGTGCTGCATCATCCCTTCCTCTTTGGGGAAATACCGACGTAGTTCTAGCAGACATCAAAAGAAATTTCTGGTGCCATTGCCGGGGAGGATCATCAACATCAACCAGGTTCCTAATCACAATCTCATCTCCTCGCAATTTACATTATTTGCCATTTGCCTCTCGTTTTCCTCTCCCCCACTTCACAAAAAATTGCCGTTTTATTCGCCCTCTTTTTCGTTCGCCGTTTTCTCGCCAGATATGTTTTTAAGTGCAATCTTGTTGTGTAGTCACCATGACTCAAGAGAGCACCAAGTTGTGTGATTTCTCAAATACCAACAACAATGATTTTATTAGCACTCCGATTGCTCCTCCCGCCACTAGTGCGGAGTCTTGTGATATTAATACTGCTTTGCTGAATCTTGTTATGAAAGATCAATTTGCTGGTACTCCTAATGAGGATGTCGCGTCCCATCTTAACACATTCATGGAATTATGCGATATGCAAAAGAAAAAGATGTGGACAATGATGTTGTGAAGTTGAAATTATTTCCGTTTTCTTTGCGAGATCGTGCAAAAAATTGGTTTTCTTCTTTGCCTCGCAATAGTATCGATTCTTGGAACAAGTGCAAGGATGCTTTTATTACTAAGTATTTTCCGCCCGCAAAAATCATTTCCCTTAGAATCGAGATCATAAATTTCAAGCAACCTGAACATGAGCATGTTGCACAATCTTGGGAAAGGATGAAAATGCTAAGGAATTGCCCAACTCATGGGCTAAATCTTTGGATGATCATACAAATTTTTTACGCGAGGTTGAATATTGTTTCTCATAATCTTTTAGATTCCGCCGTGGGGGTACTTTTATGGAAATTACTTCGGGTGAAGCTACTAAATTGCGGTAGTATGGCCAATTACTCACAATGGCATACCGAAAGAGCTCTGATGACCCACAAGTATATGGGGTCAATTGTAGCCTTTTCGATAAGTAAGAGTGTCGAACCCAACGAGGAGCAGAAGGAAATGACAAGTGGTTTTCAGCAAGGTAATGTCTGCAAGTGCTAAAATTGTAAGTAGCGGAGTAGTTTGATAGCAAGATAATTTGTAACGAGCAAGTAACGATAGTAGTAGCAAAAGTGCAGCAAGGTAGCCCAATCCTTTTGAGGCAAAGGAGAGGCCAAAACGATCTCTTATGATAAGCAAATGTTCTTGAGGGTACACGGGAATTTTATCTAGTCATTTTCATCATGTTGGCTTAATTCATGTTCAGTACTTTGATAATTTGATATGTGGGTGGACCGGTGCTTAGGTGTTGTTATTACTTGAACAAGCCTCCTACTTATGATTAACCCTCTCGCAAGCATCCGCAACTACGAGAAAAGTATTAAGAATAAATTCTAACCATAGAATTACACTTTTGGATCCAATCGGTCCCTTACGGAATGGCGCATAAACTGGGGTTTAAGCATCTGTCACTCTCGCAACCCACCATCTAATAACTACTCCATAATGCATTCCCTTAGGCCCAAATATGGTGAAGTGTCATGTAGTCGACGTTCACATGACACCACTAAGAGAATGACAACATACATATCATCAAAATATTGAACACATATCAAGTTCACATGATTTCTCCCATGACCTCAAGAACGAAAGTAACTACTCCCAAATGATAAACATGCTCAAGATCAGAGGGGTATTAAATAGCATAATGGATTTGAACATATAATCTTCCACCAAATAAACCATATAGTAATCAACTACAAGATGTAATCAACACTACTAGACACCCACAAGCACCAATCATAGTTTTGATACAAAGATTGAACACAAGAGATGAACTAGGGTTTGAGAGGAGTTAGTGTTGTGAAGATGTTGATGAAGATAGCCCTCCCCAAGATGCGAGAGTTGTTGGTGATGATGATGACGATGGTTTCCCCTCCGAGAGGGAAGTTCCCCCGGCGAAATCGCTCCGCCGGGGGGCAAAAGTGCTCCTGCCCAAGTTTCGCCTCGAGGCGGCGGCTCTTCATCCTGAATGTCCTCCCCTGATTTTTTTCTAGGTCAAAATGACTTATATACCAGAAGATGGGCACCGTAGGTGGGCCGAGGAGGGCAGCACCCACCGTATGGCGCGCTGGGCTTCTGGCGCGCCAGTGGTTTGTAACCACCGGTGGCCCCCTCTGGTACTTATTTGCTCCAATATTTATTAAATATTCCATAAAAAATCCTCGGGAAGTTTCAGCTCATTTGGAGTTGTGCAGAATAGGTAGCTTGACATAGCTTTTTTTCAGGTCCAGATTTCCAGCTGCCGGAATTCTTCCCCTTGGTGCATACCTTGCATATTATGAGAGAAAAGGTATTAGAATTACTCCAAAAAGCATTATTATGCAATAAAACAAAATAAATAACAGTAGGAAAACATGATGCAAAATGGATGTATCAACTCCCCCAAGCTTAGACCTCGCTTGTCCTCAAGCAAAAACCGAAATCGAAAAACATGTCCACATGCTTAGAGAGAGAGGTCTTGATAAAAACAAAAATACGAACATAGCAGCATCATGTGACTTATTATAACAGCAACAAACTTTAACATAAAACTTTTATCATAGACTTCTCATAAACAAGTGACAATTCATCACAACATCGAAGTATAAAGCATAAACTCTATTGGAAACCGACAAACTATGTTCTTAATCAACGTTGCAACTACAATTTATCATCTTTTTAGGAAGAGTCACGTATCGGAGCCTTTAGGAAAGTCCACATACTCAACCATCATTTAGTCGATTGCTAACACTCATCGCGTACACATGAGCAAAACGTTTCAACCGCACGCAAAGGAAGATAGGGGCTTATAGTTTCGCCTCCCAACGCATTCACCTCAGGGGTGATGTCAACAATAATAACTCATGCTACCTATATTCAACTGGATATATGTGCCTAGATCTTTCCTCACCACATGATGCTTGCCAAAGGAGAAAAATAAAAGGAATAGAGAGAAAAAATTTGACTCTTGCATAAAAGTAAATACATGAAAGTAAAAGATAGGCCTTCACAGAGGGGAGCAGAGGTTGCCATGCGCTTTTTGTTTGTATGCTCAACTCCTTAGTGCAAGAGAACGTCATGTTATATTGCCCCTTGTGATGGTAACCTTTATTATGTAGTCTGTCGCTTTTATTCTTCACCATCACAAGTTCGTACAATGCTCAATTTTGCCTTACACTAAATGATCTCACACTTTTAGAAGCAATTTTTATTGCCTTTTTTGCACCGATGACAACTTACTTGAAGGATCTTACTCAATCCATAGGTAGGTATGGTGGACACTCAAACAAGATTTGGGTTTAAGGGCTTTGGATGCACAAGTAGTATCTCTACTTAGTACGGAGTTTTTGGCTAGCAAAGATAGGGGCAAGCACCACATGTTGAAGGATCTATGACAATATAACTTCTGTGTGAATATGAACAAACATAAATCATTAAGTTGTCTTCCTTGTCCAACGTCAACAATTTTGGCATGTAATATTTTGATGGGTGCTCACAATCATAAAAGATTTCCATGATAGTGTATTTATATGTGAATCTTCTCTTCCCTTATTAATTCTTTCATGAGTTGCATCATTGACCAATGCTATGTTTGTCAATCTACAATAAAGTTTTCTACTTATACTTTTCCTTATGTAATGTCGTCACTTACCATAAGATTAACATATGATCTTTTTCTTTTATTCCCTTTCTTTTTATTAAAACAAGAAAAGTAAAGAAGGCAAGACTCAAACTAAACTTTATTATATATCTCGCACATGATTACAAGGATTGATCACTAAGAAAACTCACAAAAAGAAAGGATCGAACTAAACTTTTATTCGTTAATAGCAAAAGATAACCATGGATCGAAGTAAGAAAGTAAAGGCAAAAGATAGTGGAGAGGATACGATACCGGGGCACCTCCCCCAAGCTTGACGAAAGCCAAGGGGAGTGCACTGTTGGGGAACGTTGCAGAAAATTAAAAAATTTCCTACGGTTTCACCAAGATCCATCTATGAGTTCATCTAAGCAACGAGTCATGGGAGAGAGATTGCATCTACATACCACTTGTAGATCGCGTGCGGAAGCATTCAAGGGAACGGGGATGATGGAGTCGTACTCGCCGTGATCCAAATCACCGATGACCAAGTGCCGAACGGACAACACCTCTGCGTTCAACACACGTATGGAGCGGATGACGTCTCCTCCTTCTTGATCCAGCAAGGGGGAAGGAGAGGTTGAGGAAGAAGGCTCCAGCAGCAGCACGGCGGCGTGATGATGGTGGAGAGGCAAGATACTCGGCTGGGCTTCGCCAAGCACTTAACGGAGGAGGAGAGGTGTTGGGGAGGGGAGGGGCTGCGCCTTGGATGTGTCTTGCAGCCCTCCCCTAGCCCCTCTATTTATAGGGGAAGGGGAAAGGGGGCCGGCCCCCTCTAGATGAGATCTTAGGGAGGGGGGCTTGCCCCCCAAGCAAGGGGGGCGCCCCCACTAGGGTTCCCCCCCCAACCCTAGGCGTATGGGCCCAAGGGGGGGCGCGCCCAGCCCTCCAGGGGCTGGTTCCCTGCCCCTTGCGGCCCATGAGGCCCTCCGAGAGGGGTGGCCCCTCCCGGTGGACCCCTGGAGCCCCTCCGGTAGCCCCGGTACAATACCGATATGCCCCTGAAACTTTCCGGTGTCCGTATGACAACTTCCCATATATAAATCTTCACCTCTGGACCATTCCGGAACTCCTCGTGATGTCCGGGATCTCATCCGGGACCCCGAACAACATTCGTTAATCACATATAAGTCTTCCTAATAACCCTAGCGTCACCGAACCTTAAGTGTGTAGACCCTACGGGTTCGGGAGACATGCAGACATGACCGAGATGGCTCTCCGGTCAATAACCAACAGTGGGATCTGGATACCCATGTTGGCTCCCACATGCTCCTCGATGATTTCATCGGAAGAACCACGATGTCGAGGATTCAATCAACCCCGTATACAATTCCCTTTGTCAATCGGTACGTTACATGCCCGAGACTCGGTCGTCGATATCCCAATACCTCGTTCAGTCTCAAGCATCGGCAAGTCACTTTACTGTACCATAATGCATGATCCGTGACCAAACACTTGGTCACTTTGAGCTCATTATGATGATGCATTACCGAGTGGGCCCAGAGATACCTCTCCGTCATACGGAGTGACAAATCCAGATCTCGATCCGTGTCAACCCAATGACACTTTCGGAGATACCTGTAGTGCACCTTTATAGTCACCCGATTCGTTGTGACGTTTGGTACACCCAAAGCACTCCTACGGTATCCGGGAGTTACGATCTCATGGTCTAAGGAAGAGATACTTGACATTAGAAAAGCTCTAGCAAAACGAACTACACGATCTTGTGCTATGCTTAGGATTGGGTCTTGTCCATCACATCATTCTCCTAATGATGTGATCCCGCTATCAATGACATCCAATGTCCATAGTCAGGAAACCATGACTATCTATTGATCAACGAGCTAGTCAACTAGAGGCTCACTAGGGACATATTGTGGTATATGTATTCACACGTGTATTATGATTTCCAGATAATACAATTATAGCATGAATAAAAGACAATTATCACGAACAAGGAAATATAATAATAATCCTTTTATTATTGCCTCTAGGGCATATTTCCAACATGCCCATACCCAATACTCAGTTTTATTTTGGTGGTGAAGAGGAAGATGGTGGTGATGAAGTAGAAGCAATCCGGTCTTTAAGGACCAAGAGGCTCTCTAATCTTCGAATGACTCTCCACAGGGAAGTGATGTGCTCCATATGCAGAATATTTTCACGATTGAGATGCTTATTGTGTATAAAAACCGTATCAATGATCCTGAAGGCTGCAATCTCGGTGGGGGTAAGATGAGCACAGTAGGGTCCAAGGATATCTTCCTCTTCCTCATCAGCGGGCAAGGCTTGCTCGTCCATCGGAACTTGATCTCCGGTGGCCTCCTTGCTCTTGTCCTCCATAGGTGCTCCAACGGGGTCTTCTCTCTTCAGCTCGATCTTCATCAACCAAGCATCCTCTTCCATTCGATCAGAGGGAGAAGAAGACATGATGCCTGGCTCAACAGATCTGACAGAAAACAGCAAGAAAAGAAAACGGGAGATTTCTCCGCGATACGGAGGTTAACAGGTTTAGGAGGTATATATAGATTTTTTTTATCTTGGGAACAAGAAGAACGGAAGAAAAACGGAGTCCAGAAAGTACCCGAGGTGGGCATAACCCACCTGGGCGCGCCAGGCATGCCTGGCGCGCCCTGGTGTATCGTGCCCACCAGGGTCACTTTCCTGGAAGTTTCTTATTTTGCTAATTTTTTAAATATTCCAAAACCGACAAAATTTATTTTTGCGGATTTTTCGAGTCCGTTTACTTACCGTATCACGTACCTCCCTTATTTTCATGATTCTGGAGGATCCAGGAAGGTTTCCTTTATGTATTCTTCCGGCGTCAAAGTTTGGATAACATTGCTTTCCACATTAATGGGCGTACCTGAGATATAGTGTTTTATTCGTTGCCCATTGACAACCTTCGGGTTAGTCCCTTCGGCATTATTTATTTTGATAGCTCTGGATCGATAGACCTCCTCGATGACATAGGGTCCTTCCCATTTGGAGAGGAGTTTTCCTGCAAAGAATCTAAAACGGGAGTTGTAAAAAAGAACATATTCTCTGACTTTGAACTCACGCTTTTGGATTCTTTTGTCATGCCATCTTTTAACTTTTTTCTTTGAAAATTTTTGCATTTTCGTAAGCCTAGTTTCTCCATTCATCTAATGATCTAATATCAAATAACCTATTTTCCCCAGCAAGTTTGAAATCATAATTGAGTTCTTTAATTGCCAAAATGCTTTGTGTTCTAACTCAAGAGGTAAATGACAAGCTTTTCCATAAACCATTTTATATGGAGACATACCCATAGGATTTTTATATGTTGTTCTATAAGCCCAAAGTGCATCATCTAATTTCTTAGACCAATTCTTCCGGGACCTATTAACAATCTTCTGTAAGATTACTTTTATTTCTCTATTGCTAAGTTCAACTTGACCACTAGACTGAGGATGATAAGGTAATGCAATTCTATGGTTAACATCATACTTAACAAGCATTTTACAGAAAGCACCATGAATAAAGTGTGAACCGCCATTAGTCATTAAATATCTAGGGACTCCAAACCTTGGGAAAATAACTTCTTTAAGCATTTTAATAGAGGTGTTGTGATAAGCACTACTAGTTGGAATAGCTTCTGCCCACTTAGTAACGTAACCAACAGCAACCAAAATATGAGTATACCCATTAGAGAAGGAAAAGGTCCCATAAAATCAAATCCCCAAACATCAAATGGTTCAACAAGAAGTGAATAATTCATAGGCATTTCTTAACGCTTACCGATATTACCTATTATTTGACATTCATCACAAGATGAGACAAACTTACAAGCATCCTTGAAGAGAGTAGGCCAATAAAAACCAGATTGCAATACCTTATGAGCGGTTTTGTCTCCTGCATGATGTCCTCCATAAGCCTCGGAGTGACATTTCCGTAGGATTTGTTCATGTTCATGCTCAGGTACACAACATCTAATAATACCATCTACTCCTTCTTTATAAAGATGTGGGTCATCCCAAAAGTGATGTCTTAAATCATAGAAGAATTTTTTCTTTTGTTGGTATGTAAAGCTAGGTGGTATGTATTTAGCAACAATATAATTAGCATAGTCAGCATAGCATGGTGTACTGTTAGAAACATTTATTGCAGCTAACTGTTCATCAAGAAAGCTATCATTAATAGGTTGTGGGTCATCAAGAATATTTTCAAGCCTACACAAGTTATCAGCTATGGGATTCTCTGCCCCTTTTCTATCAGTGATATGCAAATCAAATTCTTGTAGCAGAAGAACCCACCTAATGAGTATAGGTTTAGCATCTTTCTTTTTCATAAGATATTTTATAGCAGCATGATCAGTAAAGAATCTATCAGTCATTTTGTTGCCTTCCTACTGCAGTATGACGAGGAGCTGAAAAATGCTTCTATGAGCCCTTCCTCTGTTTATGGAAAAGAAACAAGGGTGTTGGCCACTTCTACAGTCAAACAATGAAACAACCGACCGACTACAACAGAAAGTGGCTCCCGCCTTCGCAAGGAACAGTCAAGCTTAATACTGACGCTGCCTTCTCGGCCGATAGTGGGAATAGTTGGGCGGAAGGTGTTGCCAGGGATTACAGAGGATAGGTCCTCCTGTCACTAGGCAATCAGTTGCCAAGATTGAGCAACGTCGAGGAAGCGGAAGCCCGTGCATAACTGTTTGGCTTGCATGCTCTGGCCGCTGTCTTCAGAGGCCCGGTGGAGCTTGAAATGGATTGCAAAACTACAATTGGAGCTCAGTATTGATGGCCTCAGCCTGTCCGCGTGCTATGGAGTGATCCGTGACTTTCGAGATGATCTTGCTTTTTTTTCAGAACACAACTTATCCTGTACTGGGAGAGACTGCAACGTTTTGGCCCATGAGATGGCAACTGAAGCAAAGCAAAAAAGGTGACGTGCGTATCATTGCGGGAGTTCCTGATAGATTAAGATTTCTATTGACCCTGGATTGTAATCCTTCTACTTGAGCTCTTCTGCTCTTGTTTCTAAAAAAAGAGCTTATTTTCCCTTGCAATAAAAGATCATACATATTTAGGAGCAATTTTTATTGCCTTTTGCACCTATGAAAACTTACTTGAAGGATCTTATTCAATCCATAGGTAGATATGGTGGACTCTCATGGCAAGAAACTGGGTTAAAGGGTTTTTGAATGAAGAAGTAGTATTTCTACTTAGTACAACATTTTGGCTAGCAAAACTTACTCTTATAGTAAGAAGTGGCGGTAGAAAAATGCCAGTGAAATAGAGATGTGAAACCTCTATGAATCAAGAACCGGGAAAAACTCCAACATCGAAAACATCATAGAAGATGCATATGAAGTCCGTTTTCGATGAAATCGAGCTTGTCATGAAGATGACCACAAGCTCGAAAACTCACAACGAAAAACACCAAACAAGAACCAAGAAAGATGATGAAATGATGCAATGGTACGATCAAGCTACTTACTTGAGAGCTCACCTTGATAGTACGGCAATCGATCATATAACCCAGTCTCCTGACTACCACCATGAGACCGGTAAAATAGAAAACCTATCAAGGGAAAACATTTGCCTTGCATATAGTCCACTTGAGCTCACTACAAAAAAAATACACTTCCGTGATGATACGTGTTTGTCACAGTAGGTCGCGTTTTTGTCATGCATGTACATCCATGGCGATTTTATGACGTAATCAAGATAGTCATACATGTTTCGTCGTAGAAGTGTTCCATGACATTACCAAAATTATCATCACGGAAGTGTCCACTTCCATGACGATAAATCGCGCGTCACAGAAGTGCTTTCGTCAAGGGTGACCGACACGTGGCATCCATCGTAACGGAACGCCGTTAAGCTATCGGGTCCGGTTTTGGATCCGATAACCCGTTAACAACCAGACCAATGGGGATTTTCCACGTGTAAAATCATCATTGGCTGGAGAAAACACGTGTCGGCTCACTGTTGGGACAGATGTCATCCACTCATTGGACCGAAGGCGCTTATGATACGGCGACACGTGGCACAGCCCAACAGAGGCTTATTCCTGTGAAAAGGCCGGCCCGTTTAACTTGGTCAAAAGGTGGCGGGCCGGCCCACGGAAAGCTTGTTAACGGCATGTTCGCATATAGCCCATTTATAGCCCGCTAACCCAGGGCCCATTACGACCTCTCCGAATTAGGCCCAGTAGTGTCATCTGGGCCGTCCAATATGATTCCAGCCCGTTTTAACTTTCGGCCCATGTGTGGCCCATGACTTCTTTCAGCCCATATGAGGCCCTTTGTAACTCTTGGCCCATTAACGGCCCGTGGTGAAACTGACCCGTAATGAACAGTGTATCACTTTATACCCATTAACGGCCCATTATTCCATTGGGCCGTTTCCAGCCCAAGTTATATTTCGGCCTTCTCAGGGCCCATTGATTCTTGGGCTCATTTGCAGCATTCGGTTACATACGGCCCGTTACTGTCATTTTCTGCTTGTGGGCCAAATTCAGCCCGTCGTTACAGTCGGCCCGTTTGTGGACCGTTAATACGTTGGGCCGTTTTCATGTCAAAAAAAATCATTGGGCTGTTTTCATAGAGTTATCAAATACGGCCTATTAACGGCCCGTTATGGTCCACAAATAGTACGACCCATGATTGGCGAAATGATGATACGCCCTATAGAAGACCCATGGATCCTACGGCCCGTATGAGGCCCATGGATCGTACGGCCCGTAGAAGGCCCATGGATCATACGGCCCGTAGAAGGCCCATGGACCCTACGGCCCGTAGAAGGGCCATGAATCCTAAGGCCCGTATAGAAGGCCAATGGTCCTACGGCCTGTATAGAAGGCCAATGGATCCTACGGCCGGAGGAAGGCCCATGGATCATACGGCCTGCAGGAGGCCCATGGTTACAATAGTCCGTGTGTTGCCATGATTATTTTGGCCTAGTTACCAAAAATAGGCTATTGTGGCCACTAGAAAAACACAGAAAAAGAACCACACAGTGACTACAAGCAAACAACTAAACAAGACAATAAGGAAATAAATAAGCAAGCAATTAACGCTAGCCTATTACCGCTATTACATATATTACATCCACTGGGCATCAAAGTTTGCCACCAGTGAGAATATAGGGAACAAAGCAGCATATTACATACATTTGGCCGTCAAAATTGGCCACCATGCAAATAAACGCGGCAGCAAAACAAGAGCATAACTGAAACAACTTCGAAGAGCTCAAGAAACGTTATCCCGGTATCCACCATGCGGCAATAAGCTTAGCAAGCTTATTAGCTTTGTCCCGTTTACGCTAAAATCCTCCAACGCTTGTTGTTGCACGGAAAGTATGCATCTGAATGCTCCGAGGGACTTCCGCAGATCATACGCTTCTTATCGCAGCACACGGTGATCGATGTCTTTCAACTTTTAGTTGAGACTCAAGAAACCGAACTGATTCGATAAAGGTGAGTTTGAATAGCTTATGCAAGCGGTAGTGGCGATAACTTCGAACACTAAACCAAGACAAGACTTTCGGGTTGTCTCGCTGTCTTTAAGATAGTCTTCCTTAGCTGTTTTATCAGCTTTGTTGGAGACCAACAAGGACGTGTCACTATCCTGAACCTTATCTGCATTACTTCCTTTACCATTGCTTAATAAGACACTCTTCCCCAATATTCTGTCAGCATTCTAAAAGAAGAAACAAGCAGACACATAACAAGTTTAGCATGTACTAGTATATGAAACTCATTTCGGTGAACCAGTTCATTAGTAAGGTGGACAGGATTAAACTACCATGTCTTCTATTGCCAAGTACTAGTACATAATAAAAGCATCAAACAAACATATATCTATGTCCTATGGTCACTGCATTGTCTTGCCAAATCAAAATAGAGACACGGTTCAAATCATATCAGTTCAAGACAAAGCAGCAGTGAAAGAATACAAAGCGTGGGAAACTACACGACACAACAAGATTTCAGATGGGTACCACGGGTCTACATGTACAACAAAACTATTGGCTCTGTTGTGATGCTAGTAATGTGCATGATATGAAAGTCAACTGTATACACAATTGAAATTGAAATCAACAGAGCTATTGATAAGAGCAAACCTGTTAAAGAAACATGCGTGAACATACCTGCTGTGCCATTGGAGTTTCGATTGGATCCTTCCATTTAAAAATAAGTTTGTATGAGTAAATACAGTGATACAAGTGAAGGAAATATGCCCTAGAGGCAATAATAAAGTTATTATTTATTTCCTTATTTCATGATAAATGTTTATTGTTCATGCTAGAATTGTATTAACCGGAAACATAATACATGTGTGAATACATAGACAAACAGAGTGTCACTAGTATGCCTCTACTAGACTAGCTTGTTAATCAAAGATGGTTAAGTTTCCTAACCATAGACAAAGGAGTTGTCATTTGATTAACAAGGTCACATCATTGGTTGAATGATCTGATTGACATGACCCATTCCATTAGCTTAGCACCCGATCGTTTAGTATGTTGCTATTGCTTTTATCCATGAATTATACATGTTCCTATAACTATGAGATTATGCAACTCCGTTTACGGAGGAACACTTTGGTACTACCAAGCGTCACAACGAATCGGGTGATTATAAAGGAGTACTACAGGTGTCTCCAAAGGCGGATGTTGGGTTGGCGTATTTGAGATTAGGATTTGTCACTCCGATTGTCGGAGAGGTATCTCTGGGCCCTCTCGGTAATGCACATCACTAAGCCTTGCAAGCATTACAACTAATGAGTTAGCTGTGAGATGATGTATTACGGAGCGAGTAAAGAGACTTGCCAATGCGAGATTGAACTAGGTATTGGATACCGACGATCGAATCTCGGGCAAGTAACATACCGATGACAAAGGGAACAACGATATGTTGTTATGCGGTCGACCGATAAAGATCTTCGTAGAATATGTAGGAGCCAATATGGGCATCCAGGTCCCGCTATTGGTTATTGACGGAGACGTGTCTCGGTCATGTCTACATTGTTCTCGAACCGTAGGGTCCGCACGCTTAAGGTTTCGATGGCGGTTATATTATGAGTTTGTGTATTTTGATGTACTGAAGGAGTTCGAGTCCGGATGTGATCACGGACATGACGAGGAGTCTCGAAATGGTCGAGACATAAAGATTGATATATTGACGGCTATATTCGGACACGGAAAGGTTCGGAAGTTTCGGAGAAAACGGAGTGCCGGAGGGTTACGGAACCCTCGGGAAGTAATGGGCCTTATTGGGCCAAGAGGGAGAGAGAGGGCCGCACCAGAGGTGGCGCGCCCCCCCATGGGGAGTCCGAATAGGACAAGGAGGGGCGGCCCCCTTTCCTCTCCCTCTCCCTCTCTTTCCTTCCCCTTCCTCCTTCCTAGTTGGACTAGGAAAGGGAGTCCTACTCCCACTAGGAGGAGGACTCCCCCCCTGGCGCGCCTCCTAGGGCCGGGCCCCCCCCTTGCTCCTTTATATACGGGGCAGGGGGCACCCTAGAACACACAAGTTGATCCTTGAGATCGTTCCTTAGCCGTGTCGGTGCCCCCTCCACCATATTCCACCTCGGTCATATCGTGGCGGTGCTTAGGCGAAGCCCTGCGTCGATAGAACATCAAGATCGTCCTGCACGCCGTCGTCTTGACGGAACTCTCTCCCGGAGCTTTGCTGGATCGAGCTGAGGCGTCACCGAGCTGTCGTGTGTCAAGAACTCGGAGGCGCCGGAGTAACGGCGCTGGATCGGTTGGATCGCGAGGAGAGCGTCGACTACTTCCTCTACGTTGTGATCGCTTCGCTTGGTCTCACGAGGGTGCGTAGACAACACTCTCCCTCTCGTTGCTATGCATCACCATGATCTTGCGTGTGCGTAGGAATTTTTGAAATTACTCGTTCCCCAACAAAGGGTATCGAGCCTAGGTTTTATGGTTTGATGTTTTGCACGAGTAGAACACAAGTGAGTTGTGGGCGATACAAGTCATACTGCCTACCAGCATGTCATACTTTGGTTCAGCGGTATTGTGAGATGAAGCGGCCCGGACCGACATTACGCGTGCGCTTCGCGAGACTGGTTTCACCGTTATGAGCACTCGTGCTTAAAGGTGGCTGGCGGGTGTCTGTCTCTCTCACTTTAGTTGAACTGAGTGTGGCTACGCCCGCCCTTGAGAAGGTTAAACGAGTCTACTTGACGAAGTATCGTTGTGGTCTTGATGCGTGGGTGAGATTGGTTCTTGCTTAAGCCCGTAGCAGCCACGTAAAATTTGCAACAACAAAGTAGAGGACGTCTAACTTGTTTTTGCAGGGCATGTTGTGATGTGATATGGTCAAGACGTGATGCTATATTTTATTGTATGAGATGATCATGTTTTGTAACCGGTTATCGACAATCGGCTGGAGCCATATGGTTGTCGCTTTATTGTATGAAATGCAAACACCCTGTAATTGCTTTACTTTATCACTAAGCGGTAGCGATAGTCGTAGAAGCAATAGATGGCGTAAACGACAACGATGCTACGATGGAGATCAAGGTGTCACGCCGGTGACGATGGTGATCACGACGGTGCTTGAGATGGAATCACAAGCACAAGATGATGATGGCCATATCATATCACTTATATTGATTGCATGTGATGTTTATCCTTTATGCATTTTATTTTGCTTTGATTGACGGTAGCATTTTAAGATGATCTCTCACTAAAATTATCAAGTAGTGTTCTCCACGAGTATGCACCGTTGCCAAAGTTCGTCGTGTCGAGACACCACGTGATGATCGGGTGTGATAAGCTCTCGTCCATCTACAACGGGTGCAAGCCAGTTTTGCACACGCAGAATACTCAGTTATACTTGACGAGCCTAGCATATGCAGATATGGCCTCGAACACGGAGACCGAAAGGTCGGCGTGAATCATATAGTAGATATGATCAACATAAGATGTTCACCATTGAAAACTACTCCATCTCACGTGATGATCGGTTATGGTTTAGTTGATTTGGATCACGTGATCACTTAGATGACTAGAGAGATGTACGTCTAAGTGGGAGTTCTTAAGTAATATGATTAATTGAACTTAAATTTATCATGAACTTAGTACTGATAGTATCTTGCTTGTCTATGTTTGTTTATAGATAGATGGCTCGTCTTTGTTCCGTTGAATTTTAATGCGTTCCTTGAGAAAGCAAAGTTGAAAGATGATGGTAGCAATTACACGGACTGGGTCCGTAACTCGAGGATTATCCTCATTGCTGCACGTAAGAGTTACGTCTGGATGCACCGCTAGGTGCCAGACTCTTCTTGATGCAACCGACGACATTAAGAACGTCTGGCGAGCAAAGCGATGACTACTCTATAGTTCAATGTGCCATGCTTTACGGCTTAGAACCGTGTCTTCAACGACGTTTTGAGCGTCATGGAGCATATGAGATGTTCCAGGAGTTGAAGTTGATATTTCAACAGAATGCCCGGATTGAGAGATATGAAGTCTCCAATAAGTTCTATAGCTGCAAGATGGAAGAGAATGGGTCCATCGGTGAGCACATACTCGTAATGTCCGGGTATTACAATCACTTGACTCAACTGGGAGTTAATCTTCCGGATGATTGTGTCATTGATGAAATTCTTCAATCACGCCACCAAGCTACAAAGGCTTCGTGATGAACTATAATATGCAAGGGTTAGTAAAGACTATGCAGAGCTCTTCGCAATGCTAAAGGCTGCGGAGGTAGAAATCAGAAGGAGCATCAAGTGTTGATGGTCAATAAGACCACTAGTTTCAAGAAGAAAGGCAAAGGGAAGAAGAAGGAACTTCAAGAAGAACAGCAAACAAGTTGCTGCTCGGAGAAGAAACCCAAGTCTGGACCTAAACCTGAAACGAGTGCTTCTCTGCAAGCGATCGTCACCGGAAGCGGAACTGCCCCAAGTATTTGGCGGATAAGAAGGATGGCAAGGTGAACAAAGGTATATGTGATATACATGTTATTGATGTGTACCTTACTAGAGCTCGCAGATAACACAGGTATTTGATCTGGTTACTGCTAATATTTGCAACTCGAAGCAGGACTACGGATTGCGAACAACGGCAAAGGACGAGGTGACGATGCGCGTGGGAAATGGTTCCAAAGTCGATGTAATCGCGGTCGGCACGCTACCTCTACATCTACCTTCGGATTAGTTTTAGACCTAAATAATTGTTATTTGGTGCGGCGTTGAGCATGAACATTATATCTGGATCTTGTTTGATGCGAGACGGTTATTCATTTAAATCGAGAGAATAATGGTTGTTCTATTTATATGAATAATATCTTTTATGGTCATGCACCCTTGAAGAGTGGTCTATTTTTATGAATCTCGATAGTAGTGATACACATATTCATAATGTTGAAACCAAAAATGCAGAGTTGATAATGATAGTGCAACTTATTTGTGGCACTTGCCGTTTAGGTCATATCGGTATAAAGCGCATGAAGAAACTCCATCTTGATGGACTTTTGGAGTCACTTGATTATGAATCACTTGGCACTTGCGAACCGTGCCTCATGGGCAAGATGACTAAAACCCGTTCTCGGTACTATGGAGAGAGCAACAGATTTGTTGGAAATCATACATACAGATGTATGTGGTCCGATGAATGTTGAGGCTCGTGGCGGATATCGTTATTTTCTCACCTTCACAGATGATTTAAGCAGATATGGGTATATCTACTTAATGAAACATAAGTCTGAAACATTTGAAAAGTTCAAAGAATTTCAGAGTGAAGTTGAAAATCATCGTAATAAGAAAATAAAGTTTCTATGATCTGATCGTGGAGGCGAATATTTGAGTTCTGAGTTTGGTCTACATTTGAAACAATGCGGAATAGTTTAGCAACTCACGCCACCCGAACACCACAGCGCAATGGTGTGTCCGAACGTCGTGTCGCACTTTACTAGATATGGTGCGATCTATGATGTCTCTTACAGATTTACCGCTATCGCTTTGGGGTTATGCTCTTGAGGCGGCCGCATTCACGCTGAATAGAACACCGTCAAAATCCGTTGAGACGACACCTTATGAACTATGGTTTAGCAAGAAACCAAAGTTGTCGTTTCTTAAAGTTTGGGGATGCGATGCTTATGTGAAAAGCTTCAACCTGATAAGCTCGAACCTAAATCGAGAAATGTGTCTTCATAGGATACCCAAAGGAGACAGTTGGGTACACCTTCTATCACAGATCCGAAGGCAAGACATTTGTTGCTAAGAATGGATCCTTTCTAGAGAAGGAGTTTCTCTCGAAAGAAGTGAGTGGGAGGAAAGTAGAACTTGATGAGGTAATCTGTACCTTCTCCCTTATTTGAAAATAGTTTATCACGAAACCGGTTTCTGCGACATCTACACCAAATAGTGAGGAAGTTGATGATGTTGATCATGAAACTTCAGATCAAGTTACTCTGAAACCTCGTAGATCAACCAGAGTAAGATCCGCACTGAGTGGTACGGTAATCCTGTTCGGAAGTCATGCTACTAGATCATGATGAACCTACGAACTATGAAGAAGCGATGGTGAGCCCAGATTCCATAAAATGGCTTGAGGCCATGAAATCTGAGATGGGATCCATGTATGAAAACAAAGTGTGGACTTTGGTTGACTTGCCCGAGGGTCGGCAAGCAATAGAAAACAAGTGGATCTTCAAGAAGAAGACCGACGGCGACGGTAATATTATCGTCTACAAAGCTCGACTTGTCGCAAAGGGTTTTGACAAGTTCAAGGGATTGACTACGATGAGACCTTCTCACCCGTAGCGATGCTTAAGTCTGTCGAATCATGTTAGCAATTGCCGCATTTTATGATTATGAAATTTGGCAAATGGATGTAAAGACTGCATTCTGAATGGATTTACGGAAGAAGAGTTGTATATGATGCAACCGAAGGTTTTATCGATCCAAAGGAGCTAACAAAGTGTGCAAGCTCCAGCGATCCATTTATGGACTGGTGCAAGCATATCGGAGTTGGAATAAACGCTTTGATAGTGTGATCAAAGCATTTGGGTTTATCTGAGACTTTTGGAGAAGCCTGTATTTACAAAAAGGTGAGTGGAGCTCAGTAGCATTTCGATATTATATGTAGATGACATATTACTAATCGGAAATGATATAGAATTTCTGGATAGCATAAAGGGATACTTGAATAAGAGTTTTTCGATGAAGGACCTCGGTGAAGCTGCTTACATATTGGGCATCAAAATCTATAGAGATAGATCAAAACGCTTAATTGGACTTTCACAAAGCACATACCTTGACAAAATTTTGAAGAAGTTCAAAATGGATCAAGCAAAGAAAGGGTTCTTGCCTGTGTTACAAGGTGTGAAGTTGAGTAAGACTCAATGCCCGACCACCGCAGAAGATAGAGAGAAAATGAAAGATGTTCCCTATGCCTCAGCCATAGGCTCTATCATGTATGCAATGCTGTGTACCAGACCTGATGTGTGCCTTGCTATAAGCTTAGCAGGGAGGTACCAAAGTAATCCAGAGTGGATCATCGGACAGCGGTCAAGAACATCCCGAAATACGAAAAGGACTAAGGATATGTTTCTCGTATATGGAGGTGACAAAGAGCTCATCGTGGCAGTTACGTTGATGCAAGCTTTGACACTGATCCGGACGATTCTAAATCGCAAACCGGATACGTATTTACACTAAATGGAGGAGCTGTCAGTTGGTGCAGTTCTAAACAAAGCGTCGTAGCGGGATCTACATGTGAAGCGGAATACATAGCAGCTTCGAAGCAGCTAATGAAGGAGTCTCGGATGAAGGAGTTCATATCCGATCTAGGTGTCATACCTAGTGCATCGGGTCCAATGAAAATCTTTTGTGACAATCTCGGAGCAATTGCTTTAGCAAAGGAATCCAGATTTCACAAGAGAACCAAACACATCAAGAGACGCTTCAATTCCATCCGGGACTTAGTCCGGTGGGAGACATAGAGATTTGCAAGATACATACGGATCTGAATGTAGCAGACCGTTGACTAAGCCTCTTCCACGAGCAAAACATGATCAGCACCAAGACTCCATGGGTGTTAGAATCATTACTATGTAATCTAGATTATTGACTCTAGTGCAAGTGGGAGATGAAGGAAATATGCCCTAGAGGCAATAATAAAGTTATTATTTATTTCCTTATTTCATGATAAATGTTTATTGTTCATGCTAGAATTGTATTAACCGAAACATAATACATGTGTGAATACATAGACAAGCAGAGTGTCACTAGTATGCCTCTACTAGACTAGCTTGTTAATCAAAGATGGTTAAGTTTCCTAACCATAGACAAAGGAGTTGTCATTTGATTAACAAGGTCACATCATTGGTTGAATGATCGATTGACATGACCCATTCCATTAGCTTAGCACCCGATCGTTTAGTATGTTGCTATTGCTTTTATCCATGACTTATACATGTTCCTATAACTATGAGATTATGCAACTCCGTTTACGGAGGAACACTTTGGTACTACCAAGCGTCACAACGAATCGGGTGATTGTAAAGGAGTACTACAGGTGTCTCCAAAGGCGGATGTTGGGTTGGCGTATTTGAGATTAGGATTTTTCACTCCGATTGTCGGAGAGGTATCTCTGGGCCCTCTCGGTAATGCACATCACTAAGCCTTGCAAGCATTACAACTAATGAGTTAGCTGTGAGATGATGTATTACGGAACGAGTAAAGAGACTTGCCATGAACGAGATTGAACTAGGTATTGGATACCGACGATCGAATCTCGGGCAAGTAACATACCGATGACAAAGGAACAACGTATGTTGTTATGCGGTCTGACCGATAAAGATCTTCGTAGAATATGTAGGAGCCAATATGGGCATCCAGGTCCCGCTATTGGTTATTGACCGAGACGTGTCTCGGTCATGTCTACATTGTTCTCGAACCGTAGGGTCCGCACGCTAAGGTTTCGATGGCGGTTATATTATGAGTTTGTGTATTTTGATGTACCAAGGAGTTCGAGTCCGGATGTGATCACGGACATGACGAGGAGTCTCGAAATGGTCGAGACATAAAGATTGATATATTGGGCGGCTATATTCGGACACGGAAAGGTTCCGTAAGTTTCGGAGAAAACAAGAGTGCCGGAGGGGTTACGGAACCCCCGGGAAGTAATGGGCCTTATTGGGCCAAGAGGGAGAGAGAGGGCGCACCAGGAGGTGGCGCCCCCCCATGGGGAGTCCGAATAGGACAAGGAGGGGGCGGCCCCTTCCCTCTCCCTCTCCTCTCTTTCCTTCCCCTTCCTCCTTCCTAGTTGGACTAGGAAAGGGAGTCCTACTCCCACTAGGAGGAGGACTCCCCCCTCCTGGCGCGCCTCCTAGGGCCGGCCGGCCCTCCCCTTGCTCCTTTATATCACGGGGCAGGGGGCACCCTAGAACACACAAGTTGATCCTTGAGATCGTTCCTTAGCCGTGTCGGTGCCCCTCCACCATATTCCACCTCGGTCATATCGTGGCGGTGCTTAGGCGAAGCCCTGCGTCGATAGAACATCAAGATCGTCACCACGCCGTCGTCTTGTGGAACTCTCTCCCCGGAGCTTTGCTGGATCGAGCTGAGGAGCGTCACCGAGTTGTACGTGTGTCAAGAACTCGGGGCGCCGGAGTGCTGGCGCTGGGATCGGTTGGATCGCGAGGAGAACGTCGACTACTTCCTCTACGTTGTGATCGCTTCGCTTGGGTCTCGAGTGCGTGAGACAACACTCTCCCTCTCGTTGCTATGCATCACCATGATCTTGCGTGTGCGTAGGAAAATTTTTGAAATTACTACGTTCCCCAACAACAAGAGCAAAGAAATCATAGTTAAAAAAGGCGCGCCTAGGCGAGCGCTTAAGCGCGCCTAGGCTCTAGGCGTTGTCAAAACGCATTGCGCATAACTACGCTTAATCTATGCATAACTGCGCATAAGCATGCGCTTTGGTCAGTAAAGCGCAAGGCGGTGGCAAAACACACAATTAACGCCTAGCGCTTTTTTGAACTATGATAGCAATGGAATCTTAGATTAGAACAGTTGTTCTTCAGGTTTAGGCACTTGTTCTACATGAACAGAGTATAGTAAGACGCAAGAATATAATACTTAAAAATATAAAATGAGCTCATAGACCTTACCACATTCTTGGTTCGGGACCAGTACAGAACAAGGCGTTCCCAGTCATCGTCTAGTAAATGTGTCTCGGGAGAACGTAAGGGAATTTGATGAGTTTCTTTGTTGATGAAGTACATTTTCTTCAGGTAATTCTGATACTGCCACCAAGCATTCTTGAAGATAGCAGAGGTATTAGCACAGGTTACCTCATCCTGAGTTTCCAAATCGGTCCTTCTCTATAGAGAAAAATGGGAAAATTTGCTGTATTATAACCATCATGGAGGTAGGATGTATGGGACAAAGCAAAGTAATTGTCATGAATAAAATTACTTACACATAACTCCCGGACAAACACCTGCAATCGGCATTTTCCTTCATCTTCATATAATATTTCCAAGATGGGAAGATACGCATACGATTTAACAACATCAAATGCGATAGATGCTAAACTAGGACTAGCTGGTTGTGCTTCCTCCACAGGAATAGGCGTACTAACCGGGTGGAGTTGGGTTTCGCCGTGATAATCTTGGCCCTTTGGGCACCGGAGCTGCCTTACTAACTGCTCTTGTTTGGGAGCTCTGTGGTGGAGATGGTGCTTTGTCAATGTGAACTGGGTTACTATCGGTGGGGTTGGGGTTAGATTGGGTGAAGCTGGTTCTTTGTCCATCGCAGAGGGGGGTACAATCTGCGAGAGTTTGGGTTATGTGTGGTAGGGCTGGTTCTTGTGCATGTACAACCGGGTGCTATCTCCACCAAGAGGTAGCACTGTTTTATTTGAAGAACGTGTTTTAGTCCGCTGAATCTGGCATCACCGCTCCAATTCAAATGGCTGATAAACAGAAACATAGTTGAATGTACGTACATTGTATGAGAGACAGATGCAATAGATAGTGTGGAAAAAGAGGGCATGCAATAGTTGACATGTATATTGTTTAACTAAAACGGATAGCATGACATAATTTTACATATATGATGTCTATCTAAACTGGATAGCATAGCATAACATAATTCAAAGATATGATGAATAACAAAACAGGATCACGTGACATAATTCACCTACATGTTATCTAAGTAATCAGGATCGCATGATTTAATTCACATATGTGATTTATATGCTAAACGGAGGGCATTCGATATGATGTCTGAACTAAGAACATGGTGTTGAATATTGTGTATATAATGTCTAAACTATGCAATGCAAGACACCATATGCATGATATGAGCAGTATAACCGTGCCAAGTTAGAGCCTACACCTCAATGGGAGAATAGGACTGGTCATCTGTCTCTGAATCCATCTCTGAGGAGCTATCGGGACCCAACAAGAGATCTGCTTCGACAGGTAGCACTATCTGCTCTGAAGGCCTTGTTTTCACTCCAGATTTTTCCATCTCCCACCCAAATGGCTGATTCACAGGAAGAGTAGTTTAATGTACAAACATTGTCGACAAATGGAAATGTAACGAAGAAAAAGATGGGCAAGATATCATTCAAATATACGATGTCTGGTTAAACAGGATGGCATTGCACATTTCACATAAATTATGGCTGGCTAAAAGACATGAGACTGCATAATTCCCATATATGATATAGAAACTAAACAGGTGGCATTACAGAACATGTCTAAACTAAGCAGATGACATATATGATGTCAAAAGTAGGCACTTCAAGGCAACATATGCATGATATGACTAACATCATCATGCCAAGGTAGAACAAACACCTTGGGGGTAAATAGGAGTGGTCACAAGCGTCCGAATCCGCCTCGAATGTATATCTTCCTCTGGATTACAGTCTGGAGAGGGGTGGGAAGGGTTTGCCATTGAACCCACCATGGAGCGATGTCTGCATGACATTGTATTGCCACTCAAAACTCTTCTCTTTTTCTCTACATGTTCAGCATGACTATGTACAATATCTGACATGCATACGAAAAAAATATGGTGAGATTGTGTAAGGAGAGCATGCAGAAATTTAGAGTGATGGTAACAACCAGTGGATGGATCCCAAAATAATGATAGCAGGTTGATGATTGCTTTAATTTAATAAAAAGACAGATGATGATTGCTTTACTATTTGTTTCCCACCCAAGATGGACAACATACGCATACCCTAGGTGAACCAGATATTAGACAGACATACTATTCATTGCTGCCTCGACATGTGCCCCACAACTAATTTAGAACTCAAGTTTGAACATTAATTTGGACCTGACTTGGGAGTCCAAGAGCTGAAAAGGACGATAAAGTAGCAGGTAAGTTTAAGCAATGCATAACATAAGCAGAAACAAAAGAGTGCGACCTCTCTTGTGGACCCGTGTACTCCTCAGGTTCATCTGCTGAGTCGATGATGGTGATGCCGTTGCGGTGGGTGCCGGCGGCAGGCAAGGAGATTTGAGGCGGCGAAAGACGGTCAGGAGTCGTGATGTCTGGTTTGGTGGATGCTTCTGTCGATGGAGCAGCTCAGGTGAGGTGGACGATGTCGCGGCAGGAGCATGACAAACCACACAAAGTTCCCTTCGACACCTACCTGTAACTAAAGTAATTCTGTAAGGGCTCATTTGGCTTGCATGATTCTAAAAACACAGGGATAGGAAAAACACCAGAATAGGATAGGAATGCACATGGTAAACAGAGCATTTGTAAACACGGGATTTCTGTCAACTTGGGTGTTTGGTTTACATGAATTGGAAGAGCAGAGGAATGCAAAGAAACATGGCCAAAATAAAGTGAAACCATATGAAAGCGTGTACAGTTAGAATGTTATTCTGGCACTAATGCACTTGGTCTTGTTTTCATGCATAGGATTTTGAAAAGTAGGTCCAGGTGGATGTTTTGCTTCATTCCTTTCAACAAAATGCATGAATAATTGAATAGTAGAGTGCCATTGGAAAATTCCCTATTGCTATGTTTTTCCGTTGAACCAAAATAGCCCTAATGGATCGGCGTGAATGTATAGTAATAAGTGATGCAACAAGTGTACAACCTCTTTGCCGTAGCCATGTCGACCTCAGCATCATTGGGTTGGTCGCTGAAGCAGTTGAGGCAGAGGTGGCTGTCGGAGGTGTGGAGGAAGATCTAAGAAATATGTAGACGGCGTCCAGGGTACTGCTCTGTTGTGATGGATCGTTCTGTCGTTGGAGCAGCTCCGATGAGCCGTAAGACGTCAAGGCTGAAGCAACACAAGACAGGCATCGTCAATCTCAAGTGGGATTCTAATAGC
This sequence comes from Aegilops longissima, assembly GCA_021605205.1. Lineage (NCBI taxonomy): Eukaryota > Viridiplantae > Streptophyta > Magnoliopsida > Poales > Poaceae > Aegilops > Aegilops longissima. The sequence continues at coordinate 35,056,328 of CM038680.1, forward strand.
ATATCCAATAGATGATGTAAAATAGATGTAAAATTTACATCACCAAAAACCACCTGACTACAACAGTTGATGTAAAAACTGTTGACTCTGAACTTAACCGTCGAAACTGAAATTTACTGTGGAATCTGAATGCTACTGTCAAAACTGAATGCAATGGTAGCAGAGAGGCACTTGACATGTAGTTTAGGGAGGACCTGCATTTCATCTTCAACCTGCACCCCCCTGAGCCGCCAGCCACCACCGGCCGAACCGCCGGCCCCAGCGCAGCTTCGCCGCCCCGAAACAACTCCCCACCGCTGCCCCGGCCAGCCCTCTAGGCCCCCCGCCCCTCCCACCCTGAACCCTAAGATAGATAGTGGGGTACCTCTCCGTGAGCCCCGTCCCTTCTGGTGGTTCTTCCTTAACTCTGGCGAGCCCCCCAACCCCTGAAAATCGATGACCCAAAAGTCGATTCACGATCAAGTGTGGCTAAATCGGAGCAGAGCAGCAAAGACGAAGGAGGGAGAGCAGCAACAAGAAGGGGCGAAGGAAGGATCGAGCGAGAGCCGGAGCAGCAGCAGCAGATCCGGCTGGTATGGACGCCGCCGCCGAAGGGCCCTCGCACTCGGGGAGAGCCGCCGTGGAGATGTCGCCCACGGCGCCGGCTTTAGGGTAGCCGCTCCATGGGGGTGCGGGATGGAGCACCGTCGGCGCCGGGAGGTCGAGTTAAGGAGAAGATGCGATGCGATGAGTGTACAGCCTCTTTGGTGGCTGCTACGTCTTGAGCTTGCGTTGGTTTTCCTTAAAGAGGAAAGGGTGATGCAGCAATAGTAGCGTAAGTATTTCCCTCAGCTTTTGAGAACCAAGGTATCAATCCAGTAGGAGGCTCCTCAAAAGTCCCACGCACCTACACAAACAAACAAAGAACTCGCAACCAACGCAATAAAGGGGTTGTCAATCCCTTCACGGCCACTTGCGAAAGTGAGATCTAATAAAGATAGTATGATAAGATAAATATATTTTTGGTATTTTATAATATAGATGCAAAAAGTAAAGATGCAAATAAAAGTAGATTGGAAGCAAATATGATAAGAGATAGACCCGGGGGACATAGGTTTCACTAGTGGCTTCTCTCAAGATAGCATAAGTATTACGGTGGGTGAACAAATTACTGTCGAGCAATTGATAGAAAAGTGGGTAATTATGAGATTATCTAGGCATGATCATGTATATAGGCATCACGTCCGCAACAAATAGACCGACTCCTGCCTGCATCTACTACTATTACTCCACACATCGACCGACTCCTGCCTGCATCTAGAGTATTAAGTTCATAAGAACAGTAACGATTAAGCAAGATGACATGATGTAGAGGGATAAACTCAAGCAATATGATATAAACCCCATCTTGTTATCCTCGATGGCAACAATACAATCGTGCCTTGCAACCCTTTACATCCTTTGGGTAAGGACACATAAGATTGAACCCAAAGCTAAGCACCTCTCCCATGGCAAGAAAGATCAATCTAGTAGGCCAAACCAAACTGATAATTCGAAGAGACTTGCAAACATAACTCAATCATACATAAAAGAATTCAGAGAAGATTCAAATATTATTCATAGATAAACTTGATCATAAACCCACAATTCATCGAATCTCGACAAACACACCGCAAAAAGAGTTTACATCGAATAGATCTCCACAATAGAGGGGGAGAACATTGTATTGAGATCCAAAAAGAGAGAAGAAGCCATCTAGCTAATAACTATGGACCCGTAGGTCTGTGGTAAACTACTCACAACTCATCGGAGGGGCAAGGATATTGATGTAGAAGCCCTCCATGGTCGATTCCCCCTCCGGCAGAACGCCGGCGAAGGCTCCAGGATGGGATCTCACGGATACAGAAGGTTACGGCAGTGGAAATTGTGTTTCGGTGGCTCCCTGGATGTTTTCGGGGTACGTAGGCTTATATAGGAGGAAGAAGTACGTCGGTGGGCGCTGAGGGGCCACGAGACGGGGGCGCGCCTATAGGGGCGCCCTCCTATCTCGTGGAGGCCTCGGCTGCTTCTTGACTTGCACTCCAAGTCCTCTGGATCACGTTCGTTCCAAAAATCACGCTCCCGAAGGTTTCATTCCGTTTGGACTCCGTTTGATATTCCTTTTCTTGAAATATTGAAATAGGCAAAAAAAAAGATGTCTGGTTGGGCCTCCGGTTAGTAGGTTAGTCCCAAAAATGATATAAATGTGTAAAATAAAGCCCATAAACATCCAAAAGGGTAATATAATAGCATGGAACAATAAAAAATTATAGATACATTGGAGACGTATCAGTGGCGCCGAGTAGGCCTCGGCTTCGTCCGAGGAGTCGGTGAGGATGCTGCGGTTCCGGTGGAGCGGGTTAAGGCGGCGCTGTGGGGATGGAGCAGCCGCGATAGACGAGGCGATCGTCGGAGCAGCTCCTTGGAGGTGGAGGACGGGGTGGCTGAACCGACGGGACGATGAGATGGACGATGGATCCTCATCCGGAGAGGTGGACGAGGGACGTCGAGCTGCTGCGGTGGACGACGTCGTCGGGGAAGAGGCCCCGACTGGGCAGCGATGAGGTGGCGGACGGAGGAGGGTGGGGTTTCGCGGCTGGAGCGGAGAGGTTATGGCGGCATGGGATTTTGAATGGCGAAAAGGGGGCGATGGGAGGGGGGTGAAGCATGACTTAGGGACACGCTTGTCCAAAATGTAGGGTGTGTTACAAAAGTACCCCCCACACCAATTTGAAATAGCGGCCCTTTCGGCTCAGTGTTAGAAGGGGGATTTCGCGTGTCGGGATTTGGCAGATGGAGGGAGTTTTCACGCGCGTTGTAATTTCGGGATAGCAAGGCGCAGGTTGTGAAGGCGCCAGTTTTGGGAGCACGATATCTGAATTTTCGGATATAACAAGGCGCTGGTTGAATTTTAGGACAAGCCTAACGTGTAGTAATATTGTACTTATGCGTGCCAAATCAATTCGCACTTCCTCAACCAAAAAGAAAACGAAAAGAATAAAACTATTCACACCACACAAAGAGAGAGTCTTGCCCCCATTTTACTATACAAATGTTATTCAAAGCTACTCCCTCCTTCCATCTATATAGGGCCTAATGCGTTTTTGGATGCTAACTTTGACCAAATATTAGAGCAATAATATATGACATGCAACTTACACAAAGCACACCGTTAAATTAGTCTGTGAAAGTTCAATGATATAATTTTCACATTGTGCATGTCATGTACTATTAATCTTGTCAATAGTCAAAGGTGGTCTTAAAAATCTCATTATGCCCTATACAGATGGAAGGAGGGAGTATGAATCCATGTTATGTCCGATTAAATTTTTTTGCTTGCTGTATAATGCATGTAACCTACTCATACCAACATTTTAGTGCATTCCAAATGTCTATACTACCGCTGCAATTCAAACTAAATTTGAATTCGTTTCTCTATTTCAATAAGAATCTACAATCATGATTGTTGCCAACTTCAACCATCATTCGTGCATTACCTTAATAACACACCACATGATTACTATAGAGATACATATGAACTATGTGTACTACATGAACTCGAATTCTATTTTTTGAATACACTTGATGTTGATTCCAAATAATAGTACATTTGATGTACTAACTATATATTCATAATCTAAACCATGTTCCATACGTACACCGTGTTTATCACACAAAGTATAGTGCCCCTCCCCTACATTATGAAAAGTATTTAGACATGAGTTGCAAAAGCCACACATTAGCCCAAATTATAATCAATGATCTACGTTATGATATCTTCTTCAAGTATCCGTATCCACTTTTTTATAATGAATTATGATCTTTGTTCGTCTTTTACACCTTCACGATCCTCTTCTATTTGTAGCTAGCTAGCGCTAACTTTCTATCGTGCATGCACACGCCCGCGCCCCTCTCACCCACCCTTAGCGTCCCCTCCATCGCGTATGTTTATTATTTCTCTTTAGGTCGTCCACCAACGGTGTGTGTAGGCCCCCGGCTCCTTCTTTCTGGCACACACCGGTCGATATACCTCTCTAGCCAAGTGTGCCTACAACAAACACATATATACTTCCCCTCTTCTCTTCTCACCGTCCATGCCCCCCTATGTCCAATACGATTCCACGCAGGTGCACACTCCCGCCCCTCTTTTCATTGATCACATACTCGCACACTCCTCCCCCCTCGACATGGTAGGCCTATCGCACCACCTCCTAGCCTCACCCTCTCCCCCTATCTGTCTCTCTGGACCTTATTTGCTTCTAACACATGCAGGCGCATATATGAACTGATCTCCCTACATATAGCCAGGTCGACTATAATTCGTTTTCACCAAGCACCGATACACTTACCTCGCTAGTTATGTCTCTCCCTTTCTCGGACACATGACGGTTGATCTTCCTATGTAGTTACGTATGCTTACCACAACCATATCTTCTCCCCTCATCATCCTTGAATACCTCCCGACCCGTCTCTCACACGCACGTGCATAGACAGACAGACATCCCCTGCCCTCTCTTATTGATATTGCACTCATACCCTCCGTTTGTCTAGCAGGCCTCTCCCACCATTTGTGAGACACCACTCCACCACCAACGCTACGACGCTCTACCTTTCTCTTTTTCCCAACCTTATTCCTCTGCTACACATATCCATGGATGTCGATCGATCTCCCTCAATACATAGCTAGGTCTCTCTCCTTCCCCACACATATACTAGTCGATCGGTCTCCGCCCCCCACACACACACACGATAGTCGAACGTTGTAGGTAGGTATCCATGCCACGGAGAAAAACTGCACCTCTGCCCTCTCAAATTCCAGTAGGTCAACCGCCCTGTATCTTTGACGTGGGCAAACACAAATTCGATGGCACTCTTTATCGATCGCGCAACCACACACTTCATCCATGTTTTCAATTCTATCGATATCTCGCGTCCATGACTCCGTTTCACACACATTGCATATGTTACATTTTTCTGTTTGAGATATCATCAACACATTGCCTCTGTTTCGCACAAACCATCTCTCTCACACCCACCCACATACGCACCTGCACCTAAAGAAGAAGTGCATGCAGGACGCACGTACTCACGTCTCGTTCCCGGCCACACCCGCGCGGTACACGGTGGAGTTCGTTTCTGTACGAAAAGGCAGCCCACGTGATAATTTGACGCGTGTAGCGGTTGTTTACTCGAAGGAGGGTCGGGTACCATGCCTAGATGAAACAAAGTTCGACTTGACGTGTTAGCATTAAATAAAGTTATATATTCCTCAATGGCACGTACGGAATATAAAATGATTGCCATGGGGAAAATGGAAAAATGGGTTTGTCTCTCATCACACCATCTCACACAAGGCGACCGTGGCCTCTCTCTCTTAGCGTTGGTCAGTGATCCGGCCGCATCCCGTCCGCCGGCGGAAAGGGAGGATGTGCATCTCTCTCTATTCGATGGCGTTGAGGCAGCACGTCCCGATCTGTGGTACCCGCCGTTCACTCTGACCAAGCTCCGGCGAGGTAGGGCCTTCGCCACTTGCTCGTTGCCGCAGTATGGGCAGATCCCGGCCGCCGGCGCCCTCCTAGTAACATCCCGACGACTGATGTCTACTACACAACCTTCTTCTTGTAGACGTTGTTGGGCCTGCAAGTGCACAGGTTTGTAGGACAGTAGAAAATTTCCCTCAAGTGGATGACCTAAGGTTTATCAATCCGTGGGAGGCGTAGGATGAAGATGGTCTCTCTCAAACAACCCAGCAACCAAATAACAAAGAGTCTCTTGTGTCCCCAACACACCCAATACAATGGTAAATTGTATAGGTGCACTAGTTCGGCGAAGAGATAGTGATACAAGTGCAATATGGATGGTAGATATAGGTTTTTGTAATCTGAAATAATAAAAACAGCAAGGTAACTAATGATAAAAGTGAGCGTAAACAGTATTGCAATGATAGGAAACAAGGCCTAGGGTTCATACTTTCACTAGTGCGAGTTCTCTCAACAATAATAACATAATTGGATCATATAACTATCCCTCAACATGCAACAAAGAGTCACACCAAAGCCACTAATAGCGGAGAACAAACGAAGAGATTATGGTAGGGTACGAAACCACCTCAAAGTTATTCTTTCGGATCAATCTATTCAAGAGTTCGTACTAGAACCAAAACCCTAATGTCACCTAGATACTCCATTGTCACCTCAAGTATCTGTGGGCATGATTATACGATATGCATCACACAATCTCAGATTCATCTATTCAACTAACACAAAGTACTTCAAAGAGTGCCCCAAAGTTTCTATCGGAGAGTCAAGACGAAAACGTGTGCCAACCCCTATGCATAGGTTCATGGGCGGAACCCGCAAGTTGATCACCAAAACATACATCAAGTGGCACGTGATATCCCATTGTCACCATAGATAAGCATGGCAAGACATACATCAAGTGTTCTCAAATCCTTAAAGACTCAATCCGATAAGATAACTTCAAGAGGAAAACTCAATTCAACACAAGAGAGTAGAGGGGGGGGGGGAAACATCATAAGATCCAACTATAATAGCAAAGCTCGTGATACATCAAGATCGTGCCATAGAGAGAACACGAGAGAGAGAGAGAGATCAAACACATAGCTGCTGGTACATACCCTCAGCCCCGAGGGTGAACTACTCCCTCCTCGTCATGGAGAGCGCCGGGATGATGAAGATGGCCACCGGTGATGGGTTCCCCCTCCGGCAGGGTGCCGAAACGAGCTCCCGAGAGGTTTTTGGTGGCTACAGAGGCTTGTGGCGGCAGAACTCCCGATCTATCTTCGTATTCGATGTTTTTAGGGTACGTGGACTTCTATAGGCGAAAGAAGTCGGTCAGGGGAGCCTCGAGGGGCCCAGGAGACAGGGGGTGGGCGCGCCCTCCTATCTCCTGGCTTCCTTGAGCCTTCCCTGGATTGAACTCCAAGTCTCCCGGATCATATCCTTTCCAAAAATCACGCTCCCGAAGGTTTCATTCCATTTGGACTCCGTTTGATATTCCTTTTCTTTGAAATACTGAAACAGGCAATAAAACAGCAATATGGGCTGGGCCTCCGGTTAGTAGGTTAGTCCCAAAAGTAATATAAAAGTGTATAATAAAACCCGTAATCATTCAAAACAGATAATAAAATAGCATGAATGCTTCATAAATTATAAATACGTTGGAGACATATCAAGGACCCTCAGGTACAGCTTCCTCCGGCCTTGCTCCACTGCCCATCTTCCCACGTTGCTGCATGTGGATCTTCTTTAGTTGTTTGCTTAAACCGTAGCTCGGTCGGCGTACTTTCCATCTTGCAATCTCGTCCTCAAACCATTTCTGATAAACCACCATGTGCTATCTTTCCCTTATTACGTGGAACATGCTTCTTTTTTGTCGGTGTATGTGTCCTTCAACTCGTGTTATTGGGCAGTAATTGTTTCCTTTCGACCTCCTTTTGCAAACAGGGCTATCCATTTTCACCTCGTTGCTATTGCGACCTTTTGGTGAGCTGCCCAAATCACTTTTTTCTGAAGAGTGTTTTGTGCAGTTCTGCCAAAATGTCACACGGGCAACGTTTTTACATTTCTGTGGGACTGCGGAAAGGGAGATTGGTTTTGCTATCCTCCTCATCCAACTCCGTGCCTAATCTTCTCCAACAAGAAGTTAGTCCTAAAGAGAGATCGTAGAGGTGATCGGCTTCTATTTATGTGTGTTATGTTTCATCATCTAGTTCCACTATTATTGTAATCACACTGACTGGATATCTTTGCAAACAGGGATGGTCCGCTCGATTTTAGTGGAGATGCACAAAATGATCGGATTGTGGTGTCCTTCATACACCTCTTTTTTGGCTACAGAGCTGGGTGAAACTAGCTGCCAAGCAATGAACACTATGCCAAGGAAATGGAGCCATGCCTACGAACAACATCGATCAATTATATTTTTTTCTTTATTTGTACACCTTCTCACAACTTTGTCTTCAGTTGTGATGTGAATATTGGCGCTGATCTGCGAACCATTGAGATGCATTAGCCATGGTAGTTTCATTTGTATTTGATGGAATGTTGTAACGAGATAATCTCAAGGCAAGACACATGAATCCTAAGTTGAAACTTTTTTTCCTGCGGGAACCAAGGTTGAAACCTTCATAGCATCACAGTACAATTTCATTAAAATTATGCGTACATATAAACAAATACTGAAGGATTGATAGCAATGCCAGAAACAATTCAACTTCATTTCACCGACATGTTGGACATCCTTCATCCGGCTCCACCTGCCATGCAGCAATATTGAGTGCACAACACAACTTCAGGGAAAGATTCACCCCGGTCGCTTGCCGCAAATAGTAATGACTAGTGAGCATTCAAATCACAGAGCCCCACCTTCGCCACAAGAAGTTGCTCGGACGAAGCAACCATCATTTCTCTGTTCCTTGAATCATTGGTACTCCCATATTCCCACAGAATAAGTTGCTCGGGCGAATCAACCATCACTATATCCGCTCATGTATGATGACCACAGGAGCTATCCATTCAGATTGCATGTTAAAAAATAAAGGTTGATAACTAATGCGGCAAACTTTCAAAAAAAATAATGTGGCACCTCGGGCCAATGCGGCCAGATCGCATTTTGCACGAGAAATTACACACCATGTTCCGTTGACATGTGGTCCCATTCCAATATATCAGTGAGACGACGGCGAGTCCTTTTCTACTAGTATTTCCGAACGGATGTGTAGGCCGGGGCGCCTCTTCGTGTACAGTGGCAAACTGGCAACCGTCCATCGACTCTTCGCCTTTCCCTCTCGATTTGGAACTGCTGTCGCATGCTCTTCCTCTCGCTCCTCCATTTTCCTTCAGCCCTTCACCCTTCCTTCTGCCATTGTTAGATCGTCTTCTCCATGGAGGGAACAGGCCAGAAACGACCCCGTTATTCTTGCCCCGATCTGAAAGATGACGTGGTGGAGGAACTCATTGATTGGTGCGACGTCGTCACCTCGGCTAGCATGGCATGTTCGTTCAAGACCATTCTCGACTCAACTAATAACATCATTACAAGGAACCCAAGGGTCAAGGAGCGGTTTGATCTCCCCTATCTTCTTCGTCGTGACCCTGATGACTACTGGTGCGGGGACGACGGAGGCCTCGCCTTGTGCAAGTTGATGCCGCTTGATAATGATACGTATGATGTTAAGATGCCATCACTTGAGGGAAAGGATTGGGCAGGTGCAAATGGAGATTGGGTTGTTTATATTGGGTACAACTGCGAGTGGGAACTTGTGAATGTGTAAACTCGTCACCGGGTTCCACTTCGAAAAATCTCAGCAAACTGCCCAGAGGTTGAGCACACCGGTATTCTACGCATGTTCAAATACGATCATGGTGACTGTCTTCTATGGAAGATAGGAATTTTGTCGAGTTCCCAACCGCTCTTGGAATTACAAGAACTATGAAGTTGTTGCTGTCTTCGACAAGCTTGTTGCCATCCTTTGTGGTTCGACTCGATGGATATTGCTCAAAAATCTGTTTCTATACACGGATGTGTACTCTGATGCAATTCAATACGAGGGTTTAGTGTTTGCTTCCACCGCTCATGGCACTGTTTTTGCATGGGATCCTCGTAGTTTCGGTACGTTTGTCTTCCACCGTAATTATAATTGTTTCATCCACATGCATGCGGCTAGCAAGTTTCCCTTTACTAATTAACCTTCTTATTGTGTTTCCAAGGTCCTATGAACATTCCACCACCTATACTTGAAAATTTTTATAACCAAGGGGGAGATGACGATTGTGATGATCACGAGCATGAGGACGAGCAGAATGTATATACTCAGTGGCGCCTGGCAACTAATTCCGATGGATCACCTCTTCTTGTTTGTATACAGCGCATTGAGTTTGTTACTACTGAGGGAGCACGTGTTGTCTCCCATGGTCGCACTCTCTGGACCTATTCCAACACCCGTTGCATGGTATTCGGGATGGATGTTAGTGTGCTAGCGCCAACACCTTCTCCCTGGTACAGAATTGATAGTCTTGGAGAAAACTTGCTCTTCCTTGGACAAAACTATTCGATGATGGTGAAAGGCGATCCAACTGCTGTTGACACAATGTTACTAGTACCATTTATGAGAAGCAACTGTGTCTATACCTCGGACATTTGGGTGGTTCCCTACCCTGGTACTGATATAGTAGGCCGCTTCAGCATGGATGATCAGTCCTGCATTGGTTTCGAGATCGACAATAGATGGCCCGTTCCAGAGAATCACTTGTGGTTCAAAGCAAGCGTTTCCAACGCCGAGGATTGGTTGAGTTGAAGTTCATTTCGTTGCTTGTTATTTGTTGTGTGATGAAAACTTTAGTATTTATAATGTATCCTCATTGTTGATGTGGGTTGATGACCTGTTGTATGTAATAAAATGATATGCCTATGATAAACTTACTAAATTTATGAATGGCTTTCGAGTCGCTTCTCTGAGTGAGTGGTGCGACGAGGCAAAAAAATATTTTCCGAATACATAATTGTACGTGCATTGCAACAGGTTATCGGATGAGGCCAATCAACAATAGTAGTACACTATTTGTACTAGCTTCACATGCTTCGCGCGTCGGGCGGGTGTTTTTACTGTAGCCATATGTTAATGTGTTCACTGTACGTAACCAGCACCTCGAATCCTCATACTAGTACTATATAAGTAGTAGGAGTAGTAGGGTGGCATGGGCCAGAACAAGCATTCACGTCCAGGAGTAAGGCACACGCCACCACCACGACATCCATCTGACACCATATTATTTCTTGGAGTACGTGCTAGAGCAATCTCTTCAACCTCGTCGTTTCTCTAACTTCAGCCATCGCACGGCGGGCAAGGTGGGGGTTTGCCGATAGTCGGTTTCCTCAACTGCGGTCCCAGTTGTAAGGCCAACTCCAACGCACGACCCCAAACGGACCTCCGTTTTGCACGAACTCCAACGATAATTTTGACTAGAAAAGCAATAGCAAAGAAAACAAGAACCACAAGAATACATTTTACTAGAAGATATCCAACTTCCATAATTGCTCCTGTAAGTTGGATTAGTGCCTTCTCGATGCATTCATTATTGATCTGCGGAGGCTCGATCTTGCGTGCTTCTTTCTTCTTCGAGTGTAAAGAAGTAGATGTTGCTTCCTCGCATCTAATCTCATGTCTAGCCTCTATTCTAGTAGGAGTATCAACAAGTGCACTAGTCTCATCTCTAGCCTCTATGCTAGCTAAAAGTGCTAGAACATCTACTCCCTCCGTCCGAAAATACTTGTCATTGAAATGGATGTATCTAGATGTATTTTAGTTCTAGACACATCCATTTTGATGACAAGTAATTCCGGACAGAGGGAGTACTAAATTGCGCTCTATCAATATATCGATGTACTCTTCTTCCCAATACCAAAACTTGCATCTATTCTACTCCCTCCGTTCCACAATACATGCCTTCTATTTGTCAAAATATAGATGTATCTAGACATGTTTTAGTATATTGGTACATCCATTTTTGGACAAATGGAAGTCAAGTATTTTGGAACGGAGGGAGTACACAATAAATTTTTTAAGTTAGCACAACTAGTCTAATCTGAGAGCACAACCAAAGATTTGGTCGGGTTCTTCCTCCTTTTGCCGACACGTGGGACATCCAGCATCCAGGTCGTGTCATGCAAGAAAATAGAGTGGTAGTTGAAGCCACGTGATGTGCATCTTGGGTTAAACTGTAAATAGAATCTTACTACTCTTGAGTAACTCCAAAAGCGGCCACCGAAGATCTTTATTGGATTTGTTTTTCATCACCAGCACGTCGAGGTGAAAGATGTGCAGGTTCAAGGGCCCTCTTATGCTTTCACTAACATGTGGGACCGCATGTGAGCAAACAGACGATGGGCTCCAAGGCGTCCGGCTGGCGGCTGAGAGAGATAGAGGAGGGCTGAGCACGGACTCCAGGAAATTTGTTCTATGTAACCAGCACCTCGATATTCGCGTGTGGTTGTTTCTAGAATAAAAAAAAGGAGGTGCCCCTACTTATGTTACTCCCACTACGCCTAGCCTAAGGTTAGTAGGTGACCTTGCGCTTGGCTCTTCGCCTCTTCCGAAGTCGATGGTTCTACAAGAGTACTTCCGCAACTGACACCAAATGAGCTGCTGCACGCCCACCGCTAGTAAGCAAAAGTTTCTCCTCGTGCTGCGAGCCACCGCGCATATGTTGGCGAGGGAGAAGGCGTAATCAAGCTTCTCGTCGTTCTGCGAGTTGATGGGACATATCAAAGTTATTTAGTACGTACTCTCTCCAAAAAAGGGCTGACCATGTCATTGCTACCATCCTGTGCTCCGTCGTTGAGTACGTGCACTATTCACGTGCCATCAAGGAGAAAAAATATTGCGTATGTGCCATCGAAGTGCACGACTCACATACACACTGCTTATCTGATTATCTCCATTTTCTTGCATGACACGTGCACCTTGATGCTAGATGTCTCGCGTGTTGGGAAAAGGATGAACAAAGCTCACGTAAAAGAAAAGAGTTGAAGAGCATAGATTCCCGATGACCGAGAAGGAGCAAGGAACCTCGCGGTGGAGCGTCTGCAAGGAACCTTGCGCGTTTTCCCCTGTTTTTTGCCGCCTGCCCACCTATAAACAAATAAAAGAACATGAACTTTTCGCTAACCACTAGAAACGGTACATCAGGATGCTAAGTTGAAGATGTTTTATACTCCCTCCGTTCCCAAATATAAGTCTTTTTAGAGATTTCAATAAGGGACTACATACAAAACAAAATGAGTGAATCTACACTCTAAAATATGTCTACATACATCCGTATGTTGTAGTCCATTTGAAATGGCTAGAAAGACTTATATTTAGGAACGGAGGGAGTAGTTTATATTGAATTATTGATAACCACGCAACAAGCCATGCATGTACAGGACGCATGCAGCCACACATGTACACAAGCCAACACACTAACTGTTGGGGAACGTAGTAATTTCAAAAAAATTCCTACGCACACTCAAGACCATGGTGATGGCATAGCAACGAGAGGGGAGAGTGTCCGTCCACGCACTCGTGAGACCGAAAGCGAAGCGTTATAACAACGCGGTTGATGTAGTCGACGCCTTCACGATCCGACCGATCCAAGCACCGAACGACGGCACCTCCGAAGTTCTGCACATCGCTCAGCTTGATGACGATCCCGGACTCGATCCAGAAAGTGTCGGGATGAGTTCCACAAGACGACGGCGCAGTGACGATGATGATGCTCCATCGACGCAGGCTTCGCCTAAGCTCCTCGACGATATGACTTCTCCAATACAGGCTTCGCCTAAGCTCGCGACAATATGACCGGTGGAATATGGTGGAGAGGGCACCGCACACGGCTAAGGAACGATCCGTAGATCAACTTGTGTGTCTGGGGTGCCCCTTGCCCCAGTATATAAAGGAGCAAGGGGGTGCGGCCAGCCCAAGGGGTGCGCTGGAGGAGTCCTACTCCCACCGGAGTAGGACTCCCCCTTCCTAGTTGGATTAGGATTGGAGGAGGAAGAGGGAGGCGCGCCCCCTCTCCTTGTCCTATTCGGACTAGAGGGGAGGGGGCGCTGCCTGCCCCTGGCCGCCCTTCCTCTTCTCTCTATGGCCCATCAAGGCCCATAGACCCCGGGGTTCCGTAACCCCCGGTGTTCCGTAACTTCCTGCTTTCATCCGGAACCTTCCAAGTCCAAACATAGGCTTCCAATATATCAATCTTTATGTCTCGACCATTTCGAGACTCCTCGTCATGTCCGTGATCACATCCGGACTCGAACAACCTTCGTACATCAAAACTTATAAACTCATAATGAACTCACATCAAACGTTGTTAAGCGTGCGGACCCTACGGGTTCGAGAACTATGTAGACATGACCTAGAACCATTCTCGGTCAATAACCAATAGCGGAACCTGGATGCCCATATTGGTTCCTACATATTCTACGAAGATCTTTATCGGTCAAACCGCATAACGACATACGTTGTTCCCTTTGTCATCGGTATGTTACTTACCCGAGATTCGATCGTCGGTATCCAATACCTAGTTCAATCTCGTTACTGGTAAGTCTCTTTACTCGTTCTGTAATACATCATCTCACAACTAACTCATTAGTTGTAATGCTTGCAAGGCTTATGTGATGTGTATTACCGAGAAGGCCCAGAGATACCTCTCCGACAATCGGAGTGACAAAACCTAATCTCGAAATACGCCAACCCAACAATTACCTTAGGAGACACCTGTAGTACTCCTTTATAATCACCCAGTTACGTTGTGACATTTGGTAGTACCCAAAGTGTTCCTCCGGTAAACGGGAGTTGCATAGTCTCATAGTTACAGGAACATGTATAGGTCATGAAGAAAGCATTAGCAATATACTAAACGATCAAGTGCTAAGCTAACGGAATGGGTCATGTCAATCACATCATTCTCCTAATGAGGTGATCCCATTAATCAAATGACAACACATGTCTATGGTTAGGAAACACAACCATCTTTGATTAATGAGCTAGTCTAGTAGAGGCATACTAGTGACTATCTGTTTGTCTATGTATTCACGCATGTATTATGTTTCCGGTTAATACAATTCTAGCATGAATAATAAACATTTATCATGGTATAAGGAAATAAATAATAACTTTATTATTGCCTCTAGGGCATATTTCCTTCAGTCTCCCACTTGCACTAGAGTCAATAATCTAGATTACACAAGAATGATTCTAACACCCATGGAGTCTTGGTGCTGATCATGTTTTGCTCGTGGAAGAGGCTTAGTCAACGGGTCTCGCAACATTCAGATCCGTATGTATTTTGCAAATCTCTATGTCTCCCACTTGGACTTGGTCCCGAATGGAATTGAAGCGCCTCTTGATATGCTTGGTCCTCTTGTGAAATCTGGATTCCTTTGCCAAGGCAATTGCACCAAGATTGTCACGTAAGATCTTCATTGGTCCCAATGCACTAGGTATGACACCTAGATCGAAATGAACTCTTTCATCCAGACTCTTCATTTGCTGCTTCCAAGCAGCTATGTACTCCGCTTCACATGTAGATCCCGCCAAGACGCTTTGTTTAGAACTGCACTAACCGACAGCTCCACCGCTTAATAAAAACACGATCCGGTTTGCGATTTAGAATCGTCCGGATCGCTGTCAAAGCTTGCATCGACGTAACCATTTACGACTAGCTCTTTGTCACCTCCATATACGAGAAACATATCCTTAGTCCTTTTCGTATTTCAGGATGTTCTTGACCGCTGTCCAAAGGATCCACTCGATTACTTTGGTACCTTCCCGCCAAGCTTACAGCCTAAGCATACGTCAGTCTGGTACACAGCATTGCATACATGATAGAGCCTATGGCTGAAGCATAGGAACATCTTTCATTTTCTCTATCTTCTGCTGTGGTCGGGCATTGAGTCCGACTCAATCTTACACCTTGTAATACAGTAAAAACCTTTCTTTGCCTGATCCATTTTGAACTTCTTCAAAACTTTATCAAGGTATGTGCTTTGTGAAAGTCCAATTAAGCGCCTTGATCTATCTCTATAGATCTTGATGCCCAATATGTAAGCAGCTTCACCGAGGTCTTTCATTGAAAAACTTTTATTCAAGTATCCTTTTATGCTATCCAGAATTCTATATCATTTCCAATCAATAATATGTCGTCCACATATAATATCGTAAATGCTACAGAGCTCCCACTCACTTTCTTGTAAATACAAGCTTCTCCAAAAGTCTCAGATAAAACCATATGCTTTGATCACACTATCAAAGCGTTTATTCCAACTCCGAGAGGCTTGCACCAGACCATACATTGATCGCTGGAGTTTGCACACTTTGTTAGCACCCTTTGGATCAACAAAACCTTCTGGTTGCATCATATACAACTCTTCTTCTAGAAATCCATTTGTAACGCCCCCGATGCGGCTATATCTCCCACGTGTCGAGGCACGACTTAGAGGCATAACCGCATTGAAAGCAATGTCGCAAGTGAGGTAATCTTCGCACAACCCATGTAATAATCAAGGGAAAGATACATAGCTGGCTTACAATCGCCACGTCACACAGTACATAATTAAACATACATCATTCAGAGTACACTCAAGGTCCGACTACGGAACCAAAATAAAGAAGATACCCCACATGCTAACACAGATCCCCGAATCATCCCAACTGGGCACCACTCATCGATCATCTGGAAACGACACATAGTAACGACCACGTTCCTCGTCGAACTCCCACTTGAGCTCGGTGGAATCATCTTGACCGCCTCATCGGAACCTCGCAACTGTTTGAAGTATCTGTGAGTCACGGGGACTCAGCAATCTCACACCCGTAGATCAAGACTATTTAAGCTAATAGGAAGGACATAGTAGTAAAGTGGAGCTGCAGCAGCGACTAGCATATATGGTGGCTACATCGCAAAAGAGAGCGAGAAGAGAAGCAAAGCACGGTCGTGAATCTAGTATTGATCAAGAAGTGATCCTGAACTACTTACGCCGACATAACTCCAACACCGTGTTCACTTCCCGGACTCACCGAGAAGAGACCATCACGTTACACACGCGTTGAGGTGTATTTTATTGAGGTCAATCGTAGGTTTTCTACAACCGACATTAACAAATTCCATCTGCCTCATAACCATGGGCACGGCTTTGAAAGATATTACCTGCAGGGTGTCCCAACTTAGCCCATTATAAGCTCTCACGGTCAACGAAGGATATTCCTTCTACCGAAGACCCGATCAATCTCGAATCCGGACTACAAGACATTTCGACAGCAATAAAACAAGACCAGCAAGACCACCCGACCGTGCCGACAAATCCCGATAGGAGCTGCACATATCTCGTTCTCGTGGCACACCGGATAAGCGAAGCGTCAGAACCGACGTAATCCATGTTGCCAAGGAATGGTCCCAAGACGGTGCTCTAGTTTGGGCCAACGCCAAGGAGCACCGCCCGGGGTTTAAAATAAGATGACCCTCGGCTCGCGAAAACCCGGGGAAAAGGCTTAGGTGGCAAATGGTAAAACCAATGTTGGGCCTTCTTTGGGCGAGTCTTATTCAAAGCGAACTGTCAAGGGGTCCCATAAATCACCCAACCGTAAGGAACGCAAAATCAAGGAACATAACACCGGTATGACGGAAACTAGGGTGGCAAGAGTGGAACAAAACACTGCATAAGGCCGAGCCTTCCACCCTTTACCAAGTATATAGATGTGTTAAACATAGCAGATATATATATATTGTGATATCCCCAACAAGTAAACATGTTCCAAAGAGGAACAACATCTCCATGTTCCAACAAGGAACAAATTTCAGCTTCACCTGCAACTAACAACGCTATAAGAGGGGCTGAGCGAAGCGGTAACATAGCCAATCAACGGTTTGCTAGGAAAGGATGGTTAGGGGCTGACATGGCAATATGGGTGGCATGATATAGCAAGTGGTAGGCATCGTAGCATAGGCATAGCAAAAGAGCGAGCAACTAGCATAGCAAAGATAGAAGTGATTTCGAGGGTATGATCATCTTGCTCGCAATGTTCTCGAGTTGTCGAAAGCCTGATCCTCGAAAACGTTCTCAACAGGTTCCTCGTAAGCGTTCTCGTCTCCCGGCTCTACCCAAAGCAACAACAAAAACAAGGAACCACAATAAATCACGGTGCAATGCACAATCAACATGATGCAAAACACGACATGAAATGCATGATGATAAGCAAAGCGTAAGTGCACTCCGGAAGGTAAATGGAAAGCCAGGCATCATCTTGGCAAACCAAGCATGCCATCGGAAAGATGAGATGATTTCGGTAGAAATCGATATAGAGATCACCGGAAACGGATGCACGGATTGGATATGACGGGCAAAACAAGAATGGTGAGAAACCTACGATAACATCATGTTGAACAAGCCATGCATGTGTGCAAATTACCTCATAGCACAAATCAATTAAATATGCCCATTACAACACAACACATAATGATGATGCAAAAAGACATGAACACAAACTTGCCCAAATGCAAAAACCAATGACACCACTGAGTTGGTGGGATTTTTCTACCCCAAAAACATATATAATATGTTAGGGTTGCATTAGGGAAAACATCACAAAAGCAATAAGTCAAAACCTGCCTAAAAAGGAAAATGACAGAAATGGCAATTTCCAGATTTGGAAATGTCCAGATTTGGACTTGCCTAAAACAGAAATGATACAGTGCTGGAAATGGAAAGGGAAAAAAAAATATGCACAGAGGAGGCTGACAGGGTAGGCCCAATGTCATAGAGACAGGGGTGAAACAGGTTTAAAAGGGGAAGAAAAAAAGAGCCCTGTGGGGATTCAACCCGGTCTCCCGGTGGAAACCCTCCCTGTTACCACTGGGCCGAGCGCGGGCGATGATAGAGGAAGAAGCCTCATGGCTTATCTACTGAAGCTGCAGAGAGAACGCACCGGAGAAAAACGAAGACAGAAAACAAAAAGGGGGGAGTGGCGCGCCTGGGGTTCGAACCCAGGTCGCCGCGGTGGTAGAGCGGGGTGTCGACCAGCTCGGCTAAGGAAGGGGATCTGGTAGGATACGGGTCGAAGGCTACTTGACTAACTAACAGGGCCCGAACTGAGAACAGAGACAACACACGAGGACGACTCCGGCGAGGCAACGGCGGCTACAGGGCTCTGCGCCCTCGGCCAAGACTGGGTGCGCACGGGGAGCACCACGGGAACAAGACGGGACAGGCCAGAGTGGGGATAGTGGCAACCACGCACCGCTACGCTACTCTGAACACCAAAACCTCGGACATGCCGGAGCACGCCGAGCGCGGCAAAGACAAGGATCGGGCCCTACTCTACGGTGACCTAACGACGACAGGAAGGAGCAGGGAGGAAGGGGTTTATACCTCCTTACCCTAGGACACGGAATCGGCGATGGAAACGGCTGACGGCGACGAGCTCGACCTCTGAACCTCGCCGGGAATTCTGACCGAGAGGAAGACAGAGCAGTGGCGTCGGTGAACTTGGCGAACCGGGCCCCCGCAGACGACGTCGTGGTCGTAGACGACGACGAGGAAGAAGAAGGACACGGGCCGCCGGGTCGTGGTGGCCGGAGAGCACGCCCGGCGATGGAGACGCTGCTCGAGATCGCGCCGGGTCGAAAGGGCGGCGATCTTGGGGATCCGCTTACTGGCGGCGGCGGCGAGAGGGAGAGGGGAAACCCTAGGCTCGATTTGACGCGGAGGGGGATAAGAAGGGGGCTAGGGCGACGGAATCGTGCTCGTGCTCTCTCGTGCTCCGGGGTCCCCATGGCGATGGCGACGAGAGGGAGAGAAAGGCGGGTGCGGAGCACCGGGCCTTTCGCCAGCGGGCCGGTGCTGCCACGTATGAAACCAGCGAGGGGTAGACGCTGTGGGTGCGCGAAGGCAGGGAGAGGAAAAAGGTGCGGGCTGGCGCGGAGCTCTCTGGGCTGCGGCCTGAGGGGAACTGGGCCGGCTCGGGGAGGCCGGAGGCCCAGGTGGGGAGGAGACTGCTGGGCTGCCACGCTGCTGCTGCTGCCTCCTCTCTCTTTCCTTTTTAAAATGAAAAGGAAGAGAAAAGAAAAAGCAGAAAGAAAAGAAAAGATTTTTGAGTGAAAGGAAAATATCCCCACACTCCTGGAATTCTCCTCTATTTAAATAAATTGAAATGGACATTTTTAAAGGTAGAAAAATAATGCAAGTTTGGAAATATTTCAAACTTGTGCCATTTTTGAACCTAACCATAACAACTTCAAATGAGGAGATTATTTGGCAGGGAGTTTTAGTGCAAAGGGCATGAATAGCAGGGAGAAGATGAACATTAATTGAAGGAGGGAAATATATGGCATTAGAAAAAGAAAGAAGTAGAGGGAAGGAGGGGATGGTAATGCAAGATGAGAAGGAAACATGTAACCACATGACATGCCAGGGGAAACCACAACCATATGACATGTAAGAGAACACCACATCCACATGATAAGAAGAGAATGCAAAAATGACAATAGGCACAAATGCAATATGGCAAAAGGAGCAAACAAAGAAAAAGAAAAACCCACATGACCAAAACAACATGAGGCCAAGCATGACAAAAACCCACAAGACTTGGATGAGGTCAAATTGATATATTGCCCAAAAAGGGGAAGTTTACATCCAGGGTGTTACACCATTCAAGAATGCAGTTTTTACATCCATTTGCCAAATTTCATAATCATAAAATGCGGCAATTGCTAACATGATTCGGACAAACTTAAGCATCGCTACGGGTGAGAAAGTCTCATCGTAGTCAACCCCTTGAACTTGTCGAAAACCTTTCGCAACAAGTCGAGCTTTGTAGACAGTTACATTACCATCGGCGTCGGTCTTCTTCTTAAAGATCCATTTATTCTCAATGGCTTGCCGATCATCGGCAAGTCAACCAAAGTCCATACTTTGTTCTCATACATGGATCCCATCTCAGATTTCATGGCTTCCAGCCATTTCATGAATCTGGGCTCACCATCGCTTCTTCATAATTTGTAGGTTCGCCATAGTCAAGTAACATGACTTCCAGAATAGGATTACCGTACCACTCTGGTGCGTATTTTACTCTGTTTGACCTACGAAGTTCAGTAGAAACTTGATCTGAAGCTTCATGATCATCATCATTAGTTTCCTCACTAATTGGTGTAGTTGTCACAGGAACCGTTTCTTGTGATGAACTACTTTCCAATAAGGGAGCAGATCTGATTATCTCATCAAGTTCTACTTTCCTCCCACTCACTTCTTTGAGAGAAACTCCTTCTCTAGAAAGGATCCGAATTTAGCAACGAAAACCTTGCCTTCAGATCTGTGATAGAAAGTGTACCCAACAGTCTCCTTTGGGTATCCTATGAAGACACATTTCTCCGATTTGGGTTCGAGCTTATCTGGTTGAAGTTTCTTCACATAAGCATCGCAGCCCCAAACTTTAAGAAACGACAACTTTGGTTTCTTGCCAAACCACAGTTCATACGGTGTCGTCTCAACGGATTTAGATGGTGCCCTATTTAACGTGAATGCGGCCGTCTCTAAAGCATATCCCCAAAACGATAGCGGTAAATCGGTAAGAGACATCATAGATCGCACCATATCAAGTAAAGTACGATTACGACGTTCGGACACACCATTTCTCTGTGGTGTTCCGGGTGGCGTGAGTTGTGAAACTATTCCACATTGTTTCAAATGTAAACCAAACTCGTAACTCAAATATTCTCCTCCACGATCCGATCATAGAAACTTTATTTTCTTGTTACGATGATTTTCTACTTCACTCTGAAACTCTTTGAACTTTTCAAATGTTTCAGATTTGTGTTTCATTAAGTAGATATACCCATATCTGCTCAAATCATCTGTGAAGGTGAGAAAATAATGATACCGCCAAGTGCCTCAACATTCATTGGACCACAAACATCGGTATGTATGATTTCCAACAAATCAGTTGCTCGCTCCATAGTTCCGAGAACGGCGTTTTGGTCATCTTGCCCATGAGGCACGGTTCGCAAGTACCAAGTGATTCATAATCAAGTGATTCCGAAGCCCATCGAGATGGAGTTTCTTCATGCGTTTTACACCGATATGACCTAAACGGCGAGTGCCACAAATAAGTTGCATTATCATTATCAACTCTGCATCTTTTGGTTTCAACACTATGAATATGTGTATTACTACTATCGAGATTCAATAAAATAGACCATTCTTCAAGGGTGCGTGACCATAAAAGATATTACTCATATAAATAGAACAACCATTATTCTCGATTTAAATGAATAACCGTCTCGCATCAAACAAGATCCAGATATAATGTTCATGCTCAACGCGGCACCAAATAACAAGTATTTAGGTCTAAAACTAATCCCGAAGGTAGATGTAGAGGTAGCGTGCCGACCGCGATCACATTGACTTTGGAACCGTTTCCCAGCGCATCGTCACCTCGTCCTTTGCCGGTGCTCGTCTATTCCGTAGTCCCTGTTTGAGTTGCAAATATTAGCAATGAACCAGATCAAATACCAGTGCTACTACGAGCTCTAGTAAGGTACACATCAATAACATGTATATCACATATACCTTTGTTCACCTTGCTATCCTTCTTATCCGCCAAATACTTGGGGCAGTTCCGATTCCGATGTCGATGCGCTTGCGGAAAAACACTCGATTTCAGCTTAGGTCCAGACTTGGGTTTCTTCTCTTGAGCAGCAACTTTCTTGCTGTTCTTTTGAAGTTTCCTTCTTCTTTCCTTTGCCCTTTTCTTGAAACTAGTGGTCTTGTTGACCATCAACACTTGATGCTCTTTCTTGATTTCTACCTCCGCTGACTTTCAGCATTGCGAAGAGCTCGGGAATTGTTTTGGTCATCCTTGCATATTATAGTTCATCACGAAGCTCTTGTAGCTTGGTGGCAGTGATTGGAGAATTACATCAATGACACTATCATCCGGAAGAGTAACTCCCAGTTGAATCAAGTGATTATTATACCCGGACATTTTGAGTATATGTTCACCGATGAACTATTCTCCTCCATCTTGCAGCTATAGAACTTATTGGAGACTTCATATCTCTCAATCCGGGCATTTGCTTGAAATATTAACTTCAACTCTGGAACATCTCATATGCTCCATGACGTTCAAAACGTCGTTGAAGACCCGGTTCTAAGCCGTAAAGCATGGCACACCGAACTATTGAGTAGTCATCAGCTTTGCTCGCGAGACGATCACAACTTCGGCGTAGCTCTGCAGCAGGCTGGCACCCAGCTGTGCTTCGGGGCGTAATTCTTACGTGCAGCAATGAGGATAATCCTCAAATTCGGACCCAGTCCATGTATTTGCTACCATCATCTTTCAACTTTGCTTTCTCAAGGAACGATTAAAATTCAACGGAACAACAAGACGAGCCATCTATCTACATAAACATAGACAAGCAAAAATACTATCGGTACTAAGTTCATGATAAATTTAAGTTTAATTAATCATATTAAAAACCTCCCACTTAGACAGACATCTCTCTAGTCATCTAAGTGATTACGTGATCCAAATCAACTAAACCATGTCCGATCATCACGTGAGATGGAGTAGTTTCAATGGTGAACATCACTATGTTGATCATATCTACTATATGATTCACGCTCGACCTTCGGTCTCCGTGTTCCGAGGCCATATCCGTTATATGCTAGGCTCGTCAATTTTAACCTGAGTATTCGCGTGTGCAACTGTTTTGCACCGTTGTAGATGGACGTAGAACTTATCACACCCGATCATCACGTGGTGTCTCCGGGTACTCTGAACTTTGGCAACGGTGCATACTCGAGGAGAACACTTCTTGATAATTTTAGTGAGAGATCATCTTATAATGCTACCGTCAATCAAAGCAAGATAAGATGCATAAAGGATAAACATCACATGCAATCAATATAAGTGATATGATATGGTCATCATCATCTTGTGCTTGTGATCTCCATCGCCAAGCACTTACGTCATGATCACCATCGTCACCGCGCGACACCTTGATCTCCATCGTAGCATCGTTGTCGTCTCGCCAACTATTGCTTCTCGACTATCGCTACTGCTTAGTGATAAAGTAAAGCAATTACATGGCGTTGCATTTCATACAATAAGCGACAACCATATGGCTCCTGCCAGATTGCCGATAACTTCGGTTACAAAACATGATCATCTCATACAATAAAATATAGCATCACGTCTTGACCACATCACATCACAACATGCCCTGCAAAAACAAGTTAGGCGTCCTCTACTTTGTTGTTGCAAGTTTTACGTGGCTGCTACGGGCTGAGCAAGAACCGTTCTTACCTACGCATCAAAACCACAACGATAGTTTGTCAAGTTGGTGCTGTTTTAACCTTCGCAAGGACGGGCGTAGCCACACCGGTTCAACTAAAGTGAGAGAAACCGACACCCGCCGGTCACCTTTAAGCAACTAGTGCTCGAGCGGTGAAACCAGTCTCGCATAAGCGTCTGGCGTAATGTCGGTCCGGGCGCTTCATCTCACAATACCGCCGAACCAAAGTATGACATGCTGGTAAGCGATATGACTTATATCGCCCACAACTCATTTGTGTTCTACTCGTGCACATGACATCAACGCATAAAACTAGGCTCGGATGCCCTTTGTTGGGGAACGTAGTAATTTCAAAAATTTCCTCGCACACTCAAGACCATGGTGATGGCATAGCAACGAGAGGGAGAGTGTCTGTCCACGTACCCTCGTGAGACCGAAAGCGGGCGTTATAACAACGCGGTTGATGTAGTCGTGCGTCTTCACGATCCGACCGATCCAAGCACCGAGCGTCACGGCACCTCCGAGTTACACACGTTCAGCTTGATGGCGATCCCGGACTCCGATCCAGCAAAGTGTCGGGGATGAGTTCCGTCGGCCTGACGGCGTGGTGGCGATGATGATGCTCCAGCGGCGCAGGGCTTCGCCTAAGCTCATGACGATATGACTTCTCCGGCGCGGGGCTTCGCCTAAGCTCATGACGATATGACGAAGTGGAATATGGTGGAGAGGGCACCGCCTGCGGCTGAGGAACGATCCGTAGATCAACTTGTGTGTCTGGGGTGCCCCTTGCCCCGTATATAAAGGAGCAAGGGGTGCGGCCAGCCAAGGGCGCTGGAGAGTCCTACTCCCACCGGAGTAGGACTCCCCCTTCCTAGTTGGATTAGGATTGGAGGAGGGAAGAGGGAAGGCGCCCCCCTCTCCTTGTCCTATTCGGACTAGAGGGAGGGGCGCGGCCTGCCCCGGCCGGCCCTTCCTCTTCTCTATGGCCCATCAAGGCCCATAGACCCCCGGGGTTCCGTAACCCCGGTGTTCCAGAATAACTTCCTGTTTTCATCTGGAACCTTTCCGAAGTCCAAACATAGGCTTCCAATATATCAATCTTTATGTCTCGACCATTTAGAGACTCCTCGTCATGTCCGTGATCACATCCGGGACTCCGAACAACCTTCGTTACATCAAAACTTATAAACTCATAATGAACTGTCATCGAAACGTTAAGCGTGCGGACCCTACGGGTGCCCATATGTATTACGGACCTAGAACCATTCTCGGTCAATAACCAATAGCGGAACCTGGATGCCCATATTGGTTCCTACATATTCTACGAAGATCTTTATCGATCAAACCGCATAATGACATACGTTGTTCCCTTTGTCATCGGTATGTTACTTACCCGAGATTCGATCGTCGGTATCCAATACCTAGTTCAATCTCGTTACCGGTAAGTCTCTTTACTCGTTCCGTAATACATCATCTCACAACTAACTCATTAGTTGTAATGCTTGCAAGGCTTATGTGATGTGTATTACCGAGAAGGCCCAGAGATACCTCTCCGACAATCGGAGTGACAAAACCTAATCTCGAAATCGCCAACCCAACAAGTGCCTTAGGAGACACTGTATTACTCCTTTATAATCACCCGATTCGTTGTGACGTTTGGTAGTACCAAAGTGTTCCTCCGTAAACGGAGTTGCATAATCTCATAGTTACAGGAACATGTATAGGTCATGAAGAAAGCATTAGCAATATACTAAACGATCAAGTGCTAAGCTAACGGAATGGGTCATGTCAATCACATCATTCTCCTAATGAGGTGATCCCATTAATCAAATGACAACACATGTCTATGGTTAGGAAACACAACCATCTTTGATTAATGAGCTAGTCTAGTAGAGGCATACTAGTGACTATCTGTTTGTCTATGTATTCACGCATGTTTTATGTTTCCGGTTAATACAATTCTAGCATGAATAATAAACATTTATCATGGTATAAGGAAATAAATAATAACTTATTATTGCCTCTAGGGCATATTTCCTTCACTAACTCCATCCGATCCAACTCATGCACATACGCACACAGCATGGAGCACACAACGCACGTACACAACACGTGCATGCACACACGCTCGGCCGTAGAGTGCACGTGAATAACACATGCATGCGCACACACTCGGCTGCATGGAGGCATGCGCCATCCGCGGCGACGTCCGGTTCGTCGTGCTACGGCGAAGCTCGCGCGCAACAACGCATACGCATCTCTTGCAGCACCTCTTTGCCGTCGTTGCTCAACTACTAGTTGAAGACGAAGACGACCGCAGCCTCGGCCTTAGAGCTAGCACCGATGGAAAAACACGCACGCTGCACGCACACGAGCACGTCACGAGTGCCAGGGCGTGGTGGTGATGCGTCGATCGCCTCTACTCCTTCTACGCACGTTGTCTATCAAGGCGGCTGCATGCTAATGATGATGTGGGTGAGATCTTCTAGGACTCAGATGATGACGAGGAAAATTATGAGACACAAGGTGACGTACACCGTCTAGGTCCACGGTCAAGGGGGTGCTAGTAAGTGCTTAGATGTGCTTAGAGAAAGTACAATAGAGTTGAGTCAGCGGGCTATAAGGAATAAACTAGTATATTTCTGCTTAGTTGGAGGAAAGAGAAGAGGAGAGAGAAGGTAAGCGAGCTCTTCGTGAAGAGCCACCTCTAGCACGTGCTCCTAGGCACTTTGTGAGAATGAAAGGTGGGCCACATAATAAAAAATTAGTACACTCTTTTGATCTACTATTGTACATGGTGACTATAAGATGGGTTGTAGATGACATGGCACTGGGTTATAGCCAGCAGCTGGCTATACTATTAACCATGCTCTTAGATGAGGTGCTAAGTGCATTAAATGGCTTAGTAACTCAAGTCTTCAATGCATAGATGCTTAGTTTATTGGTGCCACATCATATTTTATGCCTACGTGGCAGGCTTAGCAGCTATATGATGACCCACAAGTGTAGGGGATATATCGTAGTCCTTTCGATAAGTAAGAGTGTCGAACCCAACGAGGAGCAGAAGGAAATGATAAGCGGTTTTCAGTAAGGTTTTCTCTGCAAGCACTGAAATTGTAGGTGATAGATAGTTTTGTGATAAGATAAATAGTAACAAGTAACAAGTAAATAAAGTAAACAAAGTGCAGCAAGGTGGCCCAATCCTTTATGTAGCAAAGGATAAGCCTGGACAATTTCTAATAATGAGAAAGGAGCTCCCGAGGACACATGGGAATTATCGTCAAGCTAGTTTTCATCACGCTCATATGATTCGCGCTCGGCTCATATGATTCGCGTTCGGTACTTTGATAATTTGATATGTGGGTGGACCGGTGCTTGGGTACTGCCCTTACTTGGACAAGCATCCCACTTATGATTAACCCCTATTGCAAGCGTCCGCAACTACAAAAGAAGTATTAAGGTAAACCTAACCACAACATTAAACATATGGATCCAAATCAGCCCCTAACGAAGCAACGCATAAACTAGGGTTTAAGCTTCTGTCACTCTAGCAACCATCATCTACTTATTACTTCCCTATGCCTTCCTCTAGGCCAAAATAATAGTGAAGTGTCATGTAGTCGACGTTCACATAACACCACTAGAGGAAAAGACAACATACATCTCATCACAATATCGAACGAATACCAAATTCACACGACTACTAATAGCAAGACTTCACCCATGTCCTAAGGAACAAACGTAACTACTCACAAAGCATATTCATGTTCATAATCAGAGGGGTAATAATATGCATAAAGGATCTGAACATATGATCTTCCACCAAGTAAACCAATTAGCATCAACTACAAGGAGTAATCAACAGTACTAGCAACCCACAGGTACCAATTTGTGGTTTTGATACAAGATTGGATACAAGAGATGAACTAGGGTTTTGAGAGGAGATGGTGCTAGTGAAGATGTTGATGGAGATTGACCCCCTCCCGATGAGAGGATCGTTGGTGATGACGTTGGTGATGATTTCCCCCTCCCGGAGGGAAGTGTCCCCGACAAAACAGCTCTGCCAGAGCCCTAGATTGGTTCCGCCTCGTGGCAGCGGAGTTTCGTCCCGTAAGCTTGCCCACGATTTTTTCTAGGGTAAAAGCTCTCATATAGCAGAAGATGGACACCGGAGGCCCACCAGGGGGCCCAGGAGGCAGGCGCGCCTGGTAGGCGCACCCCACTCTCTGGCCAAAGTGTGGGGCCCCGATGTATTTCTTTAAGCTCAATAATTCTTATTAATTCCAAAAACATGTTTCGTGGAGTTTGAGGATTTTTGGAGCAGTCTGAGAATAGGTTTCCAATGTTTGCTCCTTTTCGGCCGAATTCCAGCTGCCAAATTCCCCTCTTCATGGTAAACCTTGTAAAATAAGAGAATAGCCATAAGTATTGAGATATAATGTGTAATAGCAGCCCATAATGCAATAAATATTGATATAAAAGCATGATGCAAAATGGATGTATCACTATACATGGTGGAGCACTGGGAGAGGCCAAGGCTGGTCATAGTGGGGAGTAACTTATACTGTAACATATTACTATGTTACTCTAAACATCTCTATAAACCGGAAAGGAGGGAGTAGTAACATAGACTAGTGTCATATGCAGAGTGTGGGAGCACATGATATTTCCCCGTCCGGATCGATCCCAAGTTGGCTTCTCACCTTCTTGGCCCAACAAAAACCCCTCCCCCCTCCTGCGCGCGCTTCTTCACCTGGCGCCCGGTGAGCCCGCCGCTCCACATTGATGGCAAGTCGGGCGACGCGACCTCTCACTTTGCTTCCTCCGTTGAGCGGCCTTGCCGACCGAGGGCACCGCCCACGCCTTGCCGACATTTCAGACTACACAGTGGAGAGTAACTTTAGAGCAAGTACTACAATTAGATGACATAAGCAGGCTATAAGGATTTAAATATAGTATTTGTGCTTAGTTGAAGGAGAGAGAAGAGGAAATAGAAGAGAAGCGGATTGTAAACGTGAAGCCGGTTGTACTCCAACATACTTTGTGAGATAAAAGGTGGGGCCATTATTAATGATATACTCCCTCCGTTCCTTTATCTAAGGTGTATTATTTTCGGCACGGTGACCAAGGCACATAATTATGAATGTGTTAGGACGAAATTACCCTTGGCAAATTTATTGGTTAGTGGAAAGTAAATCAGTTAGTTCGGGAAAGTAAGAGATACATGCAATCGACATAGAGATAGTTTCCTTCTTTTGCTACAAGGAGAGATACAGACAATCAGGAGAGCGATACTTTCCTTTTTCTGGAGGGCTAACAAGGGAATTATGAGGAATTAGAAGAAATGCACCTTACATTCTGAAATTTTATCAAAAAACAAATACACCTTATATAAAGGAACGGAGGGAGTAGTATTTATACTAAGGGGACTAATGGGCGCCTTAATTACTCCGTTTTTTAGACAAACCTTGGTCGGGCTATTATTGACTTTTTTTGAGCTATTATTGACTTGGACGTGGGGTTTGGGGGCCAAAGGCCTACTATTATACTCGCACGATCGACCTGACATGCTCTACCCTAGCAGCGTTGTATCATATGGTTTCGCACCATTCCGGATCTTAAGCGCCGCCACGCAATTCTTCTCCAGCCCTCCTTCCGTGCACCATGAGAAGGGACAGCAGTCCTCGAACCCGCCTTCGTGATCCTGCAGGAGAGGGGCGATCAGGTTTTGGGGAGCACACTCGTGTGGCTGCTGCCAATGACGACTTCCTCAACGACAGCCTTCTTCCCGACCTCGGTAACCTCTTCATCAACGACATGAGTGACAACATCAACCACATCGGTTCTGCTCCCGCTGTACAGTATGTGATTCTGTCCTCCTGGTTTAGTCCGCGTCATTACTTTGATGTTTGCAATTGTCGTCATGATCTATTTACTACTGATTCGGATTAAATCCCATACTAAATTGCTCATATATTCAACTATCCAATCCAAAAACCTGATTACAGGCAATTTACTCCAAGTGGTTTTGCTGCGCTTTTGAAGCCGCCTACTTTTAAGGGGTGCAATATAAAGGTGGTGCACAAGAGCAATATATTGGTTTCAGATCATGTACTTTGCTATGGCGCCACTAAGGGTAAGCCCGAGGCGATCTTAATCCTACACAGCGAGAAGCTTTTGAACATGGATACCCTCTTCAAAGCCGCCTGCTGAGTGTTCTTGACGATTCCATTGTGGATTCATATATGTCGTTTGACAGCGGCAAATACATGTGGGCTGCGCTCGAGGCCACGTTTGGGCCCTCGGGCGCTGGCAATGATTTGTACGTCATGGAGCAATTATGTGACTACAAGATGGTGATGGCGCTCTGTTGTTCAGCGAGACTCATGAGATCTGATCACTCTCTAAGGAACTTGAGTACTTTAAGTGTGTGTTGTCGGACTTGTTGTTGGGACCATCATTGCCAAGCTTCCACCTTCGTGGAACGATTTTGCTACTTCTCTGAAAAACAAGAGACATGAGTTTTCTGTTTTGGATCTCATTAGCACTCTTGATTTTGAGAATGCGAGAGCAAAAGACACACGTGTTTGGGTCGCTGAGGGAGCTTCTAATGCCCACATCGTACACGAGAAGAACTTCCAGCCCAACCAGCCCCAAAACAACAAGAACAAATCTCAGGGGAAAGGCAAGTTTGATGCAAAGAACAAGCCGTCACATTCTACCAACTTCAAGAAGAATTCTCATAACGAGAAGGGATACAAACCTCAATTTTGGTAGCACCGCACAAAATTTATATAGCTACATCTACCTGCTGTCAGCTAACCTCATGGTGCTCCAGGTATTCCTACATTCATAACTAGGTACAATGACCACCTCAAGATGAAATTAGCTTATTCATACGTTGACTTGCTGAATGCAGCGCGGAACGATCCTGTCATGTGTGGAGGAGCAAACAAGCAGTGCAGACGAAGGTGGAAATCAACGAAGGACTTATGAAATTATATATAATCTTCCTTAGGCAGGTCAATATCCCCTTCGTCCAGATGATCGTGTTTTGTCATGCCGACTATTGATATGTGCTACTGTTTTGCAACACCGTTTAAGTATAGCTATTGTTTTCCTATCTTTTCA
Organism: Aegilops longissima; assembly: GCA_021605205.1. Taxonomy (NCBI): domain Eukaryota; kingdom Viridiplantae; phylum Streptophyta; class Magnoliopsida; order Poales; family Poaceae; genus Aegilops; species Aegilops longissima. Next base: position 35,087,326 of record CM038680.1, read on the forward strand.
GATTCAGGACAATGAATATGATTTCAGGGGAACTGCACAATATGGACTCATGTTGAATCATCTCTATTGCCTTATGTGTTTGCTGCAAATGTGTCAGCATCAATTGCAAGACGAGGCAGCTAGCTACCTGTGGAGTTGCCAACATGCTCAAAGTGCTCAAACATTGAGAAGAAACAAGCATGCCAGAAATTAATGCGTCTTGAGGAGGCCCTTTGCTTAGAGAAGCATCGACCGATTTTCTTTATTTCCACACCTACTCACAACTTTGTATTGGTTAGAGTATGGTGAATCATTGAGATGCATAGACATGCTGAACTTTTGTTCTTATGAATGTTAGTATGCATACCGTATCTTCTGAAGCTTAGTTTAATGTGAGTGTCTGCATCTAGTACTGCATCCTCTAATTTGGTGGATGCACACATAGAAAATAAATCTCCTTAATTTACTCCATAACCACCCTATTAAATAGGCCTAGTAACAAACCAGGCACATGCAGTGGCCGGCGGGCACATGCATCCTGCATGCATGGCCAGTCAGCTAAGTCCATGTGCCAGCTCCAATGCAGCAACGCAAAAGAAGAGAGTGGTTCTTGGGAAAAGGCGAGTAATTAGTGCAACGGGCTTTATAAACACGAACAACTCGCTCTCCCTCTTCCGTCTCCCCCCCCAATTCCCCCCGCTCCCCAATCTTCCTCACTCGTCCAGAATACCCCGCTCACCTTCTTCCTCACTTTCGTCTGAAACTTTGCTCCTCTTCTTCCACTCCTCAGAAATCCCCAGCCCTCCTTCTTCCTCCTCGAACTGCCACTAGGCTCGTCTCGCTACTCTGCTCAAACCCGTGAGCTCGGCGTGGCCCACAAGGAAAATGGAGTTGGCTGGCCCTAAGCGCTCAGAAGATGAGGCTCCGCCAGCGGCACGCCGGATTGTAGATCCCGCACCCGATAGCGCGGGTAGAAGTGGCGAGCCCCCCCACCCGGTTTGAGGAACGGTAGAATCTCCGATGGACCGCATCAGCAATCTCCCGGACGTCATCCTTAAGGAGATCATCTCGCTTCTCCCCACCAAGGATTGCTGCCGCACACAAGTCCTCTCAACTCGGTGGCACCCTCTATGGCGCACCGCGCTCCTCAATCTCAACTGTCGTCAGATATATGTCCTTCCTGAATTTGATCTCCTCAGAGCCATCGTCTCTTCTCACCAGCAGGGCCCCGTTCAATGCCTCTGCATCTCGACATGCTACCTGCTGTCCATACCTGGCAAGGTGGACGCTTGGCTGACATTCCCTGAATTCGGAAAACTCCAACAGTTTGAGTTGTACCATTACCACAAAAGTTTCATACCACGAACACACCAAGAATTCGTGCCCACACCACCGTTGTCCATCTCGCGGTTTTCCTCCTCTCTCCACATCGCCACCTTCGCCCGGTGCCATCTACCAGACGATCTGGTACAAATGCTTCGACTCCCACTGCTAAAAAAACTTTCGCTTGTGGTGGTTTATCTGTCGGAGGCCTCACTGCACAACATCATCCACTCTAGTTTCCCTGCCCTGGAGCGCTTGTTGATTGTTTTGGGAATAGAAATCGGTATCAGTTGTCTCCAAATAAAGTCGTCTCACCTTAAAAGCATTGGAATTTGTTTTAAAGGACAGCAGCTCATCATCGAAGATGCCCCTTCACTTGAAAGGTTGCTCCTTCATAGTTGTTATACTCCTTCAGAAATAACTGTCGTCTCTGCGCCCAAACTGGAGACCTTGGGTGTAATTCGTGACCTGTTTAATAATCACAAGGAGTTGGTGTTTGGCTCCTCACTTTTTCAGGTACCGTATATTATCATCTACACATTTGTAATCATATGCTGCATTTTTCATTTGTGCGCATAAGTTTTATATCATCTTGGAGTACACTTTGGGTACTAATATTATGTTATATGCTCAATGAAGAGCTCGTCAGCCTATCAATGCTGCTGGATTCTGTCAAGATCATATATATCAGAATGTATAGTTTTGATCTGGACATAATTATTGGCTTGCTGCGATGCTTTCGATGGAGAATTTATACATAGAGGTGATGATTTCATGCACAATGAAAGTCCGTATATATTGTACTAGAATTAACTGTTCAGCTGTCGTTCTTTTGACATACTCTTTTTTCAGACCTTAACTATTTTCAATCTTCATGTCTACTTAGGCAGAACCACATGGAGAAAAACATATAACCAATCGGTGGCGTAATAAGCACAAGGATTTTCACAGTTCTCATGACATTCGTTTGAGGACAATAACAATGGGACGATATGCATCCAACCAGGCAAACAGAAGCTTTGTCACATTCTTCCTGTTGAATGCGAGGTTACTATTGTCCATGAGGCTTAATTTTTATAGCAAGAGAATTCTCACGGACGGACATGTTGAACAGCAAAAAAAGAAGTTTCAGGTGGACAAATGGGCTTCTAAACGTGCTCGGCTTTACTATAACAAGTTGTAGACATCCTGGAATAATTTTTTTTGCACAGGATGTTGATTTTATGGAACAGACCGATCCATTTGTTTGTGACTGCAAAAAAGAGTGGTTGGGTTAGATGTTACTGTCATGTTCAATCTGGGTTTTGTCTAAAAATTTCATGAACAATTAATCCTTGGGATTTTTGTATTATTTGTATGCTTAAGTTGCATGTTGTTGCCCTCGTACTCCCCTCTACCTGCCACTACACTGCCGCATCTTCCATGGCTGCTGTTCGTTCCCGTCCGAGGCCTCGCCGTCGTTCTTCGCCTTGGTTCGCACGCTGTGCCCGCTGCCGTCTGGCGTTGTCAACATGGTCAATAACCAAGAGGAATCAGGAGATGACTGTACGTGGAGAGGCTGACAGTAGGGACCCACCAGGGTCATTACATTTATAGCAGTGCCTCGTTATTACAAGCCAAAAAATACTTCCTCCTAATTGTTTGACAACTAGGTCCCACGCCATTGTCAATGTAGTCAATAAGCGAAAATTACACAACGAGCGGATAACACGAGGGACCCGACAGATCGCCCGATTGTTTTTCGTTTGAGAGCGGAGCTCAAGCTGCTTGTTGTCTTGAGGGCTGTGGCCCGTTAGCCCAAGCTTACGCTTTTATTAAGCACATGACGAGCCCAGTTGATATATTTTTTCTTTCTGAAATTGGCTAGCCCAGTTCTTTTTTTTTGGAGAATACCAAAACCAGGCCTACTTGCTTTTCTCAGCCCTGCTGGGCTGCAAATCTTTCAAGACAAGGAGGGATGTAAGTTGTAAGAAATGGGCTTCCCAAGAAAATGGGCTATAAGTTGAAAGAAATGGGCTGTAAATTTTTAAACCAAAGCCAACCGGCAATTGCATTAAAATATCATTTTTTTTTCAGGATTTCTCTACTCTCTACTCTTATAAAAATCAAAGCCAACTGAAGTTACATTAAAATATCATCTTTTCTCCCACAAGATAAACTATTCATAAAAATGCATCTTCATGTTCCGTGCAACGAACGGGCATCTTGCTAGTTAAGATTTTAAATTTCATTCATTTTTTTTGCGGAGAATTGTTTTTTGAATTTTATTTTGATATAATTTTTTGAAAATTATTTTTAACGTGACTCAAAATTTCGTGATTAAAAGAGTTCAAAACCCACCGAAATATGCAAATTTTCGTTGAATTTTTTAGTAGTGCCCAGAATATATGGTCTGTAATGCTAATAAAAAGAATATGGGCTTCAAATATCCTTAAGAATTAGCAAATGGACTGTAAATTGGCTAATGGGTTGTATGCTGTTTTCCACAGATTTGGAGGCTGACTTCTGGGCCTGCTAGGTTGACGATGACGCTGTCCTAAATTTTTTTTGACGCGTACGCAAGGCTTTGTCAACTTAGTCAACACACAGCAGTGACTGTTGGATGTCCATCCAACGACCGCCGTGCTTCTTTAATCTCTGATCTTCCTGCTCTAGCCGCCCAAACCAGCGCCGGCGGGACTGCCTGCTCCCTCCTCCCGTGGTTGGATGTGCTGCCGCCAATGTTCCTCTAACCACCCACACATCCTGTTATTTTCGGCGACGTCGGCCTCACCCCTCAGCCGACCGGTCGGCGCTCGTACTCCCCTCAGCGTGGGAATCCGCTGCGGTGGCCTCGCCAGCTCAAGGTGGTTCTCTTCCTGGGCCTCGCCCTCGTCCACCGTGTTTGTGCTCTCGGCGCGGCGAGGTCAACATGGTCAACAAACAACAGCCATCGGAAGAGGCTGACAATAGGGGCCCACATAGGGAAATGCCTCCTTATTACGCGCAAAATAACGATTCCTCCACCTGATAGCTGGGACCCATCGGAAGGGCCTCTATATTTCGCGAAAAAAACATTCCCCCCGCTGTCAGCTCGGACCCACCGGAAATGCCTCCTTATTACGCACAAAAAATGAATACTCCCCCTACTAGCTGGGACTCACCTTGGTGGGAGGCTGACTTGTGGGCCTACTAAGTTGACGAGGACCGAGGGCTTTGTCAACTTAGTCAATATGAACGATTCTAGCTCCAGTGACCGTACGATGTCCATCCAACGGCCGTAGTCCTTCTTCAACCTCTAGTCTTCGTGCTCCAGCCGCCCAAAGCAGCGCCGGTCGTGCCGCATGCTCCTGCCTCCCGTGGCTGGCTGTGATGCCGCGGAGGCCTCACCACCCCCTACTACTCCCACCACTGGACAGGCCATCCCTCTACTCACCCACACCCCATGTTATTCTGCGGCGACGGCAGCCTCACACCGCAGCCGAACCAGTGAACCCTCGTACTCCTCTTCGCGTGGGCATCCACTGCTGCATCTTCCCCGGCTCTGCGTCGTCCCCTTCCTAGGCCTCGCCGTCGTCCACCGCCGTGGTGCTCTCGGCGCAGCGTGGTCAATGTGGTCAACGATCGACTTCCATCGGAAGAGTACTGTACGTGGAGAGGCTGACGGCTGGGTCCACGGCAGCCGCAAGGAAGTGCCTCCTTATTACGCGCAAAATAATTATTCCTCCACCTGACAGCGGGGACCCACCGGACGGGTCACCATATTTCGTGAAAAAAATGATTCGCCCCCTGACTGCTGGGACCCACCAGCTACAATGTAAGGAAGTGCGTCCGGGGAAAAAATGATTCGCCCCCTGACTGCTGGGACCCACCATCTACATCTTCGCACGCAAGGAAGTGCCTGACAGTCGGGACCCACCTGGTCGATGCGTACGTGTACGTACATACTGGTGGATGTAGAGGCATGCACGTGTCGTAGTAGAGGCGCGCGCATAGCATGTACACGTCGTCTGCACAGCGCCGCAGTGCAAGAAAGAAAATCTGACCACGTATGTGTATATCTGGCGGGTCTCGACGCCTACTACGCGTCACGTCATCGACCAGGGCTCGTGTACATGGCTGGGTCGGAACGGAGAAATAAGCGTCATCGTCGTGTTCATGGGGAGCCAACCGGTTGGGTCGGAGCGGAATCGTCGTCATGTTCATCGGGAGGCTTGGGCGGAACAGGCGATGGAAATGAGGCATGGCGTACCGCGAAACGGAGAAAACGGCCTTGTGTTCGACCGCCCCGCGTTGAAACGGGATCCTGTTCATCGGGAGAAGTGCGGCGTCCCGCAAAAGCGGAGAAGCGAACCTCCTACGGTCGAAATGGGGGTCTGTTGATCGGGAGGGTGTGGCGTCCGCAAAACGGACTTGTGTTGGGCCTTCGGTCAAAACGGGGTCTGTTCGCCGGAAGGGTGTGGCGTGCAAAAGCGGGACTCCACGGATCTGTTCATCTCCACTGTCGACCTCCTCCAGCCTCCACGGGCTCCTGTTCATCCAGCCTCCACCGCGCACTACTCCACCGGCTACTGTTCAACCACCCCTTCATGGGCACCCATCCACCGTCTACTGTTCATCCAGCCCTCCACGGGATCGTCCTGTTCATCCAGCCCTCCACGGGGTCCTGTTCATCCAGCCCCAACCGGCTCGATCGAGCGGGGTCCTGTTCATCCAGAGGCAACACCACGGGGTCCTGTTCATCCACCCCCACCGCTCACTATTCATCCAACCCCCCCCCCCCCCTCGCGCAAAACTCACTGTTCATCCAGAGGCAGCATCGATCGGCTTTAATTAGCAGCGATGGCGAAGAATCGCTCGATCGCTCGGGTTTAATGTAGCGTAACTGCGGTCAATCGCTTGATTCGATTAAGCGACGCCTCACTCGAGTTGATTAGAGCCCAACGCCTACACACACGCTTGTATGTGTACGAGAGAAACACGCATCGCTTCGGCCCCGACCACCCACCGTGGCAGGAACTCCCGAAATTTTCCTCGCCTCGCTTCTACCATGGTTTTTTCCGTCATGGACGGCCCAAAGAATGTCATGCAGCTGCGTCTCCGGCCCACTCAGGACGAAAAGCCCATTTTCTGTCATGATTTTTTGTCATAGAAGTAGGATCCCACCACATCTATGATGATACCGGGTTTTGTCACAATTATCGTCATAGAAGTGTCATAAGTATGACAGGAAAAAAATTCGTTCGGCCCCAAATGTCACGAATGTGTCTTTTTTTGTAGTGGCTAGAAGATGATGATCTTAACTTCCTCAAGTTGGACCACCTTTCTTGATTGCGTTGGCTCGATGAAGACAAGTAGATTGCTCCCCCATACTCCACTATGGGTGTGCCACTCTTCGGCACATCTTCACAAGTCCATTGTCACCACAATGGAGGGCAAGCTTCAAGCATGATCTCTTCGTGATGCTCCATTTGAACTTGCACACCATAATATTGATGACGATCACCACTTGATGTCATCCTCCATGGGTTGTATGAGATCTTCCTCTTGACGCAAGCCCATGGAAACATACCTAACCCCACATAGAACTTTCATGTAGACCATGGGTTAGTGCACAAAGCGTAATGGACAATGCTTATCATACCACGGGATCACTTGATCCCTCTCGGTACATCTTGTATGCTTGTGTGATGATAAACTTGATTCACTCTTTGACTTAGTCTTGATCAACCTTGTATCATGTCTTCTCTATGACCAATCTTTGGATAATTCCTTGAGTAGCACCATGGTCATCACATAATATCCTTGAAACGAGCAAATGGACTTCAAGAAATGCCTATGGACAAACCCTTCAAATATAGCTCAAGGGAGCCATTAGTCCTAGAGAATGTCATCAATTACTAAAACAACACATGAGGGCACCATCACCTTTGCCCCATTTTCAGTAACATCCTTGTTTATATTCGTGTTCTTACTAGCACTGGAATGGTAGTAGTTCATAATGGTTGTCATTGCATTAGAATTTCTGGAGTGGCACACTTGTTCCTACTCCTATGCCTAATTGTTTCTCCATCGAGCATGGACAATTGCATTATGTTGCACAGGAAGGAGATGCAGCTTTTGACTAACAAGGCCGAGAACCAGAACAAGTAGATGAAGAAGAACTCACCACTGATGAAGAAGAGGAGTAGCCACAACAAGAAGACTACACCACCTACGCGGACCTCAACAGTCTCCATGGCTCTATCCAAGATATGAGCAACCTCGCGAAGTCTCTTCGAGGCACATCTACCTACATGAACATGAGCTTCTCCAGCTGGAGCCAGGAGTAGGCTACTGACCAACCGTCACAATGGTCTTGCTGGTTTGGGCTTGCAAAAGCCTAAGCTTGGGGGAGGTTATCACCACATCTAAATCAATATGTGGTGGTATTTGAATAATTTATAATGAGGTTGTATTTAAGCTCAAGGAACTTCAAAACACTTGTGTTGGTTTGTTCCAACACTTTTTCTTTTACTTGCTTTCACTAGTGCAGGCGACTGCTATATAAATGGTTTTTACCCCCTTTCCGCAACGGAGTTTTAAACCGTCACCTTGCCTTTGTGTGCGATAGGGGGTCCTTCCCACACGACCCAAAAACCGTCGGCGATAGGCCCTCCGGTCACACACACAGGGCAAAAAGAGCTCGTGTGCGATCGGGCGAGCCATCGCACACAATCATACATGCCCAATCGTTTCCGTTTGTATGTACATCCCACACAGTGAATCCAAGAGAAACATTTCCGTTCGTTTATATATCCCACATAGTGAATCCCAGACAAATGTTTCCGTTCGTAGGTACATCACCTGACAATTTTCCCCATCGCATCGTCTATGATAGTGTTGTCATTGCAAACGAAATTAATAATTTTATCGTTTGCGTATTGAATGCATCACGCACGGTGCCTTCAAGAAAATGTGTGGCATAGGCTTTCCATCACACACACTTTTTATGTGGAAAACATTTGCATAAGGTGGCCTAACGCAAACAGTTGTCCAGAGGAAGTCGTGTGTGAATCCAACATGTTTACTTTCTAGAAACTATGTGGGCTGTCCGAAGTCATCACCCACGGTGTTGTCTCAATAACTGTTGCAATAGAAAAACCCAATTAGCAGGCTAATTGGCCTATTATTTTTAATCCATTTAGTAATCAAATTGACATTTCATATTAAACACACCATACATTTCATTTTTGTAATACGAAACCAGGATTTCATAATTGAAATACATCAAAGTACAACATCATATAGCTTTAGCACTCAGTTACACCATATAGGTATATAGCTAGCTACCCCATTACACGACAGCATCAAATTTAACATGCTACATCTAAAACCTTTGGAAAATAACATCATAGATGGTAGATAGATAGATAAATCTCATCTAGAAAACTGCTGAAGCGGAAGGCGAATATTAAGCCTTCAAGGATGTTGAAGGTCCTTGCAACTTTAGGCCAGTGACTGTGGATGATTGACCGCCCATCTTTCGTCCTCTTGAGGAAGACTTCTATATTGTACCGTGGGTGTTGTATGAGCACCTTCCTCGCCTCTTGACCATACCGGTAGTTTGAGAGGTAATCATCAGTGAACTGCTTTGCAAAGGACTGAAAACAAAGATATGCATAAATATCTTCTCTAAAATTTGAAATGGCGCAAAGAAATAAAAAAACAAGGTATAAGAGTTAGTACCATCATGTAGCTCACTGATGTCTTCTCCATTGTGCAGACAAAGATTTTGTTGTTTTATGTTGCTAGTTTTTTTATCCTAACTATTTTTCTCAGTTTCTTGACTTGACTAATATTCATGGACATCTCATTTCCCCAATGCAAAAAATGGGTCGAATAGTGGGTCAAAATTTCTAACAGCATGACCTAGATGTGCAAGACCAAATTGTTAAAAAACTAAATATTATAATGGTTCCTGCAATTGCGCAATAATGTCTTATTAGACAAAGGATCATGCATGTGCAAACCTCGATGGTAAATCTCAGTGGCTCCCATTGTTTTCTTGAAACACATATAAGGTAGTTATTGATCAGGTTAAGTGAGGGTTGGCATACTATCAGTAAAATATGTTGATGAAAAATAAACATATTGCAGATTCAGCAGATTAATTCGAGCCAAAGACATCGATCACTACTTTAGTGAATCTTCGAACGGACTCCAAGATTGTGTGTTCACCAATGTGGACATAGTCACCGATTGCATCGGCCAAACACCCATATGACAAGACTCGAACAACCGCCAATATGCCAAGACACGAACAGCAGCAATGCATTGCATTAGAGGGCTTGCACTTATCTCTCCACATGCATTTCTTCGAAGTTTGAACAATCATCATATCTCTCAACGACTTTTTGCAATGGTGAAAAAAAGACTTGTGTGCATCCGAAAGCGTCGGCAAAAGTACTTCTCCAGATAGGTTGGCTTTGTGTCAAAGTAGTCTCTCATGATCTTTGCATGACCCTCCAATCTATCACGGTTGATGTGTATGCGGCCAAGCTGTGATCCTCTCCTCGGCCGCCGAACATCATCATTGAAAATCATGCCTAAAACAGTGTCATAGTCATCATCGTTTTCTTCCTCTTCGGATGACGAGGAGTCCTCCAAAGACGTCTCCCTCAACCTCTTCATCTACAATTCAAACGACCCGGTTCACAAAGAAACGATCAAAAAACTCACCTAGTCAATTCGTCAAACACTTGCGGTGCGGTTATGGTGCACCGGCCGGTCGGTGTCGTTCTGGCCAAACAGGCCGGCGACGAGAAGAGGGAATGACCTACAATAGTGTGCAATCAACGTGAGATACGACGGCCGACAGAAAAAGAAGAAGAAAAGAAGCAATCCAGTGAATCAGCGGCGGCGGTTCACCTGATTCCGGCAACGAGGACGGGGCCGAAAGGTCTGGACGTCGGGCAGGGGAGGCAACGAGGCGACAGCGGGCGGTCATCAAGGTGACTCGGCTCTGTTCTCTAGTAAATCGGCGTGTGATCATGTCACCAGAGTGGGAAATGGGATTCCCCCTTTGTACTTTGGTCGCAGAGACCCGCATCGGCTCTGACCATGTACCACTCGTCTACTCCTCGGGGGAGGATAGGGTGCGGCGCAGTCCTTGCTTTTTCTTCGAAACGGCCTGGTTCGAAGTGCTAGGCTTCGAGGAGATATTTAGGGAGAAGTGGTGGGCGTGCGTTAGTCAAGTGGGGGCCCAGAGGGGCCCGATGGAGTTCTGGAACGCTGTCGGGGGACGGCTCAGGGCAAGCCTCAAGGGATGGGGCGCTAACCTAGGGAGGAATGATAAAGCGCACAGGCCGCGATCCTAGCGGAAATAGCAAGGATCGACATGCAGGCTGATTCCCGAGTCTTTTCGGAGCTGGAATGGGCCCACCGATATGACCTAGAGGGGCAGGTAGAGGCATCTTTCCATGCGGAGGAAGAATACTGGCGTCGCCGTAGTGGTTTGAAATGGACACTTAAAGGTGACGCCAATACCAAATATTTTCACGCCTAAGCTAACGGCCGTCGCCGGAAATGCGCTATTCTTAGGCTGCAATCGGAACAGGGGCTTCTGTTGCATCAAGAGGACATCTCTCGCCACATTTATGAGCTTTACATCAACTTGATGGGGACGTGCGAGGATCAGAGGGCTGGTCTGCGCGCGGACGCGTGGGATGCCTCTCAACGGATTCTGGAGTGTGAGAACGATGAGCTGGGGCTCGCGTTCCTCCCTGAAGAAATTGACGCCGCGCTGATGGGTATGAAAGTGGACACAGCACCTGGCCCGGATGGGTGGCCGGTTGCTATGTTTAAACGCTTCTGGCCTCTTCTTAGAGGCCCAATTTTTGAGATCTGCAACGGGTTCATGCGTGGGACGCTCATTCCGAAGGTCCAAGGGGCCGACAACATTAGACAGTTCTGCCCAATTGCGCTCATTAACGTGTCGTTTAAGATTTGTGCCAAAGCGTGTGCGACTCGGCTAGGTCCAATCGCCCATCGTGCGATTCATCGCAATCAACCAGCGTTCATTCACGGTCGCAATATCCTTGAGGGCCCGCTGGCCCTCCAGGAGATAGTTCACGAACTTAAGCGCACAAAGGAACCGGCTGTGCTGCTAAAGCTAGACTTCGAAAAGGCGTACGACCGGGTTAATTGGGATTTCCTCCGCCAGGTGCTTCTCAGTCGTGGATTTTCTGCTGTCTGGGTTCACCGCGTAATGCAATTGGTCTCGGGAGGCCAAACCGCGGTGTATGTGAATGGAGAAGTAGGGCACTTCTTTCGGAACAAACGCGGGCTCAGACAGGGGGACCCGATGTCCCCTCTCTTGTTCAACTTTGTTGCTGACGCGCTGTCCGCTATGCTTCGAAAGGTGGTCGCGGCTGGCCATATCCAAGGGTTGGTAGGCCACCTCATTCCAGGGGGAGTGACTCATTTGCAATATGCGGATGACACGTTATTGCTTTTTCGCCCAGACCTACATATCATTGCCACGGTCAAGGCGATTCTCCTTAGTTTTGAGCTCATGTCGGGCCTCAAAATTAACTTCCACAAATGTGAGGTGATCTAGATGGGGGTAGAGCCGGAGGAGGGAAGGCGCATTGCTGATTTGCTCAACTGTAAAGTGGGCAAATTCCCATTTACATACCTCGGCCTCCCGGTAGACACCAAAAGGCCCACGATAGAGGATTGGGAACCTCTGAGTGCCAAGGTAAGGGGCAGGGTTTGCCCTTGGCGGGGCAAATTCCTGTCGAAAGCATCTAGGCTAGTGCTCACGAACTCCAGCTTATCTTCGCTGCCAATGTTTGCCATGGGCCTGTTTCTGCTCGCAGAAGGGGTTCATGCAAAGTTTGACACACCTCGCGCCAAGTTCTTTTGGGAAGGAACTAGTCCGAACCGTAAGTATCATATGGTTAAATGGGCCTGGGTGTGTCGACCCAAGGACATGGGGGGCCTTGGGATCACCAACTCCAGATGGCTTAACATCGCGATGATGTGCAAATGGATCTGGAAAATTGTCCAGGGGGACACCGGCCTGTGGGTTGATCTCCTAAGGGCCAAATATTTCCATAATGGGAACTTCTTTGAGGGGCGGGCGAGGGGCTCACCTTTCTGGAATGATCTACAGGCGATCAAACCAGCGTTTGCCATGGGGGCAAAATTCTCTATAGGGAACAGTAGGTCGGCGCGATTCTGGACCGATCTGTGGATAGGTACCCAACCTCTTTGGGTTGCATTCCGGGATCTGTATGCAATCGATGTCGACCCCGCGATGACGGTGGCCGATGCGCTCGTAGCAACACCACCAGCGATTCATTTAAAAGCGGGAGCTTAATGGGCAAGAGCAATCTCACCTCGCGGCCTTGTTGCAGCTAATTGACCCAGTGGGTCTCTCGGACCAGCCTGACACGGTGAGCTGGGCGCTCACCAGCTCGGGGAAGTTCTCGGTTAATTCCTCATACCGCAAGATGTGCCGAGGGCCGGCACAACTGGTGGTTGCAGGGCTGTGGAAAGCGCGGCTGCCTCTGAAGATCAAACTCTTTATGTGGCAAATGTTCCGCGATAAACTCCCCCCTTCCTTGAACGTGGCCAAACGCAATGGTCCGGCCACCGGCCCGTGTACGCTTCGCGGGGACCCAGAGGATGCCAATCATGTCTTTTTTAGATGCCCTCTTGCGAGGTTTGCGTGGAGCTCTGTCCGGACCGCGGCGGGTGTCCAGTGGGACCCGCGCTCGGCGGCAGAGCTCATTCCCCTCTTAGATGCGATTCAGGGCCTGCGCATCGAGTTATGTGGAGTTGTGTAGGGGCACTACTCTGGTCTCTGTGGCTAAGTAGAAATAAATTCACTATAGAAGGGTGCTCTCCAACTCACCCGGCTAATATTATCTTCAAATGCAACCTTCTATTGCAACAGTGAAGTCCGTTGGGGAGGCGCAAGGATGCTGAGATGATCAAGACCGCCCAACAACGTCTGCTACAAGTATACGCGATGGCTAGGGAGTCATGACTATGGTTCTGGCCGTGGTCCCTTTTGGTTGCTTGACGAGCCTGCGCGCTATGTACGGGCTCAGCCCTGTAATCCGCCTCTGGAGCGTTAAGTTTCGTTCGAACTACGTGGATTTGGGCCGGGGGGCTTTTGGTGATGTATTAAGACTTGATGTTTGTTACGCTGCCATTGGGGCTTTATTAATTTAAAGCCGGACACATCTGGCATCTTCTTCTAAAAAAAAAGTAAATCGACGTGTTTCTATTCTCATCTTCAGTTTTGGAAAATTTGGTGGAAAACATCACATCTCATGAAGCAAGAACTTTTAGGCGTTTACAGATCAAATGTGAGATGTTTACTCGGCGTCCTCTGAGATATGCAAACGTGAGCCACTGAGCCATGTGTCTCTGTACTTTGCCATGATCATCTTAAGGACACGTATGAACACATTGCAACTGCTGACAAGATTAATCGAGGATCAGAAAAACTACTGAGTTAAGCTGTCTCCAATTTCTGATCCATGACGAGCAGATTAAACCGCAACATACACAAAGATAGGGTCTCAAAATCAAAGTCTGATCCATGACGACGACGAACATACTACTACTACAAACAAGATGAAAATCGAGGTTGGCAATGGAGATTGGAGATCAGCAGCAGTAGCGATGCAGAGTATTGTCTTTCATCATCCTCTTCCTTCTTCTATCCTGTTCCCTGTGCAGTGGTGGTGGCTTGCTACGATCTGTCTCGTCAATGGCGATGGGGGGCAAAAACTTGGGAGGTCGGTCAGTAGGAGGGGGTGGCGAGGGCCAGCTCGGTGCCCACTCTGCCGCCGCCGCCGGTCGTCGTCGTCTTCCCGCCTTCCGGCGATGGACGGACGGCGGTGGCTCCGCACGGGAACGGCAGCGACGACGCGTCCTGCGCCGTGTGCCGGAGCTGCAGGTCCAGGCCGCCGGAGTGCGGCCCCGCTGACTCCTGGAGGCCGACGTCAACCCTGGGGCTGCTGCTGGTGGCCGGCGGCTGCGGAGGTGGCTGGACCGGCGAGTCCGGGGCGGGGAGGAGCAGGAGCTTGGCGGAGGAGGCGGCGTTGGTGGAGGAGGCCGACGGCGGCGTGGGCGGGAGCTCGAGACCGCCGTCCATCGCGCACTCGTCGTCGTCCACGGACGCGACTCTCGCCGCCGTCGGGGTCCGTGGCGACGAGGGTTGCGCCTCGTCCGGCCACTCCCTGCACGTCCCGCCGTCGCCGTCGACGTCGGCGAGCTGGTCGCCTGCGCCATTGCTCTCCTGCCTGTCAGCTTGGCGATGCTCCTTGGCGCACAGAAGAAGGCGCGGCTCTGGTCCCATGATCCGCAGCTGCTGCTGCTGCTCCCCATCATTCAGAAACTGCATGCCCTCCTGTTCATCATGCACACAGCACTAAATTACCAAATCATTCCTCAAATCTGATGCTAATGTGTAATCATCAGGCACAGATTTGGGAGCAAATGCTATCATGACAAGAAACCAGAAACATTACTCATTACCCATCTTGCAACTTCAGTAAGGTACTGGCAATCAAGTCAAGTGTGTGTACCTTGAGAGACAGGAAAGAAGTGGACAGAGCAGCCACCTGCTGCTCCAGCCTGGTGTTCTTCTCAAGCACAGCCTCATACTTCTCCTGCACAACACATTCAGTGTCAGCTCCAAATCAGGCACATGATTAACTCATCATGAAATGCAGATGCATAGTAGCACTGCACGAGATTGGTTTAAATTCAGATGTACCTTGAGGAACAGAACCTCCTCCTCCAGCTTACCATTCGCCCGTGTCGCGCTCACGTACTTCTCCTGAAAACAGATACACAGCAATGGCTTCAGCATGATCAACAATGTGGAGACAACAATTCAACCAGGAAAGTAGAATCTCATTATTCAGGTTTAACTTGGCAGGCATTTCTTGCAAGATAACTAACTAACTAGATAAGCATGATTTTTTTCGATAAACTAGATAAGTATGATGAATTTAAGCTGAGGAGTTGCAGCAGTACCTCCAAGGACTGAACTTGCTTTTCCAGATTACCATTGGCCTTCAGCACACACTCATACTTGTCCTGCAAATAAGATCATCATGAGTTCAAGATCAGCTAAGGAAATGCTCCATGGAACAAACAAAAAAGAAAGTAAACTTTGCAATTCTTACAGAACTAGTGGAAAGAGAGACGCATTCTGATGATTAATAAAACTACCTATGTCAAGTGTACTTTGCAGATCATCATTGGAAATAAAAAGGTGCTTTGCCTAAACATCCACCTTAACCTCAGTGTTAAAAACTGTGAGAAGCAAAGCTGAGAAAGATTGGTGTGTACTGCAGGTGTCCCTGCAATGCCTTCCCAGAGGAGACAAATTGAGAGCTAGTACAAGTGTACCATGCTTTGGAAAGGCAAACCTGCTCCTGCATCTCACAAATTTCTGATGCAGTACTGCAATGTAGTACCATGAGGCAACCAAAACCAAGACTTGCCACATGGAAGCAACTCAAATGTCAAAATTTCTTTCTTTCTGTGATTGAAACTCCAAAAACAAGTCTATCACAAAACCAAAACCAAAGACTTTCTTCCACTTCCAATCCAAGCAAACTCAAATGTCAAAGTTCTTTCTTTAACTGAAACTCCAACAACACCAAAGTTTTCACAGAAGATGGAGCTCAAGGCAAAGAGTGTGCATCATAAACTGAAAGGATGGGCTATGCATGCATACCCCATTTTCCCATGTTTTTTACTACAGCAAATGTACATGAAGCAGAACAGGGAGATGTAATTTTGACACCAAATATACATGATGCAAACAGAGAGGTGCAAAGCAAAGAGATGCATATCTCAGGACAGATAGGTGTGGTCACCTGATAAGGCTCATGAGAAATGCAGGCTTTGACTGCCTCGGGTTTCTTTTCGTTGTTCATTGTGCCTTGATGTGCCTTCACCAGCTGCTGCATGTGCCTTCATACACAAATTCAGAGCAACAGAATTCAGTGCCAACACAAAACTGAATAGAGCAATGCAAAAATGTTGACAATTCAGCACAAGTAATCAACTGCAGCACAAATTAGCATTGCTCTATTCAGCACAAGTGCCTTCATACGCAAATTGCAACAAAATTCAGTGTTAACACAACACTGGCATTGCTAGTTAATTTGCTACCTACTCTAGGCAAGAATCTTAACAGTATAGTAGCAATTCAGCACAAACATTTCTTCCTCACATGCAAGAATCAATGGAAGATCGTATCAGCATTGCACTGCATTCTCCAGCAGACCAATCCAATAAGATGAAGAAGAAATTGCAAGAGAAGATGGCAGGAGAACAGGAAAAAGGAGACCTTTTTACTCCGGCGAGCTCCTTGGTGAGCTCCTCCACCTGCCTCTTTGCCTTGAGCGCGTAGCCGTCGGCGGACACGGGGTCCCCGCGCTTCCACCCTGGCGGCGGCACCCAGTACGGGTCGACGCCGACCTCCCGGCGCAGGGCGGCGAGCTCGGCCGGCTCGAGCCAGTACTCCATGGCGCCGTCGGCGGTGTGGCGGCGGCGGATGCGCTCGGCGCTGCCGCGCGGCACCTTGTCGGCGGTGTGCTTGAGGAGGTGGTCGAGGAGGCCCGTGTCGCCGACGTGCTTGCGCGCCGCCTGCCGCAGCTCGCCGCGGGGGACGGTGTTGCCGGGGCGCGCGCCGAAGCGGCGCAGGACGCCGAGCAGGGACGCCTCGGCGGCCGCGTAGCGCGTGGCCGTCCACCGGTCGACCATGCCGCGCGGCGCCGCGGCCAAGGCGGCGGTGGTGGCCTCCTCGGCCTTGACGGCGCGAGCGGGCTTCGTCTCCGGCTCCTCCGTGACGGTGACGGCACGGCCGCAGAGAGGAGCCTTGCTCTTCCTCTCCCTCTTGACGGCCACCAGCACCACCGCCGTGCGCTCCTCCTCCGGCAGGCCCCTCTTCTTCTCCGCCTTGACCGCGGTGCGCTCCTCCTCCGGCAGGCCCCTCTTCCTCTCCGTCTTGACGACGGTGCGCTCGTCCCGGCCGCCGCTCTTCTTCTCCTCCGGCAGGTTCGTCTTCTTCTCCTTCTTGACCACCTTGCGCTCCTCCTCCTCCTCTGGCGGTGGCGGGTTCCTCTTCTTCTCCGTCTTGACCACCTTGCGCTCCTCCTCCGGCACCGGCAGGGTCGCCTTCTTGGCGCGCTTGGCGACGCCACGGCCACGGCGACGAACGTCGTTCCTCTTCCTCTTCCCCTGGTCCGCCGTGGCCACCACCTTGCGCTCGCTCTCCGCCTCCGGCCCCGCGTCGGCGTCGGCGTCCTCGAAAGCCTCGACCTTTGGAGCGGGAGCGGGCTTCCGGACCCTCCTCTTGGGGAGGCTGAAGCTGTGGACGCGGCCGGGCTTCCTCCTCCTCCGCTTCTTGGTCGTCTTCTCCGCCGCCACGGCCGGCGCCTCGGGCTCCTCCTCCTCCTGGCGGCCGCTGTCTCCTCCCTCCTCCGCGTCCGCCTGCGTCTCCCCAAGCAGCCCGAGCAGGTCCTTGGTCTTGACGTTGCTGGAGCTGCCCTCGTCCGCGTTCGCGCTCTGGTGGGCGCTCTGGTGGACGCCGGCGGCCGGCGCGGGACGGCGATCGTGCGGGGTCTCGGCGATGACGGCGGGCGGCGCGGGCAGAGGGCGTGGGCGACGATCGTCGTGGCGCGGGGCGCGGTGGCGGGAGACGTAGTGGACCCGTTTCCGCACGCCCCAGCCGAGGCCGGTGCCCTGGAGCGCGAGCAGGCAGAGGTGGGCGGCGGGCTTCCTCGGCAGCGGCGAAGGCGAAGGCGCTCGCGGGGACGGCGCTGGCGGTGCAGGTGGGAGCGGGTCCGGGCGAGGAGCCGGGTCCCGCTGGTGCTCCTTCTTGGGGAGGTCGCGCTCCTGCCCCTGCTCCTGCTCCTGCTTGAGGTCGTGGTCGTGCTCCGGCTTGAGGTTGATGTCGTGGCCGTCGTGCTCCGCGGCGTCCGGCTTGAGGTTGTTGTCGTGGTCGCGGTCGTCGTCCTCGTGCTTGAAGAGGTGGTGCTTGGAGAAGTCGTAGAGGCGGGGCGCGGCGGCCCAGTAGGCGTCGTCGGCGTCGAGGCCGAGGTCGTCGGCGATGGCGCGGCGGCGCAGGACGGCGGAGGCGTGGATGGCCGTGGGGCTCATGGCGTGGGCAGAGCAGAGCAGGCCGCGAAGGGGAGGAGGATGGTGGACGGAGGCGAGCAGGAGCGGTGGGAGGGAGGGAGGATTGGGTTGCAAGAAAGCGAAGAGGCCGGTGGTGCAAGGGAGGGGGAGGAGAGGAGGGGTATAAGAAGAAGACAAAGGCGGCGACGCCAAGAGGGGGAGGTGATGGTGTGCTGCAGGCGGGGTGGCAGGTCCGGTCCGGTCCGGTCCGGTCAGAGAAGAAAGGAAGGGGAAGGGGAAGGGGAAGGGATGGTTGTTGGGTGGCAGCTTTGGTTTGCCAGACGAGAGAGGTCTTGGGCTTGATCCTATCCCTTTCCATGTCTCCTCTGTTGTTGTGTTGGGGGATGAGAGAGAGAGGGGAGATTCGCCGGAAAGGAACCTGGAAAGGGATCGTCTCGGATCAAGGAAAGCAGAAAAGCAGAGCAGGAGATACGTCCGTGGGGTGCTTCCTTTATCCCTCTGCTCTGCTCGGTTCCCGCCAAAATTCAAAACCGGAGCAAAGAGACAACGCGGCAATTACTGGCAAGCCGATTGCCCTAATCCTGCCTCTGCTCTGCTTTGGATACCCAGCCTGTTGGTCGGTTTGCTGGGGGGCTATCCCATGTCATGTCCCCCAGCAAGGGGATTCAGGAGGTCAATTGCAAGCACCTGATCAACAACAGTAAAACCTAGACCTAGACCAAGCACAAGGACATGGGAAGCAACAAAAATCAACTGTAGCAGAAAGACAAGAACCAAAGAAACAAGCCTCTTCATGCTCTACTCATCATGGGGGTCAGCCTGCTAGAGACTTCACTGATGCAGTTGTGGGGATCCTGGACACCATAACTCCTATATTAATTAAGGAGGATCAAGCAAACCAAACAGCGCGACACGACAAACCTGAGCACGTACTGTACCTGACCAACCAACCAACCAAAAAGAAACCCATCCAAGTCAAAAAGAAGCGGCTCTGCTCTGGTCAAAGCGAGCGCCACTGCACTGCTCTCCCGCCAAAACAAGAAAGGAAGCCAAGGAAAAAAAGAAAATAGAAACAAAAAAAAACAGACAGACGGAGCAAGTGTACAAACTTCCTTTTTCCATCAATTAGCAGATTAATTACCAGTCAGTAATAAAGGGTAAATAACGCAGGCCCAAAAGTTACAGTCCTCCATTACCACTACTACCCTACCCAGAGCGCAAAAGCTGAGCAGCTGGAACTGGACATACCCTCCTTCTCCTACAAGCCTCTCTCTTTCATCGATCAGGCTTCTACTTCTACTCTAGATCAACATCATGGCGTGGAGGGAGGAGCCTTCTACTTCTGCCCACACCGGAACAGCAAAAAATGGCGGGTCCGCACAAGCACACGCACCGCCCTCTCTGAGCCCTGAGGCGCCGGCCGGGGGGAACTCACGCGGTCGTGCGCACGAGGTACTCGCCGCGTTCGTACCTCAGTCCCCGGACTGACGCCGAGCGCAGCGAGGGGACCAGGACGGCGCCGGGGACGCCCAGGGCCTCACAGCAACCTTCCAGTGGCGCCGGCGTCTTCGACCGGGCGTCCGCGCCTAGGGATGCCAAGGCGGCGTTCAGGCCTGCGGATGAGGGCTCCAACCCGATCCTGCAACAACAACAGAAGCACAGGCAGCCGTTATTTTCAGCGCGTGCAGGAAAAGGGTTTCCAAAGGGCGATGCATGATGGCGGGGAGGAACCGCGGTGCTTACGTTAGATCGAAGCGGTCCGTGTCTGAGGTCATCGCGGCGCAGACGCCGGAGGCGACCCACGGCGGGAGGGCCGCATCCTTTATCTCCATGCTGTAGCACATGCTGCCCGCCGCAAGAGGAGGATCAGACGCTGCTGATCCAGGTTCTCCTGCATCATCCAAAACGCTAGACGAGGCCAGGCCGCTGTCGGCTTTCCTCATCTCCCTGCATATCACCTGCAAGGCCATGTATTCGGGGAGGGTATAATAAGATTTTCGAGTTTTTGCACAAACACAGCGAAGCGTTATAAAACATAGTATAGCTGCTTCGATTTCGAGTGGATGAATAAGGTGCTTCTAGACCGAGCATTCTGTGACTTATTAACAGCGAATCCAGCGAACAAAATACTTGACACTAATGATAGTTGTGCAGTAGTAGCAACACATGGTTAATAACTGGACGTAAATGTGGGTACGCAAAACCATTTTGCTTGCTGCCTAAGGAAGCAGGCAGGAAGAAAAACAAAGTCGATGGAAATGAAATTACCTCCGGAATATGGAGGGAACCATTTTGAAATGACACCGGTGAATAGAGCACCGGGACGTCTGTGGCAGCTAATGAATTCAGAAAGGACCTGGAAAATAAATCACAAGATTAGATTACACAACATGAAAACCCAGGGAGCTAAAAGGAACAGAATGATTATTACAGGTTAAGCACCCTACTTGTAGTTCAACAAGACATCATATAAGCCATGAACACTCTTGTTGCCAGTAAATGAAAGGAGCGACTGCGTGGTGTTGTCGACCTCAGATAAAGCATCTATATGAAGTGTCTGCCCATTCAATAGAAAACAATCAAAATCAGTTAGTAGATGCGGCCTTACCAGAGCAAATAAAGGCAAGTTGAAGAATCAAATAGAACCTGGCCCAGGTTGAGTGTTCGGATTTTTGAGAATTCGATCAGGTCGTCTTCGGTAGCCTGCTCCACTTCGGCCTTGCAAAGGGGCATAGAAAAGCAAACACCCTGCAACAATGCAGTCATATGGTCACACAATTATGATCATAAGTGACAATGATGTTTTAACACACTACAAAGCTTAAAATCAACACGGCTTGGATTGGCCTGGAGCAATTTCATGACCTAGAGACCAACATACCAAGTTAATATTTCATCCCTATTATGGTACTCCCTCTGTAAACTAATAAGAGGTAGAAAATTGACTTCAACAAGCAAAAAGATGTTTCTTTCAGTAAAATGGGCAAACAGAAGAAGCATTTGATTTAATCACAAAAGTATTAAAGCTTTATTCACATCATCACATGTGGAACTAGTGTGATGTTGTAACATATGTCATAAGTCCCCAAAAAAATGAAAGTGGAAAATGAAGAAATCTAGAATAGACTTGCCAACCAATAAGTCGATCTACTTGAGTGAAGTAACACTCAGAAGTTGCAAGCAGTAACGTACATAATGGTCGGTCTGTAACAGAAATGTGGCACTGTAATAGGGATTTTAAAAAGAAATGTGAAACGATGATGAGGTCGGAAAAACAAAATGAAGGACTGACCTGTTTTCGTAGTAGTGACCTCATGCCACGTGTAGATTGTGATAGGTAGGCATTACAGGACTGCTTCTCCAAACAGTTTCCGCTGATAAATAGAGCAACAAATTGTGCCGTACAAACTACAATAGCAAAAGTAATGTTCAGTAATGGCTCACCCTCATACTCCCTCCGTTCCGAATTACTTGTCGCAGGTATGGATGTATCTAGATGTATTTTAGTTCTAGATACATCCATTTCTACGACGAGTAATTCGGAACGGAGGGAGTAGAACCTAAGGATTCAATACTTCCAAGGAAAATGAAATATAACTGCAAGTGAAGGTGATCTTGAGACAAATGTGGAATCTTAACATGTTCAGAATTCATTGTACATGTACAAAAACAGTTAAATTTTCCATATATATGACTTATCAAATTATTATGAAGGATTGAGGTCTGAGGAGCAAGAAGATACCATAGAAGATATTCAGCAGATTCTTCCGGAACATGTAGTAAAGATTCTGAAAAGAATCTTCCCAATCCTGATACCTTTTGTGAATGAAATCTTTTTCTACATGCCACAAGGAGAGAAGGTAAAGAGATACATCCACAAAAGTACAGGGATATTTTATCTTGAAAAGCACACAATAGATCAGGTCTAGTAATTACCTCCTCGTGCAGTTGATGAGAGCATAGCAGATACAATGGGAGCAGGTAACATGGATTGTGGGTATACCCATGACTGCAGTGCCTTCGAGAACAAGAATTCCTTGTTGCTCTCTTGCTTCGTGCGTCCTGAACTTTGAGACCTACCTCCAGCAACAGTGCCCCTACAACTTGTACTCAAATTGTGACACCTGTTGCAGGCAAGAGTTATTATACTTTGGACCTTTGAGGCAGAAATCTAAACAAAACTAAATGAAAACGACAGGGTTCAATTTCCAAGTACATTTCAATTAATTTCCCTAGCAACCGTATCCTGTACTAGACATGATATCACTTGGAGCACTGGATCATACAGACACCAATACTTCATTCAAATTTCTGGATAAAAATTACAGGTGTAGTAAGCATACAATGAGACTAAATAACCAAGAGACACATACCATTTACATATCTAATTTTCAGAGTGTCAATCTAAGACATGTCACCGGGTCAATCAAGATACTCATGAACTTTCTCTGGGAACGGTCCATTTCTAAATGAAAACAAGAAAGAAGCTAATGCATACGCACCACTTCACAGAAGATGATGAAACGAACTGCAGGGTTGTCTTCAAGGTGAGATCCAAAGGAGCTCTTTTTCCTGGTATTGTGATCTTGGAAGGGCACACCTCTGAAGACTTCAAAGGAACATCACCAGCCTGTATGTTAGTGCCACTGGAAGCTCCAGAAGCACCACGAGCTCCAAACCCTTTCATCACTTTGTCCTACACAGAGCACTAGAAATATTAGAGGATGAGTTAATAAATACATATACTGTAGTGCACTAGGTGGATGCTCCTAACCATGTCAAATTTGCTAGAGCCAGCCTGCTTCTCATCGCCAATGTGAAGCTCTGATACACTCCGCAGAGCATTCTTGCTGCATTTTTCAGCTTTCCTAAAACCTGGTTTTGCTGCTTCCGCAAGCGATGGAACAGAAGAGTCCAGTTGGACAGAGTCGCCATTGCTGCTGAATTTTGGGGAAAAAACAATCCAAATAAGAGCATGGACATGGCATGAAACAAGATCAACTGTCTCTGGTAAAATAATTACCATGGAAACGGAGATTCTGCAGACTGTGAAGCCGTTACAGCATCCGCAGACTTGGGAGCCTTCTCATTGTTCAGTAAAGCATCCTGTTTTCAAGACAATATTACAAGTTATATAACAAAACAAATGGTTCAACATGATGCTATCAAATACTTGGAGAGCAATGAGCATCATTTTCTTTAACAAGACACAACGTCTAACCTTACAATTTTCCTTCCCGACGTTTCTGGATTTTTTGACTGGGAACACCTCTGTGACACGAGTGCTGATGTATTTGGATATTTTCTGCTGTTCTGGGTTCCGAGGCCCATTGCTTGGCCTATACCCACAAGCAAAGATTAGTCAGGCATCAAATTTCCCAACAAAGCAAACACAAGAGGAGGGGAACATCATGAAACATGATTACAACAGAACATATATACCTATCAAACGCCGCGGAAGGGAGTGACGGATTATTGGCAACCTTTTCAGACACACGTCGCTTCAACTGCTCTTCCTGCAGGAATCAATCAATGGAACAAGTTTCAGTGTTCCTCTGCGGCCTTGTAGCATATAATGCTTGCAGCAGGATTCGCGGCATTTTTAGTGTGTAATAATGTGGCGATGTGAAGTGGAGATTAAGCTCTAGCAGGCCTCATGTTTCCTCTTGTAACATAAAACCCTTTGTAAGAACAAATCACTCTCCTTAAATCGATGAAATATGGAGCCTATGGTTCTTCAGAACGCATTCATAAGTGAAAAACTGACAACACGGTTAATTCGCAGCGCACTTAGCTGTACATATGCATGTATACCAATTAGTAGGTTACAATGCAGCACTGCATCAAACGCTTGGCTAAATTCTGGTGCAGTGCAGCTACTCTCTGGCTGAAACCTAAGCGCCTTAAACGGTTGGATGTGGCATCGTTTTTAATGGGTAATAAACCCCTTTTCTTTCAAAATAACTGCAGCGCTGCATCAAGATCTTGTTTGGGACTTGTTCGGCGTCGCGCTACGAAGCTAGCTCTACTTGACTTGATTCACATCATCTGCGGATTGTAGCGACAAGGAACTAAGCATAGACTGGAGGTATTATGTACAGGAGGGCGGGGGGGCATTACTCGCAGCTCGGAGGGGTCTTCCGCTTCATCCTCGGAGCCTCGGCCGGCCTCGCGATGAACGCGCCGCCGCTCGCCGCGGGCTCGACGGCGGCCTGCGCCATTAGACTGCTGCCAGCATCCGAAACCCCTCCCAGGCCACGCCTTGGCCCGACCTCACTTTCGCTCCGTCCCGGACGCGGCGGCGGGAGCGGGGGCCCCGCGGAGGAGGGTTTCTTTTGGGTAGGGATTGGAGACGGCGGAGCGAAGCGGAAGCGGGCGGGCGGGCGGCGGAGAGGAGAGGGAAAGATTTTCCCCACCTTTTTTTTTTGAGTTGAAGATTTTCCCCACCTGGTCCGGGCGGCAGGGGGAGGAGGGGAGAGACGAGTAGAGAGGGAAGCCGAAAGTTTCGGGGGAATTTCGGCCCACCCCGCGCTGCATCCATCCCACGCGGCCGCCACGCCCCGCACCAATTGTCTTCAAAAACAAATTCCTCTTCTACCCCTAAAAAAAACAATTTCCTTTTTTTAACGCAGTAGTACAATCGAAATAACTCACATTCACGAGCATACACTATCCCTATGAACGCACGCACGCGCTACCCCTGTGAGCACCTCCCAGAGATTGAGCCGGCATAGCATCTTGAGATTTCACCAAGTCACCACATCCGTCTTGCAGTCGACGGGATCGTGTCCTCCAACTGAATGAACAAAGCCGGAAGCCTAAAATAAATCTAGGAATAATGCAAGCACCAATGTCAAGTGTAGGACTTAAACTCTGGCGAGATTGGGATACCACTGCCCTCCTAACCATTCAATCACAGATTGGTTCGCATTTCCTCTTCTTTGTGGGACCCATCCAATAAGCAAGTAGCAAGTTCACTAAAACACACCTCAAAAATCTACAGTCTATCTATCTACTACTGTAAAAAAAATCAGGTGTGTTGCGCACATCATGCTCCACATTCGTCCGAAGGTCGGGCAGAAGGTTGTCATCACTATAACAGAGCTCTATGAAATAGGAAGGACGGAGAACCAAAGCATCTGCATCGTTGATACGTCTCCAACGTATCTATAATTATTGATTGTTACATGCTGTTATATTATCATTCTTGGATGTTTTATATTTATTTTATATCATTTTTTGGACTAACCTATTGACATAGTGTCCAGTGTCAGTTGTTGTTTTTTACTTCGCAGAATATCCATATCAAACGGAGTCCAAACGCAACGAAACTGTTTGGAGATTTTTTTTTCCGCCCAGAAGGCAACTTGGGAGCCAAGGAAATGCCAGAGGGGAGGCCCGTGGGGCCCACTACCCACCTGGGCGTGCCAGAGGCCCCTGGCTCGCCCTGATGGGTAGTGGGACCCATAGAGGTCATTTCCACCGTCTCTCGGCTATATAAATACCCAAATATTCCAGGAACCCTAGGGGAGTCAACAAAACAGAATTCCACATGATAATTGCCCCGGTGGCGTTCCAGCGCCACTGGGAGAGAGGGTGAGAGAGCCCTCCTCCTCCTTCTTTCTTGGCCCCTCCTAGATGGGAGGAGGGTTTCCCATCAGGTCCATGACCTCCATGGCGGCGGAGTGGCAGCAGCCCCTCCGATATTGGATCTCTCTCTCTCCCTCCCTCTCTCTCTCTCTCTCTCTCTCTCTCTCTCTCTCTCTCTCTCTCTATGTTCTCTTCTATTTTGCGTAACTTTTTTTCGGCCCTTCTGTCGGTTCTATATCCGGCATATCTCGTAGTAGGGGTCCTAAGCTAGGCGTCTTCGAGCGATGGTAACATGGACACGGGGTTTTACCCAGCTTCGGGCTCTCTTGATGAGATAATACCCTACATGTTGCTTTTGATTGTATTCATATGGGTATAATACAGAGTACATGTATCTACCACGAGATTGTAGTAATGAATATGAGATTGTCTATTGAAACATCTTTCAAAGAAAATAGTCCCGGTATCGGTTCCTTTCCTTGGGTCGTCATGCTTATCATGACCATGAAACCTCACCTCCGATCAATGTGGGAGGAAAATATTGAGGATTTAGTTCGGGGAAATTTCCCGAACTCTATGGTATTAATGAACCAAAATTTTCACTTCCGTCGTTGCCGACCAATGTGATCCTTTAAGATTGCTAGCTTTCGGCTTCATCAAGTCTGAGGTACTTACTCGGATGACCCGGTAGTAACAATCACAGAGGTGCTTCTTTTACCACCTAGCCGAACAATCGGGAACGTAGGGGTAAGCACAGGAGCCAGGCAACCCAGCTTGGCCAAAATCTTAAGTCAAATTGATGCATATGTATGGCTCCATAACGATGATTACGGAAGGCGGGCCTTAAATACAAATGCCGATGGATATGTTTATTTTGACTCCATTGCGACTGTTTATCAGTTGAAAGTGGCCCATCGCCGGCTTCCACCCCCTTGTAGATGCTACGCAGGGTGTTGTCGCAATAACAAAACAACCCTTAGCCTACGTCTCGGTGCCCGAAGGCGGTTGTGTTAGTGGAAACTAGGCAATCAGATATGTGGGCTTTATAACTTTCACTTAGTCATAGGAGCTTAAAGTTGGGAGGCCAGGTACTAGCCCCCGGTTAGTGTTCGGCGACAGTTGAGGTCAAACCGTAAACACTTCGGCCAATGTTATGAACGGACCGTCATTTAACACGGGGTGACCTCTATCGATCTTTATAGTTTAATACAGTCATCGGATCGCTGACCAGTTTACGCTTATTGTGACAGTCAGTTTTCGGCTTTCTCCACTAAGGCGCTTGACCATGCGAGCTAGAAGCACAATCGCAGTGGTTCTCCCTTTGCACACCTAGCCGAACAAAGCGGAACGTAGGAGGCAAGCACAGGAGCCGGGCAACCCAACTATTGACCAAAGACACAATTTGAAACCGATGCATATATAGCAATGGCCGAGAATGTTTTTGCCGAATCTCTAAAGGTGTCCGGCGTTGCACTGCGAGACTAATGCTGGAAACACACAAATAGTTTAAAAGTGCCATAGGCTTGGAAAACCAAAAAACTTCAGTAAAATCTTGACATCCGAACTAGATCAAGTGTTTGGTGCCAATCCAAAAATTGGTCTTAAAAACAATGTGCTTTTGTCGTGAATTAATATGACACATCCGATCTCAAGACCTCAAGCGGGTCAGCCCGCGGCTGCAACCTCCTATCCCGAACGTGTTGGAAATATGCCCTAGAGGAAATAATAATTAGTTATTATTATTATATTTTCTTGTTCATGATAATCGTTTATTATCCATGCTATATTTGTATTGATAGGAAACTCAGATACATGTGTGGGTAAATAGACAACACCATGTCCCTAGTAAGCCTCTAGTTGACTAGCTCGTTGATCAATAGATGGTTACGGTTTCACGACCATGGACATTGGATGTCGTTGATAACGGATCACATCATTAGGAGAATGATGTGGTGGACAAGACCCAATCCTAAGCCTAGCACAAAGATCGTGTAGTTAGATGCTAAAGCTTTTCTAATGTCAAGTATCATTTCCTTAGACCATGAGATTGTGCAACTCCGGATACCGTAGGAATGCTTTGGGTGTACCAAACGTCACAACGTATCGGGTGGCTATAAAGGTGCACTACGGTATCTCCGAAAGTGTCATTGGGTTGGCACGAATCGAGATTGGGATTTGTCACTCCGTGTGACGGAGAGGTATCTCTGGGCCCACTCGGTAGGACATCATCATAATGTGCACAATGTGACCAAGGGGTTGATCACGGGATGATGTGTTACGCAGTAAAGAGACTTGCCGTAACGAGATTGAACAAGGTATCGGGATACCGACGATCGAATCTCGGGCAAGTACTATACCGCTAGACAAATGGAATTGAATACGTGATTGATTGAATCCTCGACATCGTGGTTCATCCGATGAGATCATCGTGGAACATGTGGGAGCCAACATGGGTATCCAGATCCCGCTGTTGGTTATTGACCGGAGAACGACTCGCTCATGTCTGCATGGTTCCCGAACCCGTAGGGTCTACACATAAGGTTCGATGGCGCTAGGGTTATAGGGAATAGATATACGTGGTTACCGAATGTTGTTGAGTCCCGATGATATCCTGGACATCACGAGGAGTTCCTAATGGTCCGAAGTAAAGATTTATATATGGAAGTCTGTTTTGGTCACCTAAAAGTTTCGGTGCTATCGGTAATGTCTGGGACCACCGGAGGGTCCCGGGTCACTGAAGTGGGGCCACCGGCCCAGAGAGGGCTGCATGGGCCAAGTGTGGGAGGGACCAGCCCGGTGGGCTGGTGCGCCTCACCAGGCCCAAGGCGCCTAGGGTTTGGGAGGGGCGCCTCCACCTTGCTTGGGGGCAAGTTTCCCCTCTCCACCCTTGGCCGCACCTAGATGGGATCTAGGGCTGCCGCACCCTTGGGGTGGGAACCCTAGAGGGGGCGCAGCCCCCTCCCTCTCCCCTTTATATAGTTGAGGTCTTTGGGTCTGCCAACACATGAGTTTTGACCTCTCCCTGGCACAACCCTACCTCTCTCCCTCCTCGTCTCTCGCGGTGCTTGGCGAAGCCCTGCTGGAATACCACGCTCCTCCATCACCACCACGCCGTTGTCTTGGTGCTGGACGGAGTCTTCCCCAACCTCTCCTCTCTCCTTGCTAGATCAAGGCACGGAGACGTCCACCGGCTGCACGTGTGTTGAACGCGGAGGTGCCGTCCGTTCGGCACTAGGATCTCCGGTGATTTGGATCACGACGAGTACGACTCCTTCAACCCCGTTCTCTTGAACGCTTCCGCTTAGCAATCTACAAGGGTATGTAGATGCACTCTCCTTCCCCTCGTTGCTAGATTACTCTGTATATTGATCTTGGTGATGCGTAAAAAAATTTGAATTTCTGCTGCGTTCCCAACAGTGGTATCAGAGCTAGGTCTATGCGTAGTTTCTATGCACGAGTAGAATACAAGTTGTTGTGGGCGTTGATTTTGTTCAATATGCTTACCGTTACTAGTCCAATCTTGTTTCGACGGTATTGTGGGATGAAGCGGCCCGGACCGACCTTACACGTACACTTGCGTGAGACAGGTTCCACCGACTGACATGCACTTGTTGCATAAGGTGGCTAGCGGTGCCGCCTCTCCACTTTAGTCGGATCGGATTCGATGAAAAGGGTCCTTATGAAGGGTAAATAGCAATTGGCATATCACGTTGTGGTTTTTGCGTAGGTAAGAAACGTTCTTGCTAGAAACCCATAGCAGCCACGTAAAACATGCAAACAACAATTAGAGGACGTCTAACTTGTTTTTACAGGGTATGCTATGTGATGTGATATGGCCAAAAGAATGTGATGAATGATATGTGATGTATGAGATTGATCATGTTCTTGTAATAGGAATCACGACTTGCATGTCGATGAGTATGACAACCGGCAGGAGCCATAGGAGTTGTCTTAATTTATTGTATGACCTGCGTGTCATTGAACAATGCCATGTAATTACTTTACTTTATTGCTAAGCCGTTAGCCATAGTAGTAGAAGTAATAGTTGGCGACACAACCTCATGGAGACACGATGATGGAGATCATGGTGTCATGCCGGTGAAGATGATGATCATGGAGCCCCGAAGATAGAGATCAAAAGGAGCAAAATGATATTGGCCATATCATGTCACTTTTTGATTGCATGTGATGTTTATCATGTTTATGCATCTTATTTGCTTAGAACGACGGTATTAAATAAGATGATCCCTCATTAAAAATTCAAGAAAGTGTTCCCCCTAACTGTGCACCGTTGCGAAAGTTCGTTGTTTCGAAGCACCACGTGATGATCGGGTGTGATAGATTCTAACGTTCACATACAACGGGTGTAAGCCAGATTTACACACGAAACACTTAGGTTGACTTGACGAGCCTAGCATGTACGCACATGGCCTCGTAACACAAGAGACCGAAAGGTCGAGCATGAGTCGATATAGTAGATACGATCAACATGAAGATGTTCACCGATGATGACTAGTCTGTCTCACGTGATGATCGGACACAGCCTAGTTGACTCGGATCATGTAATCACTTAGATGACTAGAGGGATGTCTATCTGAGTGGGAGTTCATTAGATGAACTTAATTATCATGAACATAGTCAAAAGGTCTTTGCAAATTATGTCATAAGCTCGCGCTTTAGTTCTACTGTTTAGATATGTTCCTAGAGAAAATTTAGTTAAAAGTTGATAGTAGTGATTGTGCGGACTAGGTCCGTAAACTGAGGATTGTCCTCGTTGCTTCGTAGAAGGCTTATGTCCTTAATGCACCGCTCGGTGTGCTGAACCTCGAACATCGTCTCTGGATGTTGCGAACATCGACATACACGCGTTTGATAACTACGTGATAGTTCATAATGTTAAGCGGTTTAGAGTTGAGGCACCGAAGACGATTTCGAAACGTCGCGAAACATATGAGATGTTTCGAGGGCTGAAATTGGGATTTCAGGCTCGTGCCCACGTCAAGAGGTATAAGACCTCCGACGAGTTTCTTAGCCTGAAAACTAAGGGAGAAAAACTAAATCGTTGAGCTTGTGCTCAGATTGTCTGAGTACCACAATCACTTGAATCGAGTGGGATCTAATCTTCCAGATGAGATAGTGATGTTTCTCCAAAGTCATTGCCACCAAGCTACTAGAGCTTCGTGATGAACTATAACATATTAGGGATAGATATGATGATCCTTGAAATATTCGCGATGTTTGACACCGCAAAAGTAGAAATCAAGAAGGAGCATCAATTGTTGATGGTTAGTGAAACCACTAGTTTCAAGAATGGCAAGGGCAAGAAGGGGTACTTCATGAAACGGCAAATCAGTTGCTGCTCTAGTGAAGAAACCCAAGGTTGAACCCAAACCCGAGACTAATTGTTGGAAACAGAACCTAACATACGTAGGACAGAAACTAGAGCCAAGAACTGTAGGAGGACTTCTAACAGAAAGGAGAAGAACACGTCTGGCACAAAGCAGCAGAAGCGCTGGACTTGGGATCGGTGTCCTCGCCGCCATGTCGTCGAGGAGGTCGTGGACGTCGGGAAGTAGTCGTCGGCGACCGGATCGTCCGTGATGATGAAACAACCAGTAGTCGTTGGCGCTCCCAAAACCTTATCACCCTTCTCCGTCAGACTCAAAAGGTGCGGTTCCGGAGGCCCTCTTGTCCCGACGTGCGGTGCACGCCGCAAGACGGGATGAGGAAGATCGTAGCAGCAGCGCAAAGTGCTCGAGAACTTGTGGCGAGAGGAGGAAGAGATTCTCGTGCATCTCTCGGGAGGAGCGACCTCCCTTTTATAGGCGCAAGAGAAGGAGGCGAGAGGTTGCGCTGGGGCTGAAGAGAACGAGGAGATGAAACGAGCGATCGGCGAGCGAAGAGGTGCGCCGTTCGTATTCAATCTCCACTACAGCAAAACGTTTCAGCTTCCGCGTGCCCTTTCGTATACCCGTAGTGCGTGGCAAAAATTAGACACCGGCTCGGCGCGGCGCGTCGGGACGAGGCGAGGCGAGGCGTGGCGAGGCGGGCGGCGGAGGAGGAGCGCGCGTGGATGTCCCTCTTGTTCTCATGCTCATACAAGTGGGGAAAGAACCTCCCTTATAAGGAGGTCCAATTCCCACTCAACTAGCAATGTGGGACTAAACTTTAGTAGTATCCCTTGCCTTGCACAAATGGGCTAAGTGGGCATCTAGGATTTATTAGGAATTTCTGAAATAGTTATTGGGCTGCCCCAATATAGACTAAATTCAGCAATCCCCACCAGATCCCGAGAGGCACACGAAATTTGCCTTTGGTTCCAAAACACTGTTTTATATACCGATATCTGCAGTGGAGACTGTTAAGTTGAACTTCCACCTAAAACTCTATGCTACACTAGTAAGCAACTTGAGCAATGGATCTGGGCCTTGAACTGCAAGTTTTGTGCGAATCTAGCTTCACATAAAGCCTTGACCGATCGTGGCTACCGTGGGTCTTCCCAGCGGTGGAGCTTATGCATCATACTCCGTGACCTTTCATGAGTTTACTAGAGAACCCTACTCTCATAGATTGCGACGTTTGACAATCGACTCATATAGGTGTGTTCTTCAAAGATGTTCTGCAGGATAACATCTCTGCTTAAATAAGGCACTTAGAACACATTAAGATATACATCAACCTGCCATGCAAATTAGGAGAGTATTGCATCTTCATGGAGTGGTATTGTGAATAGTAGGGATACTCTCCTCTCGGTTGACCAACAGCTTGTCTTCCACATCTAATTCACGGGATCTCCGATCACAAAGAATAGGTTACCACCGTGAACAACTCATATTGTGGGTCTCATACCCATCTCCTCGATGCATTATCTATCACATTACGCGATAGACCCTTAGTAAAAGGATCTCGCCAGATTTTTAGACGTTTGGATATAATCCAACGCAATAACTCGGAGTTTTTCATTTTCCGACAGACTTTAACCTTCTCTGAGCGTGTCTTGATGACTTCATGTTATCCTTTGAGCTGCTCACTTTCGTGATCACAATTTGATTGTCGCAGTTCATAAGGACACCCGTCACAGTTTCTCAACAACCGGCAAGTCATTCAAGAGCCGTGAAACCAATCTGCTTCAACCGTAGCTGTATCTAGTCTTGTGAGTTCTGCTTCCATTGTTGACCTCGTTAAGATGGTGCTGCTTGCAAGACTTCAAGAAACAGCGCCACCTCCATGAGTGAATACATATCCGCTCGTGGCCTTTATCTCATCGACATCGAGATCCAGTTTGAGTCACTATACCCTTCAAGCACCTTTGGGTGCCCGTGTAGTGAATTCCATAATTTGATGCCTTTCAAATAACATAAAACTCTCTCTAGAGCTTTCAATGTACATCTCCTGGTTTTGAGACAAACCGACTCAGGTTTGCTAATAGCAAAAGAGATGTCGTGTCTTGTAGCAGCTAAAGTACATAAGCGAGCCAATAATCTGAGAATACTTCAATTGATCTCTAGCAATTCTTGATTCTTCGAAGCAAGATGCTAGCATCATATGGTGTTGGAGAGGGCTTGCAGTCACTATAGCCAAAGCGACTCAAGATCTTTTCCACATAGTGAGATTGAAGCAATGTAATCCCACCATCATCATCTCTCAACAACTTGATATTCGGAATGACATCAGCCACTCCTAAATCCTTCATCTTAAAACAACGAGATAGGAAATCCTTGACCTCCTTAATAACATTCAGATTTGTTCCGAAAATCAGTATGTCATCAACATACAAGCAAAGCATAACTCCCTCGCCCCACCATGGCGATAGTACACATTTATCAACTTCGTTCACAACAAAGCCTGCAGCTGTTAAAGTTCTTTCAAACTTCTCATGCCCTTTGTTTGGGTGCTTGCTTGAGTCCATACAAAGACTTCACAACTTGCACACTTTCCTTCCTCGACCATCTATTACAAACCCATCTGGTTGTTCCATATAAATTTCCTCATCCAACTCTCCATTTAGGAAAGCAGTCTTAACATCCATCGGTGAGCGAGAAGACCATGTGAGGCAACTAGTGAAAGTAGAACTCGAATAGTGGTCGGTCGAGCCACGGTGAGTAAGTATCAAAGAAGTCTTCACCTTCCTTTTGGGTATAACCCTTAGCCACGAGCCGAGCCTTGTACTTTTCGATAGTACCATCGGGCCTAAGCTTCTTCTTGAATACCCATTTGCATCCTATAGGTTTGCACCCATAAGGACGATCAGTTATCTCCCAAGTTTCATTCGCCAAGATGGAATCCATCTACTTTTGAACCGCTTCCTTCCATGAGTCAAGATCTTCGATGCATAGGCCTCCGAAATAGAACCGGGAGTGTCATCTATGAGATACACAAGAAAATCATCACCAAAGGACTTTGCTGTCCTCTGCTCTTGCTCCTAGTAGGAACTTCATTGTTCTCCTCCACAGGACTTTCAAAGTGTTCCATCGAAATGCCGTGTTCGGTAATTGTAACTAGTTCTGATTCGATGAACTAGGCATCTCCCGATTAGATGAGGTAGCCATATCCTTCATGGGAAAGATATCTTCAAAGAAAGTCGATCATTCGACTCCATTATCGTATCGACATGCATGCGGTACCTCAGATTTTACAACCAAGAATCTATAGCCAATCCTATGAAAAGCATATCCCAGAAAACACAATCCACGGTCTTTGGTCCAAGCTTCCGCTTCTTTGGAATTGGAACATTGACTTTCGCCAAACAACCCCATGTTCGCAGATAAGAGAGTTTTAACCTTTTCTTCTCCCATTCCTCGAATGGAGTTATCTCTTTGTTCTTTGTGGGGACTCGATTTAGGACATACATCTTGTCAATATCGCCTCCCGCACCATGCCTTGGAGAGACCCAATGTGTCTAACATGGCGTTAACCAAATCGTTAGAGTACGGTTCTTTCTTTCGCCACCCCATTTGGTGAGGTGAGTAGGGAGGCGTCCTCTCATGGATTATACCATGTTCCGCATAAAAGCATCAAATTCATTGGAAAAATACTCTCCACCATGGTCGGACCTAAGCCTCTTGATTTTTCGATCAAGTTGGTTTTCCACTTCAGCTTTATAGATCTTGAAAAGTTCAAAGCCTCATCCTTAGATTTCAGAAGATACACACGACAAAGATCTAGTGGAGTCGTCAATTAACGTCATGAAATATTTCTTTCCACCTTTTGTCAAAATACCATTCATTTCACATAGATCTGAATGTATAAGTTCTAGTGGTGCAAGATTTCTCGTCTCTGCAGTCACGTGAGACTTACGAGGTTGCTTAGCTTGCACGCACACTTGACACTTAGATCCCTTGACAGTGGTGAAACTAGGAATTAAGTTCAACTTTGCTAGTCGCGACATGCAACCAAAGTTAACATGACAAAGACGTGAATGCCACACATTTGATTCACTATTGTTGCAAATGTGATTAACAACTTTATTGCAAACGTCTGATAAGTATAAACGAAACAGGCCTCCTGACTCATAGCCTTTACCAACAAAGGTTCCATACTTGGATATTACAAATTTATTCGACTCAAAGACAAGCTTGTAGCCATCTCTACACAGAAGAGATCCGCTAACAAGATTTTTATTGACGGAGGGACATAATGCACGTTCTTGACCGCACGATCTTCCCAAGTAAACTTCAGATCGACCGTGCCAACACCACGAGCGAAGCACTTGAACCGTTGCCCATCAGCGGGTTGAAGTCCCTATGATCCGATAAGACGAAAACATGGAAATATCATCGCATACATGCACATTAGCACCCGTGTCAATCAACCAATCGGAGAATGACATCTTTGAAGAATAGTGGAAATATACCATACCCAAGATCCTTAATGTCGGTGTCTCCAATGACAACATTAGCGGTCTTGCCGCCTTTCCCAGGATGACGCTTGTCATAGAGATTAGGGCAACTCTAGGAGCCCAATGATCAGGATCTCCACACACATGACAAGCACCTTTCTTCTTGCCATTCTTCTTCTTGAAGTTCGTGTGTTGCACAGCCTTGTTCTTCCCATCAAACTTTGCTTTTCCATCAAGCTTGCCCTTGCTCTTGAACTTGTGGGGTGGAAGTTACATACGTACCACATTGGCACTAGATCCTCCTCAATACCTCGAGCACGTGTGTCCTTTGCTCTCGCCTTTTCTTCCACATCAAGAGTACCAATGAGATCCGGAACGGAAAACTCCTGCTCTTATGCTTCATGAGGTAGCAAAGTTCCTCCATGAAGGAGGAAGCTTAGTGATGATACCCCGCAACAAACTTGTCCGGTAGCATGCAATTGAAGTGCTCAAGTTCTCTAGCAAATGATCTGTATCTCATGAGCCTGCTCAACCACGGAGCGCTCTTGGTCATCCTGTAATCATAGAATTGCTCCATGATGTACAGCTCGGTGCCGCACCCGAGACCCCAAACTTGGCCTCGAGTCGTCCCCACATATCTTTTCCATTGCCAATTGGCGCATAAGCATCAACTATGTTCTCACCAAGAACACTCAAGAGAGCAGCCTTAAACAATGTATCCATTTTCTCGAAAAGCTTGTGCTGTTGGGCATCTTGCTCTCCTTCAGTTTGCCAAGAATGGCGTCATAGCAGCTCATGGTCTGAAATCATAAGACTGCTCTCACGCGCCACCTCTTATAGTGGATACCCTCAAACATAGGAGGTCTCATGGAAGCAGCAAAACCACTCGGGGTAAATTGCCTATAATAAGGTTTTTGGATTATTGGAAATATGAGCAATTTACCGAATAATTTTATTAACAAAAATACTAGATAAAGCATGACTAAAATAGCAAATATAGAGCAAGTCATGCAATCTGACAGAGAGAAGGTAAACATCGCTCGCATATATGAACTTGAGGTAAACACATCTAGAATGACACTAGATGAAGAATGCTTATCTGAAACAGAACCTAACATCGTGGGATGTAAACTAGAGCCAAGAACTGTAGGAGGACTTCTAATGTAAAGGAGAAGAACACGTCGACAGCAGCAGCAGCGAAACCTTTGGACTTGGGATCGGTGTCCTCGCCGCCATGTCGTCGAGGAGGTCGTGGGCGTCGGGAAGAAGTCGCCGTCGGGAAGTAGTCGTCGGCGACGGATCGTCGTGATGATGAAACAGCCATGAGTCGCGTTGGCGCTCCCAAAAACCTTATCACCCTTCTCCGTCACAGGACTCAAAAGGTGCGGTTCGGAGGTTCTTGTCCCGACGTGCGGTGCCGCCGCAAGACGGGATGAGGAAGATCGTAGCAGCAGCGCGGTGCTCGAGAACTTGTGGCGAGAGGAGGAAGAGATTCTGGTGCATCTCTGGGGAGGAGCGACCTCCCTTTTATAGGCGCAAGAGAAGGAGGCGAGAGGTTGCGCTGGGAGCTGAAGAGAACGAGGGAAATGAAACGAATAGTCAAGAGGCGAAGAGGTGCGCCGTTAGATTCAATCTCCACTACAGACAAAACGTTTCAGCTTCGCGTGCCCTTTCAGATACCCGTAGTGCGTGGCAAAAATTAGACATCGGCTCGGCTCATTCCATAACCAGCAGCGCAAGGCGCGTGTCGAGGCGAGGCGGGCGAGGCGAAAGGGTGGAGGAGGAGCGCGTGGATGTCCCTCTTGTTCTCATGCTCATACAAGTGGGGAAAGAACCTCCCTTATAAGGAGGTCCAATTCCCACTCAACTAGCAATGTGGGACTAAACTTTAGTAGTATCCCTTGCCTTGCACAAATGGGCTAAGTGGGCCTCTAGGATTTATTAGGAATTTCTGAAATAGTTATTGGGCTGCCCCAATATAGACTAAATTCTAGCACTAAGTGCTTCTGTGATGAGAGGAACGGACACTGAAGCAGAACCATCCTAGATACTTGGTAGATAAGAAGGCAGGCAAGGTCGACAGAAGTATATTGGATATACATTATACTAATGTGTACTTTACTAGTACTCCTAGTAGCACCAGGGTATTAGATACTGGTTCGGTTGCTAAGTGTTAGTAACTCGAAATAAAAGCTACGGAATAAACGGAGACTAGCTAAAGGTGAGCTGACGATATGTGTTGGAAGTGTTTCCAAGGTTGATGTGATCAAGCATCGCACGCTCCCTTTACCATTGAGATTGGTGTTAAACCTAAATAATTGTTATTTGGTGTTTGCGTTGAGCATAGACATGATTGGATTATGTCTATCGCAATACGGTTATTCATTTAAGGAGAATAATGGTTACTCTGTTTATTTGAATAATACCTTCAATGGTCTTGCACCTAAAAGGAATGGTTTATTTAATCTCGATCGTAGTGATACACATTTTCATGCCAAAAGATATAAGATAGTAATGATAGTACCACTTACTTGTGACACTTGCCATGTAAGTCATATTGGTGTAAAAGCATGAAGAAGCTCCATGTTGATGGATCTTTGGACTCACTCATTTTGAAAAGTTTGAGACATGCGAACCATGTCTATTGGTGTATACGCATGAAGAAACTCCATGCAGATGGATCGTTTGGACTCACTTGATTTTGAATCACTTGAGACATGCAAATCATACCACATGGGCAAGATGACTGAAAGCCTCGTTTTTCAATAAAATGGAACAAGAAAGCAACTTGTTGGAAGTAATACATTTTGATGTGTGCAGTCCAATGAGTGCTGAGGCACGCAGTGGATATCGTTATGTTCTTACTTCACGGATGATTTGAGTAGATATTGAGTATATTTACTTGATGAAGCACAAGTCTGAATTATTGAATGGTTCAAGTAATTTCAGAGTGAAGTCGAAGATCATCGTGACAAGAGGATAAAATGTCTATGATATGATCATAGAGATGAGTATCTAAGTTACGAGCTTTGGCACGCAATTAAGACATTGTGGAAATTGTTTCACAATTAATACCGCCTGGAACACCATAGTGTGATGGTGTGTCCGGACATCATAGTTACACCCTATTGGATATGGTACGTACCATGATGTCTCTTATCGAATTACCACTATCGTTCATGGGTTAGGCATTAGAGACAACCGCATTCACTTTAAACAGGGCACCACGTAATTCCGTTGAGATGACACCGTATGGACTATGGTTTAGAGAAACCTAAGCTGTCGTTTTTTGAAAGTTTGGGGCTGCGACGCTTATGTGAAAAAGTTTCATCCTGATAAGCTCGAACCCAAAGCGGATAAATACATCTTCATAGGACACCCAAAACAGTTGGGTATACCTCCTATTTCAGATCCGGAAGCAAAAGTGATTGTTTCTAGAAACGGGTCCTTTCTCAAGGAAAGGTTTCTCTTGAAAGAATTGAGTGGGAGGATGGTGGAGACTTGATGAGGTTGTTGAACCATCACTTCAACTAGTGTGTAGCAGGGCACAGGAAGTTGTTCCTGTGGCACCTACACCAATTGAAGTAGAAGCTTATGATAGTGATCATCAAACTTCGGATCAAGTCAGTACCAAACCTCGTAGGTCGACAAAGATACGTACTGCTCCATGGTGGTACGTAATCCTGTCTTGGAGGTCATGTTGCTAGACAACAATGAACCTACGAGCTATGGAGAAGCGATGGTGGGCCCGGATTCCGACGAATGGCTCGAGGCCATAAAATTCAAGAGAGGATCCATGTATGAAAACAAAGTATAGACTTTGGAAGAAATACTTGATGGTCGTAAGGCTGTTGGGTACAGATGGATTTTAAAAAGGAAGATAGACAATGATGGTAAGTATCACCATTAAGAAAGCTCGACTTGTCGTTAAGATGTTTTCCGACAAGTTCAAGGAGTTGACTACGATGAGACTTTCTCACTCGTAGCGATGCTAAGAGTCTGTTGGAATTATATTAGCGATTACTGCATGATTTATGAAATCTTGCAGATAGGATGTCAAAACATTGTTTCCTCGATGATATCCTTGAGGAAAGGTTGTATGTGATACAACCAGAAGGTTTTGTCAATCCCGAAAGAGGCTAACAAGTATGCAAAGCTCCAGCAATCCTTCTAAGGACTAGAGTAAGCATCTCGGAGTTGGAATGTACGCTTTGATGAGATGATCAAAGATTTTGGGTTTATACAAAGTTTATGAGAAACTTGTATTTCCAAAGAAGTGAGTGGAGCACTATAGAATTTCTGATGAGTATATGTTGTTGACATATTGTTGATCAGAAATGATGTAGAATTTCTGGAAAGCATATAGGGTTATTTGAAAAGTGTTTTTCAATGGAAAACCTGGATTAAGCTGCTTGAACATTGAGCATCAAGATCTATGAGGATAGATCAAAATCGCTTGATAGTACTTTCATATGAGCACATACCTTGACATGATCTTGAAGGTGTTCAAGATGGATAAGTCAAAGAAGGAGTTCTTGCCTGAGTTGTAAGGTATGAAGTTAAGAGTTAAAGCTCGACCACGGTAGAAGAGAGAGAAAGGACGAAGGTCGTCCCCTATGCTTCAGGCGTAGGCTCTATAGTATGCTATGCTGTGTACCGCACCGGAAGTGTGCCTTGCCATGATTCAGTCAAGGGGTACAAGAATGATCCGGGAATGGATCATTGGACAGCGGTCAAAATTGTCCTTGGAGTAAATAAGGACGTGTTTCTCAATTATGGAGGTGATAAAGAGTTCGGCGTAAAGGGTTACGTCGATGCAAGCTTTAACACCTATCCGAGTGACTCTGAGTAGCAAACCGGATACGTATAGTGGAGCAACCATTTGGAATAGCTTCAAGTGGAGCGTGGAAGCAGCATTTACAATATGACCTAGAGATTTGCGAAGTACATACGGATCTGAATGTTGCAGACCCGTTGACTAAAACCTCTCTCACAAGCAAAACATGATCAAACCCCAGAACTCATTGAGTCTTAATCACATGATGATGTGAACTAGTTTAGTGACACTAGTAAACTCTTTTAATGTTGGTCACATGGCGATGTGACCTCTGAGTGTTAATCACATGGTGATGTGTACTAGATTATTGACTCTAGTGCAAGTGGGAGACTGTTGGAAATATGCCCTAGAGGCAATAATAAATTAGTTATTATTATTATATTTCCTTGTTCATGATAATCGTTTATTATCCATGCTATAATTGTATTGATAGGAAACTCGGACACATGTGTGGGTAAATAGACAACACCATGTCCCTAGTAAGCCTCTAGTTGACTAGCTCGTTGATCAATAGATGGTTACGGTTTCCTGACCATGGACATTGGATGTCGTTGATAACGGGATCACATCATTAGGAGAATGATGTGGTGGACAAGACCCAATCCTAAGCCTAGCACAAAGATCGTGTAGTTCGTATGCTAAAACTTTTCTAATATCAAATATCATTTCCTTAGACCATGAGATTGTGCAACTCCCGGATATCGTAGGAATGCTTTGGGTGTACCAAAAGTCACAACGTAACTGGGTGGCTATAAAGGTGCACTACGGGTATCTCCGAAAGTGTCTGTTGGGTTGGCACGAATCGAGACTGGGATTTGTCACTCCGTGTGACGGAGAGGTATCTCTGGGCCCACTCGGTAGGACATCATCATAATGTGCACAATGTGACCAAGGGGTTGATCACGGGATGATGTGTTACTGAAGCGGGTAAGGAGACTTGCCGGTAACGAGATTGAACAAGGTATCGGGATACCGACGATCGAATCTCGGGCAAGTACTATACCGCTAGACAAAGGGAATTGAATACGGGATTGATTGAATCCTCGACATCGTGGTTCATCCGATGAGATCATCGTGGAACATGTGGGAGCCAACATGGGTATCCAGATCCCGCTGTTGGTTATTGACCGGAGAACTTCTCGGTCATGTCTGCATGGTTCCCGAACCCCTAGGGTCTACACACTTAAGGTTCGATGATGCTAGGGTTATAGGGAATAGATATACATGGTTACCGAATGTTGTTCGGAGTCCCGGATGAGATCCCGGACGTCACGAGGAGTTCCGGAATGGTCCGGAGGTAAAGATTTATATATGGGAAGTCCTGTTTTGGTCACCGGAAAAGTTTCGGGTGCTATCGGTAATGTACCGGGACCACCGGGAGGGTCCCGGGGGTCCACCAAGTGGGGCCATCGGCCCAGAGGGCTGCATGGGCCAAGTGTGGGAGGGGACCAGCCCCAGGTGGGCTGGTGCACCCCCCCACCAGGGCCCAAGGCGCCTAGGGTTTGGGGAGGGGGCGCCTCCACCTTGCTTGGGGGGCAAGTTTCCCCCTCTCCCCCCCTTGGCCGCACCCTAGATGGGATCTAGGGGCTGCCGCACCCCTTGGGGTGGGAACCCTAGAGGGGGCGCAGCCCCCTCCCTCTCCCCTATATATAGCTGAGGTCTTTGGGGCTGCCAACACATGAGTTTTGACCTCTCCCTGGCCCAGCCCTACCTCTCTCCCTCCTCGTCTCTCGCGGTGCTTGGCGAAGCCCTGCTGGAATACCACGCTCCTCCATCACCACCACGCTATTGTGCTGCTGCTGGACGGAGTCTTCCCCAACCTCTCCCTCTCTCCTTGCTGGATCAAGGCATGGGAGACGTCACCGGGCTGCACGTGTGTTGAACGCGGAGGTGCCGTCCGTTCGGCACCATGATCTCCGGTGATTTGGATCACGACGAGTACGACTCCTTCAACCCCGTTCTCTTGAACGCTTCCGCTTAGCGATCTACAAGGGTATGTAGATGCACTCTCCTTCCCCTCGTTGCTAGATTACTCCGTAGATTGATCTTGGTGATGCCTAGAAAATTTTGAATTTCTGCTACGTTCCCCAACAGAAGGCGGAGTATTGCTCGTTAGGCCAGTTTAGCAAACTAAACTCGAACAACATTGAGAGAGAAAACTAGGATCCCCAGCTATTGACCACACACTCGTGTCGAAAAGAGGAGTGATAGAGAAAGACTTTGCAACGACTGAGAAGAAAAAATTATTGTAAAACAGCTCAAGCAATTTTAAGAGCCCCCAAATGACTTGGGTAAAAGAATTTTATGTATAATGATTGTATGTACCGAAGTACTTATATCATATCTGTGTTCATCCGAACTGTAAACACGTCTTAACCGACTGTCAGCTTCTCCCTCTTCGGTCAAGGGCCGAAAAGTGTTATGTACTCCAGCTGTCGAGAATATCGACGGTGTTTCCGATAACCAGGCAATCAGGCCATAAGGCATAAATGCATAAAGCACGCTCAGGGAACTTATGCTATATTACTGACGAAGTGTAAGAAGCATCTTCGAAGAAAATAGTACCCACCGATACCTTTCTTCGGTTGCTCATTGTTACTATGAGTCTTGTGCAATAGATTTTTTGTATTCATCAGTTCCGTTGTGTGCCGACCATGATTGAAAATAATAAGAGCGCTA
Source organism: Aegilops longissima (assembly GCA_021605205.1). Classification (NCBI taxonomy): domain Eukaryota; kingdom Viridiplantae; phylum Streptophyta; class Magnoliopsida; order Poales; family Poaceae; genus Aegilops; species Aegilops longissima. The sequence goes on from CM038680.1 coordinate 35,130,714, forward strand.
GCTTTCGGCTTCACCCAGTCTGAGGTCCGAGCTCGGATGACCCGATCATGACAATCACAGAGGTGCTCCCTTTACTCCCTAGCCAAACAATCAGGAACGTAGGGGTAAATACAGGAGCAAGGCAACCCAACTTGCGGAACACTTAAGTCAATATGGTGCATATTGTGGCGTAATACACGAACAAGGAACGAAGCCATATGAGGGAGTCCCGGATTAGGGGGTGTCCGGATAGCCGGACTATGAACTTTGGTCGGACTCCTGGACTATGAAGATACAAGATTGAAGACTTCGTCCCGTGTCCGGATGGGACTTTCCTTGGCATGGAAGGCAAGCTTGGCGATACGGATATGTAGATCTCCTACCATTGTAACCGACTCTGTGTAACCCTTACCCTCTTCGGTGCCTATATAAACCGGAGGGTTTTAGTCCGTAGGACGGACAACAATCATACCATAGGCTAGCTTCTAGGGTTTATCCTCTCTGATCTCGTGGTAGATCTACTCTTGTACTACCCATATCATCAATATTAATCAAGCAGGAGTAGGGTTTTACCTCCATCGAGAGGGCCCAACACAGGTAAAACATCGTGTCCCTTGTCTCCTGTTACCATCCGCCTAGACGCACAGTTCGGGACCCCCTACCCGAGATCCTCCGGTTTTGACACCGACATTGGTGCTTTCATTGAGAGTTCCTCTGTGTCGTCACTGTCAGGAAGGATGCCTCATCCTGTCTTTAAAGACGGCACTGTTGCTAAAGAAGCTTTGGCTGTCGGCCAAACTCTCCGGCTAGGCGGTTTTCTTATGACCGCCTGTTCGGCCGCCGCGCCGACGATGACTTCTCGGGTCATCGAAAGCAATCTTCACGTCAACTCAGAACTCGCCGAGCAGTTAGATCCGATGGAGCTCTCTTCCTTAAACGAGATCTTGGATTGCATCGCCGCCCTGGGAGTCGCTACAGACTATGATCAGATTGGGCCTAAACCTAATCTGAGAGAGATTAACTCTCCCCAGGTTACCCACCATGTTACTGTGGTAGAGGAACAATACAGCGACCCTTCTTCTATCTTAAGGACTAGCTATGTCCAGATTCCTGATCCCTCCATGCCGGATTCCCGTGGAGGAGAGGACGTCACTCAAGCCACGAACCTAAAGTCGGCAGCAGGGCTAGATTCATTGGACAACATCCAAGAATCCAAGCTTCCAAGTTCGAAGCTCCTTGGCCCTTAAGTCGAGATCGGGCGAGGTTCGGATTTAATTCCACCCGCCCACCCAAACATAAGCGACCTATCTCAAATTCGGCAAGAGCCCGCAAAAAAGCAGACACCATTACTAGGCGATTCCTCCCGGTTATGGACAGGATAAAGGACTGCCATGAGGAGGACGCAATCTCATTCTTCTGCAATAATTGCACGGACAACGGGATCCTCAATGCTATAAATCGCCGTGACATTACACGCTTTGCCGACTTGGCGTCCATAGTACGAAAGTACTGTGCGATGGAAAGCGCCTGGAAAACCGAAGCAAGATTTTGGGACAATCCGGCCTTGAATACAACCCCAGTCCGAAATAAAAGGGTGCATCATCGCCAGGCACTTGGGTTAAACACCAAAAAGCAAAAACCCTCTATAGGGCATGGAACCGTACTGGAGGAATGGCTCAATGGACCCTGTAAAATTCATAGTACAAAGGGCGCCACTCCAACTCATAGCCTTAGAGCATGTTGGATACTACGGCAGGTGGCCAAAAGTGGCGAAGAGCTTCTAGCTCTAGAGCACTAGCCCAGGGATACCAGTACGGTATTAACAGTCTTCGAGACTTTCGCATCAAATAATATGCGGAAACGAACACTCCGTAGCCTTGCCAAGTCTACCAAGTAGCAACAATAAACCCATGGGTAACACAGCTATTACCTTTAATGCCGTGTGAACCTAAATTCGAACAGCCCGAGCACCACCGCATTGGTCCTCGGTCCGATAGTGGGCGACTTTTCGCCTTACCAAGGTACTCATGGACGGTGGCAGCGGATTGAACCTCATTTACGAGGAAACCCTCGAAAAATGGAAATAGATCGAGCCGCATTGAGCGAAGCAGCACAACCTTTAGAGGAATAATCCCGGTCGGGAAGCATGCTGTCAGGGAAAAATCACATGGATGTGGTGTTCGGCACGCCGGATAATTACAGGTCCGAGGAGGTCACGTTCCAAGTGGCCCCGTTCAGCAGCGGATACCACGCTCTATTAGGGCGAGAGGCATTCACAATTTTTCAAGCTATACCCCATTATGGGTACATGAAGCTCAAAATGCCCGGGCCCAACGGAATCATCACTCTTGCTAGTGACCCGGACATAGTACTCCGTGCCGAAAATAAGACAGCCACACTGGCCCTTGAGGCACTATCCAAACCCTAGCGGCCGAGGAACTCCCTGCGCTGCGCTCCACGGTGAATAGGGACGATGTGATACTCGATAAGAGATCCAAGTCCACCTCCTTTAAACCGGCGGACGAAATAGTCAAATTCCAAGTCCATCCAACGGACCCTACAAAAACGGCCTCCATCGGGGCACAATTAAATCCTGATGTGGACGCCGCACTAAGAGAATTCCTACGCAAAAATTGGGACATTTTTGCCTGGCACCCTTCAGACATGCCAGGAATCCCACGCCGACTGACCGAGCATAGCCTAAACATCCTAAAAGGATTCAAGCCAGTCAAACAGGCTCTTCGGCGTTTCTCCGAACCCAAGAGACAGACCATGGGAGAGGAGCTAGCCAAACTATTGGAGGCCGGATTCATCCGAGATATAAAACATCCGGACTGGCTAGCAAACCTGGTGATGGTACCAAAGAAGGACAAATCCTGACGCCTATGCGTTGATTTCAAGGACCTCAACAAGGCTTGCCCAAAGGATCCCTTCCCCCTCCCCCGCATCGATCAAATTATCGACGCTACCGCAGGACACGATTCATTGTGCTTCCTCGACGCATACTCCAGCTACCACCAAATTAAGATGGCAGAGCCTGACCAAGCCGCAACGGCATTCATCACTCCATACGGCCCATTCTGCTTCAAGACAATGCCCTTCGGGCTCAAAAACGCCGGCGCAACATATCAGCGCATGGTTCAGACATGTCTGGCAAACTAGATCGGCAAAACAGTGGAGGCATACGTAGACGATGTGGTCGTCAAAAGCAAGCATGTCGAAACTCTAGTAGACGACTTGAGGATCACATTCGATAATCTCCGAACATATGACATCAAGCTTAACCCGGAAAAATGCGTTTTCGGCGTACCAGCCGGAAAGCTCTTGGGCTTCATTGTATCCGGTAGAGGAATTGAAGCAAACCCAGCCAAGATCCGAGCTCTGTCACAATTGGATATCCCAAAAGACCTCAAACAAATACAAAATTGATTTGGATGCGTGGCGGCTCTAAGCCGCTTTATCTCGTTTGGGAGAAAAGGCATTACCCTTTATCGCCTCCTCCGACGCACCAACACTTCGAGTGGGCGGATGCATACCACGGCGGACTCGAAGAAATAAAAGCCATATTGGCAACAAACCCGGTCCTGGCCGCGCCCAACATGGGCGAACCAATGCTATTATATATTGCGACAACTCATCAAGTTGTAAGCGCAGTGCTCGTTGTCAAACGAGAAATGGACGGACACAAGTCCCCCCTTCAAAAACCAGTTTACTACGTGTCCACTGTCCTAACTCCATGCAAGTCACGGTACCCGCATTATCAAAAGATAGCGTACGCGGTGTTTATGGCATCCCGGAAGCTGCCACACTACTTTCAAGAGTGTTCAATAACAATAGCCTCCGAAGTACCTCTCAACGACATTATAAACAACCGTGACGCGACGGGCTGGATTGCCAAATGGGCCATTGAGCTCCTCCCGTTCGACATAACCTATAAGCCATGGCGGGCTATTAAGTCGCAAGTTTTGGCCGACTTCGTCGCCGAATGGACTGAAGCCGAACTCCCTAAAGAGTACGGCGCATATTCCAACTTGATAATGCACTTCGACGGCTCCAAAATGTTGGCTGGCCTGGGAGCTGGCGTCGTTCTGACGCCCCCAACCGGAGATACAGATTCAATCGTACTCGAGATAATGTATACGGACTCCAACAACGCAGCTGAATCGAGGCCCTTCTACATGGTCTCCGGATGGCGCCTCCATGGGCATTCAACGCCTAGAGGTGCGCAGGATTCAACCTCGCGATATCCCAAATAAATGGAGACTTTGATGCCAAGGATCCGAAAATGGCAGCTTATCGCAATGCCGTCCAAAAAATGTCAGCTCGGTTTGAGGGGCTCGAATTTCACCATATAGCCTGGGATAACAACCAGGCAGCAGACGTGTTGGCACGCATCGGCGCAAAGCGCGACGCCGTCCCCCCCCATTATCTTCCTAGAGAGGCTGTTCAAGCCATCCGTATTATGGGAGGGAGAGTCCGGAAATAACAACCCGGACCCAACCGCACTGCCCCACACCAAACATTCTGACACAGTTGGTGGTTCTGCCAACGAAATAACACCCTCAGCCCATGTAATAATGGCAGTCATTGCCCCATGGACAGAACCATTCCTAGCCTACCTAACCAGGCAGGAACTTCCCGAGGACCAAAACGAGGCCCGCTGCATAGTGCGGCGATCTAAAGCCTATAAGGTCCATGAGGGAGAGCTTTATAAGAAAAGCACAACCGGAGTCTTTCAAAGGTGTATCTCCGAAGAGGAAGGACGAAATCTTCTGGCTGAAATTCATGCCGGACTCGGCGGGCACCACGCCGCAGGCCGGGCCCTTGTAGGCAAGGCCTTCCGTATAGGATTTTATTGGCCAAAGGCCCGGGCAGATGCTCGGGACTTAGTCCAACGATGCGTCGGATGCCAGCTCTTTGCTAATCAAAGCCACATGCCACCCACCGCCCTCAAAACTATACCCATCACCGGCCCTTCATGCGGTGCAGGGGCTTGACATGGTTGGACCCCTTAAAGGGGAACCCACAAGCAAAAATACCTACTGGTCATGGTGGATAAATTCACCAAATGGATAGAGGCCAAGCCTGTTAAGACGGCCGAATCCGGACCGGTGATAGACTTCATATCAGGGGTCGTACACCGTTACGGTGTCCCCCACAGCATCATCACTGATAACTGTTGGGGAACGTAGTAATTTCAAAAATTTTCCTACGATCACGCAAGACCATGGTGATGACATAGCAACGAGAGGGGAGAGTGTCCGTCCATGTACCCTCGTAGACCGAAAGCGGAAGCGTTATAACAACGCGGTTGATGTAGTCGTACGTCTTCACGATCCGACCGATCCAAGCACCGAACGTCACGGCACCTCCGAGTTCTCGCACACGTTCAGCTCGATGGCGATCCCGGACTCGATCCAGCAAAGTGTCGGGATGAGTTCCACAAGACGACGGCGTGGTAGCGATGTTGATGCTCCACCGACGCAGGGCTTCGCCTAAGCTCCGCGACGATATGACTTCTCCGGCGCAGGGCTTCGCCTAAGCTCATGACGATATGACCAAGTGGAATATGGTGGAAGGGGCACCGCACACGGCTAAGGAAAGATCCGTAGATCAACTTGTGTGTCATGGGGTGCCCCTGCCCCGTATATAAAGGAGCCAAGGGGAGGTGGCCGCCCAAGGGGAGGTGCACTAGGAGTCCTACTCCTCCGGGAGTAGGATTCCCCTCCAATCCTAGTTGGATTAGGATTCGGAGGGGAAAGAGAGAGAGGGGGCGGCCCACCTTCCTAGTCCTAATAGGACTAGGGAAAGGGGCGCGCGCCACCTAGGGCTGCCCTTCTCCTTTCCTCCAAGGCCCACTATGGGCCCATGTAGTTCCCGGGGTTCCGTAACCTCCGGTACTCCGATAAATTCGATTTCACTCGGAACCTTTCCGATGTCCAAATGTAGGCTTCAATATATCAATCTTTATGTCTCGACCATTTCGAGACTCCTCGTCATGTCCGTGATCACATCCGGGACTCGGACAACCTTCGTGCATCAATACTTATAAACTCATAATGAACTGTCATCGAAGCGTTAAGCGTGCGGACCCTACGGGTTCGAGAACTATGTAGACATGACCTAGAACCATTCTCGGTCAATAACCAATAGCGGACCTGGATGCCCATATTGGTTCCTACATATTCTACGAAGATCTTTATCGGTCAAACCGCATAACGACATCGTTGTTCCTTTGTCATCGGTATGTTACTTACCCGAGATTCGATCGTCGGTATCAATACCTAGTTCAATCTCGTTACGGTAAGTCTCTTTACTCGTTCCGTAATACATCATCTCACAACTAACTCATTAGTTGTAATGCTTGCAAGGCTTAAGTGATGTGTATTACCGAGAAGGCCTAGAGATACCTCTCCGACAATCGGAGTGACAAAACCTAATCTCAAATCGCCAACCCAACAAGTACCTTTGGAGACACCTGTAGTACTCCTTTATAATCACCCGATTCGTTGTGACGTTTGGTAGTACCAAAGTGTTCCTCCGTAAACGGGAGTTGCATAATCTCATAGTTATAGGAACATGTATGGGTCATGAAGAAAGCATTAACATACTAAGCGATCAAGTGTTAAGCTAACGGAATGGGTCATGTCAATCAGATCATTCAACTAATGATGTGACCTTGTTAATCAAATAACAACTCCTTGTTCATGGTTAGGAAACATAACCATCTTTGATTAACAAGCTAGTCAAGTAGAGGCATACTAGTGACATACTGTTTGTCTATATATTCACACATGTATTATGTTTCCGGTTAATACAATTCTAGCATGAATAATAAACATTTATCATGAAATGAGGAAATAAATAATAACTTTATTATTGCCTCTAGGGCATATTTCCTTCAGTCTCCCACTTGCACTAGAGTCAATAATCTAGTTCACATCATCATGTGATTCAACACTAATATTCACATCTGTATGTGATTAACACCCATAGTTCACATCGTCATGTGACCAACACCCAAAGGGTTTACTAGAGTCAATAATCTAGCTCACATCGCTATGTGATTAACACCCAAAGAGTACTAAGGGATGATCATGTTTTGCTCGTGAGAGAAGCTTAGTCAACAGTCTGTCACATTCAGAGCCGTATGTATTTTGCAAATATTCTATGTCTACAATGCTCTTGCGGGCTACTCTAGCTAATTGCTCCCACTTACAATATGTATCCAGATTGAGACTTAGAGTCATCTGGATCAGTGTAAAAACTTGCATCGATGTAACTCTTTACGACGGGCTCTTTTATCACCTCCATAATCGAGAAATATTTCCTTAGTCCTCACTAAGGATGTTCTTGACCAATGTCCATGATCTACTCCTAGATCACTATTGTACTCCTTGCCAAATTCAGAGCAAGGTATACAATAGGTCTGGTACATAGCATAGCATACTTTATAGAACCTATGGTGAGGCATAGGGAATGACTTTCATTCTCTTTTCTATTTTCTGCTTTGTGGTCGGATTTGAGTCTTACTCAATTTCACACCTTTGCAACACAGGCAAGAACTTTTCTTTGACTGTTCCATTTTGAACTACTTCAAAATCTTGACAAGGTATGTACTTATTGAAAAAACTTATCAAGTGTTTTGATCTATCTCAATAGATCTTGATGCTTAATTTGTACGCAGCTTCACCGAGGTCCTTGTTTGAAAAACTCCTTTCAAATACTCCTTTATGCTTTGCAGAATAATTCTACATTATTTCCGATCAACAATATGTCATTCACATATACTTATCAGAAATGATGTAGTGCTCCCACTCACTTTCTTGTAAATACAGGCTTCTTCAAAAGTCTGTATAAAACCATATGCTTTGATCACACTATCAAAGCGTTTATTCCAACTCCGAGATGCTTGCACCAGTCCATAGATGGATCATTGGAGCTTGCACATTTTGTTAGCTCCTTTAGGATTGACAAAACCTTCTGGTTGCATCATATACAACTCTTCTTTAATAAATCCATTAAAGAATGTAGTTTTGACATCCATTTGCCAGATTTCATAAAATGTGGCGATTGCTAACATGATTCGGACAGACATAAGCATCGCTACTGCTTGAGTAAATCTCATTGTAGTCAACACCTTGAACTTGTCGAAAACCTTTCGTGACAAGTCGAGCTTTGTAGATAGTAATACTACTATCATCATCTGTCTTCCTCTTGAAGATCCATTTATATAATATGGCTTGCCGATCATCGAACAACTCCATCAAAGTCCACACTTTGTTCTCATATATGGATCCCATCTCAGATTTCATGGTCTCAAACCATTTCGCGAATCTGGGCTCATCATCGCTTCCTCATAGTTCGTAGGTTCATCATGGTCTAGTAACATGACTTCTAGAATAGGATTACCGTACCACTCTGTGCGGATCTTACTCTGGAAGACCTCACGAGGTTTGGTAACAACTTGATCTGAAGTTTCATGATCATCATCATTAACTTCCTCACTAATTGGTGTAGGAATCATTGAACTGATTCTGTGATGAACTACTTTCCAATAAGGGAGAAGGTACAATTACCTCATCAAGTTCTACTTTCCTCCCACTCATTTCTTTCGAGAGAAACTTCTTCTCTAGAAAGGATCCATCTTAGCAACAAATATCTTGCTTTCGGATCTGTGATAGAAGGTGTACCCAATAGTTACCTTTGGGTATTCTATGAAGACATATTTCTCCGATTTGGGTTCGAGCTTATCGGTGAAAACTTTTCACATAAGCATCACAACTCCAAACTTTAAGAAACGACAGCTTAGGTTTCTTTGCTAAACCATAGTTCATACGGTGTCATCTCAGCGGATTTAGATGGTGCCCTATTAAGCGTGAATGCAGCTGTCTCTAATGCATAACCCCAAAACGATAGTGGTAAATCGGTAAGATACATCATAGATCGCACCATATCAAAATAAAAAATACGATTACAACGTTCGGACACACCATAACGTTGTGGTGTTCCGTGGCGTGAGCTGTGAAACTATTCCACATTGTTTTCATTGAAGACCAAACTCGTAACTCAAATATTCATCTCCACGATCAGATCGCGAAAACTTTATTTTCTTGTTGCGATGATTTTCCACTTCACTCTGAAATTCTTTGAACCTTTCAACTATTTCAGACTTATGTTTCATCAAGTAGATATACCCATATCTACTCAAATCATCTTGTGAAGGTCGAAAATAACGATACTTGCCACGAGCATCAACACTCATTGGATCGCATACATCGGTATATATGTGTTATTTCCAACAAGTCAGTAGCTTGTTCCATTGTTCCGGAGAACGGAGTTTTAGTCATCTTGCCCAAAAGGCACGGTTCGCAAGCATCAAATGATTCATAATCAAGTGATTCCAAAATCCCATCAGCATGGAGTTTCTTCATGCGCTTTATACCGATATGACCCAAACGGCAGTGCCACAAATAAGTTGCACTATCATTATTAACTTTGCATCTTTTGGCATCAATATTATGAATATGCGTATCACTACGATCGAGATCCAATAAACTATTTTCATTGGGTGTATGACCATCGAAGGTTTTATTCATTTAAACAGAACAACAATTATTCTTTGACTTTAAATGAATAACCGTTTTGCAATAAACATGATCAAATCATATTCATGCTCAACGCAAATAACACTTATTTAGGTTCCACACTAATCCCGAAAGTATAGGGAGTGTGCGATGATGATCATATCAATCTTGGAACTACTTCCAACACTCATCGTCACTTCCCCTTCAACTAGTCTCTGTTTATTCTGTAACTCCTGTTTCGAGTTTACTAATCTTAGCAACCGAACGAGTATCAAATACTCAGGGGCTACTATAAACACTAGTAAGGTACACATCAATAACCTGTATATCAAATATAACCTTGTTCACTTTGCCATCCTTCTTATCCACCAAATATTCAGGGGTAGTTCCGCTTCCAGTGACCAGTTCCATTGCAGCAAAAGTACTCAATCTCAGGCTTAGGTCTAGACTTGGGCTTCTTCACTCGAGCAGCAACTTGCTTGCCGTTCCTTTTGAAGTTCCCCTCCTTCCCTTTGCCATTTTCCTTGAGACTAATAGTCTTGTCAACCATCAACACTTGATGTTTTTCTTGATTTCTACCTTCGCCGATTTTAGCATCGCGAGGAGCTTGGGAATTACTTTTGTCATCCCTTGCATATTATAGTTCATCACGAAGTTCTACTAACTTGGTGATGGTGACTAGAGAATTCTGTCAATCACTATCTTATCTGGAAGATTAACTCCCACTTGATTCAAGCGATTGAAGTACCCAGATAATCTGAGCACATGCTCACTAGTTGAGCGATTCTCCTCCATCTTTTAGCTATAGAACTTGTTGGAGACTTCATATCTCTCAACTCGGGTATTTCCTTAAAATATTAACTTCAATTCCTGGAACATCTCATATGGTCCATGACGTTCAAAACGTCTTTGAAGTCCCGATTCTAAGCCGTTAAGCATGGTGCACTAAACTATCAAGTAGTCATCATATTGAGCTAGCCAAACGTTCATAACGTATGCATCTGCTCCTGCAATAGGTCTGTCACCTAGCGGTGCATTAAGGACATAATTCTTCTGTGTAGCAATGAGGATAAACCTCAGATCACGGATCCAATCCGCATCATTGCTACTAACATTTTTCAATACAATTTTCTCTAGGAACACATATAGAAACATAGGGAAGCAACAACGCGAGCTATTGATCTACAACATAATCTGCAAAATACTACCAGGACTAAGTTCATGATAAATTAAAGTTCAATTAATCATATTGTTGGGGAACGTAGTAATTTCAAAAATTTTCCTACGATCACGCAAGACCATGGTGATGGCATAGCAACGAGAGGGGAGAGTGTCCGTCCACGTACCCTCGTAGACCGAAAGCGGAAGCGTTATAACAACGCGGTTGATGTAGTCGTACGTCTTCACGATCCGACCGATCCAAGCACCGAACGTACGGCACCTCCGAGTTCTGCACACGTTCAGCTCGATGACGATCCCCGGACTCCGATCCAGCAAAGTGTCGGGGATGAGTTCCGTCAGCACGACGGCGTGGTGACGATGTTGATGCTCCACCGACGCAGGGCTTCGCCTAAGCTCATGACGATATGACTTCTCCGGCGCAGGGCTTCGCTTAAGCTCATGACGATATGACCGAAGTGGAATATGGTGGAAGGGGCACCGCTGCACGGCTAAGGAAAGATCCGTAGATCAACTTGTGTGTCATGGGGTGCCCCCTGCCCCAGATATAAAGGAGCCAAGGGGTGCGGCCAGCCTTGGGAGGCGCGCTGGAGGAGTCCTACTCCCACCGGAGTAGGACTCCCCCTGTCCTAGTTGGAGTAGGATTGGGGAGGGGAAGAGGGAGGGGCGCCCCCTCTCCTTGTCCTATTCGGACTAGAGGGGGAGGGGCGTGCAGCCCACCTGGCCGGCCCTTCCTCTTCTCCTTGTGGCCCATGAAGGCCCATATACCCCGGGGTTCCAGTAACCCCGGTGTTCCGTAAATATCCTGTTTTCACTCGGAACCATTCAAGTCAAACATAGGCTTCCAATATATCAATCTTTATGTCTCGACCATTTGAGACTCCTCGTCATGTCCGTGATCACATCCGGGACTCGAACAAACTTCGTGCATCAATACTTATAAACTCATAATGAACTGTCATCGAAGCGTTAAGCGTGCGGACCCTACGGGTTCGAGAACTATGTAGACATGACCTAGAACCATTCTCGGTCAATAACCAATAGCGGAACCTGGATGCCCATATTGGTTCCTACATATTCTACGAAGATCTTTATCGGTCAAACCGCATAACGACATCGTTGTTCCCTTTGTCATCGGTATGTTACTTACCCGAGATTCGATCGTCGGTATCCAATACCTAGTTCAATCTCGTTACGGTAAGTCTCTTTACTCGTTCCGTAATACATCATCTCACAACTAACTCATTAGTTGTAATGCTTGCAAGGCTTAAGTGATGTGTATTACCGAGAAGGCCTAGAGATACCTCTCCGACAATCGGAGGACAAAACCTAATCTCAAATCGCCAACCCAACAAGTACCTTTGGAGACACCTGTAGTACTCCTTTATAATCACCCGATTCGTTGTGACGTTTGGTAGTACCAAAGTGTTCCTCCGTAAACGGAGTTGCATAATCTCATAGTTATAGGAACATGTATGGGTCATGAAGAAAGCATTAACATACTAAGCGATCAAGTGTTAAGCTAACGGAATGGGTCATGTCAATCAGATCATTCAACTAATGATGTGACCTTGTTAATCAAATAACAACTCCTTGTTCATGGTTAGGAAACATAACCATCTTTGATTAACAAGCTAGTCAAGTAGAGGCATACTAGTGACATACTGTTTGTCTATATATTCACACATGTATTATGTTTCCGTTAATACAATTCTAGCATGAATAATAAACATTTATCATGATATAAGGAAATAAATAATAACTTTATTATTGCCTCTAGGGCATATTTCCTTCAGCCTCCCACTTGCACTAGAGTCAATAATCTAGATTACAAAGTAATGATCCTAACACCCATGGAGTCTTGGTGCTGATCATGTTTTGCTCGTGGAAGAGGCTTAGTCAACGGTCTGCAACATTCAGATCCGTATGTATTTTGCAAATCTCTATGTCTCCCACTTGGACTTGGTCCCGAATGGAATTGAAGCGTCTCTTGATATGCTTGGTCCTCTTGTGAAATCTGGATTCCTTTGCCAAGGCAATTGCACCAGATTGTCACAGAAGATCTTCATCGGTCCCGATGCACTAGGTATGACACCTAGATCGGAAATGAACTCTTTCATCCAGACTCCTTCATTCGCTGCTTCAAGCAGCTATGTACTCCGCTTCACATGTAGATCCCGCCACGACGCTTTGTTTAGAACTGCACCAACCGACAGCTCCACCGTTTAATAAAAACACGTATCCGGTTTGCGATTTAGAATCGTCCGGATCGTGTCAAAGCTTACATCGGCGTAACCATTTACGACTAGCTCTTTGTCACCTCCATATATGAGAAACATATCCTTAGTCCTTTTCGTATTTCAGGATGTTCTTGACCGCTGTCCATGATCCACTCTGGATTACTTTGGTACCTTCCTGCCAAGCTTACAGCTAAGCATCGTCAGTGTCGGTACACAGCATTGCATACATGATAGAGCCTATGGCTGAAGCATAGGAACATCTTTCATTTTCTCTCTATCTTCTGCTTGTGGTCGGGCATTGAGTCCGACTCAATCTTACACCTTGTAATACAGGTAAAAACCTTTCTTTGCTGATCCATTTTGAACTTTTTCAAAACTTTATCAAGGTATGTGCTTTGTGAAAGTCCAATTAAGCGTCTTGATCTATCTCTATAGATCTTGATGCCCAATATGTAAGCAGCTTCACCGAGGTCTTTCATTGAAAAACTTTTATTCAAGTATCCTTTTATGCTATCCAGAATTCTATATCATTTCCAATCAATAATATGTCGTCCACATATAATATTAGAAATGCTACTGAGCTCCCACTCACTTTCTTGTAAATCTGAGGCTTCTCCAAAAGTCTGCATATAAACCCATATGCTTTGATCACACTATCAAAGCGTTTATTCCAACTCCGAGAGGCTTGCACTGACCATAAATTGATCGTTGGAGCTTGCACACTTTGTTAGCACCCTTTGGATCGACAAAACCTTCTGGTTGCATCATATACAACTCTTCTTCTAGAAATCCATTCAAGAATGCAGTTTTACATCCATTTGCCAAATTTCATAATCATAAAATGCGGCAATTGCTAACATGATTCGGACAGACTTAAGCATCGCTACGGGTGAGAAAGTCTCATCGTAGTCAACCCCTTGAACTTGTCGAAAACCTTTCGCAACAAGTCGAGCTTTGTAGACAGTTATATTACCATCAGCGTCGGTCTTCTTCTTAAAGATCCATTTATTTTCAATGGCTTGCCGATCATCGGGCAAGTCAACCAAAGTCCATACTTTGTTCTCATACATGGATCCCATCTCAGATTTCATGGCTTCCAGCCATTTTATGAATCTGGGCTCACCATCGCTTCTTCATAGTTTGTAGGTTCGCCATGGTCAAGTAACATGACTTCCGAATAAGATTACCGTACCACTCAGTGCGTATTTCACTCTGGTTGACCTCACGAGGTTCAAGAGTAACTTGATCTGAAGCTTCATGATCATCATCATTAGTTTCTTCACTAATTGGTGTAGTTGTCACAGAACCATTTCTTGTGATGAACTACTTTCCAATAAGGGAGCAGATCTGATTATCTCATCAAGTTCTACTTTCCTCCCACTCACTTCTTTCGAGAGAAACTCCTTCTCTAGAAAGGATCCAATTTAACAACGAAAATCTTGCCTTCAGATCTGTGATAGAAGGTGTACCCAACAGTCTCCTTTGGGTATCCTATGAAGACACATTTTTCCGATTTGGGTTCGAGCTTATCTGGTTGAAGTTTCTTTACATAAGCATCGCAGCCCCAAACTTTAAGAAACGACAACTTTGGTTTCTTGCCAAACCACAGTTCATAAGGCGTCGTCTCAGCGGATTTTGACGGTGTCCTATTCAACGTGAATGCGGCCGTCTCTAAAGCATAACCCCAAAATGATAGCGGTAAATCGAAATAGACATCATAGATCGCACCATATCTAGTAAAATACGATTCGACGTTCGGACACACCATTTCTCTGTGGTGTTCCGGTGGCGTGAGTTGAAACTATTCCACATTGTTTCAAATGTAAACCAAACTCGTAACTCAAATATTCTCCTCCACGATCAGATCGTAGAAACTTTATTTTCTTGTTACGATGATTTTCCACTTCACTCTGAAATTCTTTGAACTTTTCAAATGTTTCAGATTTGTGTTTCATTAAGTAGATATACCCATATCTGCTCAAATCATCTGTGAAGGTGAGAAAATAACGATACCGCTTGCGTGCCTCAACATTCATTGGACCACAAACATCGGTATGTATGATTTCCAACAAATCAGTTGCTCGCTCCATAGTTCCGGAGAACGGCGTTTTGGTCATCTTGCCCATGAGGCACGGTTCGCAAGTACCAAGTGATTCATAATCAAGTGATTCCAGAAGCCCATCAGTATGGAGTTTCTTCATGCGTTTACACCGATATGACCTAAACGGCGAGTGCCACAAATAAGTTGCACTATCATTATCAACTCTGCATCTTTTGGCTTCAACATTATGAATATGTGTATCACTACTTGTCGAGATTCAACAAGAATAGACCATTCTTCAAGGGTGCATGACCATAAAAGATATTACTCATATAAATAGAACAACCATTATTCTCTGATTTAAATGAATAACCGTCTCGCATTAAACAAGATCCAGATATAATGTTCATGCTCAACGCCGGCACCAAATAACAATTATTTAGGTCTAAAACTAATCCCGAAGGTAGATGTAGAGGTAGCGTGCCGATGCGATCACATCGACTTTGGAACCATTTCAACGCGCATCGTCACCTCGTCCTTAGCCAATCTTCGCTTATCCGTAGTTCTGTTTGAGTTGCAAATATTAGCAATGAACCAGATCAAATACCAGGTACTATCTGCGAGTATTAGTAAGGTACACATCAATAACATGTATATCACATATACCTTTGTTCACCTTGCCATCCTTCTTATCCGCCAAATACTTGGGGCAGTTCCGCTTCCAAAGTCCATCGCTTGCGGTAAAAACACTCGATTTCAGGCTTAGGTCCAGACTTGGGTTTCTTCTCTTGATCAGCAACTTTCTTGCTGTTCTTTTGAAGTTTCCTTCTTCTTCCCTTTGCCCTTTTCTTGAAACTAGTGGTCTTGTTGACCATCAACACTTGATGCTCTTTCTTGATTTCTACCTCCGCTTTTTAGCATCGCGAAGAGCTCGAGAATTGTCTTAGTCATCCCTTGCATATTATAGTTCATCACGAAGCTCTTGTAGCTTGGTGGCGGTGATTGGAGAATTCTGTCAATGACACTATCATCCGGAAGATTAACTCCCAGCTGAATTAAGTGATTGTTATACCCGGACATTTTGAGTATGTGCTCACCGATGAACTATTCTCCTCCATCTTGCAGCTATAGAACTTATTGGAGACTTCATATCTCTCAATCCGGGCATTTGCTTGAAATATTAACTTCAACTCTGGAACATCTCATATGCTCCATGACGTTCAAAACGTCGTTGAAGACCCGGTTCTAAGCCGTAAAGCATGGCACACTGAACTATAGAGTAGTCATCAGCTTTGCTTTGCCAGACGTTCATAACTTCGGCTCAAGATCTGCAGGAACTGTCACCCAGCGGTGCTTCCAGGGCGTAATTTTTCTGTGCAGCAATGAGGATAATCCTCAAATTACGGACCCAGTCCGTGTAATTGCTACCATCATCTTTCAACTTTGCTTTCTCAAGGAACGATTAAAATTCAACGGAACAACAAAGACGAGCCATCTATCTACAAAACATAGACAAGCAAAATACTATCGGTACTAAGTTCATGATAAATTTAAGTTTAATTAATCATATTAAAAACTCCCACTTAGACAGACATCTCTCTAGTCATCTAAGTGATTACGTGATCCAAATCAACTAAACCATGTCCGATCATCACGTGAGATGGAGTAGTTTCAATGGTGAACATCACTATGTTGATCATATCTACTATATGATTCACGCTCGACCTTTCGGTCTCCGTGTTCGAGGCCATATCTGTTATATGCTAGGCTCGTCAAGTTTAACTTGAGTATTCGCGTGCGCAACTGTTTTGCACCCGTTGTATTTGAGCGTAGAGCCTATCACACCCGATCATCACGTGGTGTCTCGACGAAGAACTTTCGCAGCGGTGCATACTCGGGAGAACACTTCTTGATAATTTTAGTGAGAGATCATCTTATAATGCTACCGTCAATCAAAGCAAGATAAGATGCATAAAGGATAAACATCACATGCAATCAATATAAGTGATATGATATGGTCATCATCATCTTGTGCTTGTGATCTCCATCGCCAAGCACCGTCATGATCACCATCGTCACCGGCGCGACACCTTGATCTCCATCGTAGCATCGTTGTCGTCTTGCCAACTATTGCTTCTACGACTATCGCTACTCCTTAGTGATAAAGTAAAGCAATTACATGGCGTTGCATTTCATACAATAAGCGACAACCATATGGCTCCTGCCGCCATTGCCGATAACTTCGGTTACAAAACATGATCATCTCATACAATAAAATATAGCATCACGTCTTGACCATATCACATCACAACATGCCCTGCAAAAACAAGTTAGGCGTCCTCTACTTTGTTGTTGCAAGTTTTACGTGGCTGCTACGGGCTGAGCAAGAACCGTTCTTACCTCGCATCAAAACCACAGCGATATTTCGTCAAATAGACTCCGTTTAACCTTCTCAAGGACCGGGCGTAGCCACACTCGATTCAACTAAAGTGAGAGAGACAGACACCCGCCGTCACCTTTAAGCAACGAGTGCTCGGGCGGTGAAACCAGTCTCGCGTAAGCGTCTGCGTAATGTCGGTCCGGCCGCTTCATCTCACAATAC
Source organism: Aegilops longissima (assembly GCA_021605205.1). Classification (NCBI taxonomy): domain Eukaryota; kingdom Viridiplantae; phylum Streptophyta; class Magnoliopsida; order Poales; family Poaceae; genus Aegilops; species Aegilops longissima. Next base: position 35,148,342 of record CM038680.1, read on the forward strand.
CGCTGAACCAAAGTATGACATGCTGGTAGGCAGTATGACTTGTATCGCCCACAACTCACTTGTGTTCTACTCGTGCACATGACATCAACGCATAAAACCAGGCTCGATGCCACTGTTGGGGAACGTAGTAATTTCAAAAATTTTCCTACGATCACGCAAGACCATGGTGATGGCATAGCAACGAGAGGAGAGTGTCCGTCCACGTACCCTCGTGAGACCGAAAGCGAAGCGTTATAACAACGCTGTTGATGTAGTCGTGCGTCTTCACGATCCGACCGATCCAAGCACCGAGCGTCGGCACCTCCGAGTTCTCGCACACGTTCAGCTCGATGGCGATCCCGGACTCGATCCAGCAAAGTGTCGGGATGAGTTCCGTCAAGACGACGGCGTGGTGGCGATGTTGATGCTCCACCGACGCAGGGCTTCGCTTAAGCTCCGCGACGATATGACTTCTCCGCGCGAGGCTTCGCCTAAGCTCATGACGATATGACCAAGTGGAATATGGTGGAAGGGGCACCGCTGCGGCTAAGGAAAGATCCGTAGATCAACTTGTGTGTCATGGGGTGCCCCTGCCCTCAGTATATAAAGGAGCCAAGGGGTGCGGCCAGCCTTGGGAGGCGCGCTGGAGGAGTCCTACTCCCACCGGGAGTAGGACTCCCCCTGTCCTAGTTGGAGTAGGATTGGGGAGGGGAAGAGGAAGGCGCCGCCCCCTCTCCTTGTCCTATTCGGACTAGAGGGGAGGGGGTGCAGCCCACCTGGCCGGCCCTTCCTCTTCTCCTTGTGGCCCATGAAGGCCCATATACCCCGGGGTTCCGTAACCCCGGTGTTCCTGAACATCCTATTTCACTCGGAACCATTCCAAGTCCAAACATAGGCTTCCAATATATCAATCTTTATGTCTCGACCATTTGAGACTCCTCGTCATGTCCGTGATCACATCCGGACTCGAACAAACTTCGTGCATCAATACTTATAAACTCATAATGAACTGTCATCGAAGCGTTAAGCGTGCGGACCCTACGGGTTCGAGAACTATGTAGACATGACCTAGAACCATTCTCGGTCAATAACCAATAGCGGAACCTGGATGCCCATATTGGTTCCTACATATTCTCTGAAGATCTTTATCGGTCAAACCGCATAACGACATCGTTGTTCCTTTGTCATCGGTATGTTACTTACCCGAGATTCGATCGTCGGTATCCAATACCTAGTTCAATCTCGTTACGTAAGTCTCTTTACTCGTTCCGTAATACATCATCTCACAACTAACTCATTAGTTGTAATGCTTGCAAGGCTTAAGTGATGTGTATTACCGAGAAGGCCTAGAGATACCTCTCCGACAATCGGAGTGACAAAACCTAATCTCAAATCGCCAACCCAACAAGTACCTTTGGAGACACCTGTAGTACTCCTTTATAATCACCCGATTCGTTGTGGCGTTTGGTAGTACCAAAGTGTTCCTCCGTAAACAGGAGTTGCATAATCTCATAGTTATAGGAACATGTATGGGTCATGAAGAAAGCATTAACATACTAAGCGATCAAGTGTTAAGCTAACGGAATGGGTCATGTCAATCAGATCATTCAACTAATGATGTGACCTTGTTAATCAAATAACAACTCCTTGTTCATGGTTAGGAAACATAACCATCTTTGATTAACAAGCTAGTCAAGTAGAGGCATACTAGTGACATACTGTTTGTCTATATATTCACACATGTATTATGTTTCCGGTTAATACAATTCTAGCATGAATAATAAACATTTATCATGATATAAGGAAATAAATAATAACTTTTATTATTGCCTCTAGGGCATATTTCCTTCACATATTACTTAAGAACTCCCACTTAGATAGACATCTCTCTAGTCATCTAAGTGATTACGTGATCCAAATCAACTAAACCATGTCCGATCATCACGTGAGATGGAGTAGTTTCAATGGTGAACATCACTATGTTGATCATATCTACTATATGATTCACGCTCGACCTTTCGGTCTCTGTGTTCCGAGGCCATATCTGTTATATGCTAGGCTCGTCAAGTTTAACTTTGAGTATTCCGCGTGCGCAACTGTTTTGCACCGTTGTATTTGAGCGTAGAGCCTATCACACCCGATCATCACGTGGTGTCTCAAACGAAGAACTTTCATAGCGGTGCATACTCAGGAGAACACTTCTTGATAATTTTGGTGAGAGATCATCTTATAATGCTACCGTCAATCAAAGCAAGATAAGATGCATAAAGGATAAACATCACATGCAATCAATATAAGTGATATGATATGGTCATCATCATCTTGTGCTTGTGATCTCCATCGCCAAACAACGTCATGATCACCATCGTCACCGCGCGACACCTTGATCTCCATCGTAGCATCGTTGTCGTCTCGCCAACTATTGCTTCTACGACTATCGCTACTCCTTAGTGATAAAGTAAAGCAATTACATGGCGTTGCATTTCATACAATAAAGCGACAACCATATGGCTCCTGCCGATTGCCGATAACTTCGGTTACAAAACATGATCATCTCATACAATAAAATATAGCATCACGTCTTGACCATATCACATCACAACATGCCCTGCAAAAACAAGTTAGACGTCCTCTACTTTGTTGTTGCAAGTTTTACGTGGCTGCTACGGGCTGAGCAAGAACCGTTCTTACCTCGCATCAAAACCACAACGATATTTCGTCAAATAGACTCCGTTTAACCTTCTCAAGGACTGGGCGTAGCCACACTCGATTCAACTAAAGTGAGAGAGCAGACACACCGCGGTCACCTTTAAGCAACGAGTGCTCGGGCGGTGAAACCAGTCTCGCGTAAGCGTCTGCGTAATGTCGGTCCGGGCGCTTCATCTCACAATACCGCTGAACCAAAGTATGACATGCTGGTAGGCAGTATGACTTGTATCGTCCACAACTCACTTGTGTTCTACTCGTGCACATGACATCAACGCATAAAACCAGGCTCGGATGCCACTGTTGGGGAACGTAGTAATTTCAAAAATTTTCCTACGATCACGCAAGACCATGGTGATGACATAGCAACGAGAGGGGAGAGTGTCCGTCCACGTACCCTCGTAGACCGAAAGCGGAAGCGTTATAACAACGCGGTTGATGTAGTCGTACGTATTCACAATCTTACCGATCCAAGCACCGAACGTACGGCACCTCCGAGTTCTGCACACGTTCAGCTCGATGACGATCCCCGGACTCCGATCCAGCAAAGTGTCGGGGATGAGTTCCGTCAGCACGACGGCGTAGTGACGATGTTGATGCTCCACCGACGCAGGGCTTCGCCTAAGCTCTGCGACGATATGACTTCTCCGGCGCAGGGCTTCGCCTAAGCTCCGCGACGATATGACCGAAGTGGAATATGGTGGAAGGGGGCACCGCACACGGCTAAGGAAAGATCCGTAGATCAACTTGTGTGTCATGGGGTGCTCCCTGCCCCCGTATATAAAGGAGCCAAGGGGGAGGTGGCCGGCCCAAGGGGGAGGCGCACCAAGGGAGTCCTACTCCCTCCGGGAGTAGGATTCCCCCCAATCCTAGTTGGATTAGGATTAGGAGGGGAAAGAGAGAGAGGGGGGCCGGCCCACCTTTCCTAGTCCTAATAGGACTAGGGAAGGGGGGGGCGCGGCCACCTAGGGCTGCCCCTTCTCCTTTCCTCCAAGGCCCACTATGGGCCCATGTAGTTCCCGGGGGGTTCCGGTAACCTCCCGGTACTCCGGTAAATTCCCGATTTCACTCGGAACCTTTCCGATGTCCAAATGTAGGCTTCCAATATATCAATCTTTATGTCTCGACCATTTCGAGACTCCTCGTCATGTCCGTGATCACATCCGGGACTCCGAACAACCTTGATTGCATCATTACTTATAAACTCATAATGAATCATCATCGAAGCGTTAAGCGTGCGGACCCTACGGGTTCGAGAACTATGTAGACATGACCTAGAACCATTCTCGGTCAATAACCAATAGCGGGACCTGGATGCCCATATTGGTTCCTACATATTCTACGAAGATCTTTATCGGTCAAACCGCATAACGACATCGTTGTTCCCTTGGTCATCGGTATGTTACTTACCCGAGATTCGATCGTCGGTATCCAATACCTAGTTCAATCTCGTTACCGTAAGTCTCTTTACTCGTTCCGTAATACATCATCTCACAACTAACTCATTAGTTGTAATGCTTGCAAGGCTTAAGTGATGTGTATTACCGAGAAGGCCTAGAGATACCTCTCCGACAATCGGAGTGACAAAACCTAATCTCAAAATCGCCAACCCAACAAGTACCTTTGGAGACACCTGTAGTACTCCTTTATAATCACCCGATTACGTTGTGACGTTTGGTAGTACCCAAAGTGTTCCTCCGTAAACGGAGTTGCATAATCTCATAGTTATAGGAACATGTATGGGTCATGAAGAAAGCATTAACATACTAAGCGATCAAGTGTTAAGCTAACGGAATGGGTCATGTCAATCAGATCATTCAACTAATGATGTGACCTTGTTAATCAAATAACAACTCCTTGTTCATGGTTAGGAAACATAACCATCTTTGATTAACAAGCTAGTCAAGTAGAGGCATACTAGTGACATACTGTTTGTCTATATATTCACACATGTATTATGTTTCCGGTTAATACAATTCTAGCATGAATAATAAACATTTATCATGAAATGAGGAAATAAATAATAACTTTATTATTGCCTCTAGGGCATATTTCCTTCAATAACGGCACGAACTTTACGGCCGACGAGGTCAAACTCTGGTGCAAAAACATGGGCATCAAGCTCGACTACGCTTCAGTCTATCACCCTCAAACTAACGGTCAAGTCGAGCGAGCAAACGGTATAATTATGAGCGGCATCAAACCCAGATTAGTGCGGTCCCTCAAGGAATCTAACACGCACTGGGTAGAGGAGCTCGACTCCGTACTCTGGGGGCTGCGGACCACTCCGAATCGCACGACCAGATTCACACCATTCTTTATGGTATACGGCGCAGAGGCAGTTCTGCCCTGCGACATAATTCATGACTCACCTCGCGTGCGCATGTACAAAGAAAGAGAAGCCGAGCTCGATCGGCAGGACAGTTTGGACACCTTGGAGGAGGAGAGTGACGTAGCAAAAGCCCGTTCCGCATTCTATCAACAGCAGGCTCGAAGATATCAAAGTAGAGAAGTACGGGCCAAAACTTACAATGTTGGCGAGCTAGTTCTACGCCTGCCGGACAAGAAAAAGGACAAACTCAAGCCCAAATGGGAAGGTCCCTTTATCATCGACCAAGTCCTAACCGGTGGAGCGTACCGTCTGCGAGATGCATCGGATAACCGACTCGAGCCGAACCCATGGAACGCAGCCCGTCTCCGAAGATTCTACGCCTAGCGCAGGATTCTGAGTTCGTCTCCTTCCTCTGTCCATATTTTACATTTTAGCTGTCTTCTATTTTTCTCCTTCTCCCTCCTTTTTTTCCCAGCCTTTGAAGGCTCGTTAGCGCATTGTTCGCACACACTTGACGCGCTATCCGCGCTCATCATACCTGGGGGCTTCTCTCACATAAGCTTATTTATAAGGGCTTCATGCCCAATACATGTGTCACACTTTCGCATGTACCTTTTATTCACCATTATATGCATCGAGATGACTTAAGTTTTGGCCAAGCTGGGTTGCCTGGCTCTTGTGCTTACCCCTACGTTTCCGATTGTTCGGCTAGGTGGTAAAGGAGCACCTCTGCGATTATTCTTTGCTGGTCAGCGGATGTGTACCTCAGACCGGGTGAAGCCGAAAGCTAGCGTTCTTAAGAGAATATTGGTCGGTGAACTAAAAGAAGATTTCTTACCTATTTATTTATCTGCCCCGGATGTTTTTCTTTTTTTCAGTCCCGACATGCACTTTAGGGCATGCCTCCTGTGGAAAGGAACCCCTAACAGAACTATTCTCCCGGAAGATGTTTCTTACTAACCATGTAATATAACATAACTAGTTGGGCACTTGTCTGATAAAGCACTAATGACCCCTACGCCTGGTCTCCACGCATGCCCCGGTTTTTATATAACCGCGGGGGTATTCGGACACACTCCGGACTACTGGGTCCCGAGGTTGAAGCGAAAAGGTATGCTATGACAAACGATCTACAATCCGGCTAGAAGGCATTTTAAATGTCACCTTAAATTACATAGTCAATTTGACTGATTGTATTCCTCTTCAATGCCATCTAACAGGCTATATAGTTTACAGTCCTGCTGGGAATACTTTGCGGCCAATTCTACCTGGCCGTACACTAAGCTCACAGGGATCTCCTTCCCATCAGGCCCCACAGGTCCGACCTCGGCCATGTGGTTTGGGTCAGCCTTCATGTACCGCGTCTTCACCATGGCCCAGGCCTCCCTGGCGCCTTGATGGCAGGCCGGTATCTTCCATAATCGGAAGCGCCGCCGCGCTCCTTGGAGCCTCTCTGCAAGCTCCCCAAGGCCTTCGGGCAGGGAGACAGATGGCCACAAGGCCTGGGCGACACCTTTCATCACCTGCCGAACTCGTTCGTGCAGTTGTAAGAGCTTGGGAAGAAGGTCACCCGTGAGAATCTGGCATTTCCTCTGCAGGGCGGCTGTGAGCATACCTCTGAGACATAACTCGTTAGTCGACTTCCTCGCCGATCTCTTTTTTCAAAGTTCGTTTAAGCACTTACTAAAATGCAGCGTCGAATCTGCCGATTCTCCTTAACGGAGTCGATAGCTGGCACGCACATTTTTAGTTCCTCACCCAGCTGGGTGTTGGCATCTCGGAGATTATTTTCTCCTGCCTCACCCTCGTAGCACGCTCTCCGGACCTTTAACCGGCGCAAGAGCTGTTGCTTGTCCGGATCTACCCCGGCGCCATCTGCAATGTTATTGTCAGATTTATACACACGCCGCACTTCACAACATACTTATCTTTTAAAAGCGTATATTACCAGAGGGGGTCTCTTTGGCTTCCCCTGTCGCGGCTTGTGCGGCCTCAAGTTGGGCTTTGCACTCTTCAAGCTCCTGGGACAGTTGGGTATTCTTTTACAGAAGATCCTGATAATAAATGATCCTTGAATCAGTTATTCTAACCATTTCAAGTCTCGGAGTTCTTGGCATATATAACTGTTAAATTTCCTCACTCGTATGTCTTTTACATACTGCTCTGTGGCTCTGGCTAGACCATCTTGAGCGGCACGGAGGTGTGCATCTCCCGAATTGAAGGCGTTCAACGCCTCTTGGGAGAAACATGTGTCACGAAGAATTGTTCGGCGGCGCCTGTGATTCATGGCACTCTCCACCTCGGAGTTGGTGGAGGACAATCTGTCGGCATCCTCTGTCGGAGGAGCATCCGACGCATGCCTCGTGTTCGCCTCCACTTCTGGGCCTGGCTTTGAAGCCTGGCTGGCGGAGGCTCGATTGGCAACCTCTCCGGATATAGTCCGGCGAGTGCTCTTTTTCCTGAAGAGAGCACGAGCGTTAGTATGCCTTCCGGAATAAAACCTGGGAATAAGGTGACACGCCATACCATTGCGCCGGCGTTTCAATCCGGACCGCACTTCTTTTTAGCCTGCTGGGCCGTGCTGCCCCTTGTTGGCTAGCCGCCGCAGGCTCGGCCTTCCGCCTCAAGGGCTCCCCCTGCAAAACACCGTTGGTATACGGTGATAAAAAATAAGCACGGATGAATCATTCTCAAAGTATTGGGGCTTCGGTCTTAGTTACCTGCGAGGCTGGAAGTATTCCGGGGTAATCGGCCGTAATGGCGACCAAGGCATTATCAATGCTCAGTTGGTGAAATACCCCATGATCAGCTCCATCGATATGCCCAGATCCTCTTAGGAGGCCGGATCGAGGAACCATTCCGGATCTTCGGGTTGTGGAGGCAGGTTGTTTATATCCTTTACGGCCTGGCGCAGTTCCTGCGTCGAAATCACGAAATGAGATACTTGACTGTGGGAATATGGATCGGATGGGCAAAAAGAAATGTCCGCTTACCCAGCTTGGAGGATTGTTCATAGAAAATCCGTCCTGTGGATTGACGCGAAGAAAGTCCTCCTCTTCTCCCTTGTACAATGCGGACAAGGTCTTCATCGATCGTGACGATCCGGCCCTTACGCCATGGCGGGTGGCATCATCCTCCTGTTGAAATCCCACATGGGGTGGCCCCTATACTGGAGCGGTTGCACCCCCCGCATAATGCATGTGGCCATGACCCCGATCATGGTTAGTCCGGAATAAGCCAACAACCTTATTCGGCTCATCAGGTAAAGGACGTCCCTGTCATTTTCCCTCTGAGGGCTCCATGGACGCCAGCTTAGGCGTTTCTTCAAAGGAGCATTACTAAACTCCGGGAGGCCGATCCGAACAGGGTCCGGCAGGGGGACATCTTCTATATAAAACCATTCCGAAGGCCAGTCTTCGGACGCCTTCTTCGGGGTTCCGGATAGATATCCGGTCCCGGCGATGCGCCATAGTTCGGCTCCGCCCACTTGATATATCGACCCTCTTGGGGAACGTAGTAATTTCAAAAAATTTCCTACGCACACGCAAGATCATGGTGATGGCATAGCAACGAGAGGGGAGAGTATTGTCCATGTACCCTCGTAGACCGTAAGCGGAAGCGTTATGACAACGCGGTTGATGTAGTCGTACGTCTTCACGATCCGACCGATCCAAGCACCGAACGCACGGCACCTCCAAGTTCAGCACACGTTCAGCTCGATGACGATCCCGGACTCGATCCAGCAAAGTGTCGGGATGAGTTCCACAAGACGACGGCGTGGTGACGATGATGATGCTCTACCGCGCGAGGGCTTCACCTAAACTCCACGACGATATGACCGAGGTGGAATATGGTGGAGGGACACCGCCTGCACGCTAAGAGATCCAAGGGATCAATTGTTGTCTCTTTGGTGCTAGCCCTGCCCCTCTATTTATATGTTGAGCCCGGGGTGAAACTTGGAGCAAAAGCCTCCTCAAAGTCGGTTTTGCCCGAAAGGCAAGAGTCCCACTCGGACACCAGGACCAAACGCCACAATCCTTGGCGTCTGGCCCAGACGCCATGGGCCTCGGCGTCGGCCTAGGGCCGAGCCAGGTCTCCGGCGTTTGGCCCCCTGGCCTCCGCAAAACTCCTTTTGCACCAACCTAGAGCCTCATGGGCTTGACCCCTTGGCCTAAACATATCATCCAATATATGAATCTTTACATCTCGACCATTTCAAGACTCCTCGTCATGTCCCCGATCTCATCCGGACTCGAACTCCTTCGTACATCAAAACATGTAAACTCATAATATAACTGCCATCGAAACCTTAGCGTGCGGACCCTACGGGTTCGAGAACTATGTAGACATGACCGAGAACTATTCTTGGTCAATAACCAATAGCGGAACCTGGATGCCCATATTGGTTCCTACATATTCTACTGAAGATCTTTATCGGTCAAACCATATAACGACATACATTGTTCCCTTTGTCATCGGTATGTTACTTGCCCGAGATTCGATCGTCGGTATCCAATACCTAGTTCAATCTCGTTACCGCAAGTCTCTTTACTCGTTCCGTAATACATCATCTCGCAACTAACTTATTAGTTGCAATGCTTGCAAGGCTTATATGATGTGTATTACCGTGAAGGCCTGAGATACCTCTCCGACAATCGGAGTGACAAAACCTAATCTCAAATACGCCAACCCAACATGTACCTTTGGAGACACCTGTAGTACTCCTTTATAATCACCCGATTACTTGTGACGCTTGGTAGTACCCAAAGTGTTCCTCCGTAAACGGAGTTGCATAATCTCATAGTTACAGGAACATGTATAAGTCATGAAGAAAGCAATAGCAATATACTAAACGATCAAGTGCTAGGCTAACGGAATGGGTCATGTCAATCACATCATTCTCCTAATGATGTGATCCCATTAATCAAATAACAACACATGTCTATGGTTAGGAAACATAACCATCTTTGATTAATGAGCTAGTCAAGTAGAGACATACTAGTGACTATATGTTTGTCTATGTATTCACACATGTATCATGTTTCCGTTAATACAATTCTAGCATGAATAATAAACATTTATCATGAAATAAGGAAATAAATAATAACTTTATTATTACCTCTAGGGCATATTTCCTTCAGTCTCCCACTTGCACTAGAGTCAATAATCTAGTTCACATCATCATGTGATTCAACACTAATATTCACATCTGTATGTGATTAACATCCATAGTTCACATCTTCATGTGACCAACACCCAAAGGGTTTACTAGAGTCAATAATCTAGTTCACATCGCTATGTGATTAACATCCAAAGAGTACTAAGGTATGATCATGTTTTGCTCGTGAGAGAAGCTTAGTCAACGGATCTGTCACATTCAGAGCTGTATGTATTTTGCAAATATTCTATGTCTACAATGCTCTGCACGGAGCTACTCTAGCTAATTGCTCCCACTTTCAATATGTATCCAGATTGAGACTTAGAGTCATCTGGATCAGTGTAAAAAGCTTGCACCGATGTAACTCTTTACGACGGGCTCTTTTATCACCTCCATAATCGAGAAATATTTCCTTAGTCCTCACTAAGGATGTTCTTGACCAACGTCCAAAGGATCTACTCCTAGATCACTATTGTACTCCTTGCCAAATTCAGAGCAAGGTATACAATAGGTCCGGTACATAGCATAGCATACTTTATAGAACCTATGATGAGGCATAGGGAATGACTTTCATTCTCTTTTCTATTTTCCGTCGTGGTCGGGATTTGAGTCTTACTCAATTTCACACGTTTTGCAACACAGAGCAAGAACTTTTCTTTGTCTGCTCCATTTTGAACTACTTCAAAATCTTGACAAGGTATGTACTTATTGAAAAACTTATCAAGCGCCTTGATCTATCTCAATAGATCTTGATGCTCAATATGTAAGTAGCTTTACCGAGGTCTTTCTTTTAAAGAACTCCTTTCAAATACTCTTTTATGCTTTCCGAAAAATTATACATCATTTCGATCAACAATATGTTACTCACATATATTTATCAAAAAGCGGTAGTGCTCCCACTCACTTTATTGTAAATACAGGCTTCACCGCAAGTCTGTATAAAACTATATGATTTGATCAACTTATCAAAGCGTGTATTCCAACTCGAGATGCTTGCACCAGTCCATAGATGGATCATTGGAGCTTGCACATTTTGTTAGCTCCTTTTAGGATTGACAAAACCTTCGGTTGCATCATATACAACTCTTCTTTAATAAATCCATAAAGGAATGCAGTTTTGACATCCATTTGCCAGATTTCATAAAATGTGGCAATTGCTAACATGATTCGGACAGACTTAAGTATCGCTACGAGTGAGAAAATCTCATCGTATTCAACACCTTGAACTTGTCGAAAACCTTTTGCAACAAGTCGAGCTTTGTAGATAGTAACACTACTATCGTTGTCCGTCTTCCTCTTGAAGATCCATTTATTTAACTTGACTTGCTGATCATCGAGCAAGTCAACCAAAGTCCACACTTTGTTCTTATATATGGATCCTATCTCAGATTTTATGACCTCAAGCCATTTCGCGAATCTGGGCTCATCATCGCTTCCTCATAGTTCGTAGGTTCATCATGGTCTAGTAACATGACTTCCGAACATGATTACCGTACCACTCTGGTGCGGATCTTACTCTGGAAGACCTCACGAGGTTTGGTAGCAACTTGATCTGAAGTTTTATGATCATCATCATTAACTTCCTCACTAATTGGTGTAGGAATCACTTTGAACTGATTTCGTGATAAACTACTTTCCAATAAGGGAAAGGTACAATTACCTCATCAAGTTCTACTTTCCTCCCACTCACTTCTTTCGAGAGAAACTCCTTCTCTCGAAAGGATCCATTCTTAACAACGAATGTCTTGCCTTTCGGATCTGTGATAGAAGGTGTACCCAACATTTTGGGTATCCTATGAAGACGCACTTTTCCGATTTGGGTTCAAGCTTATCATGTTGAAACTATTTCAGATAAGCATCGCAACCCAAACTTTAAGACACGACAACTTTGGTTTCTTGCTAAACCATAGTTCATACGGTGTCGTCTCAACGGATTTATATGGTGCCCTTTTTAACGTGAATGCAACTGTCTCTAATGTATAACCCCAAAACGATAGTGGTAAATCGGTAAGAGACATCATTGATCGCACCATATCTAATAAAGTACGGTTATGACGTTTGGACACACCATTATACTGTGGTGTTCCAGGTGGCGTGAGTAGTGAAACTATTTCACATTGTTTTAATCAAGGCCAAACTCAGAACTCAAATATTTTACCTCTGCGATCATATCGTAGAAACTTTTATTTTCTTGTTATGATGATTCTTCACTTCACTCTGAAATTCTTTGAACTTTTCAAATGTTTCAGACTTGTGTTTCATCAAGTAGATATACCCATATCTGCTCAAATCATCTGTGAAGGTCGAAAAAATAACGATACTTGTCGTGAGCTTTAACACTCATCGGACCGCATACATCAAGATGTATTATTTCCAATAAGTCATTTGCTCGCTCCATTGTTCCGAGAACGAGTCTTTAGTCATCTTGCCCATAAGGCATGGTTCGCAAGCATCAAGTGATTCATAATCAAGTGATTCCAAAATCCCATCAAGATGGAGTTTCTTCATGCGCTTTACACCAATATGACCTAAACGGCAAGTGCCACAAATGAGTTGCACTATCATTATTAACTTTGCATCTTTTGGCATCAATATTATGAATATGTGTATCACTACGATCGAGATCCAACAAACTATTTTTATTGGGTGTATGACCATTGAAGGTTTTATTCATGTAAACAGAACAACAATTATTCTTTGACTTTAAATGAATAACAGATTACAATAAACATGATCAAATCATATTTATGCTCAACGCAAACGCCAAATAACATTTATTTAGGTTTAACACTAATCCCGAAAGTATAGGGAGTGTGCGATGATGATCATATCAATCTGGAACTACTTCCAACACTCATCGTCACTTCCCTTCAACTAGTTTCTGCTTCATTCTCGCAACTCCCGCTTGAAGTTACTACTCTTAGCAACTGAACCAGTATCAAATACCGAGGGGTTGCTACGAACACTAGTAAGGTACACATCAATAACCTGTATATCAAATATAACCTTGTTCACTTTGCCATCCTTCTTATCCACCAAATATTCAGGGGTAGTTCCGCTTCCAGTGACCAGTTCCATTGCAGCAAAAGTACTCAGTCTCAGGCTTAGGTCCAGACTTGGGCTTCTTCACTCGAGCAACAACTTGCTTGCCGTTCTTCTTGAAGTTTCCCTTTCTTTACCTTTGCCCTTTTCTTGAAACTACTGGTCTTGTCAATCATCAACACTTGATGCTCTTTCTTGATTTCTACCTTCGTCGATTTCAACATCACGAAGAGCTCGGGAATCGTTTTTGTCATCCCTTGCATACTATAGTTCATCACGAAGTTCTAGTAACTTAGTGATGGTGACTAGAGAATTCTGTCAATCATTATCTTTTCTGGAAGATTAACTCCCACTTGATTCAAGCGATTGAAGTACCTAGACAATCTGAGCACATGCTCACTAGTTGAGCGATTCTCCTCCATCTTTTAGCTATAGAACTTGTTGCGGACTTCATATCTCTCAACTCGGTATTTGCTTGAAATATTAACTTCAATTCCTGGAACATCTCATATGGTCCATGACGCTCAAAACGCCTTTGAAGTCCCGATTCTAAGCCGTTAAGCATGGTGCACTAAACTATCAAGTAGTCATCATATTGAGCTAGCCAAACGCTCATAACGCCCGCATCTGCTCCTGCAATAGGTCCTGTCACCTAGCGGTGCATTAAGGACATAATTCTTCAGTGCAGCAATGAGGATAAACCTCAGATCACGGATCCAATCCGCATCATTGCTACTAACATCTTTCAACACAATTTTCTCTAGGAACATATCAAAATAAACATACGAAAGCAACAAACATAGGGAAGCAACAACGCGAGCTATTGATCTACAACATAATTTGAAAAATACTACCAGGACTAAGTTCATAATAAATTTAAGTTCAATTAATCATATTACTAAAGAACTCCCACTTAGACAGACATCCCTCTAATCTTCTAAGTGATTACGTGATCCATATTAACTACACCATGTCCGATCGTCACGTGAGATGGAGTAGTTTTCAATGGTGAACATCACTATGTTGATCATATCTACTATATGATTCACGCTCGACCTTTTGGTCTCTGTGTTCCTGTTGGGGAACGTAGTAATTTCAAAAATTTTCCTACGAACACGCAAGACCATGGTGATGGCATAGCAACGAGAGGGGAGAGTGTCCGTCCACGCACTGTGAGACCGAAAGCGGAAGCGTTATAACAACGCTGTTGATGTAGTCGACGCCTTCACGATCCGACCGATCCAAGCACCGAACGTCGGCACCTCCGAGTTACGCACACGCTCAGCTCGATGACGATCCCCTGACTCCGATCCAGCAAAGTGTCGGGATGAGTTCCACAAGACGACGGCGTGGTGGCGATGTTGATGCTCCACCGACGCAGGGCTTCGCCTAAGCTCCGCGACGATATGACTTCTCCGGCGCAGGCTTCGCCTAAGCTCTACGACGATATGACCGAAGTGGAATATGGTGGAAGGGGGCACCGCACACGGCTAAGGAACGATCCGTAGATCAACTTGTGTGTTCTAGGGTGCCCCCTGCCCCCGTATATAAAGGAGCCAAGGGGGAGGGGGCTGGCCGGCCAAGAGGGGGCGCGCCAGGGAGTCCTACTCCCTCCGGGAGTAGGATTCCCCTTCCAATCCTAGTTGGATTAGGATTCCTGAGGGGAAAGAGAGAGGGGGCGGCCCACCTTTCCTAGTCCTAATAGGACTAGGGAAGGGGGGCGGCCCACCTAGGGCTGGCCCTTTCTCCTTTCCTCCAAGGCCCACTATGGCCCATGTAGTCCCCGGGGTTCCGTAACCTCCGGTATTTCGTAAATTCCGATTTCACTCGGAACACTTCCGATGTCCAAATGTAGGCTTCAATATATCAATCTTTATGTCTCGACCATTTCGAGACTCCTCGTCATGTCCGTGATCACATCCGGGACTCGAACAACCTTCGTGCATCAATACTTATAAACTCATAATGAACTCGCGAAGCGTTAAGCGTGGGACCCTACGGGTTCGAGAACTATGTAGACATGACCTAGAACCATTCTCGGTCAATAACCAATAGCGGAACCTGGATGCCCATATTGGTTCCTACATATTCTACGAAGATCTTTATCGGTCAAACCGCATAACGACATCGTTGTTCCCTTTGTCATCGGTATGTTACTTACCCGAGATTCGATCGTCGGTATCCAATACCTAGTTCAATCTCGTTACGTAAGTCTCTTTACTCGTTCCGTAATACATCATCTCACAACTAACTCATTAGTTGTAATGCTTGCAAGGCTTGAGTGATGTGTATCACCGAGAAGGCCTAGAGATACCTCTCCGACAATCGGAGTGACAAAACCTAATCTCAAATACGCCAACCCAACAAGTACCTTTGGAGACACCTGTAGTACTCCTTTATAATCACCCAGATTCGTTGTGACGCTTGGTAGTACCAAAGTGTTCCTCCGTAAACGGAGTTGCATAATCTCATAGTTACAGGAACATGTATGGGTCATGAAGAAAGCATTAGCAACATACTAAACGATCAAGTGCTAAGCTAACGGAATGGGTCATGTCAATCACATCATTCTCCTAATGATGTGATCCCATTAATCAAATGACAACACATGTCTATGGTTAGGAAACATAACCATCTTTGATTAATGAGCTAGTCTTGTAGAGGCATACTAGTGACTATCTGTTTGTCTATGTATTCACACATGTATTATGTTTCCGTTAATACAATTCTAGCATGAATAATAAACATTTATCATGGTATAAGGAAATAAATAATAACTTTATTATTGCCTCTAGGGCATATTTCCTTGATCTCCCACTTGCACTAGAGTCAATAATCTAGATTACATAGTAATGATTCTAACACCCATGGAGTCTTGGTGCTGATCATGTTTTGCTCGTGGAAGAGGCTTAGTCAACGGTCTGCAACATTCAGATCCGTATGTATTTTGCAAATCTCTATGTCTCCCACTTGGACTTGGTCCCAATGGAATTGAAGTGTCTCTTGATATGCTTGGTCCTCTTGTGAAATCTGGATTCCTTTGCCAAGGCAATTGCACCATATTGTCACGAAGATCTTCATCGGTCCCGATGCACTAGGTATGACACCTAGATCGGAAATGAACTCTTTCATCCAGACTCCTTCATTTGCTGCTTCAAGCAGCTATGTACTCCGCTTCACATGTAGATCCCGCCACGACGCTTTGTTTAGAACTGCACCAACCGACAGCTCCACCGTTTAATAAAAACACGATCCGGTTTGCGATTTAGAATCGTCCGGATCGGTGTCAAAGCTTGCATCGACGTAACCATTTACGACTAGCTCTTTGTCACCTCCATATACGAAAACATATCCTTAGTCCTTTTCGTATTTCAGATGTTTTTGACCGCTGTCCATGATCCACTCTGGATTACTTTGGTACCTTCCTGCCAAGCTTACAGCTAAGCATACGTCAGTCTGGTACACACATTGCATACATGATAGAGCCTATGGCTGAAGCATAGGAACATCTTTCATTTTCTCTCTATCTTCTGCTTGTGGTCGGGCATTGAGTCGACTCAATCTTACACCTTGTAATACAGGTAAAAACCTTTCTTTGCTCGATCCATTTTGAACTTTTTCAAAACTTTATCAAGGTATGTGCTTTGTGAAAGTCCAATCAAGCGCCTTGATCTATCTCTATAGATCTTGATGCCCAATATGTAAGCAGCTTCACCGAGGTCTTTCATTGAAAAACTTTTATTCAAGTATCCTTTTATGCTATCCAGAAATTCTATATCATTTCCAATCAATAATATGTCGTCCACATATAATATTAGAAATGCTCTGAGCTCCCACTCACTTTCTTGTAAATACAAGCTTCTCCAAAATCTGTATAAACCCATATGCTTTGATCACACTATCAAAGCGTTTATTCCAACTCCGAGAGGCTTGCACTGCACCATAAATTGATCGCTGGAGCTTGCACACTTTGTTAGTACCCTTTGGATCGACAAAACCTTCTGGTTGCATCATATACAACTCTTCTTCTAGAAATCCATTCAAGAATGCAGTTTTACATCCATTTGCCAAATTTCATAATCATAAAATGCGGCAATTGCTAACATGATTCGGACAGACTTAAGCATCGCCACTGGTGAGAAAGTCTCATCGTAGTCAACCCCTTGAACTTGTCGAAAACCTTTCGCAACAAGTCGAGCTTTGTAGACAGTTATATTACCATCAGCGTCGGTCTTCTTCTTAAAGATCCATTTATTTTCAATGGCTTGCCGATCATCGGCAAGTCAACCAAAGTCCATACTTTGTTCTCATACATGGATCCCATCTCAGATTTCATGGCTTCCAGCCATTTTGCGAATCTGGGCTCACCATCGCTTCTTCATAGTTTGTAGGTTCGCCATGGTCAAGTAACATGACTTCCGAATAAGATTACCGTACCACTCAGTGCGTATTTTACTCTGGTTGACCTCTGACGGTTCAGTAGTAACTTGATCTCAAGCTTCATGATCATCATCATTAGTTTCCTCACTAATTGGTGTAGTTGTCACAGAACCATTTCTTGTGATGAACTACTTTCCAATAAGGGAGCAGATACAATTATCTCATCAAGTTCTACTTTCCTCCCACTCACTTCTTTCGAGAGAAACTCCTTCTCTAGAAAGGATCCGAATTTAGCAACGAAAATCTTGCCTTCAGATCTGTGATAGAAGGTGTACCCAACAGTCTCCTTTGGGTATCCTATGAAGACACATTTTCCGATTTGGGTTCGAGCTTATCTGGTTGAAGTTTCTTTACATAAGCATCGCAGCCCCAAACTTTAAGAAACGACAACTTTGGTTTCTTGCCAAACCACAGTTCATAAGGCGTCGTCTCAACGGATTTTGACGGTGTCCTATTTAACGTGAATGCGGCCGCCTCTAAAGCATAACCCCAAAACGATAGTGGTAAATCGGAAATAGACATCATAGATCGCACCATATCTAGTAAAGTACGATTCGACGCTCGGACACACCATTTCTCTGTGGTGTTCCGGTGGCGGAGTTGCTAAACTATTCCACATTGTTTCAAATGTAAACCAAACTCGTAACTCAAATATTCTCCTCCACGATCAGATCGTAGAAACTTTATTTTCTTGTTACGATGATTTTCCACTTCACTCTGAAATTCTTTGAACTTTTCAAATGTTTCAGATTTGTGTTTCATTAAGTAGATATACCCATATCTGCTCAAATCATCTGTGAAGGTGAGAAAATAACGATACCCGCCACAAGGCCTCAACATTCATTGGACCACAAACATCAGTATGTATGATTTCCAACAAATCAGTTGCTCGCTCCATAGTTCCGGAGAACGGCGTTTTGGTCATCTTGCCCATGAGGCACGGTTCGCAAGTACCAAGTGATTCATAATCAAGTGATTCCAGAAGCCCATCAGTATGGAGTTTCTTCATGCGTTTTACACCGATATGACCTAAACGGCAGTGCCACAAATAAGTTGCACTATCATTATCAACTCTGCATCTTTTGGCTTCAACATTATGAATATGTGTATCACTACTGTCGAGATTCAACAAGAATAGACCATTCTTCAAGGGTGCATGACCATAAAAGATATTACTCATATAAATAGAACAACCATTATTCTCTCGATTTAAATGAATAACCGTCTCGCATTAAACAAGATCCAGATATAATGTTCATGCTCAACGCGGCACCAAATAACAATTATTTAGGTCTAAAACTAATCCCAAGGTAGATGTAGAGGTAGCGTGCCGATCGCGATCACATTGACTTTGGAACCATTTCCCACGCGATCGTCACCTCATCCTTTGCCGTGCTCGTCTATTCCGTAGTCCCTGCTTGAGTTGCAAATATTAGCAATGTAACCAGATCAAATACCAGTGCTACTACGAGCTCTAGTAAGGTACACATCAATAACATGTATATCACATATACCTTTGTTCACCTTGCCATCCTTCTTATCCGCCAAATACTTGGGGCAGTTCCGCTTCGAAGTCCATCCGCTTGCGGTAAAACACTCGGTTTCAGGCTTAGGTCCAGACTTGGGTTTCTTCTCTTGATCAGCAACTTTCTTGCTGTTCTTTTGAAGTTTCCTTCTTCTTCCTTTGCCCTTTTCTTGAAACTAGTGGTCTTGTTGACCATCAACACTTGATGCTCTTTCTTGATTTCTACCTCCGCTGCTTTTAGCATTGCGAAGAGCTCAGAATTGTTTTGGTCATCCCTTGCATATTATAGTTCATCACGAAGCTCTTGTAGCTTGGTGGCAATGATTGGAGAATTCATCAATGACACTATCATCCGGAAGATTAACTCCCAGCTGAATTAAGTGATTATTATACCCGGACATTTTGAGTATGTGCTCACCGATGAACTATTCTCCTCCATCTTGCAGCTATAGAACTTATTGGAGACTTCATATCTCTCAATCCGGGCATTTGCTTGAAATATTAACTTCAACTCCTGGAACATCTCATATGCTCCATGACGCTCAAAACGTCGTTGAAGACCCGGTTCTAAGCCGTAAAGCATGGCACACTCGAACTATTGAGTAGTCATCAGCTTTGCTTTGCCGGACGTTCACAACTTCTCGCTCAGCTCTCTGCAGCAGGCTCGCTACCCAGCGGTGCTTCCAGGCGTAATTTTTACGTGCAGCAATGAGGATAATCCTCAAATTACGGACCCAGTCCGTGTAATTGCTACCATCATCTTTCAACTTTGCTTTCTCAAGGAACGCATTAAAATTCAACGGAACAACAAAGACGAGCCATCTATCTACAAAGAAACATAGACAAGCAAAATACTATCGGTACTAAGTTCATGATAAATTTAAGTTTAATTAATCATATTAAAAACTCCCACTTAGACAGACATCTCTCTAGTCATCTAAGTGATCACGTGATCCAAATCAACTAAACCATGTCCGATCATCACGTGAGATGGAGTAGTTTCAATGGTGAACATCACTATGTTGATCATATCTACTATATGATTCACGCCGACCTTTCGGTCTCCGTGTTCCGAGGCCATATCTGTTATATGCTAGGCTCGTCAAGTTTAACTTGAGTATTCGCGTGTGCAACTGTTTTGCACCCGTTGTAGATGGACGAGAACTTATCACACCCGATCATCACGTGGTGTCCGGGTACTACGAACTTTGGCAACGGTGCATACTCGGGAGAACACTTCTTGATAATTTTAGTGAGAGATCATCTTATAATGCTACCGTCAATCAAAGCAAGATAAGATGCATAAAGGATAAACATCACATGCAATCAATATAAGTGATATGATATGGTCATCATCATCTTGTGCTTGTGATTCCATCGCCAAGCACCGCCATGATCACCATCGCCACCGGTAGCGACACCTTGATCTCCATCGTAGCATCGTTGTCGTCTCGCCAACTATTGCTTCTACGACTATCGCTACTCCTTAGTGATAAAGTAAAGCAATTACATGGCGCTTGCATTTCATACAATAAAGCGACAACCATATGGCTCCTGCCAGCCATTGCCGATAACTCGGTTACAAAACATGATCATCTCATACAATAAAATATAGCATCACGCCTTGACCATATCACATCACAACATGCCCTGCAAAAACAAGTTAGACGTCCTCTACTTTGTTGTTGCAAGTTTTACGTGGCTGCTACGGGCTGAGCAAGAACCGTTCTTACCTCGCATCAAAACCACAACGATAGTTTGTCAAATAGACTCCGTTTTAACCTTCTCAAGGACCGGGCATAGTCATACTCGGTTCAACTAAAGTGAGAGAGACAGACACCCGCGGTCACCTTTAAGCAACGAGTGCTCGAGCGGTGAAACCAGTCTCGCGTAAGCGTCTGCTGTAATGTCGGTCCGGCCGCTTCATCTCACAATACCGCTGAACCAAAGTATGACATGCTGGTAGGCAGTATGACTTGTATCGCCCACAACTCACTTGTGTTCTACTCGTGCACATGACATCAACGCATAAAACCAGGCTCGATACCATCGTTGGGGAACGAGTAATTTCAAAAAATTCCTACGAACACGCAAGACCATGGTGATGGCATAGCAACGAGAGGGAGAGTGTCCGTCCACGCACCCTCGTGAGACCGAAAGCGGAAGCATTATAACAACGCTGTTGATGTAGTCGACGCGTCTTCACGATCCGACCGATCCAAGCACCGAACGTCGGGCACCTCCGAGTTCTCGCACATCGCTCAGCTCGATGACGATCCCGGACTCGATCCAGCAAAGTGTCGGGATGAGTTCCACAAGACGACGGCGTGGTGGCGATGTTGATGCTCCACCGACGCAGGGCTTCGCTTAAGCTCATGACGATATGACTTCTCCGCGCAGGCTTCGCCTAAGCTCTCTGACGATATGACCAAGTGGAATATGGTGGAAGGGGCACCGCACATGGCTAAGGAACGATCCGTAGATCAACTTGTGTGTTCTAGGGTGCCCCTGCCCGTATATAAAGGAGCCAAGGGGAGGGGCTGGCCGGCCAAGAGGCGGCGCTGAGGAGTCCTACTCCTCCGGGAGTAGGATTCCCCCAATCCTAGTTGGATTAGGATTCCGGAGGGGAAAGAGAGAGGGGGGCCGGCCCACCTTTCCTAGTCCTAATAGGACTAGGGGAAGGGGGGCGCACGGCCACCTAGGGCTGGCCCTTTCTCCTTTCCACCAAGGCCCACTATGGCCCATGTAGTCCCCGGGGGGTTCCGGTAACCTCCGGTACTCGATAAATTCGATTTCACTCGGAACACTTCCGATGTCCAAATGTAGGCTTCCAATATATCAATCTTTATGTCTCGACCATTTCGAGACTCCTCGTCATGTCCGTGATCACATCCGGGACTCCGAACAACCTTCGGTGCATCAATACTTATAAACTCATAATGAACTGTCATCGAAGCGTTAAGCGTGCGGACCCTACGGGTTCGAGAACTATGTAGACATGACCTAGAACCATTCTCGGTCAATAACCAATAGCGGAACCTGGATGCCCATATTGGTTCCTACATATTCTACTGAAGATCTTTATCGGTCAAACCGCATAACGACATACGTTGTTCCTTTGTCATCGGTATGTTACTTACCCGAGATTCGATCGTCGGTATCCAATACCTATTTCAATCTCGTTACGGTAAGTCTCTTTACTCGTTCCGTAATACATCATCTCACAACTAACTCATTAGTTGTAATGCTTGCAAGGCTTGAGTGATGTGTATCACCGAGAAGGCCTAGAGATACCTCTCCGACAATCGGAGTGACAAAACCTAATCTCAAATACGCCAACCCAACAAGTACCTTTGGAGACACCTGTAGTACTCCTTTATAATCACCCGATTCGTTGTGACGCTTGGTAGTACCAAAGTGTTCCTCCGTAAACGGAGTTGCATAATCTCATAGTTACAGGAACATGTATGGGTCATGAAGAAAGCATTAGCAACATACTAAGCGATCAAGTGCTAAGCTAACGGAATGGGTCATGTCAATCACATCATTCTCCTAATGATGTGATCCCATTAATCAAATGACAACACATGTCTATGGTTAGGAAACATAACCATCTTCGATTAATGAGCTAGTCTTGTAGAGGCATACTAGTGACTATCTGTTTGTCTATGTATTCACACATGTATTATGTTTCCGGTTAATACAATTCTAGCATGAATAATAAACATTTATCATGGTATAAGGAAATAAATAATAACTTTATTATTGCCTCTAGGGCATATTTCCTTCAGTTCCGAGGCCATATCTGCATATGCTAGGCTCGTCAAGTTTAACCTGAGTATTCTACGTGTGCAAAACTGGCTTGCACCCGTTGTAGATGGACGTAGAGCTTATCACACCCGATGATCACGTGGTGTCTGGGCACGACGAAATTTGGCAACGGTGCATACTCAGGGAGAACACATCTTGATAATTTTTAGTGAGAGATCATCTTAAAATGCTACCGTCAATCAAAGCAAGATAAGATGCATAAAGGATAAACATCACATGCAATCAATATAAGTGATATGATATGGCCATCATCATCTTGTGCTTGTGATCTCCATCTCCAAGCACCGTCGTGATCACCATCGCCACCGCAGCGACACCTTGATCTCCATCGTAGCATCGTTGTCGCCTCGCCAACTATTGCTTCTACGACTATCGCTACCGCTTAGTGATAAAGTAAAGCAATTACATGGCTTTTGCATTTCATACAATAAAGCGACAACCATATGGCTCCTGCCAGTTGCCGGTAACTCAATTACAAAACATGATCATCTCATACAATAAAATATAGCATCACGTCTTGACCATATCACATCACAACATGCCCTGCAAAAACAAGTTAGACGTCCTCCACTTTGTTGTTGCAAATTTTACGTGGCTGCTACGGGCTGAGCAAGAACCGTTCTTACCTACGCATCAAAACCACAACGATAGTTTGTCAAGTTGGTGCTGTTTTAACCTTCGCAAGGACCGGGCGTAGCCACACTCGGTTCAACTAAAGTGAGAAAGACAGACACCCGCCGGTCACCTTTAAGAACGAGTGCTCACAACGGTGAAACCAGTCTCGCGTAAGCGTACGCGTAATGTCGGTCCGGGCCGCTTCATCTCACAATACCGCTGAACCAAAGTATGACATGCTGGTAAGCAGTATGACTTGTATCGCCCACAACTCACTTGTGTTCTACTCGTGCATATGACATCTACGCATAAAACCAGGCTCTGATACCACTGTTGGGGAACGTAGTAATTTCAAAAAATTTCCTACGCACACGCAAGATCATGGTGATGGCATAGCAACGAGAGGGGAGAGTATGGTCCACGTACCCTCGTAGACCGTACGCGGAAGTGTTATGACAACGCGGTTGATGTAGTCGTACGTCTTCACGATTCGACCGATCCAAGCACCGAACGCACGGCACCTCCGAGTTCAGCACAAGTTCAGCTCGATGACGATCCCGGACTCGATCCAAAGAAAGTGTCGGGATGAGTTCCACAAGACGACGGGCGTGGCGATGATGATGCTCTCTATCGGCGCAGGCTTCGCTTAAACTCCGCGACGATATGACCGAGGTGGAATATGGTGGAGGGGCACCAGACACGCTAAGAGATCCAAGGATCAATTGTTGTCTCTTTGGTGCTAGCCCTGCCCCTCTATTTATATGTTGAGCCCCGGTCGAAACTTGGAGCAAAAGCCTCCTCAAAGTCGGTTTTGCCCAAAGGCAAGAGTCCCACTCGGACTCCAGGACCAAACGCCACAATCCTTGGCGTCGCCCAGACGCCATGGGCCTCGGCGTCGGCCCAGGCAGCACACCGTGGTCTCCGGCGTTTGGCCCCGCCTCCGCAAAACTCCTTTTGCACCAACCTAGAGCCTCATGGGCTTGACCCTTGGCCTAAACATATCATCCAATATATGAATCTTTACGCCTCGACCATTTCAAGACTCCTCGTCATGTCCCGATCTCATCCGATACTCGAACTCCTTCGTACATCAAAACATGTAAACTCATAATATAACATCATCGAAACCTTAAGCGTGCGGACCCTACGGGTTCGAGAACTATGTAGACATGACCGAGAACTATTCTTGGTCAATAACCAATAGCGGAACCTGGATGCCCATATTGGTTCCTACATATTCTACTTAAGATCTTTATCGGTCAAACCGCATAACGACATCGTTGTTCCCTTTGTCATCGGTATGTTACTTGCCCGAGATTCGATCGTCGGTATCCAATACCTAGTTCAATCTCGTTATCGCAAGTCTCTTTACTCGTTCCGTAATACATCATCTCGCAACTAACTTATTAGTTGCAATGCTTGCAAGGCTTATATGGTGTGTATTACCGAGAAGGCCCGAGATACCTTTCCGACAATCGGAGTGACAAAATCTAATCTCGAAATCGCCAACCCAACATGTACCTTTGGAGACACCTGTAGTACTCCTTTATAATCACCCAGATTCGTTGTGACGTTTGGTAGTACCAAAAGTGTTCCTCCGTAAACGGAGTTGCATAATCTCATAGTTACGGGAACATGTATAAGTCATGAAGAAAGCAATAGCAATATACTAAACGATCAAGTGCTAGGTTAACGGAATGGGTCATGTCAATCACATCATTCTCCTAATGATGTGATCCCATTAATCAAATAACAACACATGTCTATGGTTAGGAAACATAACCATCTTTGATTAATGAGCTAGTCAAGTAGAGGCATACTAGTGACTATATGTTTGTCTATGTATTCACACATGTATCATGTTTCCGGTTAATACAATTCTAGCATGAATAATAAACATTTATCATGAAATAAGGAAATAAATAATAACTTTATTATTGCCTCTAGGGCATATTTCCTTCAGACCCCTCCTGAGAACGGGGTAAGAGGCAGAACAACCTCTTCCACAGCGCGAAATGAGCCTCGATGCCCAAAAACAGCTCGCAAAGAGCCACGAAGCCCGCAATATGCAGAATGGAGGCAGGCGTAAGGTTGTGCAACTGGAGGCCATAGAACTCCAGGAGCCCCCGGGGAAATGGATGTATTGGAAATCCGAGCCCTCTTATCAAATAAGGGAAAAGTCATACCCGCTCTCCTTGGGAGGGAGTGGGGACGCTCTCCGCTTGTTTTCCGCCCTTATAGGTGGCGAGTCCAGCTCGAATCGGAACCATGAAGGCTGGGGTGTAACGCCCTCGATGCGGCTATATCTCCCACGTGTCGAAGCACGACTTAGAGGCATAACCGCATTGAAAGCAATGTCACAAGTGAGGTAATCTTCACACAACCCATATAATTCATAAGGGAAAGAGATACATAGTTGGCTTACAATCGCCACTTCACGCAATACATGAGTAAAGCATTACATCATACAGATACAACCAAGGTCCGACTACGGAACCAAAATAAAAGAAGACTACCCCAAATGCTACACAGATCCCCGATCGTCCCAACTGGGCTCCACTACTGATCAACTGAAACGAAACAACACAAAGAACAAGATCTTCATCTAGATCCTCCTTGAGCTCGGATGCGTCACCTGCACGGTATCGTCGGCACCTGCAAACTGGTTTTGGAAGTATCTGTGAGTCACGGGGACTCAGCAATCTCACACCCGCGAGATCAAGACTATTTAAGGTTATGGGTAGGAGAAGGTAGTGAGGTAGAGCTGCAGCAAGCACTAGCAAATATGGTGGCTAACATACGCACAAGAGAGCGAGAAGAGAAGCAAAGCACGATCGAACAACTATGATCAAGAAGTGATCCTAGAACAACTTACGTTCAAACATAACACAAGAACCGTGTTCACTTCCCGGACTCCGCCGAAAAGAGACCATCACGGCTACACACGCGGTTGATGTCTTTTAGTTAAGGTCAACTTCGGGTTTTCTACAACCGGACATTAACAAATTCCCATCTGCCTCATAACCGCGGGCACGGCTTTCGAAAGATAATACCCTGCAGGGGTGTCCCAACTTAGCCCATTATAAGCTCTCACGGTCAACGAAGGATATTCCTTCTACCGGGAAGACCCGATCAGTCTCGGAATCCCGGCTACAAGACATTTCGACAATGGTAAAACAAGACCAGCAAAGCCGCCCGATTGTGCCGACAAATCCCGATAGGAGCCGCACATATCTCGTTCTCAGGGCACATCTGGATGAGACATCCTACGAGTAAAACCAAGCCTCAAGTTGCCCCGAGGTGGCCCCGCAGTCTACTCGGTTCGAACCAGCACTCAGAGGAGCACTGACCCGGGGGGGTTAAAATAAAGATGACCCTTGAGTCTGCAGAACCCAAGGGAAAGAGGGTTAGGTGGCAAATGTTAAAACCAAGGTTGGGCCTTGCTGGAGGAGTCTTATTCAAAGCGAACTGTCAAGGGGGTCCCATAAATCACCCAACCGTGTAAGGAACGCAAAATCAAGGAACATAACACCGGTATGATGGAAACTAGGGCGGCAAGAGTGGAACAAAACACCAGGCATAAGGCCGAGGCTTCCACCCTTTACCAAGTATATAGATGCATTAATTAAAATAAGAGATATTGTGATATCCCAACATATCCATGTTCCAACATGGAACAAACTTCATCTTCACCTGCAAATAGCAACGCTATAAGAGGGGCTGAGCAAAAGCGGTAACATAGCAAAACAACGGCTTGCTAGGAAAGGATGGTTAGAGGTTTGACATGGCAACATGGGAGGCATGTTAAGCAAGTGGTAGGCATCGTAGCATAGGCATAGCAAAAGAGCGAGCATCTAGCAAGCAAAGATAGAAGTAATTTCGAGGGTATGGTCATCTTGCCTGAAATCCCGCAAGGAAGAAGAACGAGTCCATGAAGAAGACAAACGGACGAAGTCGAACGAATCCTCACAAACGTGACGTTATCGGAAATAACCCGAAGAGCAACACCAGAAAGAAGCAAACAACATGGTAAACAATCATCACATAAACATGGCATGATGCATAAACAAGTATGATGCATGTCCGGTTTAATGATGGCATGGCATGGGAAAATGCAACAAGCAATACTACAAGTTAAGTGGAGCTGAATATGCAACGAGTTGCATATTGACGAAACACCACATTCAAGTTATTTAATTCGCTCTCGTTATGAACCCAACAATATTAAATGTTATTAAACATGGCAAGGGGGTGAAGCAGATGAAACTAACTATTTAGGCAAGATTAAATGAGGCCGGAAACAACAACAACAATTCCGGAAAAATCCTCATATGCATATTTCGAATTTGCTACTGTTCTGCCCTAAACACAATTTTAATGTTGTTAAACATGCAAAGGAAGTACACCATGTTAAACTAGGCATTTTTCTACCCCATTTACATATAAAGAACATTTAATTTGGAGCTACAGTTAATTAGTTATGAAATAATTCATTTTAGCATGGCACTTATGCAAGATTAAACAAACAACAAGTTTAACATTTCTAAACATGGATGAGAGTTGCATATTATGAAACTAGACAAAATTCAAAGCATTATATATATATATGACATGTTTTATTTGGATGCATGGATTTTTAGTTATTAACAATTTAAAATGATGGCATTTCCTGTAAATATGCATGCACTGGAAAAATGCTAAAATACACAGACTGGGAAAAATATGCACGGGCCGGATTGCATCCAGTGCAGCGGCCCAGGAGATGAGCAGGCCTAAGTGGGTGCGGGAGTGCAAAATAACAGGAAACTAAGCAAAAATGGGGGCGGCAGGGACTCGAACCCTAGACCCCTCAAATGGATACAGGCTGCGCTAGCCACTGGGCTAACTGATATGCTTGCGATGGAATATAGTGGCAACTCTAAATAACCTCTACATGCCAGAACGGATCTAGGAAAATAATGAAACTTCAGAGATGGAGGAAGTTTCTCACAGCGGGGAAACAAAGAGGCCGGTGGCCATGGCGAGGCAGGCGCAGCTCGAGGTTGGGACTTGGCGGCCGAGCTGCTTGGCCGGTGGGAAGGTGGAGGAGGCGGCGAGGAGGCAGCGGCTCATCTGCTGGGTTCGCCGGCGAGAGGGTGCAGCGACTGCTGCTGTTGCCTGAAGAAAGAAAGGAGAGAGAGATTCAGAGAGGGGACAGGGGAAGGACGCACAGAGAGACGAGAGACAGGGAGGTGAGACGAGGAAAGAGGAGGAACCACAGGACGAGAAGGGCAGCGGTGCTTATCTCGTGGAGCGCCAAGGCAGCAGCCAGTTCTAGACGTGGGGGTTCAGTTCAGGGCAGCGGTGGACGGATCCAGCGAACGGAGCGGAGCTCCATGCTTCGGGCGCCATGGACGAGCTCCTTGCATCGTTCCTGTTAACCCACAGCAGAGAGAGGGCTGGAGAGATTAGAGAGAGCGAGGAACAAAAGAGAGAGAGGAGGAAGGAGAGTGGGATGGCCTGGGGGTCCGGCGGCAACGACTCCGGCGAGGTGAAATGGTCCTGGACGAGGAGGAGGCTGCGGACGAAGGACGACGACGACTTGAGGTGCGAGGGACGCCCGGGCAGAGGAGGTTGAGCATCGGGCGCGCGAGAGGACCGGCGAGATGGCGCCCCGGTGGTCGTGCTCGCGAGGGCGAGATGGAGGGGAGCACGGGGCTTCGACCCCGAGGTGCGGAGGAGGCCGCCGGATGGAGGCGGGGAGGAGGCTGCAGGCGCTGTGGTTGGTGGATCGAGAGGAGTGGCTGGTTGGTTCCATGGCAAAATCGAGGAGGGGAAGGTGGTGCTGCTGATTTGGAGCGGGGGAGATCCCGAGGAAGAGGATTAGATGGAGTGGCGGCGGCGGGGATGGATCCCTAGAAATTAGGGATCCGGTCTCGGTTTAGACTAGAATATATAGCGGGTAGGTTAGGTTAGGGGCTATCTCGTCCCTCCAATCGTAATCGGGCGGACGAAAAAATAGGCTAGGCAGAATCCAACAAAGAAACGAAGATACTTTCGGGATGTTTGGGGATGATCCGGATCCATCGGTAACGACAGAGCGGGTCGGGTTCGGAGCAGTTTCGGACACGCACACGAGCGGTCAAGAGGGGTCAACGAGGACAGGGCCTGACAAAAAGACAACGGAGGCAAAGAGAGAAAGGGAAACTGCGAACGGCTACGAGTTTTTAGAAAACATGCGATGCAATGCTCATTATGACATGATGAATGCAACAAACAAATAAAAACACGCGACGAATCTCGGAATACAAGGAAGGCATCTGGAGTGTCGGTCTCGGGGTGTTACAACACTCCTCCACTTACAAGAGATCTCGTCCTGAGATCTAGGATGGCACCGGATAGAAAACGAAAGAGGAAGAGGAGAGGTAAAACTAATTGCTTCTTTGGCAAACGAGTGAAACCACGAACCTTGAGAGATTGGCAAAATTGAAAGAAAGAATACCATGGAGATGAACGAGATTGTAAACACTCCTTTAGCAAAGAGGAACAAGGAACATTCGAGAACCTTATAGGTTGAAAGACATGAAATAAGAGCTTCAATAATGAAAGAATATGACCCCACCTTTATAATGAGATAGCCAAGAAACAAGAATGACAGAATTTGGACAGCACTCCGGTAGAAAAGAAAAGAAAACTTGATAAGATGAAAAGATATTGAAGAGATGATACAACACTCCGGTTGGAAATGGAAGGAATGGAATTTGAACTTGGCAAAACGAGACTATTGGACGAAGGGAGCAACGTCACAATGGCTTCGGGACAATGAAAGAGTGGAATCAAGAGAATGGAGAAGAGAACAACAACTTCTATCACAATTGAATTTGAAAGAGCCGCCTTAAAAAGGAGGATTGAACGGAGTTGTTGGGAAATCAACAACGTAAAGAATAAGCTTGTAGTGGACTTATGGAAACATCTCAACACTATGAGGTGACAAACGGCCACTAAAGGAAGCCATTGATTTGAGTGAGAGTACCAAGGTGATGAAAAAAAATTCTTTCACCAAGAGGATAGGAGAAAACTTGGATCATTGAGAAGCACCATAATAGCAACATTCCTTAGGGAAGGCTTTAGGTGAAACATGACACAAGATAAATCCAACAAAGAGACTGGTGGATTTAAAATATCTCATTCTTGACAACATGTGAATCATGAAACGTGAACTCAAATTGTCAAGAATAACATAACCCCACCTCAAATGATAAGGTAGAAACGAATTGCACTTTGGAATGCAGGAAGAAGAATACTTGAACTCCTCAAGACAAAACATGTGTTGAACACCATGTTTATTTTGAAGTATGGCTTGACGGATCTTAACTTGGAGAAAAATCTTGAAGAACAATTGAAGAATGAAAGGAATCCTTGATGAACCATCATGTAGAACCTCCATGAAGAAATCCGGTAATAAAAGGATGATAAAAAGAGAGAGAAGTTGGAAACACAAGGTGAAGCCTTGCAATGATTTAGATGGAGCTTCGCGACGAGATAATGCGGAAAACTTGGAACTCCGGAAGAAGATGAACAACATATGACTGAGAAATTGATACCATTACGAACTCCGGAAGAAGGAATTAATCACTTGGATGAAACAAGAACAAGAATTATGTTATGTGTATCCTTCACCAATTTAGATTGATGACAAGCAACGGATTTGGCATACTACTTATTCTCGTAGAAAGGATTAAGATAGATATGGCGCAAACTTGGGAAGGTCTTCAACGAACCACCGGTAGGATTGAAACAACGAATAAATTGATATGATACCAAAGGAAATGAATCTTGAAGAAACCACCGGTAGGATTAAAAGAACGAACAAAGAAAACGAATGCATCACCAAGAAGAATTGGAAAATGAAGGAAGATACTTGAGAGAATTTAGATACAAGTGAACGCAGAGATCCCGAGCTGATTAGATAATACTTGAATGATGCACCGGTATGATTTGGAGAACGAGAGCTGAAAGCTTGAATGAATAATTCTGAGATGATGGGCTCCGGGGAATCAAACTGAAAAGACTCCTGAAATGCTCCGGATGGGTGAAAAAAATTCTCACAATCGAAAACAATTATGAGAGGATGACATCAAGCTAGAACCATGAATCTTTGGAAGAATGGATAAGGATTTAAGAGGAACTCATCTTCGTTCTTCAAAAATCTGAGAATGACGACGAGAAACACCACCATGAATAGTTGAGGCACTCCGTAATGAAAATTACAAAGGTTGAACCAACGATGAAAAGAATTTGTAAGATCTTGGAGAAATACATATGACTGATGGAATCCATTCTTACATCCCACTTTGAAAAGAACTTTAGAAGCTCTGGGAAAATTAGAAGAGTCAGGTAAGATCTTGGGAAAAGACCTGTGGGTTAGGGCCCACTCAAAAGAACCATCGTTGAACGATTGCTTGAAAAAAAAGATTGCACCGGTTGAATTAAATGGCTTGAATGAGATAACATCCTCAAAAGAACTTGAGTGAATTGAGAATGGAAACTTGAATCTTCTGAGATATCTTCAGCACTCCGGAACAATTAAATAGCGATAAGTGGATGATTAAGAGGTGCACCGGCATGAGAAAACATTTGAAACAAGGAAAGATATGATCGACAAAGCTTGAATTTAATCCACTGGAGAAGAAAGAGAACGAATAATGATAGACTTGAAGCTTCCTTAGCATCTTCATGAGAAATCACCAGGTAAGAACATGGAGGAAAAGAATGAAGAGACTTCACAGCAATAAAATGGATGCTTGAAAAAAAAATCTGAGTCCTTGAAGAAAAAGGGTGGGAGGGCGGGAAAACAAAGGCAACTTGGAGCAGATGGAATGGAACAAACACCGTTGAGAAAAACTTAGAATTGACCTTGCGAATGTTGGAATGATCGGATTTACTTGGAGAGAAGCACACCGGTTGGAAAGGATTGAAAAGACAACCTTGGTGAACAAGAAGGATTAGCATCCACATAGAAATATGAGAACACAGTTTAGGGAAGGTATGGGATCAACACTTGGCATTGAAGCAACTTGAATACCACAAAACAAAACAAAACAAAGGATTTGGCTTGCAAAATAAGCCGGAAACAAACATATGATAGATCCCATATCGTATCATGTGTCTGTTGGAAAGATATCCTACGAGATACTTGAATTCCCACTTATAAACTCCCGAAACTTTCTGGTTATGCAATCAGGTGTTGGGGATACAGGGGACACAAAATATATCACCCAAACTAACAATACCTAGATCCAGCTATATCCATCCTTCAACACATAACCAAGAAACCTTTGGAAATCGTTTACCTCAACCTTCGAAAAGCATCCGTTATACGAGTTATGGCAATACTCTCGAGCTCGCCCCAGTACTGGGTTATCGAGGTTATCTCACCAACAACTGCACAAAAGAGATTTTTAGTGAAATTTGAGGAGAGGAAAGTCAAAACATCTACGTCAGGAGGCCTCACCAGAGCGACGAAGGGACTGGGGAGTAAAAAGAATCCTACTCTCCGATATATATAATCCTAAGACTCAAAACATTTTTTTCTAGACTCAACAACGCTAGCGATTCGATCAAGCAGGGGGCTCCTAAGTCAGGGATGGCTTTGATTACCAACTTGTAACGCCCTCGATGCGGCTATATCTCCCACGTGTTGAAGCATGACTTAGAGGCATAACCGCATTGAAAGCAATGTCACAAGTGAGGTAATCTTCACAAAACCCATATAATTCATAAGGGAAAGAGATACATAGTTGTCTTACAATCGCCACTTCACGCAATACATGAGTAAAGCATTACATCATACAGATACAATCAAGGTCCGACTACGGAACCAAAATAAAAGAAGACTACCCCAAATGCTACACAGATCCCCGATCGTCCCAACTGGGCTCCACTACTGATCAACTGAAACGAAACAACACAAAGAACAAGATCTTCATCTAGCTCCTCCTTGAGCTCGGATGCGTCACCTGCACGGTATCGTCGGCACCTGCAAACTGGTTTTGGAAGTATCTGTGAGTCACGGGGACTCAGCAATCTCACACCCGCGAGATCAAGACTATTTAAGCTTATGGGTAGGAGAAGGTAGTGAGGTGGAGCTGCAGCAAGCACTAGCAAATATGGTGGCTAACATACGCACAAGAGAGCGAGAAGAGAAGCAAAGTACGATCGAACAACTATGATCAAGAAGTGATCCTAGAACAACTTACGTTCAAACATAACACAAGAACCGTGTTCACTTCCCGGACTCCGCCGAAAAGAAACCATCACGGCTACACACGCGATTGATGTCTTTTAGTTAAGATCAACTTCGGGTTTTCTACAACCGGACATTAACAAATTCCCATCTGCCTCATAACCACGGGCACGGCTTTCGAAAGATAATACCCTGCAGGGGTGTCCCAACTTAGCCCATTATAAGCTCTCATGGTCAACGAAGGATATTCCTTCTACCGGGAAGACCCGATCAGTCTCGGAATCCCGGCTACAAGACATTTCGACAATGGTAAAACAAGACCAGCAAAGCCGCCCGATTGTGCCGACAAATCCCGATAGGAGCTGCACATATCTCGTTCTCAGGGCACATCCGGATGAGACATCCTACGAGTAAAACCAAGCCTCAAGTTGCCCCGAGGTGGCCCCGCAGATCTACTCGGTTCGAACCAGCACTCGGAGGAGCACCGCCCGGGGGTTTAAAATAAAGATGACCCTTGAGTCTGCAGAACCCAAGGAAAGAGGCTTAGGTGGCAAATGTTAAAACCAAGGTTGGGCCTTCTTTGGAGGAGTCTTATTCAAAGCGAACTGTCAAGGGGTCCCATAAATCACCCAACCGTAAGGAACGCAAAATCAAGGAACATAACACCGTATGACGGAAACTAGGGCGGCAAGAGTGGAACAAAACACTGGCATAAGGCCGAGCCTTCCACCCTTTACCAAGTATATAGATGCATTAATTAAAATAAGAGATATTGTGATATCCCAACATATCCATGTTCCAACATGGAACAAACTTCATCTTCACCTGCAACTAGCAACGCTATAAGAGGGGCTGAGCAAAAGCGGTAACATAGCAAAACAACGGCTTGCTAGGAAAGGATGGTTAGAGGTTTGACATGGCAACATGGGAGGCATGTTAAGCAAGTGGTAGGCATCGTAGCATAGGCATAGCAAAAGAGCGAGCATCTAGCAAGCAAAGATAGAAGTGATTTCGAGGGTATGGTCATCTTGCCTGAAATCCCGCAAGGAAGAAGAACGAACCCATGAAGAAGACAAACGGACGAAGTCGAACGAATCCTCACAAACGCGACCTTATCGGAACTAACCCAAAGAGCAACACCGGAAAGAAGCAAACAACATGGTAAACAATCATCACATAAACATGGCATGATGCATAAACAAGTATGATGCATGTCCGGTTTAATGATGGCATGGCATGGGAAAATGCAACAAGCAATACTACAAGTTAAGTGGAGCTCAATATGCAACGAGTTGCATATTGACGAAACACCACATTCAAGTTATTTAATTCGCTCTCGTGATGAACCCAACAATATTAAATGTGATTAAACATGGCAAGGGGGTGAAGCAGATGAAACTAACTATTTAGGCAAGATTAAATGAGGCCGGAAACAACAACAACAATTCCGGAAAAATCCTCATATGCATATTTTGAATTTGCTACTGTTCTGCCCTAAACACAATTTTAATGTTGTTAAACATGCAAAGCAAGTACACCATGTTAAACTAGGCATTTTTCTACCCCATTTACATATAAAGAACATTTAATTTGGTGCTACAGTTAATTAGTTATGAAATAATTCATTTTAGCATGGCACTTATGCAAGATTGAACAAACAACAAGTTTAACATTTCTAAACATGGATGAGAGTTGCATATTATGAAACTAGAAAAAATTCTAAGCATTTTATATATATGACATGTTTTATTTGGATGCATGGATTTTTAGTTATTAACAATTTAAAATGATGGCATTTCCTGTAAATATGCATGCACTGGAAAAATGCTAAAATACACAGACTGGGAAAAATATGCACGGGCCGGATTGCATCCAGTGCAGCGGCCCAGGAGATGAGCAGGCCTAAGTGGGTGTGGGAGTGCAAAATAACAGGAAACTAAGCAAAAATGGGGGCGGCAGGGACTCGAACCCCAAACCCCTCGAATGGATACAGGCTGCGCTAGCCACTGGGCTAACTGATATGCTTGCGGTGGAATATAGTGGCAACTCTAAATAACCACTACATGCCAGAACAGATCTAGGAAAATAACGAAACTTCAGAGATGGAGGAAGTTTCTCACAGCGGGGAAACAAAGAGGCTGGTGGACATGGCGAGGCAGGGGCGCAGCTCAAGGTTGGGACTTGAGCGGCTGGAGCTGCTGGCGCGGTGGGAAGGTGAAGGAGGCCGGCGAGGAGGCGGCGGCTCATCTGCTGGGTTCGCGAGAGGGTGCAGCGACTGCTGCTGTTGC
This sequence comes from Aegilops longissima, assembly GCA_021605205.1. Classification (NCBI taxonomy): domain Eukaryota; kingdom Viridiplantae; phylum Streptophyta; class Magnoliopsida; order Poales; family Poaceae; genus Aegilops; species Aegilops longissima. The sequence goes on from CM038680.1 coordinate 35,184,483, forward strand.
CTGAAGAAAGAAAGGAGAGAGAGATTCAGAGAGGGAACAGGGGAAGGACGCACAGAGAGACGAGAGACAGGGAGGTGAGACGAGGAAAGCGGAGGAACCACATGACGAGAAGGGCAGCGGTGCTTATCTCGTGGTCGCCGGCGGCAGCGCCGGTTCTAGACGCGGGGGTTCAGTTCAGGGCAGCGGTGGATGGATCCAGCGAACCGAGCGGAGCTCCATGCTTCGGGCGCCATGGACGAGCTCCTTGCATCGCTCCTGTTAACCCACAGCAGAGAGAGGGCTGGAGAGATTAGAGAGAGCGAGGAACAAAAGAGAGAGAGAGGAGGAAGGAGAGTGGGACGGCCTGGGGGTCCGGCGGCAACGACTCCGGCGAGGTGAAGTGGTCCTGGACGAGGAGGAGGCTGCGGACGAAGGACGACGACGGATTGAGGTGCGAGGGACGCCCGGGCAGAGGAGGTTGAGCATCGGGCGCGCGAGAGGACCGACGAGATGGCGCCCCGGTGGTCGTGCTCGCGAGGGCGAGATGGAGGGGAGCACGGGGCTTCGACCCCACGGTGCGGAGGAGGCCGCCGGACGGAGGCGGGGAGGAGGCTGCAGGCGCTGTGGTTGGTGGATCGAGAGGAGTGGCTGGTTGGTTCCGTGGCAAAATCGAGGAGCGGAAGGTGGTGCTGCTGATTTGGAGCGGGGGAGATCCCGAGGAAGAGGATTAGATGGAGTGGCGGCGGCGGGGGATGGATCCCTAGAAATTAGGGATCCGGTCTCGGTTTAGACTAGAATATATAGCGGGTAGGTTAGGTTAGGGGCTATCTCGTCCCTCCGAGCGTAATCGGACGAACGGAAAAATAGGCTAGGCAGAATCCAACAAAGAAACGAAGATACTTTCGGGATGTTTGGGGATGATCCGGATCCATCGGTAACGACAGAGCGGGTCGGGTTCAGAGCAGTTTCGGACACGCACACGAGCGGTCAAGAGAGGTCAACGAGGACAGGGCCTGACAAAAAGACAATGGAGGCAAAGAGAGAAAGGGAAACTGCGAACGGCTACGAGTTTTTAGAAAACATGCGATGCAATGCTCATGATGACATGATGAATGCAACAAACAAATAAAAACACGCGACGAATCTCGGAATACAAGGAAGGCATCTGGAGCGTCGGTCTCGGGGAAGAAATCCCTTGGTTTGGAGCGTCACTAGCTTGCTGTGCGGGACGGAGCATCTCTCCCAAATCTCCAGGCTAAGGACTGGGAGGGCGAGAGGAGGAGCCGCGTCGACTGTCCATGATGGAATGGATTTCTGTCAGATGCGCTCTGATGAAAGCTCGCAAAGGGAAGATGGTGTGATTCGGATCTAGATCCTCGTCTCTTATATAGGAAGCTCATTTGCGCAGCTAGGGGGTAAATGTAAAAATACCCTGGCTTTTCGCATTGGTTCAACATGTGGAAGATGGCCATTATTGGGTGTGAAGCCAAGGAGCGCGATATTTACGAGAAGCCGGACACTATTCAACAGGTACACAGGATTTGGAGAAGAACCTGCCTTGCAATGCCGAAGACAATCTCGCTACCGGACTCGTCGTCATTGAAGCCTGGTTAGGGGCTCCGAGGAGTCCTAGATTAAGGGTGTCCGGATAGCCGGACTATGACTTTGGCCGGACTCCTGGACTATGAAGATACAAGATTGAAGACTTCGTCCCGTGTCCGGATGGGGCTTTCCTTGGCGTGGAAGGAAAGCTTGGCGATACGGATATGTAGATCTCCTACAATTGTAACCGACTCTGTGTAACCCTTACCCTCTTTGGTGCCTATATAAACCGGAGGGTTTTAGTCCGTAGGACGGACAACAATCATACCATAGGCTAGCTTCTAGGGTTTAGCCTCTCTGATCTCGTGGTAGATCTACTCTTGTACTACCCATATCATCAATATTAATCAAGCAGGAGTAGGGTTTTACCTCCATCGAGAGGGCCCGAACCTGGGTAAAAACATCGTGTCCCTTGTCTCCTTTTACCATCCGCCTAGACGCACAGTTCGGGACCCCCTACCCGAGATCCGCCGGTTTTCACACCGACACCATACAAGTATAATCATTTGCAAGAGGAAATGCTTTATAAAGGAAGCCCCCAAGTAATTGGGGTATTTGAATTTGTGTGTCACAAACAGAGTTTTGACAAGAAAGTTTTTCGCAAACAACTTTTTGCAAAAAAGGTATAATGCTTGGACGAACCGAACAAAATTTAAAACTGAAAGTTTTTTAGCATAAAAGCGACTTAGCTGGTTAATGTGCTCGGTGTCGATGCACGGCCCGAGCTTATGGCGGGACAAGGTCCCAGCCCCCAAGCCGGTCCCGGGGTGGCGGAGCGAAGAGCTCGACACTCCAAAGTGGCGAAATAGCACGGCCAATCCAGGCCGGCAGTGTGACGCTGAAGTCCCCGGCGTGGGTTAATGAAGTGATGACGAAGCCCTCGGTCCAGCCGAGGTGACGTGGTACGTCGGTACGCCGAGGTGACAGCGCTGCCCGACCCGGATCCTTTACCTATGCACAGGGAATAGTGCAAGCCGGAGATAATAGGAATAATAATAAATTAAAAAAGATTGTTGCATAATTAATAATTTATGCAAAGTGAGTAATAAAAGAAATATGACCCGTGTGCTGAACATTCGATGAAGTAGAGCTCTCTCAGCGATGCCGAAGTCCCCGAGGCAACCGAACATGTTGGTATGGCGATTCGACCAACAAGATGATCACACGAGCCGATTTATGCCGATTGAGATAACGACGTCGGCTTGCCGAAGTGACCGCGTGACGCAGTCGAAGTCGATTACCTACACACATAAAATAGTGCGGTCCAAAAAAGGATAATTGCTTTTTGCAAAAATAATTTTTTAAAGAGATGTGGCCTGGCGCCGAAGTCAATGTTGATGCAGGGCGTTGCGTAACGCGGTGAAGGCGTGGAGCCTGAATTCACAGGCCGGTCCGAGTTCCGGATGCGGCATTCGCTGAACTGTATACGGAAACTGACCGAACCACCACGCGACCGTCGTTAATGAGGCCACCATTTGTAGACTTGCGTACAGATGATGAAACAAACCAGAGTAATAATTCCTTGGAAAAAATAAACCCAAGCAAGAAAAAATACTAGGATTAATAGCACCTGGTTTTTGTTGTTGTAACAATCTGAAGAAAGGTTACTCCCAAAATTGGGACTTGATCCGCACACCCATTGCCTGATGGGCGATAAAGCGACGGCATGGCGATGCTGGCAAAGGTGGGCTCGTCGAGACAAAGCCCTCGGTCCAGCTAACGTGACAAAGCTGGTCGGCTGGTGACACATAAGTCACCGGAGTATGTTGATGAAGAAATAGCCAAGTCTCCGGTCCAGCCGAGGTGACGGAGCAGGTCGGTGAGGAGACGTTGCAGCTGCCATGTCAGCCGAGGTGTTGAAGCAGTTCGGCGTGATGGACACCGGCTTGAAGAAGCAACAGTGCCGCCCTACTGAAGCAGGTCATGACTTGTGACGCGGTCAATGCCGGCTTGATGAAGTGACCATGCGGTGATGCCGGTGTGCCCGTTCTGTGTAATCCGTGGGGCAACGATGTTGGTGATAATTTATTCTTCGCGATGCCGAATTGTCACATCCCTAGCTTCTGGTGCTGCCTAGTGTTTGCATCTTGCTTGCATCATGTTTAAATTTTTTTGGAACTTGAATTGAGGAAATTTGGAAGCCTCAAATTTTAATTCAAGAAGGGCAAAGAACCCTGGAAAATTGCATTCAATGTTTCTCAAAATGTTCTTATTAACTGTTTGATATTTTTGGCAAGGCTTTTGCACCAATCCAAAAATAATGAACATTTGTAGGAATATTTTGGGCACTGAATTTAAATCATTATTGTATTTGAATTTGGAATTATATTCATAATATATGGAATATATTTTCAAATAACTTTGAAATGTTTTATGTGCTTTTGGAAAAGTCCATCTAGCAACATAAAATTGTTCAGAGGATTTTTGGCACTGGTTTGAAACTGTTGGGATTTCAAACAGTGGCAAGATTCAAATCAAAACAGAGAAACAAAATAGAAATAAGAAAGGAGAAGACCTACCTGGCCTTACCTGTAGTCGGTCCAGCTGCACTGGCCAGCCCACCAGGGGCAGAGCCGTCCTCAACCTCTCCCTACCGGCAGAGGCGTGTCCGCGCGCGCGCCATAGCTCGCCACCTCCTGCTTGCCGCTGTCCGCCTGGAGCCGGCTACGAACGACACGCGACCCCCTCGATCCCCTCTCACTCTTCCCGCACCCATCCCCCTCCTCTGTCTCTCTCCCTCGTTCTCCCCCGGATGCACCCGAGAACATCGACGAGCTCCACCACGGCCACAGCCGCTCCCTCGCTCTCTCTCCGCATCCCTGAGCTCCGCCACGACCCCGTGGAGCCACACACCCGACGCACGCGACCAGAGGATGCCCCAGTCGACCGGAGCATCGTCGTCTTCATCTCCGGTGCCCGGAGAATCGACTCCGTCGATCCGCCTCGTCCAGAGTGTCTCCCAGGCTGCTGACCTACCCTGCCGCATCCCTGTGAGATCCTGCTCCTCCCCCTTTTCTCATCCCCCTCTATTCCGTACCCTAGCTGCCACTCCCACCGTGCCCGCGAACTCCACGCCGCCGGCGATGTCGCCGACGTCGCTGCAGCCACTAAGGCTCGAAAACAAGTGCGGCACCGTGCTCCGCATCCTCCCAGGAGCCCGCCCAGCCCCTCAGCTCGCTCGATCGCCAAGCGTAGCCCCGCGTCCGTGCTAGCCCGAGCTCCGGCCGCCGCCGCGAGCTTGCTCCAGCGAGCTTCGTCCACCCCGCGCCCTCCCGCGTGCCTCCGCTGGATCTTGGCGAGCAAAAAACCTCTGGTGCCCTTGGCTTGACCTAACACCGCTAAGCGCCCGCTCCGCAACCCTCCGCCATGATTCTGGTCACCGCGTTGAACTCGGCGAGGCCGACGTGGAGGCATCATTAGGCACTAATCACCACTAACCCCCTAATGAGAATCGACAAGCGGGCCCTGCATTAGGTCAAATCCCAGTCAACACGGCATTGACCCCTAACTAACTATGAGCTTATGACATGTGGGACCGGGTCATCAGGTTTGGCCTGGTCAACCCTGTTGACTTGCTGACATCACAGTGACGTCATGCTAACGCAACAAGTCATTTTCTGGATTTGATTTATTTTTAAATAATCTAGAAATTGCAGAAAATGGTCTAAACTTCTAAAATTCATAGAAATTCAACCGTAATTCCAAATTTAATAATTTATATATGAAACATTATCAGGAAAATCCAATCTATCCATCTGTACCAATTTCATGCATGTTGGAACAACTTATAGTTGCTGAATAGGGCTAATCATATGTTTGGCATTTGAATAATCACATATGGAGTTTGAATTTGAACCTTTGGTTCAAACCAACTTCATTTAACTTTGTTGCTAGTTGCATTAGCTCAAAACACCAGCATATTGCCATGTCATGATCATGCATCATATGTTGCATTGCATTGATTGTGTTTCTTCTTTGTTTGTCGGTGCTTGTCCCCTCTGAGTAGACGTGGTTCCGACGATGAGTTCGATGACACCGATGAAGAACTATACTATCTTCAGAAGTGCCAAGCAGCAAAACCCCCTTGTTCATTCCAATACAATCCAACTCTCTCGCTCCTGCTCTCTTTTACTGCATTAGGACAACATCGATTCAACTGTTACATGCTGCGGTAGTTGAACCCCTTTCCTCTGCATGACCTGTCATTGCCACAGTAAATAGATGAAACCCACTCGCATGAGTAGGAGTTGTTTGAGCCCTGATGTGCCTACTCATTCATGCTTGTTTGTCATGCTTGCTACTGCTTAGAGTTGAGTCAGGTCTGATTCATCGAGGATGAATTTGAGGTGTGTGAACATGTCCTACTGTGTGTGAGCTAAGTGTGTGAACATGATTTGGTAAAGGTAGCGGTGAGGGGCCATGTAGGACTACATGGTGGGTTGTCTCATTGAAGCCGTCCTCAGGAACTGAGTTCTGTGTTTGTGATCCATGAACATCTACTACCACACATTGGAATGCTTAAGTGCCCCTCTCGACTTATTAATCAAATCGATCTCTGTCCAGGAGTTGGAACTAGTTTCTGGTGTTTGTAGGTAGTGTTAGTAGTCTACCAAGTGGCACCCAGTACAGGTGGGCTTGGGGACAGACTAGGCACAGTGGCACGGTGTACCAAGTGGCACCCGGATGGTGGGCTTGGGAACCCTGCTCACATCATTTGGGGCCGTGAGCGACACCCTGGCCAGATCTCCTTGCGGATGGAATCCGAATAGGCGATAAACCTGGACTAGAGACTTGTGTGGTTAGTCAGGTCGTGGCCGACTCCCTCGCCAGGCTTCCACTTGAAGGTTACCGTGATACACGACGTGTACATGGTGGTAAGTGGCGAGAGCGTGTGTGAAGAAGTACACCCCTACAGGGTTAATATGATCTATTCGAATAGCGTGTCCGCGGTAAAGGACTTCTGGGTTGCCTGTACAGTTCATAGACAAGTGAAAGTGGATACTCTAAAATGCGCAAGATAAGCGTCAGTGCTATGGATGGCGTTCTCGTAGGGAGGCGAGAGCGGATCCATAGTGGTGTATTGGTATGGTGAATATGTGGAATCGTGTGTGCCACCTCAAATGAGTTACCTGCAGTCGTAGTTCGGGATAGCCACCGAGTCAAAGCTGGCTTGCTGCAGTCAAACTCCACCACCCCCTTTGTTGATACCGATGCATATGTAGTTAGTTCTGATATAAGTCTTGCTGGGTACATTTGTACTCACATTTGCTTAATTTATGTTTTGCAGAGAGACTTTAGTCTCGCTAGTAGTTCCGTGTGGACTTCGACGTTTAGCTTGTTACCTCAGCTACGATCTTGTGCCCTCGGCAGGATCTTGTAGATAGTCAGGCTTCTCAGCCTTTTTCATTTATAGTTGTTTGTACTCGGACATGTTAAGCTTCCGCATGTGTTTGAATTGTATGCTCTGAATGCTGGGTCGAGAGACCCATGTTTGTAATATCTCGCTCCTCGGAGCCTAATGAATAAATACTTTGAGTCGTAGAGTTTTGTTGTGATGCCATGTTGTATTTACACATATCGAGCATATTGTGTGTATGATTGAAATGCTTGGTATGTGTGGGATCCGACAACCTAGTTGTTTATCCTTGGTAGCCTCTCTTATGGGGAAATGTAGTCTTGTGCTTCCATGAGCCATAGTAGTCCGCTACAGCCCGGTTCACGGAGTCCTGCTAGCCCAACACTACTGCTCCTAACACTTGACTGGCGGCATGTGATTCACTTGTTCTGTATACATCCCTTCGGGAAATGTCACGCGGTGACATCCGGAGTCCTGCCTAGCCTGCTACAGCCCGGGTTCCCGGAGTCCTGTTAGCCCAGTGCTACAGCCCGGATTCGCACGCTGCTAACCGACATGCTCGATGTTGATTCATGTATGCCTGTCCCTATAAGTTAGTGCCACTTTGGGTTCACGACTAGTCATGTCGGCCCGGGTTCTCTGTCATATGGATGCTAGTGACACTGTCATATATGTGAGCCAAAAGGCGCAAACGGTCCCGGGCCATGGTAAGGCGACACCTGTGGGAATACCGTGCGTGAGGCCGCAAAGTGATATGAGGTGTTACCGGCTAGATCGATGTGACTTGGGATCGGGGTCCTGACAGTTTTGGTATCAGAGCTTGACTGCCTGTAGGATTACCAAGCCAAACTGGTCGAAGTTGAGTATATAAATTCTTTAGTTATATAAGGGAATTGATTGTGGGATGGAACATAAGGCTCTTTTTACTCCTTATCCCTTATGCCTTCTGATCCGAGTTATCTTATCTTTCCTACGGGGTTAAGGAACTAGGCTTTCGCTTCTTTCTATCAGGATCACGTGTTACTAATCCGTAGACTTATAGGATTGATGGATTCAAGCCTTAGTTCAATTCCTACTATCTCCGTGTGTTGACAATTGGTCTCGGAACCTTGATATTGTGATGCTAAGTGGTTATGCCACTATTTTACAAGATGTCTCAAATCTTTTTTTGAGCATTTACAGTCGTTATGCTGTCCGAGTCATCCCAGGTTCTAAACTATCTGATGCATTTGGAAATTCTTCCTTCCTGTTCACGGTGTCCTTTTGGTCGGAATAAGCACACTAATCGTCTGTTAAGGTACTCCTTGCCTTGACATATATGTTGGAACTAGTATTATGACCCTAGGCATCTTAGAGGATCACCTAGTAATATGGCCATGTTTTTGTATTCCCGGTGAGATGATTCTGGCCATCATTCTCGAAAGCATCCCGTGATGCCACTTAGTTAGTAGGCATTCTATTCCTGGGTTCTTGACCCAAGATTCACTCTACTTACCTCGTGTTGATAGTGTTGCTCGTACCTTTAGGATATTAGTAACCTTTGCGATAGTCTTCGAGGTCTGTGGTATATCATTCTTCCAAATACCATGAACCATCCTTGGCAGAAGTTCCTCGTTGAACCAAAAGATCACAACAAGAGTGCTCTTGATGAGTTCCCCATTCTATATTGTGACTCTGCCAATCCTAGCTCTCTGCATGGGTTATCCGGAAGAAATATGTTGAATTTGTTCGGCATACTAATCCATGCATCCACAACTCAGAAAAACGTATATTCCTTTGAGTTGTCCCTCTTTAGATGTTTTCTGACCTTCGTCTATCAATTGATAGTCAAGAGTATGCGTGCATTCGTTCATCGGTGCCTATCATTCTTGTGGTCCGTCAAGCCATTCTAGTTCAGAATGACTAGGAGAAACAAACTCCAGTACCTCATCCATTTCTAGGATTGGGTCAAAGCAGTTGTATTCCGTAGATCAAATGCAATCAAGCTTTTGGTATGTTCTACCCTGAAGTATTACCCACTTTATGTCAGGAATGTCATGAGAATTGCACCTTCTCTTAAGAATTCTTGATGTAGTGATACTTCTCGCCATCATTATTCATTCCTCGGTATCGTGTTGTTGCAACCAGAATGCCGACAAGTGAATCATGATGTGTGAAATCAATGCTCCTAGCAACATCGTTGCTTGGTAGTTAAAGGACAATAATTTCATTCTTAGCATGTTGGTTATTGAATCATCATTATAAGATTGATCGTGCTACCTAGTCCATTCTCCTGGTGCACTCCTCGATCGATGAGCTAGGATTATTTCAAATCTTTGCTCTATTGATCATATCGTCTTGCCCTAAAAAGTAAGATTGTTCTCGAGCTTAGTAACATATCGGTGGTTCGTGTTTTCTCGAATATCTTCTCGGAAGTATTACCAGGTTGTCCCCGGATCCTTATGTTGAGTTCGTGATCAAGTTGGTTTATTCTTGTAAACCACCCTTTCTCCAAGAATCCGTGTTGGATACCCCTGAGCTAGTTGGTTAAGCTAAATAACAACTTGGAGAGTTGGAAGATAAAATCTTGTCTAACTTAGTTCATTTCCAAAAGGGATATCTTGTGTTTGTGTGTTTGTTGTAGAAAGATGATTTCTTCATCGATTGGTCCTCGTGATCAGTTGTTGAACCTATCGTCTGGCCCAAACCTTGATTTGAGTGTGGGCCATTGTCAAATCGAGTTAGAACCAACGATATTCATAATGTTGTCTTACTCGTGGTTGATTCCTCGAGCATACACCATTACATCTTCTGGTCTGACCAATACTATCACATTGTTCACATAATGGTGGTAGTCCAGTGATATGGAAATTCCGATGAGTTGCTGTTGAGCCCATCAGCAGCATTTTGTCTCCTCCATGATTTGTGTTGAACATCCAGCTGGTGTTGGAAACTTGTGTAAGCATTTTCTTCATGCCCCGTTCATGAAGTATATGTTTGGATGAAAGAAGTGACTTCCTCTCATTCATGTGCATTTGATGCAAGTTGCCGCCATGAGTTTGAGAAAGTTAGTTTTGCTTCCTTTGGAATCGTCCCAAGCCAGTCATGCATGTGCAAAGTATACTATGGTTTGGTAGATTAATTACCTCCACTCGATATGAATTCTGTAGCACACCGAGCCACTGATTGACTTGTTCTAGGTAAAGAAGTCCAATTTAAGTGCACAAGACTTCGATATCCTCGATGATGGTTCCCCATCTGAACTCGGGTAGTATTTTATTATAAGACTCTATGTGGTCATGCTTCTCTGAGAGAGCGTGTTCACATGCTTGTTGCAGAACCAGCTCATGTTTTGGAGCTTGCTATCGCAGTTCATTTCCCGAGAATCTTGCAACGCCATCTCGTCGATTTGTGTTGCAAACTTTAATTCTTCTTTCTAGACTTGATGAGTCTGGAATATTCTAACACCAACCAGATCTGAATCTCAGGCAGATATGATGGTTGGAACATCTCCCAAGAACTATAATAATGGTCTCTCTGTAACCCGGTAAAGTGGATGTCGTGGCCAACACACCCTGCCGGAAGACGTGTTGTTATAGTATCTTGATTGAGGAAGTTGGCCACTTCCCCATAAGGATCTCATAGGATTTACTCCCTAGTTGTTCCTTATGGATTTTTGTGTCACCGAAGTCCGATCTTTTACTTGATGTTCTAGATATCGAACCATTTCTATGAATGGGTTACACTAGTACATCAAGGAGAACATTAGAAGTGGAGTGCTAAATGTCTCTCGGTCGATCATCCAAATTTTGTTTTCCTTGGCCTCGCTAAGGTGAAATCTGAGAAGGTGTTGTCTTCCTTTGCTTCTGCATTGTCCATCACTATTCATCATGGTAGTAAGATGTGTTGCCAGGATCCTCGGCACGGGTGTTGGTAAGACCTTGATGAGTAAGGAAATGCTCAAGTTCTTGAGAGCACGCTCAGTCACTAGGTTATATTCTTGGAATCAACTGGATTGTGCCTTCCATTTGCTGAGTTATTCCATAACCAAAGTTTCTTTTCCAAAACTGAATATGTCATTCCTTTGAACTCCGCCAATCGATTGTTGGTGAATTGCCTTAGCCTGGTATGAAGAGTTTCAATGATCCTTTCCGATATAGTTTATTTCTGACGTCATCGTGTTGGATGAAGATCTCGAAAGCAAAGACATCAAGATCAATATGAAGCAATGAATCAACATCCTTGAGAAGGACAGTTGGATCGTGAAGATCGTGCTAGCTTAGTGTCCCCTTTGTCTTCTTACCTCACATCTTGAATCTTGGGACGAGATTCTTGTTTAGTGGGGGCGAGTTGTCACATCCCTAGCTTCTGGTGCTCCCTAGTGTTTGCATCTTGCTTGCATCATGTTTAAATTTTTTTGAAACTTGAATTGAGGAAATTTGGAAGCCTCAAATTTTAATTCAAGAAGGGCAAAGAACCCTGGAAAATTGCATTCAATGTTTCTCAAAATGTTCTTATTAACTGTTTGATATTTTTGGCAAGGCTTTTGCACCAATCCAAAAATAATGAACATTTGTAGGAATATTTTGGGCACTGAATTTAAATCATTATTGTATTTGAATTTGGAATTATATTCATAATATATGGAATATATTTTCAAATAACTTTGAAATGTTTTATGTGCTTTTGGAAAAGTCCATCTAGCAACATAAAATTGTTCAGAGGATTTTTGGCACTGGTTTGAAACTGTTGGGATTTCAAACAGTGGCAAGATTCAAATCAAAACAGAGAAACAAAATAGAAATAAGAAAGGAGAAGACCTACCTGGCCTTACCTGTAGTCGGTCCAGCTGCACTGGCCAGCCCACTAGGGGCAGAGCCGTCCTCAACCTCTCCCTCTTGGCGAGGCGTGTCATGCACGCCATAGCTCGCCACCTCCTGCTTGCCGCTGTCCGACTAGAGCTGGCTACGAATGACACGTGACCCCTCGATCCTCTCTCACTCTTCCCGCACCCATCCCCCTCCTCTGTCTCTCTCCCTCGTTCTCCCCCGGATGCACCCGAGAACACCGACGAGCTCCACCACGGCCACAGCCGCTCCCTCGCTCTCTCTCCGCATCCCTGAGCTCCGCCACGACCCCGTGGAGCCACACACCCGACGCACGCGACCAGAGGATGCCCAGTCGACCGGAGCATCGTCGTCTTCATCTCCGGTGCCCGGAGAATCGACTCCGTCGATCCGCCTCGTCCAGAGTGTCTCCCAGGCTGCTGACCTACCCTGCCGCATCCCTGTGAGCTCCTGCTCCTCCCCCTTTTCTCATCCCCTTCTTTTCCGTACCCTAGCTGCCACTCACACCGTGCCCGCGAACTCCATGCCGCCGGCGATGTCGCCGCCGTCGCTGCATCCACTTAGGCTCGAAAACAAGTGCGGCACCGTGCTCCGCATCCTCCCAGGAGCCCGCCCAGCCTCTCAGCTCGCTCGCTCACCAAGCGTAGCCCCGCGTCCGTGCTAGCCCGAGCTCCGGCCACCGCCGCGAGCTTGCTCCAGCGAGCTTCGTCCACCCCGCGCCCTCCCGCGTGCCTCCGCTGGATGCGCGCGAGCAAGGGAAACCCTCTGGTGCCCTTGGCTTGACCCAACACCGCCCGTAGTGCCGCTCCGGCAACCCTCCGCCGCGGTTACAGGTCACCGGCGTTGAACTCCGGCGAGGCTGACGTGGAGCCATCATTAGGCACTAATCACCACTAACCCCCCCCCCTAACAGACACTGACGAGCGGGCCCCACATTAGGTCAAATCCCAGTCAACACGGCATTGACCCCTAACTAACTATGAGCTTATGACATGTGGGACCGGGTCGTCAGGTTTGACCCTGGTCAACCCTGTTGACTTGCTGACGTCACAGTGATGTCATGCTAACGCAACAAGTCATTTCTGGATTTGATTTATTTTTAAATAATCCAGAAATTGCAGAAAATGGTCTAAACTTCTAAAATTCATAGAAATTCAACCATAACTCCAAATTAAATAATTTATATATGAAAAATTATCAGGAAAATCCAATCTATCCATCTGTACCATTTTCATGCATGTTGGAACAACTTATAGTTGCTGAATAGGGCTAATCATATGTTTGGCATTTGAATAATCACATATGGAGTTTGAATTTGAACCTTTGGTTCAAACCAACTTCATTTAACTTTGTTGCTAGTTGCATTAGCTCAAAACACCAGCATATTGCCATGTCATGATCATGCATCATATTATTGCATTGCATTGATTGTGTTTCTTCTTTGTTTGTCGGTGCTTGTCCCCTCTGAGTAGACGTGGTTCCGACAATGAGTTCGATGACACCGATGAAGAACTATACTATCTTCAGAAGTGCCAGGCAAGCAAAACCCCCTTGTTCATTCCGATACAATCCCACTCTCTCGCCCCTGCTCTCTTTTACTGCATTAGGACAACATCGATTCAACTATTATTTTTTATGCGGAGTTGTTGAATATCAACAACTTATTACACAGAATCCAATTTTTTTAAAGCGAGTTGAAGAAGTAGGTTTTATTAGCTGCGGTAGTTGAACCCCTTTCCTCTGCATGATCTGTCATTGCCACAGTAAATAGATGAAACCCACTAGCATGAGTAGGAGTTGTTTGAGCCCTGATGTGCCTACTCATTCATGCTTGTTTGTCATGCCTGCTACTGCTTAGAGTTGAGTCAGGTCTGATTCATCGGGGATGAATTGGAGGTGTGTGAACATGTCCTACTGTGTGTGAGCTAAGTGTGTGAACACGATTTGGTAAAGGTAGCGGTGAGAGGCCATGTAGGACTACATGGTGGGTTGTCTCATTGAAGCCGTCCTCAGGAACTGAGTTTTGTGTTTGTGATCCATGAACATCTACTACCACACATTGGAATGCTTAAGTGCCCCTCTCGACTTATTAATCAACTCGATCTCTGTCCAGGAGTTGCAACTAGTTTTTGGTGTTTGTAGGTAGTGTTAATAGTCTACCAAGTGGCACCCGGTACAGGTGGGCTTGGGGACAGACTAGGCACAGTGGCACGGTGTACCAAGTGGCACCCGGATGGTGGGCTTGGGAACCCTGCTCACATCGTTTGGGGCCGTGAGCGACACCCCGGCTGGATCTCCTTGCGGATGGAATCCGAATAGGCGATAAACCTGGACTAGAGACTTGTGTGGTTAGTCGGTCGTGGCCGACTCCTCGCCAAAGCTTCCGCTTGAAGGTTGCCGAGATACACGACATGTACATGGTGGTAAGTGGCGAGGCGTGTGTGAAGAAGTACACCCTGCAGGTTAATATGATCTATTCGAATAGCCGTGTCTGCGGTAAAGGACTTCTGGGTTGCCTGTACAGTTCATAGACAAGTGAAAGTGGATACTCTAAAATGCGCAAGATAAGCGTCAATGCTATGGATGGCGTTCTTGTAGGGAGACGGGAGCGGATCCATAGTGGTGTATTGGTATGGTGAATATGTGGACTCGTGTGCGCCACCTCAAATGAGTTACCTGCAGTCGTAGTTCGGGATAGCCACCGAGTCAAAGCTGGCTTGATGCAGTCAAACTCCACCACCCCCTTTGTTGATACCGATGCATATGTAGTTAGTTCTGATGTAAGTCTTGCTGGGTACATTTGTACTCACGTTTGCTTAATTTATGTTTTGCAGAGAGACTTCAGTCTCGCTAGTAGCTCCGCGTGGACTTCAACTTTTAGCTTGTTACCTCGGCTACGATCTTGTGCCCTCGGCAGGATCTTGTAGATAGTCAGGCTTCTCAGCCTTTTTCATTTATAGTTGTCTGTACTCGGACATGTTAAGCTTCCGCATGTGTTTGACTTGTATGCTCTGAATGCTGGGTCGAGAGACCCATGTTTGTAATATCTCGCTCCTCGGAGCCTAATGAATAAATACTTTGAGTCGTAGAGCTTTGTTGTGATGCCATGTTGTATTTACACATATCGAGCATATTGTGTGTATGATTGAAATGCTTGGTATGTGTGGGATCTGACAACCTAGTTGTTTATCCTTGGTAGCCTCTCTTATGGGGAAATGTAGTCTTGTGCTTCCATGAGCCATAGTAGTCCGCTTCTGCCCGGTTCACGGAGTCCTGCTAGCCAAAGACTACTGCTCCGAGAACACTTGACTGGCGGCATGTGATTCACTTTGTTCCTGTGTTCATCCCCTTCGGGAAATGTCACGCGTGACATCCGAGTCCTGCCTAGCTCTGCTACAGCCCGGGTTCCCGAGTCCTGTTAGCCAGTGCTACAGCCCAGATTCGCCGCTGTTGACCGACATGCTCGATGTTGATTCATGTTTGCCTGTCCCTATAAGTTAGTGCCACTTTGGGTTCATGACTAGTCATGTCGGCCCGGGTTCTCTGTCATATGGATGCTAGCGACACTGTCATATACGTGAGCCAAAAGGCGCAAACGGTCCCGGGCCATGGTAAGGCGACACCCGTGGGAATACCGTGCGTGAGGCCGCAAAGTGATATGAGGTGTTACCGGCTAGATCGATGTGACTTGGAATCGGGGGTCCTGACACGAACTCTTGTTCGGCTTGCCGAGATGATGATCCGAAAAAGTTGAGCTCGGCTCAAAAAAGCGGCAACGTGTTGAAGGAAATATGCCCTAGAGGCAATAATAAAGTTATTATTTATTTCCTTATATCATGATAAATGTTTATTATTCATGCTAGAATTGTATTAACCGGAAACATAATACATGTGTGAATACATAGACAAACAGAGTGTCACTAGTATGCTTCTACTTGACTAGCTCGTTAATCAAAGATGGTTATGTTTCCTAACCATAGACATGAGTTGTCATTTGATTAACGGGATCACATCATTAGGAGAATGATCTGATTGACATGACCCATTCCGTTAGCCTAGCACTTGATCGTTTAGTATGTTGCTATTGCTTTCTTCATGACTTATACATGTTCCTGTAACTATGAGATTATGCAACTCCGTTTACGGAGGAACACTTTGGTGCTACCAAGCGTCACAACGTAATCGGGTGATTATAAAGGAGTACTACAGGTGTCTCCAAAGGTACATGTTGGGTTGGCGTATTTGAGATTAGGTTTTGTCACTCCAATTGTCGGAGAGGTATCTCGGGCCTTCTCGGTAATACTCATCACCTAAGCCTTGCAAGCATTGTAACTAATGAGTTAGTTATGAGATGATGTATTACGGAACGAGTAAAGAGACTTGCCGGTAATGAGATTGAACTAGGTATTGGATACCGACGATCAAATCTCGGGCAAGTAACATACCGATGACAAAGGGAACAAAGTATGTTGTTATGCGGTTTGACCGATAAAGATCTTCGTAGAATATGTAGGAGCCAATATGGGCATCCAGGTTCCGCTATTGGTTATTGACCGAGAATAGTTCTAGGTCATGTCTACATAGTTCTCGAACCCGTAGGGTCCGCACGCTTAAGGTTTCGATGATGCTTATATTATGAGTTTATGAGTTTTGATGTACCGAAGGAGTTCGGAGTCCCGGATGAGATCGGGGACATGACGAGGAGTCTCGAAATGGTCGAGACGTAAAGATCGATATATTGGACGACTATATTCGGAGTTCGGAAAGGTTCCGAATGATTCGGGTATTTTTCGGAGTACCGGAGAGTTACGGAATTCGCCGGGAGAAGTATTGGGCCTTATTGGGCCCTGCAGGAAAGAGAGAGGGCTGCCTAGGGCAGGCTGCGCCCCAAGGCCTAGTCCGAATGGACTAGGGGAGGGCCGCACCCTTCCTCCCTTCCCTTCCTACTCTCCTACTCCTACTAGGAAAGGAGGAGTCCTACTCCGGTGGGAGTAGGACTCCCCCTGGTGCGCCTCCTCCTTGGCCGGCCACCTCCTCCTTGCTCCTTTATATCACGGGGCAGGGGGCACCCCATAACACACAAGTTGATCTACGGATCGTTCCTTAGCCGTGTGCGGTGCCCCTTCCACCATATTCCACTTCGGTCATATCGTCGTGAGAGCTTAGGCGAAGCCTGCGCCGGAGAAGTCATATCGTCATGGAGCTTAGGCGAAGCCCTGCGTCGGTGGAGCATCAACATCGTCCCACGCCGTCGTCTTGACGGAACTCATCCCGACACTTTGCTGGATCGGAGTCCGGGATCGTCATCGAGCTGAGCGTGTGCAGAACTCGGAGGTGCCGTCGTTCGGTGCTTGGATCGGTCGGATCGTGAAGACGTCGACTACATCAACCGCGTTGTTATAACGCTTCGCTTTCGGTCTACGAGGGTACGTGGACGGACACTCTCCCCTCTCGTTGCTATGCCATCACCATGGTCTTGCGTGTTCGTAGGAATTTTTTTTGAAATTACTACGTTCCCCAACACGTGTCTAGCGCAGGTCGGCAGCCGTGCATCAATATTTCCGGACTGGTTTGACACCAGCGTGATGGTGAAGATTACCTCGGAGGAGGCTTAAAATTTTATGGCTACGTGTTTAAAAACAACGCACAATACCTTAGAAAAAAATTCCTTCAAAAGGGTTGTCCAATATTCCGTTCATGAAGAAACATGAACTCGGGCCGGATTCGTATTCGCACAGAAAACAGATCCAAAAATTGGTCCACTCATTAGAAGGTTCCCGGAGTTGGAACCGTCGGATCAAGCTGATACAAGTTTGTTGTTCGGAAAAAACAGCACGGTCGCCCGAGGGCAATGTTGATGTTGAGCCCCCGAGCTCCATGGATGATTCTTCCATGATCATGGTAGAGATCGGAGTTGATGTTGATGAAGGCCCTCGTCTGAACATGATGATTGGAGGTAGGGCACAGTCCTTGGTTAAGCCAAGGTGGCCAGTCGAGCCGGCGACAAAAGATGCCGACATCGACCATAAAGCTCGGCTCCGATGCGTAGATCGCGCCGGAGACGATCTGAATTCCCATCGCCCCGTGGCAACCGCCATCAGGCTCTCAATGAAAGAACCAATGTCGGTTCTATATCCGGCATATCTCGTAGTAGGGTCCTAAGCTAGGCGTCTTGGAGCGATGGTAACATGGACACGGGGTTTTACCCAGCTTCGGGCTCTCTTGATGAGATAATACCCCACATGCTGCTTTTGATTGTATTCATATGGATGTAGTATAGAGTACATGTATCTATCATGAGATTGTAGTAATGAATAAGAGATTGTCTATTGACTAGCCTGGCCTCGGTTTATATAAAACACCGGAGGCCTAGGGTTTAGGAGAGTCCTCGCCTTGGGCGCCAAGTCTTGTGGAGCCTCCCTTGTATGCAACAGAGGCTGTCCGAACTGGCCCATGAATATAAGGCCATGGGGGGTCCTCGTCCCAATTTAACTGATCGGGAGACGACGTGGTGAGTACCCCCTAGTCCAGGACACTGTCACCTTCACCGTTTTTTGAATTCTTGAAGATCTGTAACTCTGACTGGGCTGAAATTTTGAAGGGATTTTATTCCAAATATTATCTTTCTTGTGGCGAAAGAAGGACACCAACTGCCTTACAGAGACCCCACAAGCCTGGTGGGCGCGCCACTCGAGCTTGTGGGCCCCTCGGGCATCGTTTCGCGTTGATTCTTTTTTTTAAAAATCACATATATTCCAAAATAATTATCTGTAAATTTTTATCTACGGAACAATCTTATTTCACATATATGAGACATTAATTCAAAGCACTTCCATTGGTCCCCACAATAAATACATAGGGTTGCAAGGATCATTGGTGATGTCGATGGTTTCGATTTTCCCCTCCCAGACGTAAGTATCCCCGGTGGAATTGCCCCATCGGAGAGCAAAAGTGCTCTTCCCCAGGCTCCGCCTCGAGATGGCGACGCTTCGTCCCGAAAGTCTTCTCCTGATTTTTTCTAGGGCAACTAGCATCATATATGAGAAGATGGGGCCCAGAGGCCTGCTGGTGGAGCCATCTCCTGGTATTTCTTTCGTCAGTATTTTTTTATATATTTCAAAATAATTCTCCGTAAATTTTAAGGTCGTTTGGAGCTATGGAGAATATTTATCTCTGCTGCAGCTTTTTCAGGTCCAGAATTCCATCTGCCGGCAATCTTCCTCTTCATGTGAAACTTGTAAATTAAGAGAGAAAAGGCATTAGAATTGCATCACAAAGTGAACTAATGGCCCAAAACGTAATGAATAACAGTAGGAAAACACATGATACAAAATGGAAATATCATGCCATTGTCCCGCCCCCGCGGTCACCACGCTTGCAACAAGAATAGTTGCCACTCGTAGCAAGACGCACCGCGGCAGTAGTCGTTGACCTTCATAGAAGCCTCTTGCGGCAGATGCTTGGTGGCGGTCAGCAACCGCCATTGGAGGAGGGGAGAAACGAGGCCGCGCTCGGAGAAGAAGAAGGGTGAGATTGAGGCGGGGCACGACGAGGTGTTGAGCGTCAGGGCCATGAGGATCTGAGCATCGCCTTGCGTGCTCTCTTCTCTCTCCCATGGAGCCAGCATTTTGGATGGGTGGCATGTAGATTGCTCACAGATGTGTGGTTTGTGAAGAGATAATGTTTTGCATAGTGAAACAAAAGGATGAGCTGAGCGACGCTTAGGACCAACTCATCACGCGTGACGCGCAAGAGCGACCAGCCGAGCGTTTCACCGGTTGGTCGATTTTAAGCGTTTCCCTTTTTTTACAACACAAACATTGAAGAGTTGAGGAGGGAGAAAGTCAGCCATGTAGAAAAACAAAACCTTAGTAGTTCAGGGAGGGGCGACGGATGTGGTGTGCGGCCCATGTACTTGAGAAGAAAAGAAAAGGTCGAACGCTAGGGCCAGGCCCATGTGCTAGCGATTGATCGATCGAGAAAGGCTTGACGAAAGTGAAACTCGATCGATCCGGAAAGGCTTGACGAAATAGGGTGTAACACGGGGCACCCTCACCCCTATACCTCTTTGTCTGTTTTTTTTACGTTTTTTGTTTTTCATTGTTTTGCTTTCTTTTTGTACTTTTGTTTATAACTTGAAATACTCTAAATATATTACAAGAACACTCTACAAAAGTTTTTGAAAAATGTTGAACAAGTATTTGAAAAATGTTGAACGAGTATATAAAAATGGTTATCAAGTATTTGAAAAAAAAATGTTGAACAAGTATTTGAAAAATGTTAATCAAGCATTTGGGAAAAGTTAAATGTGTATAAAAATGTTGAAAATGTATTAAAAATGATGAATTTTTTATCATGTATATAAAAATGTTAATCAAGCATTTAAAAATATATTGAACAAGTGTTTAGAAAATGTTAATAATCAAGCATTTAGAAAATGTTAAATGTGTATAGAAAAGATGTTGACAATGTATTAAAAAGTTAAAAATTTCATTTGAAAATTGTTATTTCAGCATTTAAAAATGTATATAAATTTTTGACCAAGTATTAAAAATGTTAATCAAACTTTTAAAAATATTAGAAATATGTATAGAAAAAATATAGGCCATATGTTAAAGAAATGTTAAATTTGTATTTAAAAATGCTAAATTTGTATTACAAAACTGTTGTTGACATATACAAAAAATGTAGAATGAAACCGAAAGAAACAAAAGAAACCATAAAAATGAAAATAAACCAAAAAAGGAAATAACAAAATGAAATCATAGAAACAAATGCAAAAAATAATATAAAATGTGGAAAAAAATTTAAAAAAAATGAGAAAAACGGGTGGAATTGCCTGAGGCCTTGTTTGGTTCCTTGAGATTTGAAGGGGTTTGGAGGGGATTGAGAGTGATTAAACCCCATACAAGTCAAAATCCACCTCAATCCCTTTCAATCCTCCCTAGTCCCCTTGTAGGAGGGATTAACCGAACAAACCATCAATAAGGACACTCCCATACTACTAGGCACGAATGAGAAGCGGGCGGAGTGGCTAGCAACGCCGGACTTCTCCCTGGAGGTACTGGGATCGATACCTTTATATAAAAAATTATAGAAATTCAATAGGCTTGGTTAGCTCAAAGGAAAAGAAAAAAAAATCAATAGGCTCGGTCGGGAAATGGTAGACGAGGAGGGCGACGCGGGTTGGGCCGGGTCACGTCTACGCCCATCTTCTTAACGCGGAAGGCCGTGTTCGAGGCCGAATTGGAGCCCTGGGCCAACCAAGACGACACCGACTAGAGCTGGCCTCCGCCGCCCGTATAAGACGGAAGATGCGGTGCCCTCCCCTCCCCAAATCTCAATCGCCTCGAGTCGGAAGCTAGGGTTCGAAATCGATCAAAAATCCCCAAATTGCTTAGATCGAGAGATGGCGACTGCGCCCGTGCGTCTTGATGGGAAGAAAGGGTCCTGCAAGAAGGAGGGGGTAGTAACCAAGAAGTGGTTGCTTTTCGCGATACTCCTTCCGTCCGGAAATATTTGTTTGAGGAATGAATGTATTTAGATGTATTTTAGTTAGAATCTGACCATTTTAGATCTTTTTTACGAATGAATTTTTCGGACGGAGGGAGTACAACTCAACTCAGCGGCTTGTGGTGCCCATGTCAAGTCGAAGGTGGCTCCGGTGAAGAGCACGATGCCGAGCGAGTGGGTAGACCACATCCTGCGCTGGAAGAAGCCTCCCACCGCCAACCGAAAGGGTGCGACCACTGACGAGTTGCATGATGAACTTGTCGATTTCCAGCAGAGGCTCCAGAAGGAGCTGGATGACAAGGGCTACGTTGAGGTCCCCGACGACCACGAGGAAAGGATCATCCGAGCCAACGATAACGCGTACACGCAGGCATACTTTGAGATGTATGGCTCCTATCCTCCGCCTGAGCTCTGCTCAGCCTGAACTCGCCGCATGGCCTTGTTGTTTTACCGTCTATCTATCTAGGAGTAGGACTATCGCACTATTTGTAATATCTGTGCACCGCCTATCAGGCTGCCAACCTCTAAAATTACCATCTTATCTTATCTGTCTAGGCAGTGCTCAGTGTCTATGCACTCATATTTTTAATATGTTGGTTGCGGTATTTACTCTTGTACTGCCATTGAATTCTCGCTAATTTTGCTGCCCGTGCTTGCTATCTAAATACAGGTTATTTGCCCTGTTGTATTCTTTCTTGATTTGCAACTCCTTTGGAATCTAGCTTTCCTCCCTTTTCATTCATCTTCCGTTGTTCCTTGCAATGAAATAACCTCTTACTAGGGGTTCATTCGAGATTACCAAAAGCTTTAGAGGATACCAGTGATCATTATGTAACCTCATGTAGGCAGTGTGCAGAATCATGTCCCCTGCTTCTGTTATACGGTAACCTCGGATGTTTTGTTGTTTTGATTAGAGATTTTTATCTACGATCTTCCTGTATATTTGATCAGGAGGAATCTAGCTTCCTGTATATTTGATCAGGAGGAATCTAGCTGACAAATGTCTTCAACATTCAGGATATGCAAGAAATTCTCAATAGGATATATGCTTTATGTTGATTTCTTCTTTTTTTTTTTGCGAAAAGCTTTATCAAGTGACAACATATGTCTATGGTTAGGAAACCTTAACCATCTTTTGATCAACGAGCTAGTCTAATTGAGGCTCACTAGGGACATGGTATTTGTTTATGTATCCACACATGTATTTAAGTTTCCGGTCAATACAATTCTAGCATGAATAATAAACCTTTATCATGAATGAGGAAATATAATAATAACCACTTTATTATTGCCTCTAGGGCATATTTCCAACAGCTTCCCTAGTCACGTGAGTGTGTTGCTGCCTTCTCTACTTTGCCACACGCGGAATCCGCCGTCTCCCCCTTTGCCGCCACCCCCCTTTTCCATGCTTACTGCTACTCACTACCGACAGCCATCGCGCACTATGCATGTGGGTGTCGCACTCCGCCGACGGGGCCCAAGGCTTCGCAGCAGAAGGATCGCCCGGAGCTGCTGCCTCTATTCCCGACGCCGTCGCTGGTGATGTCTAGAGCGGAGGACTCCTTGGAGCACCCCATCCTTGTGAGCTCGCCGAAGGCGCCGGCGGGCGAGGATGATCTGGAGCAGCCCCAAGGTGAAGAAGGGCAGATAGCCAGCCGCCGCCGCTGGGAAGGAGACTTTGACTCTGGTGTTGTCGCAGCATAGCCCCCGGCTTCTCAACCTGATGGATGGACCCAAGGTGGACTGCGTCGAGCGTGCTGCCAAGCGCAAGGCACGGATGGCTATCTCTTCCTCGTCCGGCTCATCCTCTGGCTGCTTGTCAGGGCGCTCCACCTCCTCCAAGCACGCTAAGAAGTTGCACGACGTGTCAGCGTTGATCCAGCTTCCGCTCAAAATAACGCCGAGGAGCTGTTGCATTGCTGTAGTCGCTTCCGGCCTGTCAGGAACTGTCGCGACCTTCTTCTGTTGTCGTTGTTCTGGTCCTCTTTAAGGGTCCACAACCCTTGTGGTTGCAAGTGTGGTCGTGTTGTCTGGTTCGTCGTAGTTGGTCGTTTGTGTCCTGTTGTGAGCTCCTGTTATCTTATTGATGCATGTTATGTTTCCTCTATGCTTTTCATTGCATCTTCTGGGGCTGCTCTGCTCTTATGATTATAGCCAACTGGAATGTCCATGGCTTGGGTGATCATAACAAGCACTGCCTTGTCCTGGATGCTATTAACTCCTGCAAACCCAACATAATCTGCTTGCAGGAAACCAAGATCAATGTCGTCGACACATTTGTTATCAGGAAGTTCCTGCCAGCATCTTTGCACAACTTCTGCTTTCAACCACTGCTACGTCTTGAGCTTGCGTTGGTTTTCCTCGAAAAGAAGAGGGTGATGCAGCAAGTGTAGTGTAAGTATTTCCCTCAGTTTTGAGAACCAAGGTATCAATCCAGTAGGAGGCTCCTCAAAAGTCCCACGCACCTACACAAACAAATAAAGAACTCGCAACCAACGCAATAAAGGGGTTGTCAATCCCTTCACGGCCACTTGCGAAAGTGAGATCTAATAAATATAGTAAGATAAGATAAATATATTTTTGGTATTTTATAGTATAGATGCAAAAAGTAAAGATGCAAATAAAAGTAGATTGAAAGCAAATATGATAAGAGATAGACCCGGGGGCCATAGGTTTCACTAGTGGCTTCTCTCAAGATAGCATAAGTATTACGGTGGGTGAACAAATTACTGTCGAGCAATTGATAGAAAAGCGCATAGTTATGAATTTATCTAGGCATGATCATGTATATAGGCATCACGTCCATAACAAGTAGACCGACTCCTGCCTGCATCTACTACTATTACTCCACACATCGACCGCTATCCAGCATGCATCTAGAGTATTAAGTTCATAAGAACAGAGTAACGCATTAAGCAAGATGACATGATGTAGAGGGATAAACTCATGCAATATGATATAAACCCCATCTTGTTATCCTCGATGGCAACAATACAATACGTGCCTTGCAACCCTTTCTATCACTGGGTAAGGATGCCGCAAGATTGAACCCAAAGCTAAGCACTTCTCCCATGGCAAGAAAGACCAATCTAGTAGGCCAAACCAAACTGATAATTCGAAGAGACTTGAAAAGATAACTCAATCATACATAAAAGAATTCAGAGAAGATTCAAATATTATTCATAGATAAACTTGATCATAAACCCACAATTCATCGGATCTCGACAAACACACCGCAAAAAGAGTTTACATCGAATAGATCTCCACAAGAGAGGGGGGGAACATTGTATTGAGATCCAAAAAGAGAGAAGAAGCCATCTAGCTAATAACTATGGACCCGTGGGTCTGTGGTAAACTACTCACAACTCATCGGAGGGCAAGGATGTTGATGTAGAGGCCCTCCGTGGTTGATTCCCCCCCGCAGAGTGCCGTGAAGGCTCAAGATGAGATCTCGCGGATCTGAAGGTTACTGGCGGTGGAAATTGTGTTTCGTGGTGCCCCTGGATGTTTTCGGGGTACGTAGGTATATATAGGAAGAAGAAGTACGTCGGTGGCCGCCCGAGGGTCCCACGAGACAGGGGGCGCCCTATAGGGGGGGGGGGGGGCGCCCTCCTATCTCGTGGAGGCCTCGGCTGCTTCTTGACTTGCACTACAAGTCCTCTGGATCACGTTTGTTCCAAAAATCATGCCCCCGATGGTTTCGTTCCGTTTGGACTCCGTTTGATATTCCTTTTCTTCGAAATACTGAATAGACAAAAAAACAGCAATATGGGCTGGGCCTCCGGTTAGTAGGTTAGTCCCAAAAATGATATAAATGTGTAAAATAAAGCCCATAAACATCCAAAAGGGGTAATATAATAGCATGAAACAATCAAAAATTATAGATACGTTGGAGACGTATCAAGCATCCCCAAGCTTAATTCCTGCTCGTCCTCGAGTAGGTAAATGATAAAAAAGAGAATTTTTGATGTGGAATGCTACCTAGCATAATTCATAATGTAATTTTCTTTATTGTGGCATGAATGTTCAGATCCAAATGAATACAAAATAAAAGTTCATATTGATAAAAGAAATAGTAATACTTCAAGCATACTAATCAAAGTAATCATGTCTTCTCAAAATAGCATGGCAAAAGAAAGTTCATCCCTACAAAATCATATAGTTAGGCTATGCTTCATTTTCGTCACACAAAGACGTTCCCAACTTCTATACCCCCGATGATAAGCCAAGCAATTGTTTCATACTTAAATAATCTCAAACTTTTTTAACCTTCACGCAATACATGAGCGTGAGCCATGGATATAGCACTATGGGTGGAATAGAATATGATGATGCGGATTGTGTGGAGAAGACAAAAAAGGAGAAAGTCTCACATTGACGAGGATAATCAACGGGCTATGGAGATGCCCATCAATTGATGTCAACATGAGGAGTAGGGATTGCCATGCAACGGATGCACTAGAGCTATAAATAAATGCTCAACAAAAGAAAACTAGTGGGTGTGCATCCAACTTGCTTGCTCACGAAGACCTAGGGCATTTGAGGAAGCCCATCGTAGGAATATACAAGCCAAGTTCTATAATGAAAAATTCCCACTAGTATGAAAAAGACAACTTATGAGACTCACTATATGAAAAACATGGTGCTACTTTGAAGCACAATATATGAGACTCACTACATGAAGAACAAGGTGTTACTTTGAAGCACAAGTGTGGAAAAAGAGATAGTAACATTGCCCTTTTTATTTATTTTCTTTTTTTTGGGCCGTTTTTTCTTCTTTTTGGCCTTTCTCTTTTTTTTCTATTGGGCAATGCTCTAATAATGATGATCATCACACTTATATTGATTACAACATAAGGATGACAACTCGAAACTAGAACAATATATGACTCTATATGAATGCCTCCGGTGGTGTACCGGGATGGTGCAATGAATCAAGAGTGACATGTATGAAAAATAATACATGGTGGCTTTGCCACAAATACGATGTCAACTACATGATCATGCAATGGCAATATGAAAAAAGTAAAGTATGTCATGATGATTATGAACGGAACGGTGGAAAGTTGCATGGCAATATATCTCGGAACGGCTATGGAAATGCCATAATAGGTAGGTATGGTGGTTGTTTTGAGGAAGATATAGGGAGGTTTATGTGTGATAGAGCGTATCGTATCACGGGGTATGGATGCACCGGCGAAGTTTGCACCAACTCTCAAGGTGAGAAAGGGCAATGCACGGTACCGAAGAGGCTAGCAAAGGCGGAAAGGTAAAAGTGCGTATAATCCATGGACTCAACATTAGTCAAAAGAACTCATATACTTATTGCAAAAATTTAGAAGTCATCAAAAATCAAGTACTACGCGCATGCTCCTAGGGGGATAGATTGGTAGGAAAAGACCATCGCTCGTCCCCGACCGCCACTCATAAGGATGCACAAGCCAGGTACACTTCATGTTTCAAATTTGTTACACAACTTTAACCATACGTGCATGCTACGGGACTTGCTAACTTCAACACAAGCATTCTTTAAATTCATAATCACCCAACTAGCATGACTTTAATATTACTACCTCCATATCTCAAAACAATTATCAAGTATCAAGTTGATCATAGCATCCAATTCACTTCCTATGATAGTTTTTATTATACCCAACTTGGATGCCCATCATTCTAGGACCAATTTTATGACCATAGCAAATACCATGTTGTTCTAATAGACTCTCAAAATAATATAAGTGAAGCATGAGAGAATAGTAATTTCTTTAAAATTAAGACACCACCGTGTTATAAAAAATATAAGTGAAGCACTAGAGCAAAAACTATCAAGCTCTAAAGATATAAGTGAAGCACATAGAGTATTCTAGCAAATTCTAATCAAATAGGCTTCTCCTAAAAGGTGTGTACAGTAAGGATGATTGTGGTAAACTAAAAATCAAATACTAATATAATACATGACGCTCCAAGCAAAACACTTATCATGTGGTGAATAAAAATATAGCTCCAAGTAAAGTTACCAATAAACGAAGACGAAAGAGGGGATGCCTTCCCGGGGCATCCCCAAGCTTAGGCTTTTGGCTATTCTTAAATATCTTGGGGTGCCTTGGGCATCCCCAAGCTTAGGCTCTTGCCACCCTTTATTCCATAGTCCATAAAAGCTTTACCCAAAACTTAAAAACTTCACAACACAAAACTCAACAAGAAATCTTATAAGCTCCGTTAGTGAAATAAAACAAAACCACCACATAAGGTACTGCAATGAACTCATTCTTTATTTAATTTGGTGTTAAACCTACTGTATTCCAACTTTTCTATGGATTATAAACTATTTTATTGGCCATAGATTCATCAAAATAAGCAAACAACACACGAAAAATAGAATCTGTCAAAAACAGAACAGTCTGTAGTAATCTGTAACTAACGCAAACTTCTGGAACTCAAAAAATTCAGCCAGAATAGGACGACCAAGGCAATTTGTTTATTGATCAGCAGCAATTGGAATCACTATTTTAACACATTCTGGTGATTTTTAACAATTGTTTTCGTGAGCCGAAAGTTTCTGGAAATTACAGCAAGATCAAATAACTATCATCCAAGAAGATCCTATAGGTTTAACTTGGCACAAACACTAATTAAAACATAAAACCACATCTAAACAGAAGGTAGATGGATTATTTATGTTGAGTAAATAGGCAATTTCTTGATTAAATTAATCCACGAGTAAATCACTAGCATGGCATTGACTAAGTTGATGACGTACTGACTTTGATCTAAACATGCACGTACTAAGCAAACAGTAGACAAATCTACACATACTGCTAGTACTGCTAATATGAAAATAATCAGGAGCGGATAAACGAGTTATACCCTCCAGTAGGCCATGCAGAGGCCGCGGCTTTGGTGGCAGCAGCGGCGTCCTCGGCGGCCTTCTTGTCGGCTTCAGCTTTCTCGGCGGCGGCACGGTCGGGGTCGGTGGACATGGTGATGATGAAGGCGACGCGGACGTAGAGGAAGTAGACGATCGGAAGCGAGCGGTCGCGTGATCGCTGCCAAAAACCTATTCGCCCCTCACCCCGCACAGGAACCAGAAGGGCGTGGTTTCGGAGACCTGCTCTCCCGTCGACCGTGTACGCGGCGGACGGGATGGAGTCACCGGCGGCAGCAGCAGCAAAGGAACGACGGTGGGCGTGCGCGTGAGCAGATGTGATATGTTCGTGGCGGCTAGGGTTAGGGGACACCGCGCACTTATATAGACGCAGCCGCGTGGAGAGACGTGGGCTTGACCCACGTCCGAGTCCGTGACAGCCCACGATCCGATGTCTCAGATCGTGGCCCTGCTGTCAGAACCTCTCCGTTAGTGACTGGCAAAAATAAGCGCATAGGTGTGAGCTCGGCTCGGCTCATTCTCGCAACCCGCGGCGCGTCGTGACGAGGCGAGGCGAGGCGTGGCGAGGCGGGCGGCGAAGGAGGAGCGCGCGAGGGCCTCTTCTCTTCTCAAGCTCCAATAGCATGTAGAAGAGCCACCCTTATAAACCACTCCAACTTTCCTTCCACTAGCATGGTGGGACTAAACTTTCCACCACCTTGTCATACCACCTACATGGGCCCTTAGAGATAAAATCTGAAATTGTTATATGGGCTCTAGGCCCATCTCACATTTCAACAATCCCCCACCAGATCTCAGGGGCCCACTTTGTCCTTTGTTCCAAACGCTGTTTTGATATACTAGTGTTTCAGTGAAGACCTGTTAAGGTTGAGCTTCACCTAGAGCAAGTAGCTACACTCCTTCACAACTGAACAATGGACTATGCCTTGAATTGTCAGTTTGGCGTAAAGAAGTTTCACCACATGTCTTACTAGTACTGGGCTGTCGAAGGCTGACCCCTCGGGTGGAGCATATAAGTCACACTCCTGGCCTATTCATGAGCTTACTAGAGATCACCCCAATCTCATAGACTGTGACTAGCAGTCGGACTCACATAGGTGTGTTCCTCCAAAGATCGCTCTGTAGGATAGCATCTTGCTTATACGTATAAGCCTTGGAACATATTAAGACAGTAGTCATCCTTCCATACAGTTTCCGAGAGTATTGCATCTCCAACGGAGTGGGTTAGTAAAGTTACTCTCCTCAGTCCACCACTGGCTTGTTTTCCCAGGTCCTACTTCACGGGATTTCTGATCACATAGGTTGGGTTACCACCATGGCAACTCATGTGGGTCTCATACCCATCTCCCTCGATGCACTATCTATCACTACACGCGATAGCCCTTTCAGTAAAGGATCTGCCAGATTCTTAGCCGTATGGACATAATCCAACGCTATCACTCCGGAGTTTCTTAATTTTCTGACAGCTTTTAATCTCATTCTTATGTGTTTATTGGACTTCATATTGTCCTTTGAATTCTTCACCTTGGTGATGACAGTCTGATTATCACAGTTCATAAGGATAGCCGGAACCGGTTTATCAACCAATGGCAAGTCCATCAAAAGATCTCGAAGCCATCCTACTTCAACACCAGAAGTGTCTAATGCTGTTAATTCTTCTTCCATTGTCGATCTCGTTAAGATCGTTTGCTTGCAAGACTTCCAGGAAACAGCGCCACCTCCAAGAGTAAACATATACCCAGTTGTGGCCTTCATCTCATCAGCATCAGAGATCCAATTCGCATCACTATACCCTTCAAGTACCGACGGGTCTCCGGTGTAGTGAAGTCCATAGTTCATAGTACCTTTTAGATAGCGCATAACTCTTTCAACAGCATGCCAATGTACATCACCCGGTTTGGAAACAAACCGGCTCAGTTTGCTCACAGCAAACGCGATGTCAGGCCTCGTTGCACTCGCTAGGTACATCAGTGAACCAATGATTTGAGAGTATCTCAATTGATCTTTAGCCATGCCTTTGGACTTTCGAATCAACACGCTAGGATCATATGGTGTTTGAGATGGTGTGCAGTCCGAATATCCAAAACGGCTCAACACCTTCTCAACATAATGGGATTGCAGAAGTGTGATCCCACCCTCATTATCTCTCAGTAGCTTGATGTTCAAGATAACATCAGCCACACCAAGGTCTTTCATCTCAAAGTTACGAGATAGAAACGATTTGACCTCCTCAATGACTTTGAGGTTTGTTCGAATATCGATATGTCATCAACATACAAGCACAAGATAACTCCTTCGCCCCCACCATGGCGATAGTATACACATTTGTCACCTCATTAACAACGAAACCAACAGATGTCGAGTTGTATTGAACTTATCATGCCATTGCTTAGGTGCTTGCTTCAGGCCATATAAAGATTTCAGCAACTTACACACCTTCCTTTCTTGACCATCTATCACAAAGCCATCTGGCTGTTGCATGTAGATTTCCTCATTTAGCTCTCCATTCAGAAAAGCCGTCTTAACATCCATTTGATGGACGAGAAGACCATGTGAGGCCGCCAACAAGAGTAATACTCGAATGGTGGTCAGTCTAGCCACAGGTGAATAAGTATCGAAGAAATCTTCCTCTTCTTTCTGATCATAGCCCTTGGCCACAAGCCTAGCCTTGTACTTTTCAATCGTACCATCGGGCCTAAGCTTTTCTTGAACACCCACTTACATCCCAATGGTTTGCAACCATAGGGGCGCCAATGATCTCCCATGTCCCGTTAGCCATGATGGAATCCATCTCGCTTCGGACCGCATCCTTCTAGTAGTCACCGAGAGGCATACGCTCGAGATAGAAGTGGGAGTATCATCCACGAGGTACACGAAGAAATCATCACCAAAGGTCTTTGCAGTCCTTTGTCTCTTGCCCCTACCAAGGGTTTCCTCGTCATCCTCCTCAGGATTTTCATCATGTGTTTGTTCATAATATTCCATAGGGATGGCAGGTTCAGGAGTCTCCTCAGATTCCTGTCTAGAAGTGCTTTGCATATCTCTCATAGGAAAAATATCCTCAAAGAATGTAGCATCCTTAGACTCCATAATTGTACCGACCTTCTGGTCAGGTACCTCAGATTTCACTACTAGAAATCTATAGCCAACGCTGTTCTTAGCGTAGCCCAAATTAACGCAGTCCACAGTCTTGGGTCCAAGCTTACGCTTTTTGGGGATCGGCACATTGACTTTCGCCAAACAGCCCCAAATACGCAAGTACGAGAGTGTCGTCCTTCTCTTTGCCCATTTCTCATAGGGAGTGATCTCATTATCCTTTGTCGGAACTTTATTCAGGACATGACATGCCGTCAATATAGCCTCCCCCACCATGCCTTGGATAAACCCGATGTATCTAACATGGCGTTAACCAAATCAGTTAGAGTACGGTTTTTCCGCTCGGCAACCCCATTTGACTGGGGTGAATAGGGAGGCGTCCTCTCATGAATAATGCCGTGTTCCGCACAGAAGGAATCAAACTCACTCGAGAAGTACTCTACACCACGATCTGACCGAACTCGTTTAATTTTCTTTTCAAGTTGATTCTCAACTTCTGCCTTATAGATTTTAAAGTAGTGTAGAGCCTCATCCTTAGTATTTAACAGATAAACATAGCAATATCTAGTGGAATCATCTATCAATGTCATGAAGTATCTCTTTCCACCTTTAGTCAACACACCATTCATCTCATAAAGATTAGAATGTATGAGTTCTAATGGTGCCAGGTGTCTCTCCTCCGCGGCCTTATGAGGCTTGCGAGGTTGCTTAGCTTGCACACATGAAAGGCACTTAGAACCTTTGGCTAAAGTGAAACTCGGGATTAAATCCAACTTGGCTAGCCGCGTCATAACACAAAAACTAATGTGACAAAGACGTGAATGCCAAACTTCAGTTTCATTAACATTCGAATGAATATGGTTCATGACTTTATTACAAAAATCTGCGAGGGGAAGGCGGAACATCCCTCCGCTCTCATAACCTTTTCCAACAAAGAGTCCATATTTTGTAACAACTAATTTATTAGACTCGAAAACCAACTTAAACCCTTCTCTACATAGAAGGGAGCCACTAACGAGGTTCTTCTTGATGGCGGGGACATGCTGCATGTTCTTCAGCTGCATGATCCTTCCCGAAGTAAACTTCAGATCGACCATGCCAACACCATGAACAGAAGCACTTGCTGCATTCCCCATCAATACGGACCCGTGACCTGTGACCTGGTAAGAAGTGAACAATGAAATGTCAGCACACACATGAACACCTGCACCTGTGTCCACCCATCAATCGTTGGGTTGAAACGCTGAAAAAACAGTAAATAAGTTACCGTACCCAGATGCACCATTCTCATTGTTGCCCACAATCATGTTGACAGACTTGGATTCCTGTCCTGGCTTCTTGTACTTGTTTGGGCACTTGTTGTTGGGGAACGTTGCAGAAAATTAAAAAAATTTCCTACGGTTTCACCAAGATCCATCTATGAGTTCATCTAGCAACGAGTCATGGGAGAGTGATTGCATCTACATACCACTTGTAGATCGCGTGCGGAAGCGTTCAATGGAACGGGGATGATGGAGTCGTACTCGCCGTGATTCAGATCACCGATGACCTAGTGCTGAACGGACAACACCTCCGCGTTCAACACACGTACGGAGCGGATGACGTCTCCTCCTTCTTGATCCAGCAAGGGAAGGAGAGGTTGATGATGATCCAGCAACTGACGGCGTGGTGGTGGATGCAGCAGAACTCCGCAGGGCTTCACTAAGCAACTACGTGAGGAGGAGGAGGTGTTGCGGGGGGAGGAGGCGCCAGGCTTATGGGTGCGGCCACCCCTCCCTCCCTCCCTTTATATAGGTGCAAGAGAGGGGGAGGTGCAGCCTTGCGCCTTCCTCCAAGGAAGGGTGC
The DNA here is from genome assembly GCA_021605205.1 of Aegilops longissima. Lineage (NCBI taxonomy): Eukaryota > Viridiplantae > Streptophyta > Magnoliopsida > Poales > Poaceae > Aegilops > Aegilops longissima. The sequence continues at coordinate 35,217,586 of CM038680.1, forward strand.
GGCCAGAGGGGGGAGGAGTCCATCCTCCCAAGGCACCTCGGAGGTGCCTTCCCCCTTTAGGACTCTCCCCTCCCCAAGTCTCCTTGGCGCATGGGCCTCTTGGGGCTGGTGCCCTTGGCCCATATAGGCCAAGGCGCACCCTCTACAGCCCATCTGCCCCCCCCGGGGCAGGTGGACCCCCGGACCCCTTTCGGCACTCCCGGTACAATACCGATAAAGTGCGAAACTTTTCCGACGACCAAAACAAGACTTCCCATATATAAATCTTTACCTCCGGACAATTCCGGAACTCCTCGTGACGTCCGGGATCTCATCCAGGACTCTGAACAACATTCGGTTTGCTGCATACTCATATTCATACAACCCTAGCGTCACCGAACCTTAAGTGTAGACCCTACGGGTTCGGAGACATCTGAGACATGACCGAGGCGGCTCTCGGGCAATAACCAACAGCGGGATCTGGATACCCATGTTGGCTCCCACATGCTCCTCGATGATTTCATCGGATGAACCACGATGTCGAGGATTCAAACAACCCGTATACAATTCCCTTTGTCAATCGGTATTTTACTTGCCTGAGATTCGATCGTCGGTATCCCAATACCTCGTTCAATCTCGTTACGCAAGTCACTTTACTCGTACCATAATGCATGATCCCGACCAAACACTTGGTCACTTTGAGCTCATTATGATGATGCACTACCGAGTGGGCCCAGTGATACCTCTCCGTCATACGGAGTGACAAATCCCGCCTCGATCCGTGTCAACCCAATGACACTTTCGGAGATACCGTAATGCACCTTTATAGTCACCCGATTCGTTGTGACGTTTGGTACACCAAAGCACTCCTACAGTATCCGGGAGTTACACGATCTCATGGTCTAAGGAAGAGATACTTGACATTGGAAAAGCTCTAGCAAAACGAACTACACGATCTTGTGCTATGCTTAGGATTGGGTCTTGTCTATCACATCATTCTCCTAATGATGTGATCCCGTTATCAACGACATCCAATGTCCATAGTCAGGAAACCATGACTATCTGTTGATCAACGAGCTAGTCAACTAGAGGCTCACTAGGGACATATTATGGTCTATGTATTCACACGTGTATTACGATTTCCGGATAATACAATTATAGCATGAATGAAAGACAATTATCGTGAACAAGGAAATATAATAATAATACTTTTATTATTGCCTCTAGGGCATATTTCCAACAGTCTCCCACTTGCACTAGAGTCAATAATCTAGTTACATTGTGATGAATCGAACACCCATAGAGTTCGGTGTTGATCATGTTTTGCCCATGAAGAGGTTTAGTCAACGGATCTGCGACATTCAGATCCGTATGCACTTTGCAAATTTCTATGTCTCTATCTTGAACATTTTCACGGATGGAGTTGAAGCGACGCTTGATGTGCCTGGTCTTATTGTGAAACCTGGGCTCCTTGGCAAGTGCAATAGCTCCAGTGTTGTCACAGAAGAGTTTGATCGGCTCCGACGAATTGGGTATGACTCCTAGGTCGGTGATGAACTCCTTCACCCAAATTGCTTCATGTGCTGCCTCCGAGGCTGCCATGTACTCCGCTTCACATGTAGATCCCGCCACGACGCTCTGCTTGCAGCTGCACCAGCTTACTGCTCCACCATTTAACATATACACGTATCCGGTTTGTGACTTTGAGGAGTCTCGATCTATCCCTATAGATTTTGATGCCTAATATGTAAGCAGCTTCTCCAAGGTCCTTCATTGAAAAACTCTTATTCAAGTAGGCCTTAATGCTGTCCAAAAGTTCTATATCATTTCCCATCAAAAGTATGTCATCTACATATAATATGAGAAATGCTACAGAGCTCCCACTCACTTTCTTGTAAACGCAGGCTTCTCCATAAGTCTGCATAAACCCAAACGCTTTGATCATCTCATCAAAGCGAATGTTCCAACTCCGAGATGCTTGCACCAGCCCATAAATGGATCGCTGGAGCTTGCATACCTTGTTAGCATTCTTAGGATCGACAAAACCTTCCGGCTGCATCATATACAGCTCTTCCTTAAGATAACCGTTAAGGAATGCCGTTTTGACGTCCATCTGCCATATCTCATAATCATAGTATGCGGCAATTGCTAACATGATTCAGACGGACTTAAGCTTCGCTACGGGAGAGAAAGTCTCATCGTAGTCAATCCCTTGAACTTGTCGATAACCCTTAGCGACAAGTCGAGCTTTATAGATGGTAACATTACCATCCGCGTCCGTCTTCTTCTTAAAGATCCATTTGTTTTCTATCGCTCGCCGATCATCGAACAAGTCTGTCAAAGTCCATACTTTGTTTTCATACATGGATCCTATCTCGGATTGCATGGCTTCAAGCCATTTGTTGGAATTTGGGCCCGCCATCGCTTCTTCATAGTTCAAGGTTCACCGTTGTCTAACAACATGGTTTCCGGACAGGGTTGCCGTACCACTCAGTGCGGAACGTGTCCTAGTGGACCTCTGAAGTTCAGTAGCAACTTGATCCAAGTACCTTGATCATCATCATTAATTTCCTCTCCGATCGGTGTAGGTACCACAGAACATTTTCTGAGCTGCACTAGTTTCGGTTCAAGAGGTAGTACTTCATCGAGTTCTACTTTCCTCCCACTTACTCCTTTCGAGAGAAACTCTTTTCCAGAAAGGATCCGTTCTTGGCAACAAAGATCTTGCCTTGAATCTAAGGTAGAAGGTATACCCAATGGTTTCCTTAGGGTATCCTATGAAGACGCATTTTCCGACTTGGGTTCGAGCTTTTCAGGTTGAAGTTTCTTGACATAAGCATCGCATCCCCAAACTTTTAGAAACGATACTTAGGTTTCTTCCCAAACCATAATTCATACGGTGTCGTCTCAACGGATTTAGACGGTGCCCTATTTAAAGTGAATGTAGCTGTCTCTAGAGCATATCCCCAAAATGATAGCGGTAAATCTGTAAGAGACATCATAGATCGCACCATATCCAATAGAGTGCGATTACGACGTTCGGACACACCGTTACGTTGAGGTGTTCCAGGCGGCGTGAGTTGTGAAACGATTCCACATTTCCTTAAGTGTGTACCAAATTCGTGACTTAAATATTCTCCTCCACGATCTGATCGCAAGAACTTTATTTTTCGGTCACGTTGATTCTCTACCTCATTCTGAAATTCCTTGAATTTTTCAAAGGTCTCAGACTTGTGTTTCATCAAGTAGACATACCCATATCTACTCAAGTCATCAGTGAGAGTGAGACTCCGCGAGCCTCAACGCTCATTGGACCGCACACATCGGTATGTATGATTTCCAATAAGTTGGTTGCTCGCTCCATTGTCCCGGAGAATGGAGTCTTGGTCATTTTGCCCATGAGGCATGGTTCGCATGTGTCAAATGATTCATAATCGAGAGACTCTAAAAGTCCATCAGCATGGAGCTTCTTCATGCGCTTGACACCAATGTGACCAAGGCAGCAGTGCCACAAGTATGTGGGACTATCGTTATCAACTTTACATCTTTTGGTATTCACACTATGAACATGTGTAACATTACGTTCGAGATTCATTAAGAATAAACCATTGACCATCGGAGCATGACCATAAAACATTTCTCTCATATAAATAGAACAACCATTATTCTCGGATTTAAATGAGTAGCCATCTCGTATTAAACGAGATCCTGATACAATGTTCATGCTCAAACTTGGCACTAAATAACAATTATTGAGGTTTAAAACTAATCCCGTAGGTAAATGTAGAGGTAGCGTGCGACGGCGATCACATCGACCTTGTAACCATTCCCGACGCGCATCGTCACCTCGTCGCCCTTCGCCAGCCTCCGTTTATTCCGCAGCTCTGCTGTGAGTTACATATATGAGCAACGACACGGTATCAAATACCGGGGAGTTACTACGAGTCTTGGTAAGGTACACATCAATTACATGTATATCAAATATATCTTTAGTGTTGCGGCCTTCATATGCGCTAAGTATTTGGGGCAGTTCCGCTTCAATGACCCTTCCTTTGCAATAAAAGCACTCGGTCTCGTGCTTGGGTCCATTCTTTGACTTCTTCCGGCAAGCGGCTTACGGGCGCGGCAACATCCTTGCCGTCCTTCTTGAAGTTCTTCTTTCCTTGCCCTTCTTGAACTTAGTGGTTTTATTGACCATCAACACTTGATGTTCTTTCTTGATTTCAACCTCTGCTGACTTCACATTGAAAATACTTCGGAATGGTCTTCACCATCCCCGCATATTGTAGTTCATCACAAAGCTCTTGTAGCTTGGTGGGAGCGATCAAGGATTCTGTCAATGACCGCCTCGTCAGGGAGGTTAATGTCCAAGCGACAGGCGGTTGTGCAACCCGACATTTTGAGTATGTGCTTCTTGATGAACTGTTTTCCTCCATCTTACAACTATAGAACTTGTCGGAGACTTCATATCTCTCGACCGGGCATGAGCTTGGAAAACCATTTTCAGCTCCTCGAACATCTCATATGCTCCGTGTTGCTCAAAACGCTTTTGGAGCCCGGTTCTAAGCTGTAAAGCATGCCGCCTTGAACGAGGGAGTAATCATCAAGACGAGACTGCCAAGCATTCATAATGTCTTGGTTCTCTAGGATGGGTGCATCACCTAGCGGTGCTTCTAGGACATATTGTTTCTTGGCTGCTATGAGGATGATCCTCAGGTTCCGGACCCAGTCCGAATAGTTGCTGCCATCGTCTTTCAGCTTGGTTTTCTCTAGGAACGCGTTGAAGTTCATGGTGACATGAGCGTTGGCCATTTCATCTACAAGACATATTTTGCAAAGACTTTAGACTAAGTTCATGATAATTAAGTTCATCTAATCAAATTGTTTAATGAACTCCCACTCAGATTTGACATCCCTCTAGTCATCTAAGTGTTACATGATCCGATTCGACTAGGCCGTGTCCGATCATCACGTGAGACGGACTAGTCATCGTCGGTGAACATCTCCATGTTGATCGTATCTTCCATCGACTCATGTTCGACCTTTCGGTCTCTTGTGTTCGAGGCCATGTCTGTACATGCTAGGCTCGTCAAGTTAACCCTAAGTGTTTATGCATGTGTAAAACTGTCTTACACCCGTTGTATGTGAGCGTAAGGATCTATCACACCCGATCATCACGTGGTGCTTGAAGCAGCGAACTTTAGCAACGGTGCACGCTTAGGGAGAACACTTTCTTGAAATTGTTATGAGGATCATCTTATTTACTACCGTCGTTCTAAGTAAACAAGATGCATAAACATAATAAACATCACATGCAATTATATATAGTAGTGACATGATATGGCCAATATCACATAGCTCCTTTGATCTCCATCTTCGGGGCTCCATGATCATCCTGTCACCGGCATGACACCATGATCTCCATCATCGTGTCTTCATGAAGTTGTCACGCCAACGACTACTTCTACTTCTATGGCTAACGCGTTTAGCAATAAAGTAAAGTAATTTACATGGCGTTCTTCAATGACATGCGGGTCATACAAAAAATAAAGACAACTCCTATGGCTCCTGCCGGTTGTCATACTCATCGACATGCAAGTCGTGATTCCTATTACAAGAACATGATCTCATACATCACATATATCATCCATCATTCATCACAACTTTGGCCATATCATATCACAAAACAATTGCTGCAAAAACAAGTTAAACGTCCTCTAATTGTTGTTGCATCTTTTACGTGGCTGCAATTGGGTTCTAGCAAGAACGTTTTCTTACCTACGAATAACCACAACGTGATTTTGTCAACTTCTATTTACCCTTCATAAGGACCCTTTTCATCGAATCCGCTCCAACTAAAGTGGGAGAGACAGACACCCGCCAGCCACCTTATGCAACTAGTGCATGTTAGTCGGTGGAACCGGTCTCACGTAAGCGTACGTGTAAGGTTGGTCCGGGCCGCTTCATCCCACAATACCGCTGAAGCAAGATAAGACTAGTAGCGGCAAGCAAGTTGAAAAGATCTACGCCCACAACAAAATTGTGTTCTACTCGTGCAATAGAGAACTACGCATAGACCTAGCTCTGATACCACTATTGGGGAACGTTGCAGAAAATTAAAATTTTTTCCTACGATTTCACCCAGATCCATCTATGAGTTCATCTAGCAACGAGTCATGGGAGAGTGATTGCATCTACATACCACTTGTAGATCGTGTGCGGAAGCGTTCAATGGAACGGGGATGATGGAGTCGTACTCGCCGTGATTCAGATCACCGATGACATAGTGCTGAACGGACAGCACCTCCGCGTTCAACACACGTACGGAGCGGATGACGTCTCCTCCTTCTTGATCTAGCAAGGGGAAGGAGAGGTTGATGATGATCCAGCAGCACGACGGCGTGGTGGTGGATGCAGCAGAACTCCGCGAGGCTTCGCTAAGCAACTTCGTGAGGAGGAGGAGGTGTTGCGAGGAGGAGGAGGCGCCAGGGGCATATGGGTGCGGCCACCCTCCCTCCCTCCCTTTATATAGGTGCAAGAGAGAGGGGAGGTGCAGCCTTGCCCCTTCCTCCAAGGAAGGGGTGCGGCCAAGAGGGGGAGGAGTCCATCCTCCCCAAGGCACCTCGGAGGTGCCTTCCCCTTTAGGACTCTCCCCTCCCCAAGTCTCCTTGGCGCATGGGCCTCTTGGGGCTGGTGCCCTTGGCCCATATAGGCCAAGGCGCACCCCCTACAGCCCATGTGCCCCCCCGGGGCAGGTGGACCCCTCGGTGGACCCCCGGACCCCTTTCGGCACTCTCGGTACAATACCGATAAAGTGCGAAACTTTTCCGGCGACCAAAATAAGACTTCCCATATATAAATCTTTACCTCCGGACCATTCCGGAACTCCTCGTGACGTCCGGGATCTCATCCGGGACTCCGAACAACATTCAGTTTGCTGCATACTCATATTCATACAACCCTAGCGTCACCGAACCTTAAGTGTGTACACCCTACGGGTTCGGGAGACATGCAGACATGACCGAGACAGCTCTCGGGCAATAACCAACAGCGGGATCTGGATACTCATGTTGGCTCCCACATGCTCCTCGATGATTTCATCGGATGAACCACGATGTCGAGGATTCAAACAACCCAGTATACAATTCCCTTTGTCAATCGGTATTTTACTTGCCCGAGATTCGATCGTCGGTATCCCAATACCTCGTTCAATCTCGTTACCGCAAGTCACTTTACTCGTCTTAGTAATGCATGATCCGTGACCAAACACTTGGTCACTTTGAGCTCATTATGATGATGCACTACCGAGTGGGCCCAGTGATACCTCTCCGTCATACGGAGTGACAAATCCAGCCTCGATCCGTGTCAACCCAATGACACTTTCGGAGATACCGTAATGCACCTTTATAGTCACCCGATTCGTTGTGACGTTTGGTACACCCAAAGCACTCCTACGGTATCCGGGAGTTACGATCTCATGGTCTAAGGAAGAGATACTTGACATTGGAAAAGCTCTAGCAAAGCGAACTACATGATCTTGTGCTATGCTTAGGATTGGGTCTTGTCCATCACATCATTCTCCTAATGATGTGATCCCGTTATCAACGACATCCAATGTCCATAGTCAGGAAACCATGACTATCTGTTGATCAACGAGCTAGTCAACTAGAGGCTCACTAGGGACATATTGTGGTCTATGTATTCACACGTGTATTACGATTTCCGGATAATACAATTATAGCATGAATAAAAGACAATTATCATGAACAAGGAAATATAATAATAATACTTTTATTATTGCCTCTAGGGCATATTTCCAACACTTGTTGTCCCAATGTTCAACCGAACCACAAGTAAATCAGCCCTCGTCCTTCTTGTTCTTCTTGAAGGTCTTCTTACCCTTCTTCTTAAAGTCGGTATTGTGTTGGACACCGTTTTTTCCCTTGGGCTTGTGGGAATTGAAGTTCTTCTGGTTCACCATGTTGGCAACAGAAGTCCCTTCGGCCCCTTTTCCGTGCGAGTCTTTTGCCCTCGAATTCTGCTCAACACTCAGATGGCCAATGACATCCTCCACAGAGAATTCACGCCTCTGATGTTTCAGAGTGGTGGCAAAGTTCCTCCAGGAATTAGGGAGCTTAGCGATTATGCAACCCGCGACAAACTTGCCCGGTAACTCGCACTTGAGAAGCTCAAGTTCCTTAACAATGCATATTATCTCATGAGCCTGCTCCAATACAGGACGGTTTTCAACCATCTTGTAATCGTGGAACTGCTCTATAATATACATCTCGCTCACTGCATCGGCGGCCCTGAATTTAGATTCGAGCGCCTCCCACAAGTCCTTGGCGACATGCACATGTAAATATGCGTCGACCAGTTTATCTCCGATCATGCTAAGAACTGCTCCGAGAAACACAACGGTAGCCTCCTTGAACGCCTTCTCCTGTTCAGGAGCAATCGTTCCCGTGGAGACACTGGTGACCCAGAACACGTTCATAGCCGTGAGCCATAACGTGGTCTTAGTCTGCCAACGCTTAAAGTATGTACCGGTAAACTTATCCGGTTTCTGTGCAGCGGCAAAGCCACTTGCCGAGAAATTCCTACACATAATAGGTTTTTGGATTGTTGAGTAAATAGGCAATTTCTTGATTAAATTAATCCACGAGTAAATCACTAGCATGGCATTGACTAAGTTGATGACGTACTGACTTTGATCTAAACATGCACGTACTAAGCAAACAGTAGACAAATCTACACATACTGCTAGTACTGCTAATATGAAAATAATCAGGAGAGGGATAAACGAGTTATACCCTCCAGTAGGCCATGCAGAGGCCGCGGCTTTGGTGGCAGCAGCGGCGTCCTCGGCGGCCTTCTTGTCGGCTTCAGCTTTCTCGGCGGCGGCACGGTCGGGGTCGGTGGACATGGTGATGATGAAGGCGACGCAGATGTAGAGGAAGTAGACGATCGGAAGCGAGCAGTCGCGTAATCGCTGCCCAAAAACCTATTCGCCCCTCACCCCGCATAGGAACTAGAAGGGCGTGGTTTCGGAGACCTGCTCTCCCGTCGACCGTGTACGCGGCGGACGGGATGGAGTCACCGGCGGCAGCAGCAGCAAAGGAACGACGGTGGGCGTGCGCGTGAGCAGATGTGATCTGTTCGTGGCGGCTAGGGTTAGGGGACACCGCACACTTATATAGACGCAGCCGCGTGGAGAGATGTGGGCTTGACCCACGTCCGAGTCCGTGACAGCCCACGATCCGACGTCTCAGATCGTGGCCCTGCTGTCAGAACCTCTCTGTTAGTGACTGGCAAAAATAAGCGCATAGGTGTGAGCTCGGCTCATTCCCGCAACCCGCGGCGCGTCGTGACGAGGCGAGGCGTGGCGAGGCGGGCGACAGAGGAGGAGCGCGCAAGGGCCTCTTCTGTTCTCAAGCTCCAATAGCATGTAGAAGAGCCACCCTTATAAACCACTCCAACTTTCCTTCCACTAGCATGGTGGGACTAAACTTTCCACCACCTTGTCATACCACCTACATGGGCCCTTAGAGATCAAATCTGAAATTGTTATATGGGCTCTAGGCCCATCTCACATTTCAACAATTTATTCCTAAACAGAAACAAAAACAAAAAACTAAAACTAAAATTGGGTTGCCTCCCAACTAGCGCTATCGTTTAACGCCCCTAGCTAGGCATAAAAGCGAAGATAGATCTAAGTGGTGTCATCTTTAATTTTCAGTTTTTTAGCGGAGTCATGCTCGAAACCGGGAGGTTCTTTCCGCTTCCCTTTATACTCAGAAATTTTTAGATCTAAAGAATCCAACCGCTTATTGCAAAGAGTGATCAATATATTCATGCGGTGAAGATTTCCGCTAACACTTTTAAGAGGCTCAAGAGACTTTTGTAAAAATTTTGTTACTTCGCAAATCTTTCCAAACACTTGGGTTTCTTCTTGGGTAGGATGTGATCCTCCCTTTTGAGGTAGTGTTCCCACTATTTCCTCTACAATTTCATGCGCAATACTGGGATCAATCTCAATGAAGTTTCCCTTGGCAATGCAATCCAAGAGTTGTCTATGTGTCATATTTAACCCAACATAAAAATTACGAAGAAGAATTCTGAAGTTCACCTCTAGGGTGCACTTGCGATAAGATTCCATCATCCTATACCATGCATCTTTTAAGTTTTCTCCTTGCCTTTACTTGAAGTGAAGAACTTCAAACTCGGGAGACATAGGAGCGGATAAGGAACTAGACATAATGACAAGGCAAACGAGCTAACACACGGCAACCGGTAAAACGACAAGCAAAAAGGAGAGGAGGAGATTGGAAAAGAGAGGGCGAATAAAACGGCAAGGGTGAAGTGGGGGAGAGAAAAACGAGAGGCAAATGGCAAATAATGTAAATGCGAGGGAGATAGGTTTGTGATGGGTACTTGGTATGTCTTGACTTGAGCGAAGACCTCCCCGGCAACGGCGCCAGAAATCCTTCTTGCTACGTCTTGAGCTTGCGTTGGTTTTCCTCGAAAAGGAGAGGGTGATGCAGCAAATGTAGCATAAGTATTTCCCTCAGTTTTGAGAACCAAGGTATCAATCCAGTAGGAGGCTCCTCAAAAGTCCCACGCACCTACACAAACAAACTGAGAACTCACAACCAACACAATAAAGGGGTTGTCAATCCCTTCACGGCCACTTGCGAAAGTGAGATCTAATAAAGATAGTAAGATAAGATAAATATATTTTTGGTATTTTATAGTATAGATGCAAAAAGTAAAGATGCAAATAAAAGTAGATTGAAAGCAAATATGATAAGAGATAGACCCGGGGGCCATAGGTTTCACTAGTGGCTTCTCTCAAGATAGCATAAGTATTACGGTGGGTGAACAAATTACTGTCGAGCAATTGATAGAAAAGCGCATAGTTATGAGATTATCTAGGCATGATCATGTATATAGGCATCACGTCCATAACAAGTAGACCGACTCCTGCCTGCATCTACTACTATTACTCCACACATCGACCGCTATCCAGCATGCATCTAGAGTATTAAGTTCATAAGAACAGAGTAACGCATTAAGCAAGATGACATGATGTAGAGGGATAAACTCATGCAATATGATATAAACCCCATCTTGTTATCCTTGATGGCAACAATACAATACGTGCCTTGCAACCCTTTACATCCTTTGGGTAAGGATGCCGCAAGATTGAACCCAAAGCTAAGCACTTCTCCCATGGCAAGAAAGACCAATCTAGTAGGCCAAACCAAACTGATAATTCGAAGAGACTTGAAAAGATAACTCAATCATACATAAAAGAATTCAGAGAAGATTCAAATATTATTCATAGATAAACTTGATCATAAACCCACAATTCATCGGATCTCGACAAACACACCGCAAAAAGAGTTTACATCGAATAGATCTCCACAAGAGAGGGGGGAACATTGTATTGAGATCCAAAAAGAGAGAAGAAGCCATCTAGCTAATAACTATGGACCCGTAGGTCTGTGGTAAACTACTCACAACTCATCGTAGGGGCAAGGATGTTGATGTAGAGGCCCTCCGTGGTTGATTCCCCCTCCGGCAGAGTGCCGACGAAGGCTCCAAGATGAGATCTCGCGGATACAGAAGGTTACGGTGGTGGAAATTGTGTTTCGTGATGCCCCTGGATGTTTTAGGGGTACGTAGGTATATATAGGAGGAAGAAGTACGTCGGTGGCCGCCCGAGGGGCCCACGAGACAGGGGGCACGCCCTATAGGGGGGTCGCGCCCTCCTATCTCGTGGAGGCCTCGGCTGCTTCTTGACTTGCACTCCAAGTCCTCTGGATCACGTTTGTTCCAAAAATCACGCTCCTGAAGGTTTCATTCCGTTTGGACTCCGTTTGATATTCCTTTTCTTCGAAATACTGAAATAGGCAAAAAAACAACAATATGGGCTGGGCCTCCGGTTAGTAGGTTAGTCCCAAAAATGATATAAATGTGTAAAATAAAGCCCATAAACATCCAAAAGGGGTAATATAATAGCATGGAACAATCGAAAATTATAGATACGTTGGAGACGTATCAACCACCGCAGGGCGCTTGTGGTGGCATTCTTGTGGCTTGGGACTGGACAGTTAATGGGACAATTCTGGCACAGGACAACTTCTCTGTAATAGTGGCTTTCTCGTCAGCTTCTGATAACACTACTTTCTCTCTGACAGTGGTCTATGCCCCATGTGATAGAAATCTAAGGCCAAGTTTCTTCAGCTCAATTGACAACATGTCTGATTTGGTTACCGGTGCTTGGATGGTGGTGGGGAACTTTAATATGTATCGCTATGCTTTTGAGAAGAACAATGCAGATCAACTGGATTTTAATGGAAGACTTTAATGACTGGATTAATAGTCATGGGCTGATCGATGTCGACATTGCTAACAGGCACTTCACCTGGTCTAATAAGTGCAGGGACCCGATGTTGGTTAACCCGGACCGCGTGCTTATTAACGATGACTGTAATTTGGCGTTCTTGGACACTTCAGCTACCTCTGTCTCATCAGTCACTTCGGATCATGTGCTTATATGTATCGCTTTTGGAGCCACTATACCTCATACCAAGTTTTTCCGTTTTGAGAATCATTGGTTGCATATTCCCGAGGTTGACCAGCTTGTGGTGAACTCTTGGCAAGCCGGACACCATCATATTTCATCATCAACATCTAGACTGAATTTCAAGTTCAGACAGCTTCATGCAAAAGTCAGACAGTGGGCTAAGAGTAAGGGAAACTTACAGCTTCTTATCGCCAACAACAAACTGCTTATTGACTTTTTGAATGCAATAGAAGAGAGACGGAAGCTCACAGATCTGGAGTTCGTACTCCGTTTACATGCCACTTCAAAGCTCGAGACGCTGATCAGATGGTAGGCCGCATTCTGGCAAAGGAGAGCAAAGCTCAAGTGGTGTACTTTTGGGGATGAGATTCGCGGGTTTTCCACATCGCAGCTAGCTGCCATGCTAGAAATAATAAGATTCATGTGCTAGTCCAGAATGAAGTGGACCATTTCAATATTTTCTGATAAGCTGAATATTGCCAATTTTTTCAGAGCATCTTCGACAGCCACCCGAACAACCCGCTAGCGGTTAATCTTGCTACAATCTATCCTCAGGTCGATAGGTGGATCTCTCCACTCTCGATCAGCCCTTCAGTTGAGAGGAGATCCTTCGTGCTATCAAGCTTTCTCCGAACAACAGAAGTCCCATCCTGGACGGCTTCACTAATGAGTTCTATAAGAAACACGCTTCTGTTCTCAAAAATGACATTTTGGCCTTCTTTGACGACTTCTTCCAGGGGAAAGTAGATCTGTCTGGCATCAATTGGGCATATATCACCTTACTTCCTAAGGTTGGGTCACCATTGGAGATCACTATATAGGCCTATCTCTCTGGTGCATAGTGTCATCAAACTGCTCATCAAGGTACTTGCCATGAGGTTACAACAGTTCATATCTGCGTTGATTCACTTCATGCTGTCTGGTTTCATTAGAGGAAGGGCCATAGTGGAAAACTTTGCTTTAGCCTCTGAGCTAGTCCAATGCGCGTAGAAGAGGAAGATCCCCATGATCGTGCTTAAGCTTGACTTCAAGAAAGCTTTTGACAGCGTAAATTGGACTTGCCTTACCAACCTTTTGCAGCAGAGAGGTTTTAGTAATCGCTGGGTCTCTTGGGTCTCCCCTATTCCTCACCCTGGCCAGGCCAAAGTGATGATGAATGGCTGCCTCAGGAATGATATTCTCTTCAACTGTGGTGTTCGGCAGGGCGACCCGCTATCCCCATACCTCTTCATGGTTGCAGATATACTTCAACGGTTGTGTGTATCTGCAACGGTTGATGGGGTTTTGGAGATTCCTATAAGTGGCCTAGATTTCTTCCGAGTGTTACAATACGCAGATGACACTTGGATTCGTCTGAAAGGGGAGGTCTCGTAAGCTGCATGGATCAAGGATATCTTGCAAGCCTTCTCAGACTTTTCTGGATTACAAATTAATTATCACAAGAGTACTTTTGTGCCCATCCATATGAAGGAAGACGATGCAAAGGAGGTAGCGAATATTCTGGGGTGCCCTATCAGTTCACTACCGTGCAATTACCTTGGCTTATCCCTATCTGTCCACAAGATCTCCAACTCTGTTCTGATGCCACTGATTCAGAAGATCGACCGGCGCTTAGCGGGTTGGCTGGCCACTTAACTTTCTTGGGGAGGGCGCCTCACTATGATTGATGTTGTTCTTTCATCCATTCCAAATTACTACATGGCATGTGTCAAGTGGAACAAGACTAGCCTGGCCAAAGTAGACAAGCTTAGGTGAAACTTCCTTTGGCAGAAGAAAGCTGACAAACAGCAGGCTGATTGCTTGGTAGCTTGGGAACAGGTTGTGTCCCCCAAACAGTGTGGTGGTCTCGCGATTAGAGATTTGGAAGCACACAATGACGCCATGCTATGCAAGTTCACAAACAGAATTCTACAAGGATCACCAGTCCCCTGCTATCACTGGTTCCAGCGAAGATATCTGAACAAAAGATTGCCTGATAAGTTGAGGGCAATGGACACGCCCATCTGGAGAGCCCTGGCAAAATATATCCCTACGGTGCATCAAACATCTCTCTATCATATTGGAGATGGGAAACTAACTACTTTCTGGCAGGACAAATGGTGCTACGATGCTCGCTTCGCTCAGCTCTTCCCCAACCTATTTCCTTTGCTAAAGATAAACAATGCTCGGTTGCCTCGCAGTACCCCGGCCGTTGGACCTTGGAGTTTCACCCCAACCTCTCAAGGACTGCTGCACGGGAGCTAGATGTTTTGAGTGAGCTGCTTGCTTCTACCCATGCGCCTTCTGCAGGCCTATCTGACTCTCGAGTTCACATCTTTTCTGATAAAGCCCGCAGCAATTAGAGATTTCTACAAGCTACTCACTTTCAGAGGGGTTCTGTGGGAACCGGCGGACATGGTTTGGAACAAGACGATTCCCAAGAGATGGCGAGTTTTCTTTTGGCTTGCTCATAAAATGCGCTTGAACATCAAAACGATCATGCTCCGAAAGTAGTGGAAGAATGTTGAGCATCCTTTCTGTGATCTTTGCCTCGCTGAAGAAACTGTAGATCACATTACTCTACAGTGTGCACCCACTCATTCTTTATGGCAGAAGCTAGAGATACCTCAGCAAGCAATAGCATCACATTCCTTGAAGGATTTTGTGCTCAAAATGAAGGCGGTCTGTCATCACTGGGTCATGCTGATCGCTGCATGTACTGCTCAGCTTTGGAAGGTGCGCAACGCTATAATTTTGGACAAAGTAACAATGCCGCATGTTGATGAAGGAAATATGCCCTAGAGGCAATAATAAATTTGTTATTTGTATTTCCTTATATCATGATAAATGTTTATTATTCATGCTAGAATTGTATTAACCAAAAACTTAATACATGTGTGAATACATAGACAAACAAAGTGTCCCTAGTATGCCTCTACTTGACTAGCTCGTTAACCAAAGATGGTTAAGTTTCCTATCCATAGACATGATTTGTCATTTGATGAACGGGATCACATCATTACAGAATGATGTGATGGACAAGAGCCATCCGTTAGCTTAGCACTATGATTGTTTAGTTTGTTGCTATTGCTTTCTTCATGACTTATACATGTTCCAATAACTATGAGACTATGCAAATCCTGAATACCAGAGGCACACTTAGTGTGTTATCAAACGTCACAACGTAAATGGGTGATTATAAAGATGCTCTACAGGTGTCTCCGATGGTGTTTGTTGAGTTGGCATAGATCGAGATTAGGATTTGTCACTCCGATTGTCGGAGAGCTATCTCTAGGCCCTCTCGATAATGCACATCACTATAAGCCTTGCAAGCAATGTAACTAATGAGTTAGTTGCGGGATGATGCATTACAGAACAAGTAAAGAGACTTGCCGGTAACGAGATTGAACTAGGTATGATGATACCGACGACCGAATCTCGGGTAAGTAACATACCGATGACAAAGGGAACAACATATGTTGTTATGCGGTTTGACCGATAAAGATCTTCGTAGAATATGTAGGAGCCAATATGAGCATCCAGGTTCCGCTATTGGTTATTGACCGGAGATGTGTCTCGGTCATGTCTACATAGTTCTCGAACCCGTAGGGTCCGCACGCTTAACGTTCGATGACGATTCGTATTATGAGTTTATGTGTTTTGATGTACCGAAGGTTGTTCGGAGTCCCGGATGAGATCACAGACATGACGAGGAGTCTCAAAATGATTGAGACATAAAGATTGATATATTGGAAGGTTATATTCGGACACCAGAATGGTTCCGAAGTGTATCGGGTATTTTCCGGAGTACCGGGAGGTTACCGGAACCCCCCGGGGGATTATTGGGCCTCATGGGCCTAGTGGTGGAAGAGAGGAGGCAGGCCAAAGAGTGGTGCGCGCCCCCCCTAGCCCAAACCGAATTGGACTAGGGTTGGGGGGGGGGGGGCTTTCCTTCTCTCCTCCTCCTTCTTCCCCCCTTTTCCTTGTGGAAGTAGGAAAGGGGGGAGGGGGCGAATCCTACTTGGAGTAGGACTCCCCCCCTTGGGCGCGCCTCCCCTGGCCGGCCTCCTCCTCCCTCCCTCCTTTATATACGTGGGGAAGGGGGCACCCCAAAGACACACAAGTTGATCTTTAGCCGTGTGCGGTGCCCCCCTCCACAGTTTTACACCTCGGTCATATCGTCGTAGTGCTTAAGCGAAGCCCTGCGCCAGTAACTTCATCAACACCGTCACCACGCCGTCGTGCTGACGGAACTCTCCCTCGGCCTCAGCTGGATCAAGAGTTCGAGGGACGTCACCGAGCTGAACGTGTGCAGATCGCGGAGGTGCCGTGCGTTTGGTACTTGATTGGTTGGATCACGAAGACGTTCGACTACATCAACCGCGTTACTAAACGCTTCCGCTTTCGGTCTACGAGGGTACGTGGACACACTCTACCCGCTCGTTGCTATGCTTCTCTTAGATAGATCTTGCGTGATCGTAGGCAAAATTTTTAAAATACTACGTTCCCCAACAACTGATTCCTGGGCTGCTGTAGCAGAGATGCTCCGACTTTGGTGCACTAGAACGAACGACAGTTCTTTGCAAGCTTTTCTTCTGTGTATAGCAGATTCTCTATCGGCTGCTTCTTAGGCTGGTTCATCTTTTTCTTCTGTTGTACTATTTTTTGATGCAGTGATCTCACTAGCATCCTCTTGTACTCAAACAATCCTCAGACCTTCTGGTCTGACTTTGGAATATATAAGGTAGACTGCAGCCTGCCTTTTATCCAAAAAAATATGATGAGAAGCAACCAACCATAAGTTCATATAATAAAATAATGCGTAATATTCAAACGGATCAAGAGACACAAAGGTTGAGCACCTATCAGGTACATAGATCATATTGTTTTGAGGGGTGGTACATACATAATATTTTGAGATTTGGTTAGATGAAAATATTTATTGGTACAAGTGATCACATATTTGTTGGTACAAGTGATCAAATATATTGGTACAAGTATCAAATATACAAGTGATCAAAAATATACACAAATAAAAGTGCCTTTATTGATACAAGTGATCAAATATATATCAACTAAAGTAAACACCGTGAAAAACGAATTTCTTGGTTAAATGAACATTTGTCACTGAGGTGGTCATATCAAAGTTGAGGTGATGAGTACTGATGCATGCTGCTAATAGACAGCCAAAACAAAGCAAATAAGTCAGTCGTCTTGATCTTATGCACCACTGGTGAACTGAAATTTCACATATCATAAAGTACAGGCTGAAATCCATAGGAAGTACATATTATGTGGTCCATCAAAATTGTAATGGCGGTTGACTAATTCACATATATTTAATTTGTGGAAGTAAGAGGTTGCAAAGGGGCTAATAACATGTTCTTAGATGCATCGATCAATGTCTTGTTCATTTTTGGTGAGACTGTTGTAAATCTACTTCCCACAATCAAAGTTAGAATGTCCGCAATTGACTTAGTTATTTGTAATACTACCAACAAAATTTATATATGCACTGGAATATCCAGAAGAATGGTTGCGCTTTATAAAGTTTGAAAGTTAGGAGGACTTCACTCGATATATTTTATTCTATTATATTTTAATGCATATATTTCAAAACCTTAAAATTAATTAACAAAGTTCAAAAACATAAATTCATTATATATTAACCTAATACAAAAAATGTGAGCACAATTTTAATAAAACTCTCAAAAGATGTTCATGCCAATAAAGAATTTTTCCGTGTTTAATTGTCTTTTATAAATGTGTATACAATGTAAAACAATTGTTTGTGTAATGTAATTTTTTTCATACCATTAAAATGTACGTGATAATTAAGGAAAATGTTCCTACATTTCAGAAAAACGGAGACATTTTTAAATGCTATATACAATGTATAAAATGTTTATGTAGGTTATAAAAATAGACATGATATTTTAAAGAAATATCACATGTTTTAATAAATTGTCCATGATATTTTAAAATGTTTAAACAGGCAA
This sequence comes from Aegilops longissima, assembly GCA_021605205.1. Taxonomy (NCBI): domain Eukaryota; kingdom Viridiplantae; phylum Streptophyta; class Magnoliopsida; order Poales; family Poaceae; genus Aegilops; species Aegilops longissima. The sequence continues at coordinate 35,236,135 of CM038680.1, forward strand.
AAATGTATAGTTTACAAAATGTTTATTGCCATTAAAAATGTGCAACATGTATTTGGAAAAATGTTACCGTGTATTAGAAAAAGTGTTCAAAACATGTATTGAAAAATATACATTACAGTTGAAGAATGTTCAATATGTATCATAAAATGTTTCATAGATGCTCTTAAAATGTACATTGTGTACTGAAAAGAAGTAGACATGTACTTGGACAAAAAACTGATAAAACCCGACAAAGAAACGAAAAAAGCAAAAAACCAAAGAAATCCAAGAAAAAGTAAAAGAAAATCAAAGTGAAATAAAGAAAATAAAACCCAAAAACCATTGAGAAAGCAAAGAAAACAAAACAAAAAATAAAATAAAAATCCATGAAAAATAAATAGCCAAAGAAAAAAGAAGTACAAAACTGGAGCAAAGCAAACCTACAGAGCACAAATAAACTGTGCTACTAGGCCTGCCTGCGAAATGTCGTCTATAGGCGATTCCTATTAGGAATCGGTAAAGGCGACATATAGTGCTATAGCTATCAAAATCACTAATTAATGAGTATTCTTTGCAAAGGTCATTTCCACCTTTGTTCATTGCAATATGTCTTGTCGCAACCTGCGATTTTTCCCTTTCGTAGATTTGTTTATTTAAAACATTTTATCTCTTAAACCGTGCGTTCAAATCTCGAACAGTTTCCACCGTTGGATTCCTTGCGTGGAGATTTGTAAAACTAGATCCCATGTTGATATGTTTTGATGATATTTTTTTCTTACAAAAAAACTAGACGGAAAAAAAAAACAAAATTGGGACTATGTTTTTTTCTTTTCAATGAGGCACAATTGTGCATCTTGCGAAAGCAAATCTGTGCCTCTAAGAAAAGAAAATCCGTACCTGTCGCGAAAACAAATACATGTTTCCCCTTTTCCGAGAGGTGCAGTTGTGCCTCTCACGGAAGAAAATCGTGACTCTATGCAAAGTGAATTTTTGCCTCTCACGAAAAGAAAAGAAAATGAAAATGCGTCTTTTTTACCTTTTCAAGAGGGATGATTGTTCCTCTCGCGGAAGCAAATTCGTGCCTTCACGAAGAGTATATCTGTGCCTCTCACGGAAGCAAATCCTGCATTTTTTTCCTTTTCGAGACGCACGACTGTGCCTCTCGTGGAAGTAAGTCTATGCGTCCATGAGAAGTAAATTTGTGCCTCTCGCGAAAGGAAAAAACATGTTTTTATCTTTCCCGACAGACACAACTGAGCCCCACGCAGAAGCAAATCCGTGCTTTCAGGGGAAGTAAATATATGCTTCTTGCGAAAGGAACAAAAGGAAAACACGTTTTTTTTTCTTTTCTGAGGGGCACGACTATGCCTCTCGTCGAAGCATATCTGTGCCTTCACGAGAAGTAAATCTGTGTCTCTCGCAAAAGAAGAAAAAAGGAAAAACACCTTTTTCCCGGAAATAAATTTTGTTTTGACTTCTTTTGTCCAAAATCTAGGGAAAATCAGGAAAAACCTGGAAATCCCAAATTTTTTGGTCTAAAAGCTGAAAATGCGTACAGAAAAAACCCGGAGGGAGCGCCCATGACAGGTGGCAGCGAGTAAGAGCGTGCCAAGTGGCGCCTCCCAGCCCATCAAAACTGACCCTTACCGGTCCTCCAAAAGGAGCACTTTTTGATTAGTTGCTCTCTACAACTATATATCGTTTACTGCGATTCGTATTATGGCGTCGACACGTATGGGCTGGCCCATTAGAGTGAATGCTTGCTCGGCCGTTTGCTAGGCTGCTGGGTTCGTTCGCTCGCTTGGACATTGTTCTGTATTAGTTTTTTCTTATTATTTACTGTACATTGACTGCGCTCGTGAACTGTTCTTTCTTCTAGCCCCCGCGTCGCCCTCCCGCTAGGGCGGCTCGGGTGGAAATCCTAGCGCCCCCGCCACAGGGCACGTCCATCCTCCCCCTCCCCTCCGCCGCCGCTAGAGGAGGTCGTCGGGCGAAGCCCCAGGCGGATGATGGCTGGCGGAGGCTCTCTTCCCTCCCGCGCCAGATTAGGTGAGGCGGGTCACCCATGGCGCCGGGGCGCTCTCCCCCGATCTGCGTCGCGGCGGCGTGTCTAGGCGACGGCGCAAGGTCGCGGCGTGGTGCTGGGCAGGGGCGGCGGAGCTGCTAGGCTCCGAGGAAGATCTGGTGGCGCTGTTCGTTCGATGGGCTCGCGGGGTCATGGCGGCCTTGGTCGCGATGGCCGGCGGCTCGGCCTGTCGGCGGCGGCTGGATCCCGGGGTGGCGGCCCTGAAAGGTGGCGGCAGGTGAAGCTCAGGCTTTCCGCGGCGGCATGGCGTGGTGCTGTCCCTATCCAAGGCGGATCTGCATCGTTGATCTCGTGGTTTTGCCGCGGATTGGTTCAAATCAGAGACGGTGATGAGTGTGCGGGATCATCTCGGCGGCTCTCGCGGTTTGGCGAGGTGGGGTGAGAGCCCTCCTCCCAGGCTCCAGTGGTGGCGCACTCAGGCAGTGGCCGATGCACCAGGGCTCCTACGATGGCACTATTGTTGCGGTTGGTCGCTGGATCTAGGCGACTAGATCTGGGGCTTTGAAGGTGGTCGAGACAGTGCACAGGTTGTCAGGTGGATTTCTTGGGACGGGTCCGGATGAAAACTTGGTCTTCGGTCGTTGGCCGGAGCCGGTGATGACGATGCCCTTATCATCGTTTCCTTCATGAAGGCATAATCGAGGTGAAGCTCCCAACCCCACCCAATACCTCCAGGGAAACCCTAGATCAGCTGATCAGATGACGACAACATTCATGTGTTGTTACCCCCTTGGGGGCAGCATTCTTGGAGAGGCACTCAGGCTCGAGGGACCAGCGGATGGCTTCTTCGGTGGAGCGGTGTCTATTTCTACATATTCATGGCGGCGGTTCTCGGCGGCATGGAGCAGTGGAGGCTTGGCGTCAGATGTGTGGTGATGGACATGCGTAGGAGGTCGACGTTGTCTGGCGTCGTGGTGGCGTCGATGGCTGAGAGGCCTGATAAGGTCGATGCGTCAGTACATGCTTTGAGGATGGATCGAGGGAAGACAGAGGTGATGGCCCTTTGCAGCGTGTGCGTGTGGTACTCACAGAGAGTGCGCCGGACCGGAGTGTTACCCAGTCCCGCCTATGTGGCTTGGATGGGGCATCCGGCGTTAGATGTTAGGCTTTTGTGCGATGTCTGTTTGGTATTTGGCCCGGATATTCGGCACCCCTTCATCAAGAGGATAGAAGTAGAGACAGATGTCGTCTAGATGGTGGCCTCGGGCTTACTGTTGTATTTCTTTGTAAGATCTTTGTGTATAATAAATAATATGACCGTATGCATCTCCCAGATGCAGAGGCCGGGGGTGATTCCTCCTTTTCTAAAAAAAATTGGCTGGGCTCGTTCATTTTTTTTGTTTTTTCTTTATTTTGTCTATTTCTTTTACGGTTTTCATTGTTTTTTCTTTCTATTCTTTTTCTACATGTTTTCTTTATGTTTCTCATAAGCTTGCTTTTTTCTTTGGTTTTTTTGCTTATTTCCTTCAGTTCTCTTTGGGTTTTTAATATATATGTTTTGATTCCTTCCTTTTCATACAAATTATACTTTTTTATACACAAGAAACATTTATTATGCATGTTTAACATATTTTAAATACATGATTAACATTATTTTTGAAGATATGTTTTGATTTCTACATTTTTATACATATTTTCTATTTTTCTGTACACATGAAAAAATATATATGTTAAGCATGTTTTAAGATATATGTTTTCATGTCTACTCTTTTCCATATAGATTGGACATTTTCCGTATATACCTAAAACAGTTTATTGCACGTAAATTCCTTTTCAATACATGGTTAACGTTGTTTCAAACACATGTTTCTGAATACATGTTAAGCTTTTTTGAAATAAAATTTAAAACACTTACTCGATGCATATCCACATTTGATTAGACTATGCTAACAATTTTTTACACTGTGTTAACATTTTTAAAATATAGTATTAACCTCTTTCAAATATATGCTTTGATGTCTATCTTTTTACAGACGTTGTTCTTTTTTCTATATGTCATAAACACTTTTTCATAACTTTTTAGCAATTTTAAAATATAATTTTACTAATTTTATTCAAAGACCATGAATTTTTTCAAATACATGTTTTGATGTCTACTTTTTCATACACATTGTACTTTTTGCATACATTGAAACATTTATTTATATAAGTTTATAATTTTTCAAATATATGGTTAAGTACTTCTTTAGGAATATGTGTATTTAGATATATTTTTGATGTCTACTTTTTAAACATTGCATAAATATCATTTTTCAATACTTAAGTACTTCTTTAGGAATATGTGAATTTAGATATATTTTTTAGAATATAAGCAAAAGTAAATAAATGAAAATAAAAAACAAAAGTGAGTGAACTTATGCAATAGTAACGAAGCGAACGAACTTAAAACGAGATGAACAAATAGCGCCACTGGGCTGGCCTCTTCAGGCGAGAGAGGATGGATGGTCTATCTCGTATGAGAATCGTTCGTCTGGGCGCTGGGCTGGCCGGGCCGCATCGGGCGCTCATCTTACCTGGCGTGGCACGAGAAGCCCAGCTGGAGCCCAAGAGCGAGCCGACACCGACTAGGCTGGCCTCCGCCGCTCCCTATAAGATGGAAGACGCGGCGTCGTCTCCTCCACAATCTGAATCGCCTCGAGTCGGAAGCTAGGGTTCCAAAGGGGTTTTCTTTCTCGGCCGGTTCGTCGGAGGAGGTGGAGTTGGTGGCGGCGGCGACCAAGCCGACGCGTCGTCGTCGTGGACAGTAGGGGTCTCCGAAGGCCGGTTCGCAGGAGGAGTCAGTGATCATGCAAGGGCGTCAAGGTCGACAGAAGAGGCTTCCTAAGGCCGGTTCGCAGGGGGGCCATGGCAAGTGCAAGAAGGGTCCTCTTCAGGAGAAGAACATGATGTCTGAAGAGGAGGTGAGGTCCATCCTGTCCTGGGAAAAGCCTGACCGCTTCGACCGAAAGAAGAGCAAGTACGCCGGTTTCTTCAACAAGTTGAGGGACGAAAACTTCAAGTACCAGCAGGAGATCAAGGCTGAGTTTGAGGAGAAGGGCTACGTCGAGATCCCCGACAACTTCCGGGAGGACAACAAGCGAATCAACCATGAAGCTCACAGGAGGGCGTACCTGAAGGTGTTTGGCACCGAACCGCCAGCTAAATTCCAGTAGATCGGAGGAGCACTGTTATTTCACCGTCTATCTATCCCTAGTAGTTGTGACCGGAGAACAACTATAGTTTGCACTTTGCAGTATTTGTATGTATTAATATCTGCCCTAAAATTTCCATCTACCTTATCTGCCTGTCATGCACTCATATGTTGGAGCAATCTCTCTATGTTATTACTCCCTTCCGAAGTGTATTTCCCTCTGTTCCTTTATATAATAAGTTGTATTTTTCCCCAAAATTTTCACAATGTAAGGTGTGTGTTTTTCTTTTTTCTCTCAGTTTTCTGTGCGTGCCCTTCCACCATCCAGTACATGCCTCTCATAAGAAGTACTACTACGTAGTCCTCAATATGAAGGTAGTAAAAATGGGATATCTCTCGCACATTGCAGGCACTCACATTTCTCTCTCTCTCTCTCTCTCTCTCTCTCATCCCACCAATTAATTTTATTCTGGTGCTTCGAGATGCAGTTGCTTTTCATTAGTTCGCTGGTTGTTTAGTTACCACTAATTAAGCTGCTAACTTCCTAATTAGTGAAGGATATTTTTGTCCAAAATTCTTCTCAATTATGTGCCTTGGTTTCACCGCGTCCAAAAAATACACCTTATATAAAGGAACAAGCAAATAGTTAATATGTACTCCATTGTGCCTAGACATGCTATTTGCTTCATGTGCAATATATAATACTCCTCTGTAACGCCTTACATTATGGGAAGGAGGAGTATGTTTGATTTCTATACTGACATAGTTAGGCATAGTTGATCAACATTGGTTTTGCGTGAGTGAGGCAATTTCGTAAGTCATGAAGTTCTTTATTTGCTCACATAATTTAAAAATCACACTCGTGCAAATTTCACCGCAGTATTTGGCTTCATCAATCTGCCACTCAGTTGTTGTTCTTTTGGATCCGACCATACCTCTTCGGCTCCATTGTTGTTCTTTTGGATCGCTGTACATCTTCGGCCGTTTTTATCTACAAGCAACTTTATCTATCATCTATTGCTTTTCCTATGCTTATTATTCCTAACAATGAAATTATGTTGCAGCCAGCCCAAATTATTAGGCGTGCATGGGATATGTATAAACCGAGTCAAACCGAGTTCGAAAGTAAGGACTAACAAAGGGAAACCAAACGTATGTGAGGTACCGGTATCGATCATGGGAAGGGATTGACGAAACCAAACGGAACAGGGAACCTTAACTTTTTTTAGGTATAGAGAAGCCTTCCTCCTTCTAAATCTCAACCGTCAATCTTTATTGTTAACACAGAATTAACTAATATAGATGAATGACGAAAGGAGAATTAAGAAATCTTTCTCCCTTTATTACTGATTAGGTATAGATATAGGTTGATATAAGACATCTCAAAGAACAAGGAAAGGACAACCAGGTTCTCAAAAAGCCAAATAAACTAAGTCTCCAGTATGAACCGAAGGCATGCAGCCGCTACCGCTCCATCACCAAAGTCAGCCTGACATTGTATCCTACGGTCGAGAAGTCGTCATGCTAAGGTCTAGTAGGACCAACACCTCGAAGAAGGCATCATTTAGAAGCCTTGTATAGATTGAAAACGCAGTGCCGAACCATCTCCTGAAAAAAACTTCCGCCAACTTTGCAATGACGCGGAAGAAATGTCGTTGCGATATGGAGAGAGGGCACGAACCACCAGAGAGCGACCTATCGCATCAGGGAGACACCCAAGGGAAGAAAATGAAGCCACAACTTGTCGCTGCCCATAATACAGACATGAGAACATCAACCCAATCCCCAAGGGCCGGCCTTCTGTTGTCGAAGCCGCTGGATGCCTGCAACACCACCACCGCAAAGAGTAGGAAACACTGGCGGAGCTTAGGCAAGGCCGAATGGGCCACGGCCTATCCAACTTTGGAGCTTCTACTCCTATTATAGTCAGCCCATGGATCACAAAATGCTAGTTAGTAGCAGTCCTTACAGCCGGGCCCGCCCAACCTTTTTGTGCAAGCTCCGCCATGAAAAGATCATTAGCTCAAGAACAACACAAAAGGCACGGGAAGCGCTTGCCCAGATACGAAGGACCCGAGACGGCGTAGACATTGTCTCCGAAATCAAGCACCATCCGTAGCCGAGAGAATCACAACTTCGGTGAGAGATCCGGAGGAAACTTATACAACACCACCATCACCTCTAGAGACGAAACACTGGACAAAGAGAGACCTAACTATGACACTAGACTACTGGACACAGGCGGAAACAAAGTCACGGGTTTCCCTTCCTCTCGCCACCGTCGAAACAACGATGGAGGTGAGGGACCCTGGAGATGTGCAATTCGGGTTGCTGTTCCTTATTTGCGGCGGCCATATCACGATACAGAGGAAAATTGATTCGCTCCAAGATTCATCAAAAAAAATTATTTTTAATATTTTCAAGTGGTCTAAGATTATGTTTTCTGTACATGTGAGTTTAACGTGTAATTGACATCACACCAGTGATCCATTGTGACGAACGACCACCTTACTTGTGTATTAAGTGAAAGTATGCGATGTTTGAATGGGCATGATCTGCACTTAAAAATATTTGAGTGGGAGTTTTAGTTTCCTCCCATCTTGGAGCTTTTGGTAGGTCTTCGTTGTCCACCGCTTCGGTCTATAAGCGCGCGGCGGCTGTCTCGCCTAGGCCCGGTCTCGGGCCGTGACAGTTAAAGTGGTATCAGAGCTCTAGGTTTTAAGTTGCGCTGGGACAAACAGGTAGACCGTTGCATAAAGTTATGACTAATTATCTATATAAAAAATGTTGTTTTAGCAATATGTAGTGTTTCTTTGATATTGAAGACACCTACATCATCTTTAGATCTTTAGGAACCGTATAAACTATAATGAATCGCACAAATAAATTTTGTTATGATAGTTTTGCGTTACACGAGAAGTATGAAGACATTTTTTTCATATCTTGTCTGCATTAGTTAGTGTGTATGTTACTCACTAATTTTGTCGGGATATCCAGACAAAGAAAGATATAGCACGCATGTTATTGTTGAATTTCTAGGGCTGATGAACAATGAATATATATTTTGTTAGATTAACGCATGACTAGTTATTTTTGTAGATTTTATTGTTTAACACGGCCGGTGGCATTTATTTAATAATAAAATTGATATACCATGATCCAGGCTTTTCATTAAAAGCCTTACAAAATAAAATATTTCGTGTTGATAATTTCTGTTATATTAGGTATATACGTACTAGTAGAAAAAATTGCAAATTTTGTTTCCATTTTTTAACATGATTTTGGTTAACTGTCTCAAATATTTTGAATGATATTTGACAATTTAAAGGAGAAAGTATGTAGTGTTGAATTTCGGAGACGAAATTCTTATAAGGAGGGTAGGATGTAATAATCCATATTTCTGGGTTACTGATTTAAATTAAAATGAATGATTAAATTTGTATTATCTGTTTAACATAAATAATTGAGCAAAGAATATATGCTAGATTATTGTTGCAAGGAACTAAAATAGAATTGATTTTTTTTGCATGCATAAAATATTACACGGAAACAATTCCAGTCTAAGTAAGAGTATCTACATGTGCACATAGACTAGCATCCATGCACTCAGGTTGTGGTATTAGCATCGGAGTACTACTAGCTAGTTGCTAGTACAGGCTAGATAATCATAGGGGAGTAGAAGATATGCATGCATGTAATGATGAGAATGCACACGTATGTGCTGTCCTTGCTAGCTAAGTAAAAATCTGTGTGTACGTGGAGGTTGACGTGGCGTGCATGTAGTGGCTTGGATATTTCTAGTTCCTTACGTGGACTTAGGCACAATAGTTAACCTGTGTATCTCTAACACGTGTGAGAGAGACACTAGAAGAACAATTCATTTTTACTAACATGCACCTAGTGCGGCAGCCCACACTGCCTTTTACGAGCTCCAAGGGTTAAGGGGCAAAGGTCACTGCGGCCTAGATATTTTTAGCTAGCACAACCGACGATCGGCCTCATAAATAGCACGCTCCTGCAGCTGCTCAAAGCACAACTCCAAGATATAAATAGAGACCAGAGGGGGGAGTATGAGAGAGAAAGAGGGTAAGAGAGATGAAGAATTCATGCATGCGTACATGTTTGAAGTGCTGTGGAGAGAGGTGTCGAGCCATCCGTCTAAAGAAGAATATTAGCATATGTATGGTTCATCAGATTTTATACGATGGGGTATTACTTGCTGGCCGAATATTATTCTAGAGGAGAAGTCTTATTTTCTGAGGCAAGTAGCTGCTTCGCTAAACTCCCTGATCATGCCTTATTGTTCTCTTTCTTGAGTATTTGATTATATTGTTGCACCTTAATCTTATTTATTCTATGTTGATTCCTGTTTTATTTGAGAAGGACATGTTGTCATTGATAATCCATTTGTTGAAGGACATGTTGTCCTTCATAATCCATTTGTTGATAGAAAGTCTGATATGAGAGGAACTCATGTAAAGGCATGGCGTTTATTGTCTTGACTGATATTTCAGTGATCCTATAGCTGATCCAGCCACATGTCATATTCTGTCCATCTATATTGGTGTCACGACGGCAAACGTATTGTACCGGTCACAGTTCAGGTATGTGACTGTCTGAGTTCTCCGCTAAGGACGGACCTTGTTCGGGAACGTGTCGGTGATGGATCCGTAGGAAGGACCGACATCAGCAGGTCTAGGTGTCCAGGTCTTAGTGGGTACAAGAGCTCTGCTCTTCTGGAACCTGTGTGGTTTTGGTCGAGGCTGTCGACGTCGGAGTACCCCTCTTAAGAGCGTAAAAGTGTGAAATTTCACCCCTTGACTCCTGGGTTGGGAAGCTTGCGGTCATGTGTGATGCCAATAATTTCCTTGTTCATTTCCGATTATACTATTTATTTTACACATCTCCAGTAAAATATGTTCCAGTGATTGTTACCTTGTTTATCCTTTGGATTCAGTTCATTTGTTGATCTACACCATTATACCATTGCTTTTGTTGAATAGTGAAGTATCTGCTTGCTGAGTATGATTTATCGTACTCACCTTGTCTCCTCTATTTTTTAGACGCAGTCGATGTAACTTAAGTATGCCAAGAAGATGTCATCCAAGAATAGGCTGGACCAGTGGGTGGGAAACGACTAGAGAGTTTACTGTATTCTCTCTATTTGTAAATGTAAAGGAATTTTTATAGTCAATATAAGATCTTTTGTGATCCACTTCTGGTTTATGTCTGCTTTATCACGCCTTGCGTGACTATAGGCCTTCGGTCTATAGGCGTGCGGCGGCTGTCTCGCCTAGGCCCGGTCTCGGGGCGTGACAGTTAAAATGGTATCAGAACTTTAGGTTTTAAGTTACGCTGGAACAAACAGGTAGACCGTTGCATAAAGTTATGACTAAGTATCTATATAAAAAATGTTGTTTTAGCAATATGTAGTGTTTCTTTGATATTGAAGACACCTACATCATCTTTAGATCTTTAGGAACCGTATAAACTAAAATGAATCGCACAAATAAATTTTGTTATGATAGTTTTGCGTTACACGAGAAGTACGAGGACATTTTTTCATATCTTGTCTGCATTAGTTAGTGTGTATGTTACTCACTAATTTTGTCGGGATATCCAGACAAAGAAAGATATAGCACGCATGTTATTGTTGAATTTCTAGGGCTGATGAACAATGAATATATATTTTGTTAGATTAACGCATGACTAGTTATTTTTGTAGATTTTATTGTTTAACACGGCTGGTGGCATTTATTTAATAATAAAATTGATATACCATGATCCAGGCTTTTCATTAAAAGCCTTACAAAATAAAATATTTCGTGTTGATAATTTCTGTTATATTAGGTATATATCGTGATTAGTAGACAAAATTGCAAATTTTGTTTCCATTTTTTTAACATGATTTTGGTAAACTGTCTCAAATATTTTTGAATGATATTTGACAATTTAAAGAAGAAAGTATGTAGTGTTGAATTTCGGGGACGAAATTCTTATAAGGAGGGTAGGATGTAATAATCCATATTTCTGGGTTATTGATTTAAATTAAAATGAATGATTAAATTTGTATTATCTGTTTAACATAAATAATTGAGCAAAGAATATATGCTAGATTATTGTTGCAAGTAACCAAAATAGAATTGATTTTTTTTGCATGCATAAAATATTACACGGAAACAATTCCAGTCTAAGTAAGAGTATCTACATGTGCACATAGACTAGCATCCATGCACTCAGGTTGTGGTATTAACATCGGAGTACTACTAGCTAGTTGCTAGTACAGGCTAGATAATCATAGGGGAGTAGAAGATATGCATGCATGTAATGATGAGAATGCACACGTATGTGCTGTCCTTGCTAGCTAAGTAAAAATCTGTGTGTACGTGGAGGTTGACGTGGCGTGCATGTAGTGGCTTGGATATTTCTAGTTCCTTACGTGGACTTAGTGAAAGATCGAGGATGTCGCCTAGAGGGGGGTGAATAGGCGCTTTAAAATAATTACGGTTTAGGCTTGAACAAATGCGGAATAAACCTAACGGTTAATTTGTCAAGCACAAAACCTACAACAACTAGGCTCACCTATGTGCACCAACAACTTATGCTAAGCAAGATAAGCAACTATGTGATAGCAAGATATATGACAAAGAACAATATGGCTATCACAGAGTAAAGTGCATATTTAAAGAGGCTCGGGTAAGAGATAACCGAGGCACGCGGAGACGACGATGTATCCCGAAGTTCACACCCTTGCGGATGCTAATCTCCGTTTGGAGCGGTGTGGAGGCACAATGCTCCCCAAGAAGCCACTAGGGCCACCGTAATCTCCTCACGCCCTCGCACAATGCAAGATGCCGTGATTCCACTAAGGGACCCTTGAGGGCGGTCACCGAACCCATACAAATGGCAACCCTTGGGGGCGGTCACCGAACCCGTACACTTTGGCAACCCTTGGGGGCGGTCACCGGAACCCGTCAAATTGCTCGGGGCGATCTCCACAACCTAATTGGAGACCCCGACGCTTGCCCGGAGCTTTACACCACAATGATTGAGCTCCGAACACTACCAACCGTCTAGGGCGCCCAAGCACCCAAGAGGAACAAGCTCTCGGGTGCCCAAACACCCAAGAGTAATAAGCTTCTCAACTTGTAACTTCCACGAATCACCGTGGAGAACTCAAACCGATGCACCAAATGCAATGGCAAGGGCACACGGAGTGCCCAAGTCCTTCTCTCTCAAATCCCACCAAAGCAACTAATGCTAGGGAGGAAAATGAGAGGAAGAACAAGAAGGAGAACACCAAGAACTCCAAGATCTAGATCCAAGGGGTTCCCCTCACATAGAGGAGAAAGTGATTGGTGGAAATGTGGATCTAGATCTCCTCTCACTTTTCCCCAAAAAAAACTAGTAAGAATCCATGGAGGGATTGAGAGATAGCAAGCTCGGAGAAGGTCAACAATGGGGTAAGAACACGAGCTCAAAGGATCAGGTTCAATGGGGAAGAAGACCCCCTTTTATAGGAGGGGAAAAATCCAACCGTTACCCCACTGAACAGCCCCGCACAGAGCGGTACTACCGCTAAGGAAGGGCGGTACTACCGCTGAGGGCGGTACTACCGCTCCTACCTAGCGGTACTACCGCTACTGAAGAGAAAGACAGCCATCGGCCCAGAGCGGTACTACAGCGGGGTAGAGCGGTACTACCGCTCGAGCGGTACTACCGCTTCTCTGCCGCTCTTAGTGCCGCAAAACCCGACACGAAAAACTTCATTCGAGAATCGAGGCGAAGTAGCCAGACGCTTGCAATGGGTACTACTACCGAAACTCCCAAGCGGTACTACCGTTCGGAGAGCGGTACTACAGCTTGAGCGGTACTACCGCTCGAGAGCGGTACTACCGCTGAGGAGCTTCAAGCGGTACTACCGCTGAGGGTCACTGTTACTACTGGCGGCACCAATCGAAAAACACGAATATTCCAAGGAAAACCAGAACGCCATAACTTCTTCATATGAGCTCCGAATTGAGCAAACTCAAGCTTGTTTGAAACAAGACAACGAGTAGCATCAAAACAGCGACATACAAAGGAGTGAAACCTCCAACCGAGAAGAACCGGCATACCCTCCAACATCGAAAACATCATAGAAGATGCATGAGAACTCCGTTTTCGATGAACTCGAGCTTGTCATAAAAATGACTATAAGCTCCAAATCTCACAAGGAGAAGAACCAAACAAGAATCCAAAAGATGATGCAAGGATGCAATGGTTTGAGCTCTCTACTTAATGATACGATCAAGCTACTCATCGAGAGCCCCCTTGATAGTACGGCAATCGATCCTATAACCCGTCTCCCAACTACCATCATGAGACCGGTAAAATAGAAAACCTATCAAGGGCAAACCTTTGCCTTGCACATGATCCACTTGAGCTAGATGATGACGATCTTGACTCCCTCAAGTTGGACCACCTTTCTTGATTGCGTTGGCTCGAAGAAGACAAGTTGATTGCTCCCCATACTCCACTATGGGTGAGCCACTCTTCCGACATCTTCACAAGTCCATTGTCACCAAATGGACGGCAAGCTTCAAGCACTTGATCTCTTCGTGATGCATCACTTGAACTTGCACACCGCAACCTAACCCCACAAAGAACTCTCACGAAGACCATGGGTTAGCACACAAAGCGTAATGGACAATGCTTACCATACCATGGGATCACTTGATCCCTCTCGGTACATCTTCTACGCTTTGTGAGTTGATCAACTTGATTCACTCTTGACTTAGTCTTGATCAACCTTGAATCTTTCCAACTCTCTTCATTTGGATGATGTCTTGAAGGTGGACATGAATGATCACACAATCTTATTCTTCAAGACTTGCTTGCAATAAGCTCAACACTCACATGACCAATCTTTGGATAATTCCTTGAAAAGCACCTTGGTCGACACAAAACTCTCCTTGAAACCAACACATGTACTCCAAGAAAAGCCTATGGACAAAACCTTCAAATAAACTCAAGGCAACCATTAGTCCATAGAGAATGTCATCAATTACCAAAACCACACATGGGGGCACCGCATGTCCTTTCACTTAGGCACAGTAGTTAACCTGTGTATCTCTAACATGTGTGAGAGAAACACTAGAAGAACAACTCATTTTTACTAACATGCACCTAGTGCGGCAGCCCACACTGCCTTTTATGAGCTCCAAGGGTTAAGGGGCAAAGGTCACTGCGGCCTAGATATTTTTAGCTAGCACAACCGACGATCGGCCTCATAAATAGCACGCTCCTGCTGCTGCTCAAAGCACAACTCCGAGAGATAAATAGAGACCAGAGGGGAGAGTATGAGAGAGAAAGAGGGTAAGAGAGATGAAGAATTCATGCATGCATACATGTTTGAAGTGCTGTGGAGAGAGGTGTCGAGCCATCCGTCTAAAGAAGAATATTAGCATATGTATGGTTCATCAGATTTTATACGATGGGGTATTACTTGCTGGCCGAATATTATTCTAGAGGAGAAGTCTTATCTTCTGAGGCAAGTAGCTGCTTCACTAAACTCCCTGATCATGCCTTATTGTTCTCTTCCTTGAGTATTTGATTATATTGTTGCACCTTGAATCTTATTTATCCTATGTTGATTCCTGTTTTATTTGAGAAGGACATGTTGTCCTTGATAATCCATTTGTTGAAGGACATGTTGTCCTTGATAATTCATTTGTTGATGGAAAGTCTGATATGAGAGGAACTCATGTAAAGGCATGGCTTTTATTGTCTTGACTGATATTTCAGTGATCCTATAGCTGATCCAGCCACATGTCATATTCTGTCCATCTATATTGGTGTCACGACGGCAAACGTATTGTACCGATCACAGTTCGGTATGTGACTGTCTCGAGTTCTCCGCTAAGGACGGACCTTGTTCGGGAACGTGTCGGTGATGGATCCGTGGAAGGACCTGAAATTTTGATCATGATTCTTAACTTGAATTACTGATAAATTTCTGATTTGATTTGAATTAAGAGAAATAATTAGTATATAATTGTATTCTGAATTTATAAGTGGATTATAGAGATATTGAATGATATATTTGATGATATTGAATTTTAACATTATAATTAGTAATAATTATGCAATTAAATATAGCATGATATATTAAGTAGACATAGCTAATTGTTATTGATTTTGATCAGTCATAAGCGAATTATTATCAGATATCTATATGATAGAATACATCGATGGGTATAACAGACTATCATGCTGTATGAGGTAATTGCAGCAAGATACAGTCTAGTCATGAGATCAGTAGGCATGGTATTAGCTTAGAATGAGTACGAAGTTAGTAGATCTAGTGATGCATCTGATGAGTTGGATATAGCTATGACTATGACTAGTTACCTGTCTGATGCTATACTGAGAGATGAGTGTAACAGATCATCAGCTACTAGACTATGTTAGCTGCCACTAGTCCTAGAGATTAAGCTCTGGCAATCATGAAATAGAACTCGATAGATAGCAGTGGAAGAAGACGCATGAGTCAGAAGACGTCAGGCTAGAATGTACAGAGTCATTAGATGTTATGAAGTTGCTGAGATGTATGAAGCATCCTATTAAATGACTGTGCAAGTTTAGAAACTTAGAGTTTACTGCTGCAGAAGTTTCGCTGAGAGTATGCAATGTTGCTAGAGATACTGCTATTGCATCATGCTTGTATTCTGAATCTTATGCTCTAGATCTATGTTGATTGAGACTTTTATTCTGATTCCTGTATCTTGTGAGGAGTGTACATGCTTATTCGTCGAATCTGTTGAAATCTATCTTGGATATTTGTCGTTGAAGTCATTATTGTCGAGTTTTAGGCATTCTTATCTGTGACGTATGTCTCGATAGCATATTGTCTGCCTTCATATCGTGATCTATGATGTACAGAGTCTGTCGAGTTGTCCGTAGATGCTTGTCTTGAGTCTTGTCGTAGACTGTGATGATCCGTGCTCAGTGAGACTTCTGCCATGAATCGTCGTCACGAGTGTCAGGCATTGTTCGTCTGGTAGGATGTTGCGTTTCAGATCTGTTGACGTGATTGTACCTTGACATGATCCGTTCGTTGTTGGTACAAGTTATTCGATCCTGTGACTTTGTTGAGTTGTATCTTCATCTGTCAATTTTATGTATTACTCTTATCTTAGTTAGATGTTCTATTTAGATATTGATTTCGTGATTAATTATTCTCTATTCTTCTTATTATATCCTGCTATTTTTCAGTATGAATGATACTTTATGCTATGTGAATCTCGATATCTGCAGTATTATTCAATTCTATTGATGACTAGAATGTTAGAATTACAGTGTAGTATGTAAGATTTATATGAGTTTTCTTTATTTAGTAAATGCTTATATTATCTTTAGTTATGGATTCTAGCCTTAGCTAGTAGTTCTATAGCGTATATGCTGCTATCTGTTGATCCTATAGCTGATCCAGCCACATGTCATATTCTGTCCATCTATATTGGTGTCACGACGGCAAACGTATTGTACCGGTCATAGTTCAGGTATGGGACTGTCTGAGTTCTCCACTAAGGACGGACCTTGTTCAGGAACGTGTCGGTGATGGATCCGTAGGAAGGACCGACATCAGTAGGTCCAGGTGTCCGGGTCTTAGTGGGTACAAGAGCTCTGCTCTTCGGAACTGTGTGGTTTGTGTCGAGGCTGTCGACGTCGGAGTACCCCTCTTAAGAGCGTAAAAGTGTGAAATTTCACCCCTGTGACTCCCGGGTTGGGAAGCTTGCGGTCATGTGTGATGCCAATAATTTCCTTGTTCATTTCCGATTATACTATTTATTATACACATCTCCAGTAAAATATGTTCCAGTGATTGTTACCTTATTTATCCTTTGGATTCAGTTCGTTTGTTGATCTACACCATTATACCATTGCTTTTGTTGAATAGTGAAGTATCTGCTTGCTGAGTATGATTTATCGTACTCACCTTGTCTCCTCTATTTTTTAGATGCAGTCGATGTAACTTAAGTATGCCAAGAAGATGTCATCCAAGAAGAGGATGGACCAGTGGGTGGGAAACGACTAGAGAGTTTACTGTATTCTCTCTATTTGTAAATGTAAAGGAATTTTATAGTCAATATAAGAGCTTTTGTGATCCACTTCTGGTTTATGTCTGCTTTATCACGCCTTGCGTGACTATAGGCCTTCGGTCTATAGGCGCGCGGCGGCTGTCTCGCCTAGGCCCGGTCTCGGGGCGTGACAGTTAAAGTGGTATCAGAGCTTTAGGTTTTAAGTTGCGCTGGGACAAATAGGTAGACCGTTGCATAAAGTTATGACTAATTATCTATATAAAAAATGTTGATTTAGCAATATGTAGTGTTTCTTTGATATTGAAGACACCTACATCATCTTTAGATCTTTAGGAACCGTATAAACTAAAATGAATCGCACAAATAAATTTTGTTATGATAGTTTTGCGTTACACGAGAAGTACGAAGACATTTTTTTCATATCTTGTCTGCATTATTTAGTGTGTATGTTACTCACTAATTTTGTCGGGATATCCAGACAAAGAAAGATATAGCACGCATGTTATTGTTGAATTTCTAGGGCTGATGAACAATGAATATATATTTTGTTAGATTAACGCATGACTAGTTATTTTGTAGATTTTATTGTTTAACACGGCTGGTGGCATTTATTTAATAATAAAATTGATATACCATGATCCAGGCTTTTCATTAAATGCCTTACAAAATAAAATATTTCGTGTTGATAATTTCTGTTATATTAGGTATATACGTGCTTAGTAGACAAAATTGCAAATTTTGTTTCCATTTTTAACATGATATTGGTAAATTGTCTCAAATATTTTTGAATGATATTTGACAATTTAAAGAAGAAAGTATGTAGTGTTGAATTTCGGGACTAAATTTTATAAGGAGTGTAGGATGTAATAATCCATATTTCTGGGTTATTGATTTAAATTAAAATGAATGATTAAATTTATATTATCTGTTTAACATAAATAATTGAGCAAAGAATATATGCTAGATTATTGTTGCAAGGAACCAAAATAGAATTGATTTTTTTGCATGCATAAAATATTACACGGAAACAATTCCAGTCTAAGTAAGAGTATCTACATGTGCACATAGACTAGCATCCATGCACTCAGGTTGTGGTATTAGCATCGAGTACTACTAGCTAGTTGCTAGTACAGGCTAGATAATCATAGGGAGTAGAAGATATGCATGCATGTAATGATGAGAATGCACACGTATGTGCTGTCCTTGCTAGCTAAGTAAAAATCTGTGTGTACGTGGAGGTTGACGTGGCGTGCATGTAGTGGCTTGATATTTCTAGTTCCTTACGTGGACTTAGGCACAATAGTTAACCTGTGTATCTCTAACACGTGTGAGAGAGACACTAGAAGAACAATTCATTTTACTAACATGCACCTAGTGCGGCAGCCAACACTGCCTTTTACGAGCTCCAAGGGTTAAGGGCAAAGGTCACTGCGGCCTAGATATTTTAGCTAGCACAACCGACGATCGGCCTCATAAATAGCACGCCCTGCTGCTGCTCAAAGCACAACTCCGAGAGATAAATAGAGACCAGAGGGAGAGTATGAGAGAGAAAGAGGGTAAGAGAGATGAAGAATTCATGCATGCATACATGTTTGAAGTGCTGTGGAGAGAGGTGTCGAGCCATCCGTCTAAAGAAGAATATTAGCATATGTATGGTTCATCAGATTTTATACGATGGGGTATTACTTGCTGGCCGAATATTATTCTAGAGGAGAAGTCTTATTTTCTGAGGCAAGTAGCTGCTTCGCTAAACTCCCTGATCATGCCTTATTGTTCTCTTCCTTGAGTATTTGATTATATTGTTGCACCTTGAATCTTATTTATCCTATGTTGATTCCTGTTTTATTTGAGAAGGACATGTTGTCCTTGATAATCCATTTGTTGAAGGACATGTTGTCCTTGATAATCCATTTGTTGATGGAAAGTCTGATATGAGAGGAACTCATGTAAAGGCATGGCTTTTATTGTCTTGACTGATATTTCAGTGATCCTATAGCTGATCCAGCCACATGTCATATTCTGTCCATCTATATTGGTGTCACGGCGGCAAACATATTGTACCGGTCACAGTTCAGGTATGTGACTGTCTGAGTTCTCCGCTAAGGACGGACCTTGTTCGGGAACTTGTCGGTGATGGATCCGTAGGAAGGACCGACATCAGCAGGTCTAGGTGTCCGGGTCTTAGTGGGTACAAGAGCTCTGCTCTTCTGGAACCTGTGTGGTTTTGGTCGAGGCTGTCGACGTCGGAGTACCCCTCTTAAGAGCGTAAAAGTGTGAAATTTCACCCCTTGACTCCCGGTTTGGGAAGCTTGCGGTCATGTGTCATGCCAATAATTTCCTTGTTCATTTCCGATTATACTATTTATTTTACACATCTCCAGTAAAATATGTTCCAGTGATTGTTACCTTGTTTATCCTTTGGATTCAGTTCGTTTGTTGATCTACACCATTATACCATTGCTTTTGTTGAATAGTGAAGTATCTGCTTGCTGAGTATGATTTATCGTACTCACCTTGTCTCCTCTATTTTTTAGATGCAGTCGATGTAACTTAAGTATGCCAAGAAGATGTCATCCAAGAATAGGCTGGACCAGTGGGTGGGAAACGACTAGAGAGTTTACTGTATTCTCTCTATTTGTAAATGTAAAGGAATTTTTATAGTCAATATAAGAGCTTTTGTGATCCACTTCTGGTTTATGTCTGCTTTATCACGCCTTGCGTGACTATAGGCCTTCGGTCTATAGGCGCGCGGCGGCTGTCTCGCCTAGGCCCGGTCTCGGGGCGTGACAGTTAAAGTGGTATCAGAGCTCTAGGTTTTAAGTTGCGCTGGGACAAACAGGTAGACCGTTGCAGAAAGTTAGGACTAATTATCTATATAAAAAATGTTGTTTTAGCAATATGTAGTGTTTCTTTGATATTGAAGACACCTACATCATCTTTAGATCTTTAGGAACCGTATAAACTAAAATGAATCGCACAAATAAATTTTGTTATGATAGTTTTGCGTTACACGAGAAGTACGAAGACATTTTTTTCATATCTTGTCTGCATTAGTTAGTGTGTATGTTACTCACTAATTTTGTCGGGATATCCAGACAAAGAAAGATATAGCACGCATGTTATTGTTGAATTTCTAGGGCTGATGAACAATGAATATATATTTTGTTAGATTAACGATGACTAGTTATTTTTGTAGATTTTATTTTTAACACGGCTGGTGGCATTTATTTAATAATAAAATTGATATACCATGATCCAGGCTTTTCATTAAAAGCCTTACAAAATAAAATATTTCGTGTTAATAATTTCTGTTATATTAGGTATATACGTATTAGTAGAAAAATTGCAAATTTTGTTTCCATTTTTTAACATGATTTTGGTAAACTGTCTCAAATATTTTTGAATGATATTTGACAATTTAAAGAAGAAAGTATGTAGTGTTGAATTTCGGGACTAAATTCTTATAAGGAGGGTAGGATGTAATAATCCATATTTCTGGGTTATTGATTTAAATTAAAATGAATGATTAAATTTGTATTATCTGTTTAACATAAATAATTGAGCAAAGAATATATGCTAGATTATTGTTGCAAGGAACTAAAATAGAATTGATTTTTTTTGCATGCATAAAATATTACACGGAAACAATTCCAGTCTAAGTAAGAGTATCTACATGTGCACATAGACTAGCATCCATGCACTCAGGTTGTGGTATTAGCATCGAGTACTACTAGCTAGTTGCTAGTACAGGCTAGATAATCATAGGGGAGTAGAAGATATGCATGCATGTAATGATGAGAATGCACACGTATGTGCTGTCCTTGCTAGCTAAGTAAAAATCTGTGTGTACGTGGAGGTTGACGTGGCGTGCATGTAGTGGCTTGGATATTTCTAGTTCCTTACGTGGACTTAGGCACAGTAGTTAACCTGTGTATCTCTAACACGTGTGAGAGAGACACTAGAAGAACAACTCATTTTTACTAACATGCACCTAGTGCGGCAGCCCACACTGCCTTTTACGAGCTCCAAGGGTTAAGGGGCAAAGGTCACTGCCGCCTAGATATTTTTAGCTAGCACAACCGACGATCGGCCTCATAAATAGCACGCTCCTGCTGCTGCTCAAAGAACAACTCCAAGAGATAAATAGAGACCCAGAGGGGAGAGTATGAGAGAGAAAGAGGGTAAGAGAGATGAAGAATTCATGCATGCGTACATGTTTGAAGTGCTGGGGAGAGAGGTGTCGAGCCATCCGTCTAAAGAAGAATATTAGCATATGTATGGTTCATCAGATTTTATACGATGAGGTATTACTTGCTGGCCGAATATTATTCTAGAGGAGAAGTCTTATTTTCTGAGGCAAGTAGCTGCTTCGCTAAACTCCCTGATCATGCCTTATTGTTCTCTTCCTTGAGTATCTGATTATATTGTTGCACCTTGAATCTTATTTATCCTCTGTTGATTCCTGTCTTATTTGAGAAGGACATGTTGTCCTTGATAATCCATTTGTTGAAGGACATGTTGTCCTTGATAATCCATTTGTTGATGGAAAGTCTGATACGAGAGGAACTCATGTAAAGGCATGGCTTTTATTGTCTTGACTGATATTTCAGTGATCCTATAGCTGATCCAGCCACATGTCATATTCTGTCCATCTATATTGGTGTCACGACGGCAAACGTATTGTACCGGTCATAGTTCAGGTATGGGACTGTCTGAGTTCTCCACTAAGGACGGACCTTGTTCAGGAACGTGTCGGTGATGGATCCGTAGGAAGGACCGACATCAGTAGGTCCAGGTGTCCGGGTCTTAGTGGGTACAAGAGCTCTGCTCTTCTGGAACCTGTGTGGTTTGTGTCGAGGCTGTCGACGTCGGAGTACCCCTCTTAAGAGCGTAAAAGTGTGAAATTTCACCCCTGTGACTCCCGGGTTGGGAAGCTTGCGGTCATGTGTGATGCCAATAATTTCCTTGTTCATTTCCGATTATACTATTTATTATACACATCTCCAGTAAAATATGTTCCAGTGATTGTTACCTTATTTATCCTTTGGATTCAGTTCGTTTGTTGATCTACACCATTATACCATTGCTTTTGTTGAATAGTGAAGTATCTGCTTGCTGAGTATGATTTATCGTACTCACCTTGTCTCCTCTATTTTTTAGATGCAGTCGATGTAACTTAAGTATGCCAAGAAGATGTCATCCAAGAAGAGGATGGACCAGTGGGTGGGAAACGACTAGAGAGTTTACTGTATTCTCTCTATTTGTAAATGTAAAGGAATTTTTATAGTCAATATAAGAGCTTTTGTGATCCACTTCTGGTTTATGTCTGCTTTATCACGCCTTGCGTGACTATAGGCCTTCGGTCTATAGGCGCGCGGCGGCTGTCTCGCCTAGGCCCGGTCTCGGGGCGTGACAGTTAAAGTGGTATCAGAGCTTTAGGTTTTAAGTTGCGCTGGGACAAATAGGTAGACCGTTGCATAAAGTTATGACTAATTATCTATATAAAAAATGTTGATTTAGCAATATGTAGTGTTTCTTTGATATTGAAGACACCTACATCATCTTTAGATCTTTAGGAACCGTATAAACTAAAATGAATCGCACAAATAAATTTTGTTATGATAGTTTTGCGTTACACGAGAAGTACGAAGACATTTTTTTCATATCTTGTCTGCATTATTTAGTGTGTATGTTACTCACTAATTTTGTCGGGATATCCAGACAAAGAAAGATATAGCACGCATGTTATTGTTGAATTTCTAGGGCTGATGAACAATGAATATATATTTTGTTAGATTAACGCATGACTAGTTATTTTTGTAGATTTTATTGTTTAACACGGCTGGTGGCATTTATTTAATAATAAAATTGATATACCATGATCCAGGCTTTTCATTAAATGCCTTACAAAATAAAATATTTCGTGTTGATAATTTCTGTTATATTAGGTATATATCGTGATTAGTAGACAAAATTGCAAATTTTGTTTCCATTTTTTAACATGATATTGGTAAATTGTCTCAAATATTTTTAATGATATTTGACAATTTAAAGAAGAAAGTATGTAGTGTTGAATTTCGGGACGAAATTTTATAAGGAGTGTAGGATGTAATAATCCATATTTCTGGGTTATTGATTTAAATTAAAATGAATGATTAAATTTGTATTATCTGTTTAACATAAATAATTGAGCAAAGAATATATGCTAGATTATTGTTGCAAGTAACCAAAATAGAATTGATTTTTTTTGCATGCACAAAATATTACACGGAAACAATTCCAGTCTAAGTAAGAGTATCTACATGTGCACATAGACTAGCATCCATGCACTCAGGTTGTGGTATTACCATCGGAGTACTACTAGCTAGTTGCTAGTACAGGCTAGATAATCATAGGGGAGTAGAAGATATGCATGCATGTAATGATGAGAATGCACACGTATGTGCTGTCCTTGCTAGCTAAGTAAAAATCTGTGTGTACGTGGAGGTTGACGTGGCGTGCATGTAGTGGCTTGGATATTTCTAGTTCCTTACGTGGACTTAGGCACAGTAGTTAACCTGTGTATCTCTAACATGTGTGAGAGAGACACTAGAAGAACAACTCATTTTTACTAACATGCACCTAGTGCGGCAGCCCACACTGCCTTTTACGAGCTCCAAGGGTTAAGGGGCAAAGGTCACTGCGGCCTAGATATTTTTAGCTAGCACAACCGACGATCGGCCTCATAAATAGCACGCTCCTGCTGCTGCTCAAAGCACAACTCCGAGAGATAAATAGAGACCAGAGGAGAGAGTATGAGAGAGAAAGAGGGTAAGAGAGATGAAGAATTCATGCATGCATACATGTTTGAAGTGCTGTGGAGAGAGGTGTCGAGCCATCCGTCTAAAGAAGAATATTAGCATATGTATGGTTCATCAGATTTTATACGATGAGGTATTACTTGCTGGCCGAATATTATTCTAGAGGAGAAGTCTTATTTTCTGAGGCAAGTAGCTGCTTCGCTAAACTCCCTGATCATGCCTTATTGTTCTCTTCCTTGAGTATTTGATTATATTGTTGCACCTTGAATCTTATTTATCCTATGTTGATTCCTGTCTTATTTGAGAAGGACATGTTGTCCTTGATAATTCATTTGTTGAAGGACATGTTGTCCTTGATAATCCATTTGTTGATGGAAAGTCTGATATGAGAGGAACTCATGTAAAGGCATGGCTTTTATTGTCTTGACTGATATTTCAGTGATCCTATAGCTGATCCAGCCACATGTCATATTCTGTCCATCTATATTGGTGTCACGACGGCAAACGTATTGTACCGGTCATAGTTCAGGTATGTGACTGTCTGAGTTCTCCGCTAAGGACGGACCTTGTTCGGGAACGTGTCGGTGATGGATCCGTAGGAAGGACCGACATCAGCAGGTCTAGGTGTCCGGGTCTTAGTGGGTACAAGAGCTCTGCTCTTCTGGAACCTGTGTGGTTTTGGTCGAGGCTGTCGACGTCGGAGTACCCCTCTTAAGAGCGTAAAAGTGTGAAATTTCACCCCTTGACTCCCGGGTTGGGAAGCTTGCGGTCATGTGTGATGCCAATAATTTCCTTGTTCATTTCAGATTATACTATTTATTTTACACATCTCCAGTAAAATATGTTCCAGTGATTGTTACCTTGTTTATCCTTTGGATTCAGTTCGTTTGTTGATCTACACCATTATACCATTGCTTTTGTTGAATAGTGAAGTATCTGTTTGCTGAGTATGATTTATCATACTCACCTTGTCTCCTCTATTTTTTAGATGCAGTCGATGTAACTTAAGTATGCCAAGAAGATGTCATCCAAGAATAGGCTGGACCAGTGGGTGGGAAACGACTAGAGAGTTTACTGTATTCTCTCTATTTGTAAATGTAAAGGAATTTTTATAGTCAATATAAGAGCTTTTGTGATCCACTTCTGGTTTATGTCTGCTTTATCACGCCTTGCGTGACTATAGGCCTTCGGTCTATAGGCGCGCGGCGGCTGTCTCGCCTAGGCCCGGTCTCGGGGCGTGACAGTTAAAGTGGTATCAGAGCTCTAGGTTTTAAGTTGCGCTGGGACAAACAGGTAGACCGTTGCAGAAAGTTAGGACTAATTATCTATATAAAAAATATTGTTTTAGCAATATGTAGTGTTTCTTTGATATTGAAGACACCTACATCATCTTTAGATCTTTAGGAACCGTATAAACTAAAATGAATCGCACAAATAAATTTTGTTATGATAGTTTTGCGTTACACGAGAAGTACGAAGACATTTTTTTCATATCTTGTCTGCATTAGTTAGTGTGTATGTTACTCACTAATTTTGTCGGAATATCCAGACAAAGAAAGATATAGCACGCATGTTATTGTTGAATTTCTAGGGCTGATGAACAATGAATATATATTTTGTTAGATTAACGCATGACTAGTTATTTTTGTAGATTTTATTTTTTAACACGGCTGGTGGCATTTATTTAATAATAAAATTGATATACCATGATCCAGGCTTTTCACTAAAAGCCTTACAAAATAAAATATTTCGTGTTGATAATTTCTGTTATATTAGGTATATACGTACTAGTAGAAAAATTGCAAATTTTGTTTCCATTTTTTAACATGATTTTGGTAAACTGTCTCAAATATTTTTGAATGATATTTGTCAATTTAAAGAAGAAAGTATGTAGTGTTGAATTTCGGGGACGAAATTTTATAAGGAGGGTAGGATGTAATAATCCATATTTCTGGGTTATTGATTTAAATTAAAATGAATGATTAAATTTGTATTATCTGTTTAACATAAATAATTGAGCAAAGAATATATGCTAGATTATTGTTGCAAGGAACTAAAATAGAATTGATTTTTTTTGCATGCATAAAATATTACACGGAAACAATTCCAGTCTAAGTAAGAGTATCTACATGTGCACATAGACTAGCATCCATGCACTCAGGTTGTGGTATTAGCATCGGAGTACTACTAGCTAGTTGCTAGTACAGGCTAGATAATCATAGGGGAGTAGAAGATATGCATGCATGTAATGATGAGAATGCACACGTATGTGATGTCCTTGCTAGCTAAGTAAAAATCTGTGTGTACGTGGAGGTTGACGTGGCGTGCATGTAGTGGCTTGGATATTTCTAGTTCCTTACGTGGACTTAGGCACAGTAGTTAACCTGTGTATCTCTAACACGTGTGAGAGAGACACTAGAAGAACAACTCATTTTTACTAACATGCACCTAGTGCGGCAGCCCACACTGCCTTTTACGAGCTCCAAGGGTTAAGGGGCAAAGGTCACTGCCGCCTAGATATTTTTAGCTAGCACAACCGACGATCGGCCTCATAAATAGCACGCTCCTGCTGCTGCTCAAAGCACAACTCCAAGAGATAAATAGAGACCCAGAGGGGAGAGTATGAGAGAGAAAGAGGGTAAGAGAGATGAAGAATTCATGCATGCGTACATGTTTGAAGTGCTGGGGAGAGAGGTGTCGAGCCATCCGTCTAAAGAAGAATATTAGCATATGTATGGTTCATCAGATTTTATACGATGAGGTATTACTTGCTGGCCGAATATTATTCTAGAGGAGAAGTCTTATTTTCTGAGGCAAGTAGCTGCTTCGCTAAACTCCCTGATCATGCCTTATTGTTCTCTTCCTTGAGTATCTGATTATATTGTTGCACCTTGAATCTTATTTATCCTCTGTTGATTCCTGTCTTATTTGAGAAGGACATGTTGTCCTTGATAATCCATTTGTTGAAGGACATGTTGTCCTTGATAATCCATTTGTTGATGGAAAGTCTGATACGAGAGGAACTCATGTAAAGGCATGGCTTTTATTGTCTTGACTGATATTTCAGTGATCCTATAGCTGATCCAGCCACATGTCATATTCTGTCCATCTATATTGGTGTCACGATGGCAAACGTATTGTACCGGTCATAGTTCAGGTATGGGACTGTCTGAGTTCTCCACTAAGGACGAACCTTGTTCAGGAACGTGTCGGTGATGGATCCGTAGGAAGGACCGACATCGTGAGGTCCAGTGTCCGGTCTTAGTGGGTACAAGAGCTCTGCTCTTCGGAACCTGTGTGGTTTTGGTCGAGGCTGTCGACGCCGGAGTACCCTCTTAAGAGCGTAAAGTGTGAAATTTCACCCCTGTGACTCCCGGGTTGGGAAGCTTGCGGTCATGTGTGATGCCAATAATTTCCTTGTTCATTTCCGATTATACTATTTATTTTACACATCTCCAGTAAAATATGTTCCAGTGATTGTTACCTTATTTATCCTTTGGATTCAATTCGTTTGTTGATCTACACCATTATACCATTGCTTTTGTTGAATAGTGAAGTATCTGCTTGCTGAGTATGATTTATCGTGCTCACCTTGTCTCCTCTATTTTTTAGATGCAGTCGATGTAACTTAAGTACGCCAAGAAGATGTCATCCAAGAATAGGATGGACCAGTGGGTGGGAAACGACTAGAGAGTTTACTGTATTCTCTCTATTTGTAAATGTAAAGGAATTTTTATAGTCAATATAAGAGATTTTGTGATCCACTTCTGGTTTATGTCTGCTTTATCACGCCTTGCGTGACTATAGGCCTTCGGTCTATAGGCGCGCGGCGGCTGTCTCGCCTAGGCCCGGTCTCGGGGCGTGACAGTTAAAGTGGTATCAGAGCTTTAGGTTTTAAGTTGCGCTGGGACAAATAGGTAGACCGTTGCATAAAGTTATGACTAATTATCTATATAAAAAATGTTGATTTAGCAATATGTAGTGTTTCTTTGATATTGAAGACACCTACATCATCTTTAGATCTTTAGGAACCGTATAAACTAAAATGAATCGCACAAATAAATTTTGTTATGATAGTTTTGCGTTACACGAGAAGTACGAAGACATTTTTTTCATATCTTGTCTGCATTAGTTAGTGCGTATGTTACTCACTAATTTTGTCGGGATATCCAGACAAAGAAAGATATAGCACGCATGTTATTGTTGAATTTCTAGGGCTGATGAACAATGAATATATATTTTGTTAGATTAACGCATGACTAGTTATTTTTGTAGATTTTATTGTTTAACACGGCTGGTGGCATTTATTTAATAATAAAATTGATATACCATGATCCAGGCTTTTCATTAAAAGCCTTACAAAATAAAATATTTCGTGTTGATAATTTCTGTTATATTAGGTATATACGTACTAGTAGACAAAATTGCAAATTTTGTTTCCATTTTTTTAACATGATATTGGTAAACTGTCTCAAATATTTTTGAATGATATTTGACAATTTAAAGAAGAAAGTATGTAGTGTTGAATTTCGGGGACGAAATTCTTATAAGGAGTGTAGGAAGTAATAATCCATATTTCTGGGTTATTGATTTAAATTAAAATGAATGATTAAATTTATATTATCTGTTTAACATAAATAATTGAGCAAAGAATATATGCTAGATTATTGTTGCAAGGAACCAAAATAGAATTGATTTTTTTTGCATGCATAAAATATTACACGGAAACAATTCCAGTCTAAGTAAGAGTATCTACATGTGCACATAGACTAGCATCCATGCACTCAGGTTCTGGTATTAGCATCGGAGTACTACTAGCTAGTTGCTAGTACAGGCTAGATAATCATAGGGGAGTAGAAGATATGCATGCATGTAATGATGAGAATGCACACGTATGTGCTGTCCTTGCTAGCTAAGTAAAAATCTGTGTGTACGTGGAGGTTGACGTGGCGTGCATGTAGTGGCTTGGATATTTCTAGTTCCTTACGTGGACTTAGGCACAATAGTTAACCTGTGTATCTCTAACACGTGTGAGAGAGACACTAGAAGAACAATTCATTTTTACTAACATGCACCTAGTGCGGCAGCCCACACTGCCTTTTACGAGCTCCAAGGGTTAAGGGGCAAAGGTCACTGCGGCCTAGATATTTTTAGCTAGCACAACCGACGATCGGCCTCATAAATAGCACGCTCCTGCTGCTGCTCAAAGCACAACTCCGAGAGATAAATAGAGACCAGAGGGGAGAGTATGAGAGAGAAAGAGGGTAAGAGAGATGAAGAATTCATGCATGCATACATGTTTGAAGTGCTGTGGAGAGAGGTGTCGAGCCATCCGTCTAAAGAAGAATATTAGCATATGTATGGTTCATCAGATTTTATACGATGGGGTATTACTTGCTGGCCGAATATTATTCTAGAGGAGAAGTCTTATTTTCTGAGGCAAGTAGCTGCTTCGCTAAACTCCCTGATCATGCCTTATTGTTCTCTTCCTTGAGTATTTGATTATATTGTTGCACCTTGAATCTTATTTATCCTATGTTGATTCCTGTTTTATTTGAGAAGGACATGTTGTCCTTGATAATCCATTTGTTGAAGGACATGTTGTCCTTGATAATCCATTTGTTGATGGAAAGTCTGATATGAGAGGAACTCATGTAAAGGCATGGCTTTTATTGTCTTGACTGATATTTCAGTGATCCTATAGCTGATCCAGCCACATGTCATATTCTGTCCATCTATATTGGTGTCACGGCGGCAAACATATTGTACCGGTCACAGTTCAGGTATGTGACTGTCTGAGTTCTCCGCTAAGGACGGACCTTGTTCGGGAACGTGTCGGTGATGGATCCGTAGGAAGGACCGACATCAGCAGGTCTAGGTGTCCGGGTCTTAGTGGGTACAAGAGCTCTGCTCTTCTGGAACCTGTGTGGTTTTGGTCGAGGCTGTCGACGTCGGAGTACCCCTCTTAAGAGCGTAAAAGTGTGAAATTTCACCCCTTGACTCCCGGGTTGGGAAGCTTGCGGTCATGTGTGATGCCAATAATTTCCTTGTTCATTTCCGATTATACTATTTATTTTACACATCTCCAGTAAAATATGTTCTAGTGATTGTTACCTTGTTTATCCTTTGGATTCAGTTCGTTTGTTGATCTACACCATTATACCATTGCTTTTGTTGAATAGTGAAGTATCTGCTTGCTGAGTATGATTTATCGTACTCACCTTGTCTCCTCTATTTTTTAGATGCAGTCGATGTAACTTAAGTATGCCAAGAAGATGTCATCCAAGAATAGGCTGGACCAGTGGGTGGGAAACGACTAGAGAGTTTACTGTATTCTCTCTATTTGTAAATGTAAAGGAATTTTTATAGTCAATATAAGAGCTTTTGTGATCCACTTCTGGTTTATGTCTGCTTTATCACGCCTTGCGTGACTATAAGCCTTCGGTCTATAGGCGCGCGGCGGCTGTCTCGCCTAGGCCCGGTCTCGGGGCGTGACAATTAAGGTGGTATCAGAGCTCTAGGTTTTAAGTTGCGCTGGGACAAACAGGTAGACCGTTGCAGAAAGTTAGGACTAATTATCTATATAAAAAATGTTGTTTTAGCAATATGTAGTGTTTCTTTGATATTGAAGACACCTACATCATCTTTAGATCTTTAGGAACCGTATAAACTAAAATGAATCGCACAAATAAATTTTGTTATGATAGTTTTGCTACACGAGAAGTAATGAAGACATTTTTTTCATATCTTGTCTGCATTAGTTAGTGTGTATGTTACTCACTAATTTTATCGGGATATCCAGACAAAGAAAGATATAGCACGCATGTTATTGTTGAATTTCTAGGGCTGATGAACAATGAATATATATTTTGTTAGATTAACGCATGACTAGTTATTTTTGTAGATTTTATTGTTTAACACGGCTGGTGGCATTTATTTAATAATAAAATTGATATACCATGATCCAGGCTTTTCATTAAGAGCCTTACAAAATAAAATATTTCGTGTTGATAATTTCTGTTATATTAGGTATATACGTACTAGTAGAAAAAATTGCAAATTTTGTTTCCATTTTTTTAACATGATTTTGGTAAACTATCTCAAATATTTTTGAATGATATTTGACAATTTAAAGAAGAAAGTATGTAGTGTTGAATTTCGGGGACGAAATTCTTATAAGGAGGGTAGGATGTAATAATCCATATTTCTGGGTTATTGATTTAAATTAAAATGAATGATTAAATTTGTATTATCTGTTTAACATAAATAATTGAGCAAAGAATATATGCTAGATTATTGTTGCAAGGAACTAAAATAGAATTGATTTTTTTTGCATGCATAAAATATTACACGGAAACAATTCCAGTCTAAGTAAGAGTATCTACATGTGCACATAGACTAGCATCCATGCACTCAGGTTGTGGTATTAGCATCGGAGTACTACTAGCTAGTTGCTAGTACAGGCTAGATAATCATAGGGGAGTAGAAGATATGCATGCATGTAATCATGAGAATGCACACGTATGTGCTGTCCTTGCTAGCTAAGTAAAAATCTGTGTGTACGTGGAGGTTGACGTGGCGTGCATGTAGTGGCTTGGATATTTCTAGTTCCTTACGTGGACTTAGGCACAGTAGTTAACCTGTGTATCTCTAATACGTGTGAGAGAGACACTAGAAGAACAACTCATTTTTACTAACATGCACCTAGTGCGGCAGCCCACACTGCCTTTTACGAGCTCCAAGGGTTAAGGGGCAAAGGTCACTGCGGCCTAGATATTTTTAGCTAGCACAACCGACGATCGGCCTCATAAATAGCACGCTCCTGCTGCAGCTCAAAGCACAACTCCGAGAGATAAATAGAGACCAGAGGGGAGAGTATGAGAGAGAAAGAGGGTAAGAGAGATGAAGAATTCATGCATGCATACATGTTTGAAGTGCTGTGGAGAGAGGTGTCGAGCCATCCGTCTAAAGAAGAATATTAGCATATGTATGGTTCATCAGATTTTATACGATGAGGTATTACTTGCTGGCCGAATATTATTCTAGAGGAGAAGTCTTATTTTCTGAGGCAAGTAGCTGCTTCGCTAAACTCCCTGATCATGCCTTATTGTTCTCTTCCTTGAGTATCTGATTATATTGTTGCACCTTGAATCTTATTTATCCTCTGTTGATTCCTGTCTTATTTGAGAAGGACATGTTGTCCTTGATAATCCATTTGTTGAAGGACATGTTGTCCTTGATAATCCATTTGTTGATGGAAAGTCTGATACGAGAGGAACTCATGTAAAGGCATTGCTTTTATTGTCTTGACTGATATTTCAGTGATCCTATAGCTGATCCAGCCACATGTCATATTCTGTCCATCTATATTGGTGTCACGACGGCAAACGTATTGTACCGGTCATAGTTCAGGTATGGGACTGTCTGAGTTCTCCACTAAGGACGGACCTTGTTCAGGAACGTGTCGGTGATGGATCCGTAGGAAGGACCGACATCAGTAGGTCCAGGTGTCCGGGTCTTAGTGGGTACAAGAGCTCTGCTCTTCTGGAACCTGTGTGGTTTTGGTCGAGGCTGTCGACGTCGGAGTACCCCTCTTAAGAGCGTAAAAGTGTGAAATTTCACCCCTGTGACTCCCGGGTTGGGAAGCTTGCGGTCATGTGTGATGCCAATAATTTCCTTGTTCATTTCCGATTATACTATTTATTTTACACATCTCCAGTAAAATATGTTCCAGTGTTTGTTACCTTATTTATCCTTTGGATTCAGTTCGTTTGTTGATCTACACCATTATACCATTGCTTTTGTTGAATAGTGAAGTATCTGCTTGCTGAGTATGATTTATCGTACTCACCTTGTCTCCTCTATTTTTTAGATGCAGTCGATGTAACTTAAGTATGCCAAGAAGATGTCATCCAAGAATAGGCTGGACCAGTGGGTGGGAAACGACTAGAGAGTTTACTGTATTCTCTCTATTTGTAAATGTAAAGGAATTTTTATAGTTAATATAAGAGCTTTTGTGATTCACTTCTGGTTTATGCCTTCTTTATCACGCCTTGCGTGATTATAGGCCTTCGGTCTATAGGCGCGCGGCGGCTGTCCCGCCTAGGCCCGGTCTCGGGGCGTGACATTATTAGTATAAATAAGATGTTGTATTTGGTAAATTAACAAATTAGCAAAATGTTGGAGTAGTAATTATCAGCTTAATTAGATAAATAAATCATTGGCAATCATTGATCAGTAGTCCCTCCGTTTTTATTTAGTCTGCATATTAGGTTTGACCGAAGTCAAACTTTGCAAAGTTTGACCAAGTTTATAGAAAAATATATAAACATTTACCATAACAAATCTATATGACGTGAAAGTACATTCAATAATGAATCTAGTGGTATTTATTTTTTATTATATATATATTAATATTTTTATTTATAAACTTAGTCAAAGTTTACAAAGCTTGACTTTGATCAAAACTAATATGTGAACTAAATAAAAACAGAGGGAGTATTAAGTAAGAGTAGTCAACTTGAAAAGATATGCATTACAAGAACATGCTTGTAGAGCCTTCGGGTAGGAGGGCCACGTGTGGGTGTGGTACAAGATATTTAGTAGCTCAAGTTTGCATTTATCTGTAGCATTTAATGCTCTATTGAGTCAGCTAGGCACGTGTAGTGTAAAAGTACAAACAGCTGTAAAACTAGGGACACCGAGGCTGCTGAGTTACACTTATCCAGCTCCATTTCCTACCCTACCATGCCTATAAATAGAGGAGCAAGAGCACGCTGTAGTATTCATCCCAACATACAAACCAGTTCACTGACTAGCTTTGCATGGAGTAGAATCACACTGATCGGCAAGAGCGCTCGGAGGAAGCAGCGAGTCAGGCAAGCATGCGTTCCATCTAGCCTTTCTAGCTGTCCTATTCCTTGTTTGTCTCACTGTTCATGCCATGCTCTATAGCTAGTAGTACTTCTAAAGCTCTATAATGTGCACTGTTCATTTGATTCCTATACATCTCTTGAAGCTAGCATGCATACCACAATACTACCTTTTGGTTTATGATCACGGTGGAGAAATCCTTGGTACATGCATGTGAGCACATGGATTAATGGCTCATGCATGGTTGGTTGGTTCTGTGAAAAGCCTAGTGATATTTATTTTGGTCTTGCATGTACTTCCTCTTGCTAATCCTTGTCTAGTAAATTTTATAAAATCTGGTATCACGACGACAAACGTATTGTACCGGTCACAGTTCAGGTATGGGACTGTCTGAGTTCTCCGCTAAGAACGCCACTCGTTCGGAAGCGTGTCGATGATGGATCCGTAGGAGCGATCGACACTAGTAAGTCGAGTGGGCGGTTCTTGGGGGAACAAAGAGCTCTGCTCTACTAGCGCCTGTGTGGTTCTAGTCGAGACTGTCGACGTCGGAGTACCCCTCTTAAGAGCGTAAAAGTGTGAAATTTCACCCCTGTGACTCCCAGGTTGGGAAGCTTGCGGTCATATGTGATGCCAGTTATTTCTTTCCTTTTCTTTAAATTAATCTCCATTATCTTCCTCTGCCAACAAACTCTTTCTTTACAACCAACCCTTGTGTTTTGTCACTTTTGCTGAGAGAAGTTCCTGTGTACCCGTGTGCTTGCTGAGTATGAGATCATACTCATTCTTGCTATTGTTGCTGATTTTGCAGAAGTAGCAAATGATGGATGTGCTGATGAGAATGATGAACAGTAGGAGTAGCTCTACGGGTTGGGAATAAATAAAGAAGTTGCATGTATCATAACCTTTGTAATAGCTAGTAATGAATAAAGTTGGCTCTTGTGCATACTGGAAAATAATTTGTTTACTAGCCTAACATGCTTATAAATTTGAGATTTATAAGCATGTGGCGATTGTCACGGCTAAGACTCACTTGGGGCGTGACAGTTGAGGTGATGAGTACTGATGCATGCTGCTAATAGACAACCAAAACAAAGCAAATAAGTCAGTCGTCTTGATCTTATGCACCACTGGTGAACTGAAATTTCACATATCATAAAGTACAGGCTGAAATCCATAGTAAGTACATATTATGTGGTCCATCAAAACTGTAATGGCGGTTGACTAATTCACATATATTTAATTTGTGGAAGTAAGAGGTTGCAAAGGGGCTAATAACATGTTCTTAGATGCATCGATCAATGTCTTGTTCATTTTTGGTGAGATTGTTGTAAATCTACTTCCCACAATCAAAGTTAGAATGTCGGCAATTGACTTAGTTATTTGTAATACTACCAACAAAATTTATATATGCACTGGAATATCCAGAAGAATGGTTGCGCTTTATAAAGTTTGAAAGTTAGGAGGACTTCACTCGGTATATTTTATTCTAATATATTTTAATGCATATATTTCAAAACCTTAAAATTAATTAACAAAGTTCAAAAACATAAATTCATTATATGTTAACCTAATACAAAAATGTGAGCACAATTTTAATAAAACTCTCAAAAGATGTTCATGCCAATAAAGAATGTTTCCGTGTTTAATTGTCTTTTATAAATGTGTATACAATGTAAAACAATTGTTTGTGTAATGTAATTTTTTTCATACCATTAAAATGTACGTGATAATTAAGGAAAATGTTCCTACATTTCAGAAAAACGGAGACATTTTAAATGCTATATACAATGTATAAAATGTTTATGTAGGTTATAAAAATAGACATGATATTTTTAAAGAAATATCACATGTTTTAATAAATTGTCCATGATATTTTAAAATGTTTAAACAGGAAAAAAAATTGTATAGTTTACAAAATGTTTATTGCCATTAAAAAGTGTGCAACATGTATTTGGAAAAATGTTACCGTGTATTAGAAAAAGTGTTCAAAACATGTATTGAAAATTATACATTATGCAGTTGAAGAATGTTCAATATGTATCGTAAAATGTTTCATCGATGCTCTTAAAATGTACATTGTGTACTGAAAAGAAGTAGGCATGTACTTGGACAAAAAACTGATAAAACCCGACAAAGAAACGAAAAAACCAAAAAACCAAAGAAAACCAAGAAAAAGTAAAAGAAAATCAATGTGAAATAAAGAAAATAAAACCCAAAAACCATTGAGAAAGCAAAGAAAACAAAACAAAAAATAAAATAAAAATCCATGAAAAATAAATAGCCAAAGAAAAAAGAAGTACAAAACTGGAGCAAAGCAAACCTACGGAGCACAAATAAACTGTGCTACTAGTCCTGCCTGCGAAACGTCGGCTATAGGCGATTCCTATTAGGAATCGGTACAGGCGACATATAATGCTATAGCTATCAAATCACTAATTAATGAGTATTCTTTGCAAAGGTCATTTCCACCTTTGTTCATTGCAATATGTCTTGTCGCGCAAGTTTTCCCTTTCATAGATTCGTTTATTTGAAATGTTTTATCTCTTAAACCGTGCGTTCAAATCTCGAACCGTTTTCACCGTTCGATTCCTTGCGTCGAGATCTGTAAAACTAGATCCTATGTTGATATGTTTCGACGATATTTTTTTCTTACAAAAAAACTAGATGGAAAAAATGAAACTGGGACTATATTTATTTCTTTTCAATGAGGCACAATTGTGCATCTTGCGAAAGCAAATCTGTGCCTCTAAGAAAAGAAAATCCGTACTTGTCGTGAAAACAAATACACGTTTCCCCTTTTCCGAGAGGTGCAGTTGTGCCTCTCACGGAAGAAAATCGTGACTCTATGCAAAGTGTATTTTTGCCTCTCACAAAAAGAAAAGGAAATGAAAATGCGTCTTTTTTACCTTTTCAAGAGGGATGATTGTTCCTCTCGCGGAAGCAAATCTGTGCCTTCACGAAGAGTATATCTGTGCCTCTCGCGGAAGCAAATCCTGCATTTTTTTCCTTTTCGAGACGCACGACTGTGCCTCTCGTGGAAGTAAGTCTATGCGTCCATGAGAAGTAAATTTGTGCCTCTCGTGAAACAAAAAAACATGTTTTTTATCTTTCCCGACAAACACGACTGAGCCCCTCGCAGAAGCAAATCCGTGCTTTCAGGGGAAGTAAATATGTGCTTCTTTCAAAAGGAAAAAAAAAAGGAAAACACGTTTTTTTTCTTTTCTGAGGGGCACGACTATGCCTCTCGTCGAAGCATATCTGTGCCTTTACGAGAAGTAAATCTGTGTCTCTCGCGAAAGAAGAAAAAAGGAAAAGCACTTTTTTCCCGGAAATAATTTTTTTTTAACTTTTTTTGTCCAAAATCTGGGGAAAATCAGGGAAAACCTGGAAAACCCAAATACTTTGGTCTAAAAGCTGAAAAGCGTATAGAAAAAACCCGGAGGGAGCGCCCATGACAGGTGGTGGCGAGTAAGAGCGTGCCAAGTGGTGCCTCCCAGCCCACCAAAAGTGACCCTTACCGGTCCTCCAAAAGGAGCACTCTTTGATTAGTTGCTCTCTACAACTATATATCGTTTACTGCGATTTCGTATTATGGCGTCGGCAGGTATGGGCTGGCCCATTAGAGTGAATGTTTGCTCGGCCGCTTGCTAGGCTGCTGGGTTCGTTCGCTCGCTCGGACATTGTTCTGTATTAGTTTTTTCTTATTATATTTACTGTACATTGGCTGGGCTCGTGAACTGTTCTTTCTTCTAGCCCCCGCCCGCTAGGGCGGCTCGGGTGGAAACCCTAGCCCCTGCCACCGGGCACGTCCATCCTCCCCCTCCCCTCCGCCGCCACTAGAGGAGGTAGCCGGGCGAAGCCCCAGGCGGATGATGGCGGTGGCGGAGGCTCTCTTCCCTCCCGCGCCAGATCAGGTGAGGCGGGTCACCCATGGCGCCGGGGCGCTCTCCCCCGATCTGCGTCGTGGCGGCGCGTCTAGGCGACGACGCAAGGTGGCGGCGTGGTGCTGGGCGGGGGCGGCAGAGCTGCTAGGCTCCGAGGAAGATCTGGTGGCGCCGATCGTTCGATGGGCTCGCGGGGTCATGGCGGCCTTGGTCGCGGTGGCCGGCGGCTCGGCCTGTCGGCGGCGGCTGGATCCCGGGGCGGCGGCCCTGAAAGGTGGCGGCAGGTGAAGCTCAGGCTTCCCGCGGCGACATGGCGTGGTGCTGTCCCTATCCAAGGCGGATCTGCATTGCCGATCTCGTGGTTTTGCCGCGGATTGGTTCAGATCAGAGACGGTGATGAGTGTGCGGGATCATCTCGGCGGCTCTCGCGGTTTGGCGAGGTGGGGTGAGAGCCCTCCTCCTAGGCTCCAGTGGTGGCGCACTCAGGCAGCGGCCGGTGCACCTGGGCTCCTATGATGGCACTGTTGTTGCGGTTGGTCGCCGGATCTAGGCGACTAGATCTGGGGCTTTGAAGGCGGTCGAGACAGTGCATAGGTTGTCAGGTGGATTTCTTGGGACGGGTCCAGGTGAAAACTTGGTCTTCGGTCGTTGGCCGGAGCCGGTGATGACGATGCCCTTATCATGGTTTCCTTCATGAAGGCATTATCAAGGTGAAGCTCCCAACCCCACCCAATACCTCCAGGGAAACCCTAGATCAGCTGATCAGATGACAACAGCATTCATGTATTGTTACCCCCTTGGGGGCGGCATTCTTGGAAAGGCACTCAGGCTCGAGGGACCAGCGGATGGCTTCTTTGGTGGAGCGGTGTTTATTTCTACATATTCATGGCGGCGGTTCTCGGCGGCATGGAGCAGTGGAGGCTTGGCGTCAGATGTGTGGTGATGGACACGCGCAGGAGATCGACGTTGTCCGGCGTCGTGGTGGCGTCGATGGCTGAGAGGCCTGATAAGGTCGATGCGTCAGTACATGCTTTGAGGATGGATCGAGGGAGGACGGAGGTGATGGCCCTTTGCAGCGTGTGCGTGTGGTACTCACTAAGAGTGCGCCGGACCGGAGTGTTACCCAGTCCCGCCTATGTGGCTTGGATGGGGTATCCGGCGTTAGATGTTAGGCTTTTGTGCAATGTCTGTTTGGTATTTAGCCCGGACATTTGGCACCCCTTCATCAAGAGGATATAAGTATAGACAGATGTCGTCTAGATGGTGGCCTCGGGCTTACTGTTGTATTTCTTTGTAAGGTCTTTGTGTATAATAAATAATATGACTGTATGCATCTCCCAGATGCAGAGGCCGGGGGTGATTCCTCCTTTTCTAAAAAAATTTGGCTGGGCTCGTTCATTTTTTTGTTTTTTCTTTATTTTGTCTATTTCTTTTACGGTTTTCATTGTTTTCACTTTCTATTCTTTTTCTACATGTTTTCTTTATGTTTCTCATAAGCTTGCTTTTTTCTTTGGTTTTTTTGCTTATTTCCTTCAGTTCTCTTTGGGTTTTAATATATATGTTTTGATTCCTTCCTTTTTCATACAAATTTTACATTTTTTATACACAAGAAACATTTATTATGCATGTTTAACATATTTTAAATACATGATTAACATTATTTTTGAAGATATGTTTTGATTTCTACATTTTATACATATTTTCTATTTTTCTGTACACATGAAAAATATATATGTTAAGCATGTTTTAAGATATATGTTTTCATGTCTACTCTTTTCCATATAGATTGGACATTTTCCGTATATACCTAAAACATTTTATTGCACGTAAATTCTTTTTCGATACATGGTTAACGTTGTTTCAAACACATGTTTTTGAATACATGTTAAGCTTTTTGAAATAAAATTTAAAACACTTACTCGATGCATATCCACATTTGATTAGACTACGCTAACAATTTTTTACAATGTGTTAACATTTTTAAAATATAGTATTAACCTCTTTCAAATACTATATGCTTTGATGTCTATTTTTTACAGACGTTGTTCTTTTTTCTATATGTCATAAACACTTTTCATAACTTTTAGCAATTTTAAAATATAATTTTACTAATTTTTTCAAAGACCATGAATTTTTCAAATACATGTTTTGATGTCTACTTTTTCATACACATTGTACTTTTGCATACATTGAAACATTTATTTATATAAGTTTATAATTTTTCAAACATATGGTTAAGTACTTTAGGAATATGTGTATTTAGATATATTTTTTGATGTCTACTTTTTAAACATTGCATAAATATCATTTTTCAATACTTAAGTACTTCTTTAGGAATATGTGAATTTAGATATATTTTTTAGAATATAAGCAAAAGTAAATAAATGAAAATAAAAAACAAAAGTGAGTGAACTTATGCAATAGTAACGAAGCGAACGAACTTAAAACGAGATGAACAAATAGCGCCACTGGGCTGGCCTCTTCAGGCGAGAGAGGATGGATGGTCTATCTCGTATGAGAATCGTTCGTCTGGGCGCTGGGCTGGCCGGGCCGCATCGGGCGCTCATCTTACCTGGCGTGGCACGATTAGCCCAGCTGGAGCCCAAGAGCGAGCCGACACCGACTAGGCTGGCCTCCGCCGCTCCCTATAAGATGGAAGACGCGGCGTCGTCTCCTCCACAATCTGAATCGCCTCGAGTCGGAAGCTAGGGTTCCAAAGGGGTTTTCTTTCTCGGCCGGTTCGTCGGAGGAGGTGGAGTTGGTGGCGGCGGCGACCAAGCCGACGCGTCGTCGTCGTGGACAGTAGGGGTCTCCGAAGGCCGGTTCGCAGGAGGAGTCAGTGATCATGCAAGGGCGTCAAGGTCGACAGAAGAGGCTTCCTAAGGCCGGTTCGCAGGGGGGCCATGGCAAGTGCAAGAAGGGTCCTCTTCAGGAGAAGAACATGATGTCTGAAGAGGAGGTGAGGTCCATCCTGTCCTGGGAAAAGCCTGACCGCTTCGACCGAAAGAAGAGCAAGTACGCCGGTTTCTTCAACAAGTTGAGGGACGAAAACTTCAAGTACCAGCAGGAGATCAAGGCTGAGTTTGAGGAGAAGGGCTACGTCGAGATCCCCGACAACTTCCGGGAGGACAACAAGCGAATCAACCATGAAGCTCACAGGAGGGCGTACCTGAAGGTGTTTGGCACCGAACCGCCAGCTAAATTCCAGTAGATCGGAGGAGCACTGTTATTTCACCGTCTATCTATCCCTAGTAGTTGTGACCGGAGAACAACTATAGTTTGCACTTTGCAGTATTTGTATGTATTAATATCTGCCCTAAAATTTCCATCTACCTTATCTGCCTGTCATGCACTCATATGTTGGAGCAATCTCTCTATGTTATTACTCCCTTCCGAAGTGTATTTCCCTCTGTTCCTTTATATAATAAGTTGTATTTTTCCCCAAAATTTTCACAATGTAAGGTGTGTGTTTTTCTTTTTTCTCTCAGTTTTCTGTGCGTGCCCTTCCACCATCCAGTACATGCCTCTCATAAGAAGTACTACTACGTAGTCCTCAATATGAAGGTAGTAAAAATGGGATATCTCTCGCACATTGCAGGCACTCACATTTCTCTCTCTCTCTCTCTCTCTCTCTCATCCCACCAATTAATTTTATTCTGGTGCTTCGAGATGCAGTTGCTTTTCATTAGTTTGCTGGTTGTTTAGTTACCACTAATTAAGCTGCTAACTTCCTAATTAGTGAAGGATATTTTTGTCCAAAATTCTTCTCAATTATGTGCCTTGGTTTCACCGCGTCCAAAAAAATACACCTTATATAAAGGAACGAAGCAAATAGTTAATATGTACTCCATTGTGCCTAGACATGCTATTTGCTTCATGTGCAATATATAATACTCCCTCTGTAACGTCTTACATTATGGGAAGGAGGGAGTATGTTTGATTTCTATACGACATAGTTAGGCATAGTTGATCAACATTGGTTTGCGTAGTGAGGCAATTTCGTAAGTCATGAAGTTCTTTATTTGCTCACATAATTTAAAAATCACACTCGTGCAAATTTCACCGCAGTATTTGGCTTCATCAATCTGCCACTCAGTTGTTGTTCTTTTGGATCCGACCATACCTCTTCGGCTCCATTGTTGTTCTTTTGGATCGCTGTACATCTTCGGCCGTTTTTATCTACAAGCAACTTTATCTATCATCTATTGCTTTTCCTATGCTTATTATTCCTAACAATGAAATTATGTTGCAGCCAGCCCAAATTATTAGGCGTGCATGGGATATGTATAAACCGAGTCAAACCGAGTTCGAAAGTAAGGACTAACAAAGGGAAACCAAACGTATGTGAGGTACCGGTATCGATCATGGGAAGGGATTGACGAAACCAAACGGAACAGGGAACCTTAACTTTTTTTAGGTATAGAGAAGCCTTCCTCCTTCTAAATCTCAACCGTCAATCTTTATTGTTAACACAGAATTAACTAATATAGATGGATGACGAAAGGAGAATTAAGAAATCTTTCTCCCTTTATTACTGATTAGGTATAGATATAGATTGATATAAGATATCTCAAAGAACAAGGAAAGGACAACCAGGTTCTCAAAAAGCCAAATAAACTAAGTCTCCAGTATGAACCGAAGGCATGCAGCCGCTACCGCTCCATCACCAAAGTCAGCCTGACATTGTATCCTACGGTCGAGAAGTCGTCATGCTAAGGTCTAGTAGGACCAACACCTCGAAGAAGGCATCATTTAGAAGCCTTGTATAGATTGAAAACGCAGTGCGAACCATCTCCTGAAAAAACTTCCGCCAACTTTGCAATGACGCGAAGAAATGTCGCTATGATATGGAGAGAGGCACGAACCACCGAGAGCGACCTATCGCATCAGGGAGACACCCAAGGGAAGAAAATGAAGCCACAACTTGTCGCTGCCCATAATACAGACATGAGAACATCAACCCAATCCCCAAGGGCCGGCCTTCTGTTGTCGAAGCCGCTGGATGCCTGCAACACCACCACCGCAAAGAGTAGGAAACACTGGCGGAGCTTAGGCAAGGCGAATGGGCCACGGCCTATCCAACTTTGGAGCTTCTACTCCTATTATAGTCAGCCCATGGATCACAAAATGCTAGTTAGTAGCAGTCCTTACAGCCGGGCCCGCCCAACCTTTTTGTGCAAGCTCCGCCACGAAAAGATCATTAGCTCAAGAACAACACAAAAGGCACGGGAAGCGCTTGCCCAGATACGAAGGACCCGAGACGGCGTAGACATCGTCTCCGAAATCGAGCACCATCCGTAGCCGAGAGAATCACAACTTCGGTGAGAGATCCGGAGGAAACTTATACAACACCACCATCACCTCTGGAGACGAAACACTGGACAAAGAGAGACCTAACTATGACACTAGACTACTGGACACAGGCGGAAACAAAGTCACGGGTTTCCCTTCCTCTCGCCACCGTCGAAACAACGATGGAGGTGAGGGACCCTGGAGATGTGCAATTCGGGTTGCTCTTCCTTATTTGCGGCGGCCATATCACGATACAGAGGAAAATTGATTCGCTCCTTGATTCATCAAAAAAAAATTATTTTTAATATTTTCAAGTGGTCTAAGATTATGTTTTCTGTACATGTGAGTTTAACGTGTAATTGACATCACACCAGTGATCCATTGTGACGAACAACCACCTTACTTGTGTATTAAGTGAAAGTATGCGATGTTTGAATGGGCATGATCTGCACTTAAAAATATTTGAGTGGGAGTTTTAGTTTCCTCCCATCTTGGAGCTTTTGGTAGGTCTTCGTTG
Source organism: Aegilops longissima (assembly GCA_021605205.1). Taxonomy (NCBI): domain Eukaryota; kingdom Viridiplantae; phylum Streptophyta; class Magnoliopsida; order Poales; family Poaceae; genus Aegilops; species Aegilops longissima. The sequence goes on from CM038680.1 coordinate 35,279,779, forward strand.
TCCACCGCTTCAGCCGTTCCTAGGGTGGTGACGACATCGCTTAATAAAGGCTCCTTCAACTTCTACGATTCCGGTGACTCGTCAGACACTGGAACCTGCGGCTAGATCGGATGGACATGTACGTCTCAGATGTCTTTCACTTTGGCCCTTCTCACGGTGGTGGTGGGGGTGTGCCATAAGTCTCAATCGACTTTCTCTGGCTTTGCTGGTGTGTTTGTCCTCGAATCTAGCGATGAGATCGGGTAGACATGTTTGCCTTTCCCTAGTGGACAATGCAGGGGGAGTGGGTTGTGTTTTCATTGGACCGCGTCGATTTTGGTATTCCATCGAGCCAGCCGTACATCTAGGTGTGACCGACCCAACACTATCTTCTTCTTCATCTGGACGTGAATACTTCGAGATTGACATCAACGACACTTGTTGACAGAGACCAGTGAACTACAACTTTATTGTTCCGATGACGGTGCAAAACTCCAGAGGCAATAACTTAGGTGCACCATCGGCATGTGTGGGATGGAGATGGCGGAGGATTCCTTTAGGAGTGGGTTGTATTTTCTTTTTTGTTTTGATGATTTCTGGTAATGATGATGTTTATTTGATTAATATTGAACCACAACTCATTAAAAAAGTAATAATACATATATTGAACAGTAGTTTCTTTAGCACAATCCACTAGGTTTTATTAGTAACTACCATCATAATACAAAGAATATCATGAGGGAGGCCAGTCATGTGTGCCTCCCCTGAACTAGAGTAGAAGCAAACCTAGCTAGATTGCGGGCTTCATAATTTGAGCCTTTTTATGGACGAAATTACAAAAGAGTGAATGCGGATCTTGATGCTACAATTTCCCTGATCACAACTACATATTTGCCACCCTGCCTAGAGGTAATCTTTGGACGTTAAGATCCATTGTCAACGCAAGGCCTTCTCCACATGCTAACGCTTCAAGAGTGGGAGAAGATCTACGACCCCTGGTAAAACAAGAGCTGAAGCACCCAAGTAAAGGCCTTGGTCATCCCTGCATACCCCAACAACAACACCAGTCGTCCCAGACCTAGAAATTATGCCGTCCACATTGATGTTTACATACACCGCCCGAGCAAATTCCCAAACCGGAGTATTATCCTCCGGTGCCCCATGCACGGATGGTTTTATCAACTTCAACTTTTTCAGATCATCTAGCTCGGAGATATACCGATTTACAAATTTATGCGTAGCGAAAGGAGTTTGAAAAATACTCTCGTGGATCACCTTTTTCCTCAGCCGTCCAGACCGCCCACAAATAACTACCAAACGGACCAGCTATTCATGTGAACATGGAGAACAATCATGATTTGGGGTTAGATTCATTCGTGGCCATCATATGCTCTAGCAAGTCCCTACGTCGAGGTATTTGGTGTGCGATACGAGCGTGAAAAACGGATCGTTCCCACGACGCGCCTGGCAAGCGCATCATGGGAGGTTATCCAGTCGCGGCCGGAGCAGCATTCCCATCCTCCATCCTCGTCACTGCCGGTCCGCACCATTGGGCAAAGCCTGGCTGGTGCTGGCAGCGGCCTCTCTCCTCTCCGCAAGTGGGGGTTTGGCGTGGGCCGACGATCCCGGGAGGGGGCGCGGCGGCACTGGGCAAGAGCTTGGAGGCAGCCGGTCTTCGGTTCTTCGTCCCGGTCATGGAGGGATGGTCGCGGCGGTGGCTCTCGCCTGGGTTGGCGGCGGCACGACCCAGATCTGACCCGTCGGGATCCAGGGGAGTCCTGCAGTGGTTGGCCCTGTTGTTCTTCGTGCTCCAAAATTTTGATCTGCTTCATGCGGGCCTCCTCGATGGACACTGACGGGTTCCAGTCTTCCGCTCGGAGATCTCAGCTTTTGGCGCATGGCGCCACTGAATAGCTAGATAAGAATTGATTCGGTCGGTCGTGCCCACATCTTCAGCTAGAGAGGCTTCATGAGGGCATGGCACGAAGCGTCACTGCCTTGCTAGTTCCATGGGACATGTCTAAGTATAGATTTTCACGACGTTGATAATGGTGAAGAAAGTCCTGGTGGCTACGATTGGAGACTTGTAACGACAGAGAGGAGCTTTGGTTACGTTGAAGAATGGCGACACAACTTTTTTCCTATGTGTCGGGTGATGAAGACCTGCAGCGGTGGCCTTGGCAGGAGGAGGCGGCAACACAGGTGGACAACATTTTTTGTGGAGCATCCCGAGAACCGAGCTGCGATCTCCAGGGTGAAAGCCCAAGGTCTGGCCTTCATTGGTTGTTCCTGACAATGGTCTTGTAAAGGCATTGTTTTGGGATCTCGGGCTCTCTCCCACGTGAAAACTCAAGATCCTTGATCGGGCGACGACAACGCTTCACTAGTAGAAAAACCCCCTATCGTCCCGGTTGGTAAGGGCCTTTTGTCCCGGTTCTTGAACCGGGACTAAAGGGTCGTTACTAATGCCCTAGACCTTTAGTCCCGGTTCGAACACGAACCAGGACAGATGGACCTCCACGTGGCCGGTGCGCCGAGCCCAGGCAGGAGGGCCTTTGGTTCCAGTTGGTGGCACCAACCGGGACCAAAAAGCATCCACGCGTCAGCATTTCAGGGGCTGGGGTTTTTGTTTTTTTTTTAAAAGGGGGGCGGGGAGTTGGGGGTTTTGGGGGGTTAATTTAGGTGTTTCTTATATTGTGTTAGCTAGCTAATTAATAGAGAGAAGTGTCCTCTCTTATGTCCGTGCTTGGTCGACGCTACGTACTATACATAGAGAGGACCTCGACACGCTAGCTAGTAAGAAAATGAAGGAAACCATTAAGTACAGAAGTTCGTCATGCATACAGAGAGAAGTGATCGATCGACCTCTCCTTCTCCGAGAGATTGGTCGAACAACAAGTTTTCGTATTATCTATCCGACGCTACTGACTACATACATATACAATATGTAAGATCTCTTACAATCCCCTAGCATTTGAAATCAACTTCCACATGGTAATCTCCGGCTTTATTGATGACGTGGTCAAGAAAGAATCCCGCCAATTCCTCTTGAATTGCTTTAATGCGATCTTGTGGTAGGAGTTTATTCCGCATCTGCCACGTCTAATTTGAAGAAGGGGGTTAATACATATATATGAATGAAACTCAACAGAAATGATGGTGTAATAAAATGAAATTGTGAATATTATTGCTTACGCACTTCATATTGTCTTTTAGAGTAGCCCCGCTTATTTTTCAAAGTCGCGTTGTAGATGAACTCGCACACGTAGTATCCACAGTAATTATTCCCTTATTCCTGCCACAAGCACTTTATGAGAAATAGAGGTCAATCAAACTGATAATAAAGCATTATAAATGGCATTGATGAAAGTATAGCTATAGAATCAACGGGAGATGCGCGCAACTAGCTAGCTAGTAGTACTTACTTTCGGGTATGTATAACGCATCTCCTTCAGCAGTCCCGGAGCTTCTGCGGTGAACTGTTTCCAAACCCTGCAAGACAAAGAAAATAATTATTATTACTTGAGATATCAAGAAATGAATAAAAAGTTGCCGATATGGTGCGATAATAATCGATTGAACTTACTTGTTGAGCATTTTAGTCATGTCCGCATAGGTTTCGGGATCTTTTCATCTCGAGTCTAAGACGGTTACTAGTCCCCGCTCAAGCTTAATCTCCAGAAGAACATAGTGGAAGCTGCACACACATGCATAACTCATCAATTACATTACTATAACTGTTGGGGAACGTAGCAGAAATTCAAAATTTTCCTACGTGTCACCAAGATCTATCTATGGAGAAACTAGCAACGAGGGAAGGAGAGTGCATCTACATACCCTTGTAGATCGCTAAGAGGAAGCGTTCAAGAGAACGGGGTTGAAGGAGTCGTACTCGTCGTGATACAAATCACCGGAGATCCTAGTGCCGAACGGACGGCACCTCCGCGTTCAACACACGTACAGCCGGTGGCGTCTCCCATGCCTTGATCCAGCAAGGAGAGAGGAGAGGTTGAGGAAGACTCCATCCAGCAGCAGCACAACGGCGTGGTGGTGGTGGAGGCGTGGCAATCCCGCAGGCTTCGCCAAGCACCGGGGAGAGGAGGAGGAGGAGAGGCAGGGCTGCGCTGGAGAGGAGGCTCTCGTGTGTTATGGGCAGCCCCATAGGCCTCATATATATAGGGAAGGGAGGGCTGCGCCCTCTAGGGTTTCCACCCCTAGGGGTGGCGGCCAGCCCTAGATGGGATCAAGGGGCGGCCAAGAGGGAGGGAGAGGAGGCGCCCACTAGATGGGCCTTAGGGCCCATCTGCCCTAGGGTTTGCCCTTCCCTCCCCCTTGCGCCTTGGGCCCCTTGCAGGCGCACCAGCCCCTTGGGGCTGTTTCCCCCACACTTGGCCCACGCAACCTTCAGGGGCAGGTGGCCCCACTTGGTGGACCCCGGACCCTCCGGTGGTCCCAGACATTACCGATATCGCCGAAACTTTTCCGGTGACCAAAACAGGACTTCCCATATATAAATCTTTACCTCCGGACCATTCCGGAACTCCTCGTGACGTCCGGGATCTCATCCGGGACTCCGAACAACATTCGGTAACCACATACAAACTTCCTTTATAACCCTAGCGTCATCGAACCTTAAGTGTAGACCCTACGGGTTCGGGAGACAAGCGAGACATGACCGAGGCGTTCTCCGGTTAATAACCAACAGCGGGATCTGGATACCCATGTTGGCTCCCACATGTTCCACGATGATCTCATCGGATGAACCACGATGTCAAGGACTCAATCAATCCCGTATTCAATTCCCTTTGTCTAGCGGTATTGTACTTGCCCGAGATTCGATCGTCGGTATCCCGATACCTTGTTCAATCTCGTTACGGCAAGTCTCTTTACTCGTTCCGTAACACATCATCCCGTGATCAACCCCTTGGTCACATTGTGCACATTATGATGATGTCCTACCGAGTGGGCCCAGAGATACCTCTCCGTCAACCGGAGTGACAAATCCGATCTCGATTCGTACCAACCCAATGACACTTTCGGAGATACCTGTAATGCACCTTTATAGCCACCCGATTCGTTGTGACGTTTGGTACACCCAAAGCATTCCTACGGTATCCGGAGTTGCACAATCTCATGGTCTAAGGAAAAGATACTTGACATTAGAAAAGCTTTAGCATACTAACTACGATCTTTGTGCTAGGCTTAGGATTGGGTCTTGTCCATCACATCATTCTCCTAATGATGTGATCCCGTTATCAATGACATCCAATGTCCATGGTCAGAAACCGTAACCATCTATTGATCAACGAGCTAGTCAACTAGAGGCTTACTAGGGACATGGTGTTGTCTATGTATCCACACATGTATTGCTGTTTCCGGTCAATACAATTATAGCATGAATAATAAACGATTATCATGAACAAGGAAATATAATAATAACTAATTTATTATTGCCTCTAGGGCATATTTCCAACAGTCTCCCACTTGCACTAGAGTCAATAATCTAGTTCACATCGCCATGTGATTAACACTGATAGGTCACATCGCCATGTGACCAACATCCAAAGAGTTTACTAGTGTCTTAAACTAGTTCACATCACCATGTGATTAAGTCTCAATGAGTTCTGGGGTTTGATCATGTTTTGCTTGTGAGAGAGGTTTTTAGTCAACGGGTCTGAACCTTTCAGATCCGTGTGTACTTCGCAATTCTCTATGTCATATTGTAAATGCTGCTTTCACGCTCCACTTGGAGCTATTCCAAATGGTTGCTCCACTATCGTATCCAGTTTGCTTCTCGAGTCACTCGGATAGGTGTTAAAGCTTGCATCGGCGTAACCCTTCTGAACTCATTATCACCTCCATAATCGAGAAACATGTCCTTATTTACTCCAAGGACAATTTTGACCGCTGTCCAATGATCCCGTTCTGGATCATTCTTGTACCCTTGAGTGACTCATGGCATGGCACACTTCGGTGCGGTACACAAGATAGCATACTATAGAGCCTACGTCTAAAGCATAGGGGCGACCTTCGTCCTTTCTCTCTTTTCTGCCGTGGTCGAGCTTTAACTCTTAACTTCATACCTTACATCTCAGGCAAGAACTCCTTCTTTGACTGATCTATCTTGAACACCTTCAAGATCATGTCAAGGTATGTGCTTATTTGAAAGCATTATTAAGCATTTTGATCTATCCTCATAGATCTTGACGCTCAATGTTCAAGTAGCTTGATCCATGTTTTCTATTGAAAAACACCTTTCAAATAACCCTATGCGCTTTCCAGAAATTCTACGTCATTTCTGATCAACAATATGTCAACAACATATACTCATCAGAAATTCTATAGTGCTCCCACTCACTTCTTTGGAAATACAAGTTTCTCATAAACTTTGTATAAACCCAAAATCTTTGATCATCTCATCAAAGTGCACATTCCAACTCCGAGATGCTTACTCCAGTCCTTAGAAGGATCGCTGGAGCTAGCATACCTTTTAGCATCCTTAGGATCGACAAAACTTTTCTGATTGTATCACATACAACCTTTCCTTACGTGAAGGTAAGGAAACTCGTCTTGACATCCATCTGCCAGATTTCATAAATGCAGCTTGTGCTAACATGATTCCGACGGACTTAAGCATCGCTACGGATGAGAAAATCTCATCGTAGTCAACTCCTTGAACTTGTGAAAAACTCTTTGCCACAAGTCGAGCTTCATAGAAGGTGACATTACCGTCCATGTCCGTCTTCTTCTTAAAGACCCATTTATTTCAATGGCTTGCCGATCATCGGGCAAGTCCACCAAAGTCCATACATGGATCCTATCTCAGATTTCATGGTTTCTAACCATTTTTCGGAATTTGGGCCCACCATCGCTTCTCCATAGCTCGTAGGTTCATTGTTGTCTAGCAACATGACCTTCAAGACATGATTACTGTACCACTCTGAAGTAGTACGCATCCTTGTCACCCTACGAGGTACGTCAGTGACTTGATCCGAAACTTCATGATCACTATCATAAGATTCTACTTCAATTGGTGTAGGTGCCACGGAACAACTTCCGTGCCTGCTACACACTTGTTGAAGTGACGGTTCAATGACCTCATCAAGTCTCCACCATCCTCCCACTCAACTTTTCGAGACGAACTTTTCCTCGAGAAAGGACCCGATTCAAGAAACAATCCCTATTGCTTCCGGATCTGAATTAGGAGGTATACCCAACCGTTTTGGGTGTCCTATGAAGATGCATTTGATCCGCTTTGGGTTCGAGCTTATCAACTGAAACTTTTCACATAAGCGTCGCAGCCCCAAACTTTTAAGAAACGACAACTTAGGTTTCTCCAAACGGTGTCGTCTCAGCGGAATTACGTGGTGCCCTATTAAAGTGAGTGCGGTTGTCTCTAATGCCTAACCCATGAGCGATAGTGGTAATTCGATAAGAGACATCATGGTACGCACCATATCCAATAGGTTGCAACTATGATGTTCGGACACACCATCACACTATGGTGTTCGAGCGTTATCAATTGTGAAACAATTTGCACAATGTCTTAATTGTGTGCCAAAACTCGTAACTCAGATACTTATCTCTATGATCATATCATAGACATTTTATCCTCTTGTCACAATGATCTTAAACTTCACTCTGAAATTACTTGAACCATTCAACAATTCAGACTTGTGTTTCATCAAGTAAATATACTCAACATATACTCGAATCATCCGTGAAGTCGAACATAATGATATTCACTTTGCATGCCTCAAGACTCATTGGACTGCACACATCAAAATGTGTTACTTCCAACAGGTTGCTACCTTGTTCCATCTTACTGAAACCGAGGCTTTTCAGTCATCTTGCTCATGTGGTATGATTTGCATATCTCAAGTGAGTCCAAACGATCCATCTACATGGAGTTTCTTCATGCGTATACACCAATAGACATGGTTTGCATGTCTCAAACTTTTCAAAAACGAGTGAGTCCAAAGATCCATCGACATGGAACTTCTTCATGCGTTTTATACCAATATGACTCACATGGCAGTGCCACAAGTAAGTGGTACTATCATTACTATCTTATATCTTTTGGCATGAAAATGTGTATCACTACGATCGAGATTCAATAAACCATTTTTAGGTGCAAGACCATCGAAGGTATTATTCAAATAAATAGAGTAACCATTATTCTCCTTAAATGAATAACCGTATTGCGATAGACATAATCCAATCATGTCTATGCTCAACGCAAACACCAAATGATAATTATTCTGGTTTAATACTAATCTTGATGGTAGAGGGAGCGTGCGATGTTTGATCATATCAACCTTGAAACAATTCCAACACATATCGTCAGCTCACCTTTAGCTAGTCTCCTTTTATTCCGTAGCTTTTATTTCGAGTTACTAACATTTAGCAACCGAACCGGTATCTAATACCCTGGTGCTACTAGGAGTACTAGTAAAGTACACATTAACATAATGTATATCAAATATACTTCTATCGACCTTGCCTGCCTTCTTATCTACCAAGTATCTAGGGTAATTCTACTCCAAAGGGCTGTTCCCTTATCTCATAAACACTTAGTCTCGGGTTTGGGTTCAACCTCGGGTTTCTTCACCGAGCAGCAGCTGATTTGCCATTTCGTGAAGTATCCCTTATTGCCCTTGCCCTTCTTGAAACTAGTGGTTTCACCAACCATCAACAATTGATGCTCTTTCTTGATTTCTACTTTCGCGATGTCAAACAACGCGAATACCTCAAGGATCATCATATCTATCCCTGATTTGTTATAGTTCATCACGAAGCTCTAGCAGCTTGGTGGCAATGACTTTGGAGAAACATCACTATCTCATCTGGAAGATCAACTCCCACTCGATTTAAGTGATTGTTGCACTCAGACAATCTGAGCACAAGCTCAACGATTGAGCTTTTCTCCCTTAGTTTGCAGGCTAAGAAAATCGTCGGAGGTCTCATTGTTGGAAATATGCCCTAGAGGCAATAATAAATTAGTTATTATTATATTTCCTTGTTCATGATAATCGTTTATTATTCATGCTATAATTGTATTGACCGGAAACAACAATACATGTGTGGATACATAGACAACACCATGTCCCTAGTAAGCCTCTAGTTGACTAGCTCGTTGATCAATAGATGGTTACGGTTTCCTGACCATGGACATTGGATGTCATTGATAACGGGATCACATCATTAGGAGAATGATGTGATGGACAAGACCCAATCCTAAGCCTAGCACAAAGATCGTGTAGTTCAGTATGCTAAAGCTTTTCAAATGTCAAGTATCTTTTCCTTAGACCATGAGATCGTGCAATTCCGGATACCGTAGGAGTGCTTTGGGTGTATCAAACGTCACAACGCGTAAGCGGGTGACTATAAAGGTTCACTACGGTATCTCCGAAAGTGACCATTGGGTTGACACGGATCAAGGCGGGATTTGTCACTCCGTGTAAGCGGAGAGGTATCTCTGGGCCCACTTGGTAGGACATCATCATAATGTGCACAATGTGACCAAGGGGTTGATCACGGGATGATGTGTTACGGAACGAGTAAAGAGACTTGCGGTAACGAGATTGAACAAGGTATCGGTATACCGACGATCGAATCTCGGGCAAGTACAATACCGCTAGACAAAGGGAATTGAATACGGGATTGATTGAGTCCTTGACATCGTGGTTCATCCGATGAGATCATCGTGGAACATGTAGGAGCCAACATGGGTATCCAGATCCGCTGTTGGTTATTGACCGGAGAACGTCACGGTCATGTCGCATGTCTCCCGAACCCGTAGGGTCTACACATAAGGTTCGGTGGCGCTAGGGTTATATAGGAAGCTTGTATATGGTTACGAATGTTGTTGAGTCCGGATGAGATCCCGGATGTCGCGAGGAGTTCGGAATGGTCGGAGGTAAAGATTTATATATAGGAAGTCTGTTTGACCATCGGGACAAGTTTGGGGTCATCGGTATTGTCTGGGACCACCGGAAGGGTCGAGGTCCACCGGTGGGGCCACCTATCCCGGAGGGTCCCATGGGCTGAGATGAGAAGGATCCAGCCCAAAGTGGGCTGGGCGCCACTTCCCTAGGGCCCATGCGCCTAGGGTGAAGGGAAACCCTAAAGGAAGATTCCCATAAGGGAAGGCACCTCCTAGGTGCCTTGGGGAAGGACTCCTCCTTGGCCGCCGCCCCTTGGAGATTGGATCTCCTAGGGGCTGGCGCACCCCCTGGGACCCCTATATATAGTGGGGTAGGAGGGCCTCTCAAACACACCTTTTGCCTTTGGTGCAGCCTCCCTCTCTCCCAAGTTCTTCTCCTCTTCTGCGGTGCTTGGCGAAGCCTGCTGGGATAGCCACGCTCCTCCATCACCACCACGCCGTTGTGCTGCTGCTGGATGGAGTCTTCCTCAACCTCTCCCTCTCTCCTTGCTGGATCAAGGCGTGGGAGGCGTCACCGGGCTGTCGTGTGTGTTGAGCGCGGAGGTGCCGTCCGTTCGGCACTTGATCATCGGTGATCTGAATCACGGCGAGTGCGACTCCATCAACCCCGTTCTCATGAGCGCTTCCGCTTAGCGATCTACAAGGGTATGTAGATGCACTCTCCTTCCCTCGTTGCTAGTTTCTCCATAGATAGATCTTGGTGACACGTGGGAAAATTTTGAATTTCTGCTCGTTCCCCAACAAAGGCATCATGAGCTAGGTCTATTGCGTAGATTCTTTGCGAGTAGAACACAAAGTAGTTGTGGGCGTTGATGATGTTCAATATGCTTACCGTTACTAGTCAAATCTTGTTTCGACGGTATTGTGGGATGAAGCGGCCGGACCGACCTTACGTACTCTTCGTGAGACAGGTTCCACCGACCGACATGCACTTGGTGCATAAGGTGGCTAGCGGGTGCCGATCTCTCCACTTTAGTCGGAACGGATTCGATGAAAAGGGTCCTTATGAAGGGTAAATAGCAATTGGCATATCACGTTGTGGTTTTGCGTGGGTAAGCGTTCTTGCTAGAAACCCATAGCAGCCACGTAAAACATGCAAACAACAATTAGAGGACGTCGAACTTGTTTTTGCAGGGTATGCTATGTGATGTGATATGGCCAAGAAGAATGTGATGAATGATATGTGATGTATGAGATTGATCATGTTCTTGTAATAGGATTCACGACTTGCATGTCGATGAGTATGACAACGGCAGGAGCCATAGGAGTTGTCTTTATTTATTGTATGACCTGCGTGTCATTGAACAACGCCATGTAATTACTTTACTTTATTGCTAACGGTAGCCATAGTAGTAGAAGTAATAGTTGGCGAGACAACTTCATGAAGACACGATGATGGAGATCATGATGATGGAGATCATGGTGTCATGCGGTGACGATGATGATCATGGAGCCCGAAGATGGAGATCAATGGAGCTATATGATATTGGCCATATCATGTCACTACTATATAATTGCATGTGATGTTTATTATGTTTATGCATCTTGTTTACTTAGAAGCAGCGGTAGTAAATAAGATGATCCCTTACACAAATTTCAAGAAGTGTTCTCCCCGACTGTGCACCGTTGCTACAGTTAAATCGCTTCTAAGCACCACGTGATGATCGGTGTGATGGATTCTTACGTTCACATACAACGGGTGTAAGACAGATTTACACAGCAAAAACACTTGGGGTTAACTTGACGAGCCTAGCATGTGCAGACATGGCCTCGGAACACGGAGACCGAAAGGTCGAGCATGAGTCGTATAGTAGATACGATCAACATGAAGATGTTCACCGATGATGACTAGTCCGTCTCACGTGATGATCGGACACGGCCTAGTTGACTCGGATCATGTAATCACTTAGATGACCAGAGGGATGTCTATCTGAGTGGGAGTTCATAAGATGAACTTAATTATCCTGAACATAGTCAAAAGACCTTTTGCAATTATGTCATGAGCTCGCGCTTTAAGTTCCATTATTTAGATATGTTCCTAGAGAAAATATAGTTGAAAGTTGAAAGTAGCGATTATGCGGACAGTAGAAAGCTTATGTCCTTAATGCACCACTCAGTGTGCTGAACCCCAAACGTCGTTTGTGGATGTTGCGAACATCGGACATACACGTTTTGATAACTACGTGATAGTTCAGTTAAACGGTTTAGAGTTGAGGCACCAAGGACGTTTTCGAAACGTCGCGGAACATATAAGATGTTTCGAGGGCTGAAATTGGGATTTCAGGCTCGTGCCCACGTCAAGAGGTATGAGACCTCCGACGATTTTCTTAGCCTGCAAACTAAGGGAGAAAAGCTCAATCGTTGAGCTTGTGCTCAGGTTGTCTGAGTGCAACAATCACTTGAATCGAGTGGGAGTTGATCTTCCAGATGAGAAAGTGATGTTTCTCCATAGTCATTGCCACCGAGCTGCTAGAGCTTCGTGATGAACTATAACATATCAGGGATAGATATGATGATCCTTGAAGTGTTCGCGATGTTTGACACCGCGAAAGTAGAAGTCAACGAGGAGCATCAATTGTTGATGGTTGGTAAAACCACTAGTTTCAAGAAGGGCAAGGGCAACAAGGGATACTTCATGAAACGGCAAAACAGTTGCTGCTCTAGTGAACAAACCCAAGGTTAAACCCAAACCCGAGACTAAGTGCTTCTGTAATAAGGGGAACAGACACTGGAGAAGCATTACCCTAGATACTTGGTAGATAAGAAGGCATGCAAGGTCGATAGAAGTATATTTGATATACATTATGTTAATGTGTACTTTACTAGTACTCCTAGTAGCACCAGGGTATTAGATACCGGTTCGGTTGCTAAATGTTAGTAACTCGAAATAAAAGCTGCGGAATAAACGGAGACTAGCTAAAGGTGAGCTGACGATATGTGTTGGAAGTTTTTTCCAAGGTTGATGTGATCAAGCATCGCACGCTCCCTCTACCATCGAGATTTGGTGTTTGCGTTGAGCATAGATATGATTGGATCATGTCTATCGCAATACGGTTATTCATTTAAGGAGAATAATGGTTACTCTGTTTATTTGAATAATACCTTCAATGGTCTTGCACCTAAAGGAATGGTTTATTGCATCTCGATCGTAGTGATACACATTTCCATGCCAAAAGGTATAAGATAGTAATGATAGTACCACTTACTTGTGGCACTGCCATGTAAGTCATATTGGTATAAAATGCATGAAGAAGCTCCATGTTGATGGATCTTTGGACTCACTCGTTTTTGAAAAGTTTGAGACATGCGAACCATGTCTATTGGTGTATATGCATGAAGAAACTCCATGCAAATGGACCGTTTGGACTCACTTGATTTTGGATCACTTGAGACATGCAAATCATACCACATGGGCAAGATGACTGAAAGCCTCGTTTTTCAGTGGAATGGAACAAGAAAGCAACTTGTTGGAAGTAATACATTTTGATGTGTGCAGTCCAATGAATGCTTGAGGCGCAAATGGATATCGTTATGTTCTTACTTCACGATGATTTGAGTAGATCTGAGTATATTTACTTGATGAAACACAAGTCTGAATTATTGAATGGTTCAAGTAATTTCAGAGTGAAGTTTAAGATCTTCGTGACAAGAGGATAGAATATCTATGATATGATCATAGAGATGAATATCTGAGTTACGAGTTTTGGCACACAATTAAGACATTGTGGAAATTGTTTCACAATTAGTACCGCCTGGAACACCATAGTGTGATGGTGTGTCCGAACATCATAGTTGCACCCTATTGGATATGGTGCGTAGCATGATGTCTCTTATCGAATTACCACTATCGTTCATGGGTTAGGCATTAGAGACAACCGCACTCACTTTAATAGGGCACCACGTTACTCCATTGAGACGACACCGTATGAACTATGGTTTAGAGAAACCTAAGCTGTCGTTTCTTAAAAGTTTGGGGCTGCGACGCTTATGTGGAAAAGTTTCAGGTTGATAAGCTCGAACCCAAAGCGGACAAAATGCATCTTCATAGGACACCCAAAACAGTTGGGTATACCTCCTAATTCAGATCCGAAAGCAATAGGGATTGTTTCTTGAATCGGGTCCTTTCTCGAGGAAAAGTTCGTCTCGAAAAGTTGAGTGGGAGGATGGTGGAGACTTGATAAGGTTATTGAACCGTCACTTCAACAAGTGTATAGCAGGGCACAGGAAGTTGTTCCCGTGGCACCTACACCAATTGAAGTAGAAGCTTATGATAGTGATCATGAAGTTTCGGATCAAGTCACTACCGAACCTCGTAGGGTGACAAGGATGCGTACTACTTCAGAGTGGTACGCAATCCTGTCTTGAAGGTCATGTTGCTAGACAACAATGAACCTACGAGCTATGGAGAAGCAATGGTGGGCCCAAATTCCGACAAATGGTTAGAGGCCATGAAATCCGAGATAGTATCCATATATCAGAACAAAGCATGGACTTTGGTGGACTTGCCCGATGATCGGCAAGCCATTGAAATAAATGGATCTTTAAGAAGAAGACGGACGTGGACGGTAATATCACCGTCTATGAAGCTCGACTTGTGGCAAAGAGTTTTCACAAGTTCAAGGAGTTGACTACGATGAGATTTTCTCATCCGTAGCGATGCTTAAGTCCGTCGGAATCATGTTAGCATAAGCTGCATTTATGAAATCTGGCAGATGGATGTCAAAATGAGTTTCCTTACCAAGTTTTCGTAAGGAAAGGTTGTATGTGATACATTCAGAAAGTTTTGTCGATCCTGAGGATGCTTAAAGGTATGTTGGCTCCAGCGATCCTTTCTAAGGACTGGAGTAAGCATCTCGGAGTTGGAATGTGCGTTTTAATGAGATGATCAAAGATTTTGGGTTTATACAAAGTTTATGAGAAACTTGTATTTCCAAAGAAGTGAGTGGGAGCACTATGGAATTTCTGATAACAATATGTTGTTGACATATTGATGATCAGAAATGATGTAGAATTTCTAGAAAGCATATAGGGATGTTTGAAAAGTGTTTTTCAATGGAAAACCTGGATTAAGCTACTTGAACATTGAGCATCAAGATCTATGAGGATAGATCAAAAACGCTCAATAGTACTTTTAAATGAGCACATACCTTGACATGATCTTGAAGGTGTTCAAGATGGATCAGTCAAACAAGGAGTTCTTGCCTGAGTTGTAAGGTATGAAGTTAAAAGTTAAAAGCTCGACCACGGCAGCAGAAAAGAGAGAAAGGATTAAGGTCGCCCCTATGCTTCAGACATAGGCTCTATAGTATGCTATGCTGTGTACCGCACCGGAAGTGTGCCTTGCCATGAGTCAGTCAAGGGGTACAAGAATGATCCAGGAATGGATCATTGGACAGCGGTCAAAATTTTCCTTGGAGTAAATAAGGACATGTTTCTCGATTATGGAGGTGATAAAGAGTTCGGCGTAAAGGGTTACGTCGATGCAAGCTTTAACACCTATCCGAGTGACTCTGAGTAGCAAACCGGATACGTATAGTGGAGCAACCATTTGGAATAGCTTCAAGTGGAGCGTGGAAGCAACATTTACAATATGACATAGAGAATTACGAAGTACATACGGATCTGAATGTTTCAGACCCGTTGACTAAAACCTCTCTCACAAGCAAAACATGATCAAACCCCAGAACTCATTGAGACTTAATCACATGGTGATGTGAACTAGTTTAAGACACTAGTAAACTCTTTGGATGTTGGTCACATGGTGATGTGACCTATCAGTGTTAATCACATGGCGATGTGAACTAGATTATTGACTCTAGTGCAAATGGGAGACTGTTGGAAATATGCCCTAGAGGCAATAATAAATTAGTTATTATTATATTTCCTTGTTCATGATAATCGTTTATTATTCATGCTATAATTGTATTGACCGGAAACAGCAATACATGTGTGGATACATAGACAACACCATGTCCCTAGTAAGCCTCTAGTTGACTAGCTCGTTGATCAATAGATGGTTACGGTTTCCTGACCATGGACATTGGATGTCATTGATAACGGGATCACATCATTA
Organism: Aegilops longissima; assembly: GCA_021605205.1. Classification (NCBI taxonomy): domain Eukaryota; kingdom Viridiplantae; phylum Streptophyta; class Magnoliopsida; order Poales; family Poaceae; genus Aegilops; species Aegilops longissima. The sequence goes on from CM038680.1 coordinate 35,295,777, forward strand.
GGAGAATGATGTGATGGACAAGACCCAATCCTAAGCCTAGCACAAAGATCGTGTAGTTCGTATGCTAAAGCTTTTCAAATGTCAAGTATCTTTTCCTTAGACCATGAGATCGTGCAATTCCCGGATACCGTAGGAGTGCTTTGGGTGTATCAAACGTCACAACGTAACTGGGTGACTATAAAGGTGCACTACAGGTATCTCCGAAAGTGACCATTGGGTTGACACGGATCAAGACTGGGATTTGTCACTCCGTGTAAACGGAGAGGTATCTCTGGGCCCACTTGGTAGGACATCATCATAATGTGCACAATGTGACCAAGGGGTTGATCACGGGATGATGTGTTACGGAACGAGTAAAGAGACTTGCGGTAACGAGATTGAACAAGGTATCGGTATACCGACGATCGAATCTCGGGCAAGTACAATACCGCTAGACAAATGGAATTGAATACGGATTGATTGAGTCCTTGACATCGTGGTTCATCCGATGAGATCATCGTGGAACATGTAGGAGCCAACATGGGTATCCAGATCCCGCTGTTGGTTATTGACCGGAGAACGTCACGGTCATGTGCGCATGTCTCCCGAACCCGTAGGGTCTACACATTAAGGTTCGGTGGCGCTAGGGTTATATAGGAAGCTTGTATATGGTTACCGAATGTTGTTGAGTCCGGATGAGATCCCTGACGTCACGAGGAGTTCGGAATGGTCCGGAGGTAAAGATTTATATATAGGAAGTCTGTTTGACCATCGGGACAAGTTTGAGGTCATCGGTATTGTCTGGGACCACGGAAGGGTCCCGGGGTCCACCGGTGGGGCCACCTATCCCGGAGGGTCCCATGGGCTGAGATGAGAAGGATCCAGCCCAAAGTGGGCTGGGCGCCACTTCCCCTAGGGCCCATGCGCCTAGGGTGAAGGGAAACCCTAAAGGAAGATTCCCATAAGGGAAGGCACCTCCTAGGTGCCTTGGGGGAAGGACTCCTCCTTGGCCGCCCCCTTGGAGATTGGATCTCCTAGGGGCTGGCGCACCCCCCCTGGGACCCCTATATATAGTGGGGTAGGAGGGCCTCTCAAACACACCTTTTGCCTTTGGTGCAGCCCTCCCTCTCTCCCAAGTTCTTCTCCTCTTCTGCGGTGCTTGGCGAAGCCTGCGCGGGATAGCCACGCTCCTCCATCACCACCACGCCGTTGTGCTGCTGCTGGATGGAGTCTTCCTCAACCTCTCCCTCTCTCCTTGCTGGATCAAGGCGTGGGAGACGTCACCGGGCTGTCGTGTGTTGAGCAGCGGAGGTGCCGTCCGTTCGACACTTGATCATCGGTGATCTGAATCACGGCGAGTCGACTCCATCAACCCCGTTCTCATGAGCGCTTCCGCTTAGCGATCTACAAGGGTATGTAGATGCACTCTCCTTCCCTCGTTGCTAGTTTCTCCATAGATAGATCTTGGTGACACGTAGGAAAATTTTGAATTTCTGCTACGTTCCCCAACACTCATACCTCTTGACGTGGGCACGAGCCTGAAATCCCAATTTCAGCCCTCGAAACATCTCATATGTTCCGCGACATTTCGAAAAACATCTTTCATGCCTCAATTCTAAACCGTTTAACTGAACTATCACGTAGTTATCAAGACGTGTATGTCCGATGTTACGCAACATCCACGCAGGCGGCGTTTGGGGTTTAGCACATTGGCGGTGCATTAAGGACATAAGCTTTCTCTTGTCCGCATAATCGCTACTTTCAACTTTCAACTATATTTTCTCTAGGAACATATCTAAGCAGTGGAACTAAAGCGCGAGCATTCGACATAATTTGCAAAAGGTCTTTTGACTATGTTCAGGATAATTAAGTTCATCTTATGAACTCCCACTCGATAGACATCCCTCTGGTTATCTAAGTGATTACATGATCCGAATCAACTAGGCCGTGTCCGATCAACACGTGAGACGGACTAGTCATCATCGATGAACATCTTCATGTTGATCGTATCTACTATCGACTCATGCTCGACCTTTCGGTCTCCGTGTTCCGAGGCCATGTCTTTACATGCTAGGCTCGTCAAGTTAACCCTAAGTGTTTCTGCGTGTGTAAATCTTGCTTACACCCGTTGTATGTGAACGTAAGAATCCATCACACCCGATTAACACGTGGTGCTTAGAAGCTGACGAACTGTAGCAGCGGTGCACGATTAGGGAGAACACTTCTTGAAATTTTAATGAGGATCATCTTATTTACTACCGTCGTTCTAAGTAAACAAGATGCATAAACATAATAAACATCACATGCAATTATATAGTAGTGACATGATATGGCCAATATCATATAGCTCCATTGATCTCCATCTTCGGGGCTCCATGATCATCATTGTCACCGGCATGACACCATGATCTCCATCATCATGATCTCCATCATCGTGTCTTCATGAAGTTGTCTCGCCAACTATTACTTCTACTACTATGGCTACCGGTTAGCAATAAAGTAAAGTAATTACATGGCGTTGTTTAATGACACGCAGGTCATACAATAAATAAAGACAACTCCTATGGCTCCTGCCGGTTGTTATACTCATCGACATGCAAGTCGTGATTCCTATTACAAGAACATGATCTCATACATCACATATATCATTCATCATTCATCACAACTTTGGCCATATCATATCACATAGCATACCTGCAAAAACAAGTTAGGCGTCCTCTAATTGTTGTTTGCATGTTTTACGATAGCTGCTATGGGTTTCTAGCAAAACGTTTCTTACCTCATAAAACCACAACGTGATATGTCAATTGCTATTTACCCTTCATAAGGACCCTTTTCATCGAATCCGTTCCGACTAAAGTGGGAGAGCGGCACCCGCTAGCCACCTTATGCACCAAGTGCATGTCGATTCAGTGGAACTGTCTCACGTATGAGTGCGTGTAAGGTCGGTCCGGCCGCTTCATCCCACAATACCGTCGAAACAAGATTGGACTAGTAGCGGTAAGAATATTGAACAAAATCAACGCCCACAACTACTTTGTGTTCTACTCGTGCAAAGAATCTACGCAATAGACCTAGCTCATGATGCCCTTTGTTGGGGAGCGTGGCAGAAATTCAAAATTTTCCTCGTGTCACCAAGATCTATCTATGGAGAAACTAGCAACGAGGAAGGAGAGTGCATCTACATACCCTTGTAGATCGCTAAGCGGAGCGTTCAAGAGAACGGGGTTGAAGGAGTCGTGCTCGTCGTGATCCAAATCACCGGAGATCCTAGTGCGAGCAGACGGCACCTCCGCGTTCAACACACGTACAGCCGGTGGCGTCTCCCATGCCTTGATCCAGCAAGGAGAGAGGGAGAGGTTGAGAAGACTCCATCCAGCAGCAGCACAGCGGCGTGGTGGTGGTGGAGGCGTGGCAATCCCGCAGGCTTCGCCAAGCACCCGGGGAGGAGGAGGAGGAGGAGCGGGGCTGCTGGAGAGGAGGCTCTCGTGTGTTATGGGCAGCCCCCAGGGCCTCATATATATAGGGGAAGGGGAGGGCTGCGCCCCCTCTAGGGTTTCCACCCCCTAGGGGTGGCGGCCAGCCCTAGATGGGATCAAGGGGGCGGCCAAGAGGGGAGGGAGAGGGAGGCGCCCACTAGATGGGCCTTAGGGCCCATCTGCCCTAGGGTTTGCCCTTCCCACTCCCCTTGCCTGGGCCCCTTGCAGGCGCACCAGCCCCTTGGGGCTGTTTCCCTCCACACTTGGCCCACGCAACCTTCAGGGCAGGTGGCCCCACTTGGTGGACCCAGGACCCTCCGGTGGTCCCAGACATCTCCGATATCGCCTCAAACTTTTCCGGTGACCAAAACAGGACTTCCCATATATAAATCTTTACCTCCGGACCATTCCGGAACTCCTCGTGACGTCCAGGATCTCATCCGGGACTCGAACAACATTCGGTAACCACATACAAACTTCCTTTATAACCCTAGCGTCGCCAGACCTTAAGTGTGTAGACCCTACGGGTTCGGGAGACAAGCGAGACATGACCGAGGCGTTCTCCGGTCAATAACCAACAGCGGATCTGGATACCCATGTTGGATCCCACATGTTCCACGATGATCTCATCGGATGAACCACGATGTCAAGGACTCAATCAATCCGTATTCAATTCCCTTTGTCTAGCGGTATTGTACTTGCCCGAGATTCGATCGTCGGTATCCCGATACCTTGTTCAATCTCGTTACCGGCAAGTCTCTTTACTCGTTCCGTAACACATCATCCGTGATCAACCCCTTGGTCACATTGTGCACATTATGATGATGTCCTACCGAGTGGGCCCAGAGATACCTCTCCGTCAACCGGAGTGACAAATCCAGTCTCGATTCGTGCCAACCCAGCAGACACTCGGAGATACCAGTAATGCACCTTTATAGCCACCCGATTCGTTGTGACGTTTGGTACACCAAAGCATTCCTACGGTATCCGGGAGTTGCACAATCTCATGGTCTAAGGAAAAGATACTTGACATTAGAAAAGCTTTAGCATCTGAACTACGATCTTTGTGCTAGGCTTAGGATTGGGTCTTGTCCATCACATCATTCTCCTAATGATGTGATCCGTTATCAATGACATCCAATGTCCATGGTCGTGAAACCGTAACCATCTATTGATCAACGAGCTAGTCAACTAGAGGCTTACTAGGGACATGGTGTTGTCTATGTATCCACACATGTATTGCTGTTTCCGGTCAATACAATTATAGCATGAATAATAAACGATTATCATGAACAAGGAAATATAATAATAACTAATTTATTATTGCCTCTAGGGCATATTTCCAACAATAACCTCGCTCGAGTAATAAGGGAAACCGAATATGCAAACGATAGTAACACTCACTTGAAGTTGTAAGGAAAGAGTATGGTATCTTTGTTTTGATTTTTGATCAACGATTGTAGCGAGTTGGTCTCGGCCTCTTCGGCGTGCTTTTTAACCTGAATTTCATCTATGATATTTGTGTTAATGAACCCAATATCATACATTTCTTGTTTTCTACACTCGACGATCTTCAATCTGCATAATATAGTGAGGATAATTAATTATAAATACATGCAATGAAAGAGCTGAGCTATATATACAGACTTAATGACAGAAATAATACTTACAGACAGTAGCAAAAGACCGTTAATTTATCGAGGGTGAGGGAGTCCCGGACTAGGGGGTGTCCGGATAGCCGGACTATCGTCACGGCCGGACTCCGAGATTATGAAGATACAAGATTGAAGACTTCGTCCCGTGTCCGGATGGGACTTTCCTTGGCGTGGAAGGCAAGCTTGGCGATACGGATATGTAGATCTCCTACCATTGTAACCGACTCTGTGTAACCCTAACCTATCCGGTGTCTATATAAACCGGAGGGTTTTAGTCTGTAGGACACAACAACTACAACATCAACAATCATACCATAGGCTAGCTTCTAGGGTTTAGCCTCCTTGATCTCGTGGTAGATCTACTCTTGTACTATCCATATCATCAATATTAATCAAGCAGGAGTAGGGTTTTACCTCCATCGAGAGGGCCCGAACCTGGGTAAAAACATTGTGTCCCTTGTCTCCTGTTACCATCCGCCTAGACGCATAGTTCGGGACCCCCTACCCGAGATCTGCTGGTTTTGACACCGACATTGGTGCTTTCATTGAGAGTTCCTCTGTGTCGTCACCGATAGGCCCGATGGCTCCTTCGATCATCGACAACAACGCGGTCCAGGGTGAGACTTTTCTCCCGTACAGATCTTCGTGTTGGCGGCTTTGCTGCTTGGCCAATTAAGCAGCCATCTGGAGCAGATCGAAAGCTTCGCCCAGGCCATCAGTCAGATTTGGAAGTTTAAACTATCGGCCGATATCCGCGGGGACTTGATCTTGACGGATTCGAGCATGCAATAGCGTGCCGCCTTGTCTCGATGGGCATGATCTAGCTCTGCAGCCGAGCGGTGCCACGGAGGCCGCACCGATATCCGCTCCGACCCTTAATCCGGGCGGATTCCCCGATCAGGGCGAGTGGTTGGACACCGCCTCGGGGCTACAATCTCTATGGCGTCGAGCCAAACTCCATCTCGTCGCTGCGAAGACCTCGACTCCGGTGTCGGACTCCTCTCCGGACTCCGAACCCTCCGCGCCCCTTGTCGAATCCGATTGGGCGCGGTCATGGAGTTCACTGCCATGGACATCTTTCAAAGCACTTCGCCCTTTGGCGACATCCTGAATTCACTAAAGTCTCTCTCTTTATCCGGAGAGCCACGGCGGACTACGGACGGGAAGGTTGGGATGCGGACGGCGAAGAAATTCAACGCCCACCACCACCCACTTTGTAGCCACTGCCGATGATTTAACCGACACGCTCGATTATGACTCCGAAGACATCGGCGGTATGGGCGGCGGCGCGGAGACAACCAAGACCAGCGCCTACGAGGGCTGGAAGGCCACCTCGTCATATGACATATACATGGTGGACATCCCGAAAGATGGGAGCGACGATGGAACAGCGGAGGATGACCCTCAAGAAACAGCCGAAGCGCCGGCGGGAGATAATAGCACCCGGATAGTCTTTGAAGAACCCCCTCAGCGGGACTCGGCGCGGGAGGAGGGAGAAGCAAGCCCTTGCGGCGGTCGCGGCGAAAAAGAGGTCGAGGGCGATAATTATGCACCTCCCTCCGAAGGCGAGGCAAGCCTCGGCGACAGCGAATTTATCGTGCACGAGGATCCCGCCGAACAGGGCGTTTCAAGCGCGGGCTTATAGCCACGGCAAGCAGCCTCAAGAAAAAGCAGCAGCAGCTTAGAGCTGATCAAGACCTGCTAGGCGGCGGATGGACTGAAGTCCTTGCAGCGAAGAGTATGAACTCGGCGCCCTCAAAAGCTACCCCAAGCGCGGGCCGTTGCCTCGACTAGAGGAGGAAGCACCCAAATCGCGATTGCGACATGGCAGACCGGCCACCCCGTGGCCACGACAGAGAAGCCTCTCGGCCCTCCGCTCAAGCCACACCCCAACATCGCTCAAAAAGTACCAAGGCAAGGGATAATGTGCCAGACTTGCGAGATATATTGGAGGATAAGGCAAAACATACAAGATCGATCTACGGATCGCGTGGGCGCCCAGCAACACGGGATGATTACCGTCGCGCCGGACACAGCAAAAGCGGCCGGGCCGAACACAGTAGACAAGGTTCATATGAGCTACGTCGTGATATAGCCCAATACAGAGGCGCCGCACACCCACTATGCTTCACAGATGAAGTAATGGATCATCAAATCTCAGAGGGCTTCAAGCCCGTAAACATCGAATCATACGATGGTACCACAGATCCTGCGGTGCGGATCGAGGATTATCTCCTCCATATCCACATGGCCCATGGTGATGATCAACATGCCATCAAATACCTCCCCTGAAGCTTAAAGGACCAGCTCGGCATTGGCTCAACAGCTTGCCGCCAGAATCAATTGGTTGTTGGGAGGACACGGAAGCCGCATTCCTTGATAACTTCGGGGCACATATGTGCGACCACCGACGCCGATGACCTTAGCCACATAATTCAGCAGCGGAAGAATCGGCGGACAATTCTGGACTCGGTTCCTAACAAACAAAAATCAAATCATTGGTGTCCGGATCAGAGGCCCTTGCAGCCTTCAAACATAACATCCGTGACGAGTGGCTTGCCCGGCACCTAGGACAGGAAAAGCGAAATCTATGGCAGCCCTCCGACCCTCGTGACTCGCTTTTGTGCGGGAGAGGATAGCTGGCTAGCTCGAAGCAACAACCTGGCCAAACATCACGATAGTCCGGATACCAAGGACAACAATGGCGGTCGCGTCGCAACAAGAACAAGCGCCGCGTTAACAGCGATAATGCTGAAGATCGGCCGTCAATGCGGATTCGAGCTCTAAACCGGTCAGTGGAAGAAGCCATTCAAAAGAAATACCCGGGGCCCGTCAACTTGGACCGAATACTCGATCGCGCTTGTGCGGATACATGGCACCCCGAAAACCAGCCAATCACACCAACAGGGACTGTTGGGTGTTCAACAAGCAGAGCAAGTTAAGTGCGAACTCAATAACAAGGGGCTGCATAGCGATGGCGAGGAAGAGCCCGGCTGCCGAGCAATAAAGGACGAAGGGTTTTCCTCGCAAAGTGCAGACGGTGAACATGATATCGCAACCCACATACCCAAAAGGGGCGAGCGTGCACTAAGGGGCGTATATCTGATGGAGCGATCGCCCCAAAGTTCAACCCATGGTCTTCTGCCCGATCACCTTTGATCGAAGGACCACCCACTAGCATCCGTCACGGCGGCTTCGCGCATTGGTTCTTGACCCAATTATCGACGGATTTCACCTCACTAGAGTCTGATGGGCGGCGGCAGCAGCCTGAACCTGCTTTATCGGGATACGGTCGCAAAATGGGCATTAACCCTCAAGGATTAAACCTACAAAGGCGACCTTTAAAGGCGTCATACGGGTGTAGAGGCCAGTTATGCGAGGCTCGATTACACTCGAAGTGGTCTTCGGATCTGCGAGATAACTTCCGAGCGAAGAGTTAATCTTGACATCGTCCCATTCATGGCGGCTATCACGCCTTTGCTCGGACGAACCGCATTGCCAAGTTCAATGCGGTGCCGCTTTACACATACCTCAAGCTCAAGATGCGGGCCCTCGAGGTAATCACGGTCAATGGAAACAACGAGCGCTCTCTCGGACGGAGGAGCATACGGCGGCCCTCGCGGCGGAGGTGCAAGGCAGCCTCTCACGGCAATTCTCGAGTCCGGCCACTAAGTGTCCGGACACTGCCAAGCACGCCCAGAGTAACCTACAACAAGACCACCTGGCACGATTCAAGCACGAGTAGCAATCCGGCCCCAACCCCAGCCCTCGCGAAATTGCGAAACCAGTATTACGCGTACAAAATTACGCTCTGGAGATACCATGGGCATATGGGGAGGGGCAAGACAACGGCACGCCAAGAGTGCGGCTCGACCGCACCAGGGGCTACCGTTTGTGTCATTTCTTTTTTTTTCTTTTTTCCTTTTTTCTTTTCTTTTTTTACTTTCAGGACTCCGTCTTCGAACAAGTCCTGTCCGGCACTTGAATCGCCGAACTCACGATGCAACAGCCAGGGAAGCGGAAGGCCACGTCAAGTGCTCAGGTGGTCTCTGTTATGAGCATTATACCTGTTTTACATACCATCCGCAGCTTACCCCTGGAGGGACATGTTAGATAGTCCCATCCCTTGCTTACCGCACTATTTGTATCGTTCTGCTTCCATTGCAGTACCTTTTTGAATAAACAATACATAGCTCTTGCTTATTATTGCGTTAATATATATATACATATGTTCATTTCACGACATGTTGCAACCGTACACTTTAGTGCGGCCAATACACCGAGGGCTTAAGTACCCCAAAATTATGGTGTGATAAAGTCCGAACACTTTCACAAGTCGGCACCCGAACTTATAGCATTATATGAATTGGCTCGAATCATGTCTTGGGTCAATAGTTGGGTTTGCCCGGCTCACGTGTTTTGGTACCTTCGTTCCACTATATCGGCTAAGGTAGCATCGGAGAACCACTGCGATTGTGCCCCGTTATTCAGGTCGAGCACCTCGATGGAAAGCTAAAACTGACCGTCATGATAAGGCGAGAGCGATCGCTGTTCGAGAGGTTTTTGGGTCCCTAAAGACTTATGCCGCTTAGGCGAGGAACCGAATTATCCGTCCAAAGGCGTGGATAGCGCCCGAACTCGGTCTTCGAATACTACGGGCTTCGCGAAATTTAAAATTATAGAATTCTATGGCTAAGTGAGAGTGTTCAAGCATTATAAGTACGGTTGCCTTGTTCGCTGTGTTGAGCACCTTGCTAGATGGACCCAAGAATGGGAACAAGAGTGCTCAAGTTTATCCGAACACCCCAGCACTTTCGTGGCATGGGGGCTGAAATAACGACTTGCCATCTCTCAAATTTGATAAGCGGCCGCACGAAGGTAATATTTTAAATTAATAAGCGTTGCTTAGCGCATATGAACAAGTTTTCAGCGTCTGAATAACAAGCGAGTCTATTAAAAATTACACCCTTGGAGCACTCATCCGCTATTCGTGAGCACCCTTGAGAGGCCCTCATAATACATTTTAGGCGTCACGATGCTCATGGCCCTTGGTGGCCTGTCCGTCTAGCTTCTCCGCATCCAGCTTGCCCAGTGCACTTTAGCATGGGCAAGGGCCCGACGGACCCCTTCAATGCAGGCGGGCGCTTGATAACTTCAAGCGCGGACAGGCATCCACCAGCCGCTGCACCAAGCCGAAGTAGCTCCCGGGCATGGCCTCCAATGGCCACAGCCGCTCTATAAGGCCCCTCATGGCCTGTTCGGCGACCTTGTGGAGCTCGACCAGCTGCTTCAGCTGGTCGCTTAGGGGCACCGGATGTCCGGCCTCAGCATACTGAGACCAGAACACCTTCTCCGTGGAGATCCCCTCCTGAAGCACTATGGGGCAAATCTACGAATGCTCCTGGAGAGCTCCGAATCCGGGTAAGTAATAGGTAATTGACTTTTACATTCTTGCTTTGCATAAAGAATGCCTTACCCGCCGCTATCTTCTTTAGTGCTTCGATTTCTTGGAGGGCTTTTGGGCCTCGGCCTTAGCAGCTTTGGCACTCTCAAGAGCGAGGCAAGCTCGTACTCTCGGGTCTTTGAGTCACGCTCCAAACCCTCGTGTTTCTTCACGAGAATCTGGAGCTCTTGCCGCTGTCGCCAGCTCGCCTCCCCTTTCTCTCGCTTGAGTGCGCTCCGCGGCCGCTTTGTTTCGACCAGCAGCCACCGCTTCCCTCGGGGTCTCCACCTCGTTAAGTGGCCCTGCGGTACCCATATTATTTCTGTTATTTTTGCAGCAAAACCTTTTCCATAAGGTATTTCTTTAATAAGGTATTTCTTACCTTCCTTGTCCTCGAGCTGCTTCTTGGCTTGTCCGAGCTCGTTCTCGGAGCAGCTCGAGGTTACGCTTCAATGTATTGACCTCCATGATTAGTCGGCGAGAGGTCAGCAGCGCAACTTTGCTTTCCCATATTGACATACTTATATTAGACTCCTGCGTATATCTCTTTAGATCCTCGATCGGCTTTTCTTTCCGAACACGAACTAAGCATCGGGGATCTGTCTGTCACGGTAACATTTTTATATGTTTTAAACTTACCTCAAAGCTTGTTAGAAGGCTGGTACAAGCTTCGGTCATCCGCTTTTGGCGGACTGAACTGTCGGATCACCGCACTCATAATAGTGCGGTGCTCCTCCTCGATGGGCGCCGTTGGCGCCTCCGATGCTATCCGGTGCCTCGGTTGGGCCGGAGGACACCGGCGTCTTACCTTCTTGCGAAGGATCCGCTGTCGGGACTTGAACCGCTGATGGTTCCGGCATGGAGTCGAGCGAGGTGGGCTTAGAGCCTGGGGTCTTGCCCCCTTGCGCTGAGTCCGAGAGGTCGCCTGTGGCGCCTCTGCGCTTCCTCCTCTTGACCAAGCCCTCCTTGGGGCCCCACCGCGGTGTCGTCCATGGCGTGGCCGAGGAGGCGGCGGGCGAGCACTCTCCATTTCCGATGAGCCCAGGGACCCGCTCGATGAATTGGCAAGCTCGCCCTTAGGCGGGCTGCATGATTGTTCGGCATTAGAGAACACTATACAATTATGAAAAACTATGGGTATCCGGACACTTACGATCTCGCCAGGGGCTTGGACCTTGTTGGCCAGTCCTCCTCGTCGTCGTCGACGTTGGTGGAGAAGTCCGGAGGAAGGGTTCTTCCCTTCTTGGACCCTCCGGCCTCCCCCGTTGGGGCGGCCTTCCTTTTCTTCTCCTTCCTCACTGGGGGAGGAGCTTCTTCTTCTTCCTCCTCGTCCTCAGGAGAAGATTCTGCTTCAGAATCTGACAGCACCACATGAGGCGCCGGAGCCAACAACCCCGTCAATCGGGCGTCCTCCGGGTCTTCCGGCAAAGGAGCCGGACGGTTAATCTGTCCGGCCGTCTTCAACCATCTGTCAAAAATTAGGGAGTTTTAGATCCGCATAGAGTCAATCTATGAAAAAGATTCAAGTAAAGGGTAAAATAACACCTCGCCGGCTGGGCGCCGCGCGCTGTACCCACGATCTTTGGTAGCGGATGTTGGGGCTTGGCGCCCTTGAACAACACCTTCCGGGCATCTTAAATGCGTAGTGTCGAAGAGCCGGCTCAAGGTTGATGCTGTGCGGATCAAACTCCCACAAATTAAAGGCCCGTCGTTGGCGGGGAGGATCCGGTGGATGAGCATCACACGGATTCGTCGACAAGCTTGAGATTCTTGTCCACCAGGTTTGGACGCATGTCTGCGAGTCCGGATAGCTCTTCCGAATCCCCCAACGTCGAGGCCGTTTCTTTCCATGGCGAGAGCCGTGTGGGGAAGCCAGATCTGAATTCGGGGCCGCCCGCCCATTCAGGTCGCGTGGCTCGGTGATGTAGAACCACCCGATTGCCACCTTTATTGTCTCCACAAAAGCGCCCTCGAGCCATAGGACCTTGGCCATCTTGCCAACCATGGCGCCTCCGCCTCCGCTTGGCGGCCGCCCACTACCTTGGCCGGAAGTTAAAGATCTTCAGCCATAAGCCAAGTGGGGCTGGATGAGAGGAAGGCCTCACACCTGACGATAAACGCCAAATGTTGAGGATGAAATTGGGGCCAGGTCGTGGAAGTCCAGGCCATAGTAGAACATGAGCCCCCGGACAAAAGGGTGAAGTGGAAAACCTAGTCCGCGGAGGAAGTGGGGTAGAAACACTACCCTCTCATGGGGCCCGGGGGTTGGAATGAGCTGCCCGCTTGGGCAGCTTTGTCTGTGATGTTGCGGACAAGTATCCAGCCTCCGCATCTTGGTGATGTGCCCTTCCTTGACGGAGGAGGCCATCCACCTGCCTCCGGCCCCTGACATGATTGGAGAAAGGTCGAGGTGGGATGTGCGGACTTGGGCGCTGGAGCTCGAGTCTTGTGAAATGGATAAGAAAAGGAGGAAGAAGGCGTGGGTGAAAAGGTGGATCCTTATCCCTTATATGGAATGAACGAAGCTACGCGTCCCCACCAGCCCTGGTAAAACTAAGCTTATTCCCCAAGCGCCGTAATCAATGGCGCGGATGGGTTACTGCGTCCGTATTGATGAGAATCCCGGAATAAGGGGCACGATCTATGCTTTGATAAGGCGTGCCAAGAAACTGCCTCGCTAAACACGCTGAGGTGGAGCAGTAAAAAGCGATTCATATAAAGGCTTGGCGTGGTGTGATGTCACGCCGTGGAACACGTCGGCGAATCTGTGCAAAGTTATTCTCTCTACGGTGTTATGTGGAACTTGTTTTGCGAGCGGACACTATCCTTGTGTTCAAAACCTTCTATGAAGTATTGGAGGAACCCGCCTTGCAATGCGAAGACAATATGCGCGGGCGGACTCATCGTCATTGAAGCCAGGTTAGGGAGCTCTTGAGGAGTCCCGGACTAGAAGTGTCCGGATAGCGGACTCCAAGATTATGAAGATACAAGATTGAAGACTTGTCCGTGTCCGGATGGGACTTTCCTTGGCGTGGAAGGCAAGCTTGGCGTCTGGATATGTAGATATCCTACCATTGTAACCGACTCTATGTAACCCTAACCTATCCGGTGTCTATATAAACCGGAGGGTTTTAGTCCGTAGGACACAACAACTACAACATCAACAATCATACCATAGGCTAGCTTCTAGGGTTTAGCCTCCTTGATCTCGTGGTAGATCTACTCTTGTACTACCCATATCATCAATATTAATCAAGCAGGAGTAGGGTTTTACCTCCATCGAGAGGGCCCGAACCTGGGTAAAAACATTGTGTCCCTTGTCTCCTGTTACCATCCGCCTAGACGAACAGTTCGGGACCCCCTACCCGAGATCCGCCGGTTTTGACACCGACAGAGGGCCTTTTGATTGAAGAACTCGAAGAACTCCTCAAATGGAACAGTCAACAGATCAGTTCCAACGAGGTCGTGCTCCTCTTTAATTCTCAAATACAAAGTATTCGTCCCCCAGACTCTCTGCAGGTTTTCATGTACCAATTATGGAATCTTCGCATCATCGTTGTTAGAGATTTTTCATCTTTGACGAGAGGCTTCCCGTACTCGTATCTGTTAGGGAACGTAGTAATTTCAAAAAATTTCCTACGAACACGCAAGACCATGGTGATGGCATAGCAACGAGAGGGAGAGTGTCCGTCCACGTACCCTCGTGAGACCGAAAGCGAGCGTTATAACAACGCGGTTGATGTAGTCGTGCGTCTTCACGATCCGACCGATCCAAGCACCGAGCGTCACGGCACCTCCGAGTTACGCACCGTTCAGCTCGATGGCGATCCCGGACTCGATCCAGCAAAGTGTCGGGGATGAGTTCCGTCGACCTGACGGCGCGGTGGCGATGTTGATGCTCCACCGGCGCGGGGCTTCGCCTAAGCTCATGACGATATGACTTCTCCGGCGCGGGGCTTCGCCTAAGCTCTCTGACGATATGACGAAGTGGAATATGGTGGAAGGGGCACCGCACGGCTAAGGAAAGATCCGTAGATCAACTTGTGTGTCTGGGGTGCCCCTTGCCCCGTATATAAAGGAGCAAAGGGGGGCGGCCGGCCCTAGGGAGGCGCGCTGGAGAGTCCTACTCCCACCGGGAGTAGGACTCCCCCCTTCCTAGTTGGAGTAGGATTGGGGAGGGGAAGAGGGAAGGCGCGCCCCCTCTCCTGTCCTATTCGGACTAGAGGGGAGGGGGCGCGCCTGCCTGCCTGGCGGCCCTTCCTCTTCTCCCTTGTGGCCCATTAAGGCCCATATACCCCCGGGGTTCGGTAACCCCGGTGTTCCGGTAACTTCCGATTTCATTGGAACCCTTCGAAGTCAAACATAGGCTTCAATATATCAATCTTTATGTCTCGACCATTTGAGACTCCTCGTCATGTCCGTGATCACATCCGGGACTCGAACAACCTTGATGCATCAAAACTTATAAACTCATTATGAAGCATCATCGAAGCGTTAAGCGTGCGGACCCTACGGGTTCGAGAACTATGTAGACATGACCTAGAACCATTCTCGGTCAATAACCAATAGCGGAACCTGGATGCCCATATTGGTTCCTACATATTCTCTGAAGATCTTTATCGGTCAAACCGCATAACGACATCGTTGTTCCCTTTGTCATCGGTATGTTACTTACCCGAGATTCGATCGTCGGTATCAATACCTAGTTCAATCTCGTTACGGTAAATCTCTTTACTCGTTCCGTAATACATCATCTCACAACTAACTCATTAGTTGTAATGCTTGCAAGGCTTAAGTGATGTGTATCACCGAGAAGGCCTAGAGATACCTCTCCGACAATCGGAGTGACAAAACCTAATCTCGAAATCGCCAACCCAACAAGTACCTTTGGAGACACCTGTAGTACTCCTTTATAATCACCCGATTCGTTGTGGCGTTTGGTAGTACCAAAGTGTTCCTCCGATGGCAGGAGTTGCATAATCTCATAGTTACGAGGAACATGTATGAGTCATGAAGAAAGCATTAGCAACATACTAAGCGATCAAGTGCTAAGCTAACGGAATGGGTCATGTCAATCACATCATTCTCCTAATGAGGTGATCCCATTAATCAAATGACAACACATGTCTATGGTTAGGAAACATAACCATCTTTGATTAATGAGCTAGTCCGATAGAGGCATACTAGTGACTATCTGTTTGTCTATGTATTCACACATGTATTATGTTTCCGGTTAATACAATTCTAGCATGAATAATAAACATTTATCATGGTATAAGGAAATAAATAATAACTTTATTATTGCCTCTAGGGCATATTTCCTTGATCTCCCACTTGCACTAGAGTCAATAATCTAGATTACATAGTAATGATTCTAACACCCATGGAGTCTTGGTGCTGATCATGTTTTGCTCGTGGAAGAGGCTTAGTCAGCGGTGCGCAACATTCAGATCCGTATGTATTTTGCAAATCTCTATGTCTCCCACTTGGACTTGGTCCCGAATGGAATTAGGCGTCTCTTGATATGCTTGGTCCTCTTGTGAAATCTGGATTCCTTTGCCAAGGCAATTGCACGATATTGTCACGGAAGATCTTCATCGGTCCCGATGCACTAGGTATGACACCTAGATCGGAAATGAACTCTTTCATCCAGACTCCTTCATTTGCTGCTTCGAAGCAGCTATGTACTCCGCTTCACATGTAGATCCATACGGCGCTTTGTTTAGAACTGCACCAACCGACAGCTCCACCGTTTAATAAAAACACGTATCCGGTTTGCGATTTAGAATCGTTGGATCGGTGTCAAAACTTACATCGGCGTAACCATTTACGACTAGCTCTTTGTCACCTCCATATCGAGAAACATATCCTTAGTCCTTTTCGGTATTTCAGGATGTTCTTGACCGCTGTCCGATGATCCACTCTGGATTACTTTGGTACCTTCCTGCCAAGCTTATAGCTAAGCATCGTCGGTCTGGTACACAGCATTGCATACATGATAGAGCCTATGGCTGAAGCATAGGAACATCTTTCATTTTCTCTCTATCTTCTGCGTGGTGGGGCATTGAGTCGACTCAATCTTACACCTTATAATAGGTAAAAACCTTTCTTTGCTGATCCATTTGAACTTTTCAAAACTTTATCAAGGTATGTGCTTTGTGAAAGTCAATCAAGCGTCTTGATCTATCTCTATAGATCTTGATGCCCAATATGTAAGCAACTTCACGAGGTCTTTCATTGAAAAACTTTTATTCAAGTATCCTTTTATGCTATCCAGAAATTCTATATCATTTCCAATCAATAATATATCGTCCACATATAATATTAGAAATGCTCTGAGCTCCCACTCACTTTCTTGTAAATCTGAGGCTTCTCCAAAGTCTTTATAAACCCATATGCTTTGATCACACTATCAAAGCGTTTATTCAACTCGAGAGGCTTGCACGGACCATAAATTGATCGTTGGAGCTTGCACACTTTGTTAGTACCCTTTGGATCGATAAAACCTTCTGGTTGCATCATATACAACTCTTCTTCTAGAAATCCATTCAAGAATGCAGTTTTACATCCATTTGCCAAATTTCATAATCATAAAATCGGCAATTGCTAACATGATTCGGACAGACTTAAGCATCGCTCTGGTGAAAAGTCTCATCGTAGTCAACCCTTGAACTTGTCGAAAACCTTTGCAACAAGTCGAGCTTTGTAAACAGTTATATTACCATCGGCGTCGGTCTTCTTCTTAAAGATCCATTTATTTTCAATGGCTTGCCGATCATCGGGCAAGTCAACCAAAGTCCATACTTTGTTCTCATACATGGATCCCATCTCAGATTTCATGGCTTCCAGCCATTTTGCGAATCTGGGCTCACCATCGCTTCTTCATAGTTTGTAGGTTCGCCATGGTCAAGTAACATGACTTCGAATAAGATTACCGTACCACTCAGTGCGTATTTTACTCTGGTTGACCTCTGAGTTCAGTAGTAACTTGATCTGAAGCTTCATGATCATCATCATTAGTTTCCTCACTAATTGGTGTAGTTGTCACGGAACCATTTCTTGTGATGAACTACTTTCAATAAGGGAGCAGATCTGATTATCTCATCAAGTTCTACTTTCCTCCCACTCACTTCTTTAGAGAGAAACTCCTTCTCTAGAAAGGATCCGAATTTAGCAGCGAAAATCTTGCCTTCAGATCTGTGATAGAAGGTGTACCCACATCTCCTTTGGGTATCCTATGAAGACACATTTTCCGATTTGGGTTCGAGCTTATCTGGTTGAAGTTTCTTTACATAAGCATCGTAGCCCCAAACTTTAAGAAACGACAACTTTGGTTTCTTGCCAAACCACAGTTCATAAGGCGTCGTCTCAGCGGTTTTGGCGGTGTCCTATTTAACGTGAATCGGCCGTCTCTAAAGCATAACCCCAAAGCGATAGCGGTAAATCGAAATAGACATCATAGATCGCACCATATCTAGTAAAAATACGATTCGACGTTCGACACACCATTTCTCTGTGGTGTTCGGGTGGCGTGAGTTGCGAAACTATTCCACATTGTTTCAAATGTAAACCAAACTCGTAACTCAAATATTCTCCTCCACGATCAGATCGTAGAAACTTTATTTTCTTATTACGATGATTTTCCACTTCACTCTGAAATTCTTTGAACTTTTCAAATGTTTCAGATTTGTGTTTCATTAAGTAGATATACCCATATCTGCTCAAATCATCTGTGAAGGTGAGAAAATACGATACCATGCGTGCCTCAACATTCATTGGACCACAAACATCGGTATGTATGATTTCCAACAAATCAGTTGCTCGCTCCATAGTTAGGAGAAGCGGCGTTTTGGTCATCTTGCCCATGAGGCACGGTTACATAAGTACCAAGTGATTCATAATCAAGTGATTCGAAAGCCCATCGGTATGGAGTTTCTTCATGCGTTACACCGATATGACCTAAGCGGCGATTGCCACAAATAAGTTGCACTATCATTATCAACTCTGCATCTTTTGGCTTCAACATTATGAATATGTGTATCACTCTTGTCGAGATTCAACAAGAATAGACCATTCTTCAAGGGTGCATGACCATAAAGATATTACTCATATAAATAGAACAACCATTATTCTCTGATTTAAATGAATAACCGTCTCGCATTAAACAAGATCCAGATATAATGTTCATGCTCAGCGCTGGCACCAAATAACAATTATTTAGGTCTAAAACTAATCCCGAAGGTAGATGTAGAGGTAGCGTGCCGACCGCGATCACATTGACTTTGGAACCATTTCCCACGCATCGTCACCTCATCCTTTGCGGTGCTCGTCTTTTCCGTAGTCCTGTTTGAGTTGCAAATATTAGCAGAACCGATATCAAATACCAGTGCTACTACGAGCTCTAGTAAGGTACACATCAATAACATGTATATCACATATACCTTTGTTCACCTTGCCATCCTTCTTATCCGCCAAATACTTGGGGCAGTTCCGCTTCGATGTCGATCGCTTGCGGTAAAACACTCGATTTCAGGCTTAGGTCCAGACTTGGGTTTCTTCTCTTGATCAGCAACTTTCTTGCTGTTCTTTTGAAGTTTCCTTCTTCTTCCCTTTGCCCTTTTCTTGAAACTAGTGGTCTTGTTGACCATCAACACTTGATGCTCTTTCTTGATTTCTACCTCCATGACTTTTAGCATTGCGAAGAGCTCGAGAATTGTTTTAGTCATCCCTTGCATATTATAGTTCATCACGAAGCTCTTGTAGCTTGGTGGCGATGATTGGAGAATTCATCAATGACACTATCATCCGGAAGATTAACTCCCAGCTGAATTAAGTGATTATTATACCCGGACATTTTGAGTATGTGCTCCTTGTGAACTATTCTCCTCCATCTTGCAGCTATAGAACTTATTGGAGACTTCATATCTCTCAATCCGGGCATTTGCTTGAAATATTAACTTCAACTCTGGAACATCTCATATGCTCCATGGCGTTCAAAACGTCGTTGAAGACCAGTTCTAAGCCGTAAAGCATGGCACACTGAACTATTGAGTAGTCATCAGCTTTGCTTTGCGGGCGTTCACAACCGGCTCGGCTCTACTGACGAGCACTGTCACCCAGGCGGTGCTTCGGGGCGTAATTTTTACGTGCAGCAATGAGGATAATCCTCAAATTCGGACCCAGTCCGTGTAATTGCTACCATCATCTTTCAACTTTGCTTTCTCAAGGCAGCATTAAAATTCAACGGAACAACAACACGAGCCATCTATCTACAGTAAACATAGACAAGCAAAATACTATCAGGTACTAAGTTCATGATAAATTTAAGTTTAATTAATCATATTAAAAACTCCCACTTAGGCAGACATCTCTCTAGTCATCTAAGTGATCACGTGATCAAATCAACTAAACCATGTCCGATCATCACGTGAGATGGAGTAGTTTCAATGGTGAACATCACTATGTTGATCATATCTACTATATGATTCACGCTCGACCTTTCGGTCTCCGTGTTCGAGGCCATATCTGTTATATGCTAGGCTCGTCAAGTTTAACTGAGAGTATTCCGTGTGTGCAACTGTTTTGCACCCGTTGTAGATGGACGTAGAACTTATCACACCGATCATCACGTGGTGTCTGGGTACTCGAACTTTGGCAGCGGTGCATACTCAGGGAGAACACTTCTTGATAATTTTAGTGAGAGATCATCTTATAATGCTACCGTCAATCAAAGCAAGATAAGATGCATAAAGGATAAACATCACATGCAATCAATATAAGTGATATGATATGGTCATCATCATCTTGTGCTTGTGATCTCCATCGCGAAGCTTACCGTCATGATCACCATCGTCACCGGTAGCGACACCTTGATCTCCATCGTAGCATCGTTGTCGTCTCGCCAACTATTGCTTCTCGACTATCGCTACTCCTTAGTGATAAAGTAAAGCAATTACATGGCGTTGCATTTCATACAATAAGCGACAACCATATGGCTCCTGCCGATTGCCGATAACTTCGGTTACAAAACATGATCATCTCATACAATAAAATATAGCATCACGTCTTGACCATATCACATCACAACATGCCCTGCAAAAACAAGTTAGGCGTCCTCTACTTTGTTGTTGCAAGTTTTACGTGGCTGCTACGGGCTGAGCAAGAACCGTTCTTACCTCGCATCAAAACCACAGCGATAGTTTGTCAAATAGACTCCGTTTTAGCCTTCTCAAGGACGGGCGTAGTCATACTCGGTTCAACTAAAGTGAGAGAGCAGACACCGCGGTCACCTTTAAGCAACGAGTGCTCGGGCGGTGAAACCAGTCTCGCGTAAGCGTCTGGCGTAATGTCGGTCCGGGCGCTTCATCTCACAATACCGCTGAACCAAAGTATGACATGCTGGTAGGCAGTATGACTTATATCGCCCACAACTCACTTGTGTTCTACTCGTGCACATGACATCAGCGCATAAAACCAGGCTCGGATGCCCTTTGTTGGGGAGCGTAGTAATTTCAAAAAATTCCTCTGAACCGCAAGACCATGGTGATGGCATAGCAGCGAGAGGAGAGTGTCCGTCCACGTACCCTCGTGAACCCGGCGGAGGCGTTATAACAACGCGGTTGATGTAGTCGTGCGTCTTCACGATCCGACCGATCCAAGCACGAGCGTCACGGCACCTCCGAGTTACGCACGTTCAGCTCGATGGCGATCCCGGACTCCGATCCAGCAAAGTGTCGGGGATGAGTTCCGTCGACCTGACGGCGTGGTGGCGATGTTGATGCTCCACCGGCGCGGGGCTTCGCCTAAGCTCATGACGATATGACTTCTCCGGCGCGGGCCGCCTAAGCTCTCTGACGATATGACGAAGTGGAATATGGTGGAAGGGGCACCGCTGCGGCTAAAGAGCGATCCGTAGATCAACTTGTGTGTCTGGGGTGCCCCTTGCCCCGTATATAAAGGAGCAAAGGGGGTGCGGCCGGCCCTAGGGGAGGCGCTGGAGAGTCCTACTCCCAGGGAGTAGGACTCCCCCCTCCTAGTTGGAGTAGGATTGGGGGAGGGAAGAGGGAGGGGCGCGCCCCCTCTCCTGTCCTATTCGGACTAGAGGGGAGGGGCGCGGCCTGCCCTGGCCGGCCCTTCCTCTTCTCCTTGTGGCCCATTAAGGCCCATATACCCCGGGGTTCCGTAACCCCGGTGTTCGATAACTTCCGTTTTCATTGGAACCCTTCGAAGTCAAACATAGGCTTCAATATATCAATCTTTATGTCTCGACCATTTGAGACTCCTCGTCATGTCCGTGATCACATCCGGGACTCGAACAACCTTGATGCATCAAAACTTATAAACTCATAATTAACTGTCGCCGAAACGTTAAGCGTGCGGACCCTACGGGTTCGAGAACTATGTAGACATGACCTAGAACCATTCTCGGTCAATAACCAATAGCGGAACCTGGATGCCCATATTGGTTCCTACATATTCTCTGAAGATCTTTATCGGTCAAACCGCATAACGACATCGTTGTTCCCTTTGTCATCGGTATGTTACTTACGAGATTCGATCGTCGGTATCAATACCTAGTTCAATCTCGTTACGGTAAGTCTCTTTACTCGTTCCGTAATACATCATCTCACAACTAACTCATTAGTTGTAATGCTTGCAAGGCTTAAGTGATGTGTATCACCGAGAAGGCCTAGAGATACCTCTCCGACAATCGGAGTGACAAAACCTAATCTCGAAATCGCCAACCCAACAAGTACCTTTGGAGACACCTGTAGTACTCCTTTATAATCACCCGATTCGTTGTGACGTTTGGTAGTACCAAAGTGTTCCTCCGGTGGCAGGAGTTGCATAATCTCATAGTTACGGGAACATGTATGAGTCATGAAGAAAGCATTAGCAACATACTAAACGATCAAGTGCTAAGCTAACGGAATGGGTCATGTCAATCACATCATTCTCCTAATGAGGTGATCCCATTAATCAAATGACAACACATGTCTATGGTTAGGAAACATAACCATCTTTGATTAATGAGCTAGTCCAGTAGAGGCATACTAGTGACTATCTGTTTGTCTATGTATTCACACATGTATTATGTTTCCGGTTAATACAATTCTAGCATGAATAATAAACATTTATCATGGTATAAGGAAATAAATAATAACTTTATTATTGCCTCTAGGGCATATTTCCTTCAGTATCTGTGTTCGTCCACCTCCGTGAAATCAGGAAGTTGATCGTCAGGCAGGTAATCTCCAAGATTACTATAACCGGGCACCGTCCCCGGAGCATTAGCGACGATGTCGCTAGACACATTGAGCTGGGGGCACGATTGATTTGCTTGTTCGCCGAGCTGGGCAATTTTTTTCGTAGCTGCTCGTTCTTTTGACCTTTGATGTCTGATAGTACTTCCCGACTGCTCCGCTTAGAGATATGCATTTTCAGTAATGCGCTCATAGTTGGTTTTCGGCGGAGACTTTGGTGGTTTCCTCAGGGCATCGATAGTGCGCTTTGCTTTCACCGGATCTACCTTCTCCTCGGAGGTGGATGTCTCTTTGCTTTCAACCCTTCAAAGAAGTCCTCCACTTGGTCCGCATGATCTTCTTGTTTTCCTCCTCGGTCCTCTCGTGTAGTAACTTCTCTAGAGGCTTGAGGTGGACCATATCTGTATGCCTCCGCCTCTGGCTGTCTTGCTAGGCGCCGGAGCAGGCGGAGGCTGACTGCGGCTATCTTCTTCGTGCTTGCTTACGAGGCGGAGGAGAAGGACTTCTGACAGCCCGAGCAGCCGGGCGGCCCGTGGTCTCTTCCGCCCTTCTTTGGCGGGCGGAGAAGGAGGAGGCTCTTGGCTGCTCGGTGCCCTTGGCCTTGGCGAGAAAGGAGCCGGAGTGTCGCCATGCCGGAGAAGGAGGCTGAGTGCCTGATCTTCACTCACCGGAGGAGGAGGTGGTGGAGGCGGAGTGCCTGACTTCGCCGGGAGGAGGAGGAGGCGTCCGATTCGGAAGGTTGATGAACTCATACGCCATAGGCATGGAGTCTTGAGCGAGAACCCAGCCGAGTCTCCCCTTCACGGTAGGGTGGTCAAGCTGGAGGTCCTCAAATCCCTCATTATTTCGTCCACCATCACCCTAGCATATCATACGGAATCGGACGGCGGTGAAAAGTTGCGCCGGGTTGAAGGTCGAACTTGGCGACAGCCGCCTTAACTTTTAAGTTACGCCATTGCGTCATAAGGTGGCAATTTTGAGACTCCGTGATAAGATCCATGGGGTAGCTAGCAGGAGCCGTCAAGACATGCTCCGCTGAAGCAGCTCGTTGGAAGCCACGCTGCTTCTCCGCTGAGATAAGCGGGGTAACCGGGGAAGCTTGGCGGTTCATTGCTGCGATTTGCTTCTCGTTCCTCTATCGCTTGTACCCTTGCGTGCAGCGCCTCGATTCGATCTGCTGCACTTTCTTCCTCCTCTCGGCATTTGTAACCGCTGCGTCCGGAAAACCAACCTTCCACGGGCGGAGCTGGCGTGCCTCGTGTCCGTCCGGGGTGCTCGAGATTCGAGGGCCATTGTGAGCTCGTCGTTCTCCTGTCTTGAGCGAACTTCCCTTGCTGCGCTGCATCGATATAGTGCGAAGCCTCTTGGTTGGTATTTTCAGTTGCTTGTCAGTCCAGCGGCACTTCCACGATCTGAGGTCAAGGTTCCGCCAGCCCGAAGAACCAAGTCCGGCAGCAGTCTGGCGATTCATTGTCTCTGGTTCGATCCCTTTATCAAGCGAGATCATTTTCAGCCTTGGCCCACTTAGGCGGGCTTTGAGGTAACCACGACCCGTGCGATGGTGAAACTTCTTCTTCGCAGCATTTTGCTTGTTTGTCGCCGACATCTTCTTACTCTTTTCCGATGTCTTGTGGGCCACAAATGCGGGCGATGATCTCTGATCTTCTCATATTTCTTGATGAATTCTGGTGTCTCTTCTTTGTCGACAAACTTTTTAGCTCTTTCCTCCACCTCCTGAATAGGTCTGCCATCTTCTTAAGAGCAAAAGACTTGATTAATTGCTCTATAACTGGCTTCTTCGGATCCTCCTCTGGCGGTAGGGTGAAATTTGCCTTCACTCGGTCAAAGATCATCTTTACGCATATCATTGACATAAGACACCTCGGGGTCTTCGTTCTTGAAGCTTATACCATTGGTGGATGCTGATCGGGATCCTGTCCCTAACAAGAACCCGGACTGAGCAGCAAATGTCGTTCTTTGTCGGATGGGTTCAATCGGTTCGCCATCGCGATTGCTGTGATCTCAAACCTTTCATCCGAGCTCAACTTTTCTTGGGCCTCGTCTCCTTACGAAGTTGTGCTCGATCCGGAGGGCTAGAAAAAAGAAGAAAGGAGAGTTAATTAATATGTGTACATATACCAAAACAATGAATGCATCAATTAGCTAGTCAGCACGAGGCTTAACTAATATATATACAGCGGACTCGGTTCGGTCACGGAGCCGTCATCACGGTCACCTTCTTGCACCGTCATTGGGTCACCGGAACCGTCCTCACGGTCTCCTTCTTGCACGGCATTGGGTCAAAGGCCATCATAATCATAGCCTGCTTCTTCACCTATCCTTCCGGACCATCGGTGTCGTTCGAAAGCGAGAGGCGGCATCACTTCCTTGTGCGATTATGTCCCCCAACAACGCTTACATTGCTTCATCTCGGGGTGTCCATAGTTTCTACAAATATTTACAACATGGCAATTATTATTCAAACATGACAGATGGATATATTAGTGGCAAACGTAGAACTAGCTAGCTAATCACTGTAAGGAATCATATTAATTAGTGGCCTCGACGCTGCTTCTCTAGGGTTTGGGGTGGCCTCAACAACGCTTCAAGGGGGTAATATCGACAATGACGAGATACATACATGGGAAAATAATGTTATCGGGGAGGGTATATCGGCCCCCACGTGTTGAAGTTATCGGGAGGGGTATATCGATTACGTGTTGAAGTTATCGGGAGGGGTTTATATCGACAACGATGACATACGTACATGGGAAAAAATATTATCGGGGAGGGGGTATATCAACCCCCCCACGTGTTGAAGTTATCGGGAGGGGTTTATATCGACAGCGACGACATACGTACATGGGAAAATAATAGTAACGTGGAGGGGGTATATCGACCTTCCCACATGTTGAAGTTATCGGGAGGGGGTATATCGACCCCCCCCCCTCGTGTTGGAGTTATCGGCAGGGGGTATATCGACCCCCCCCCCACGTGTTGAAGTTATTGGGAGTTTATATCGACATGACATACGTACATGGGAAAATAATATTATCGGCGAGGGGTATATCGACCCCCCCTCGTGTTGAAGTTATCGGGAGGGTATATGAATGACGGCGGACCCGATAAAACATAAGAAAACGAAGAAGAAATAAAAAGAGGAGAAGAAGAAAGGAATAGAGGAGAAGATCGAAGAAAAAAAAGAAGAAAAAAAAGAGGAGAAGAAGAAAGGAATAGAGGAGAAGAAGAATTTTTTTCTATTTTTTCTTCTTCTCCTCTATTCCTTTCTTCTTATCATCTTCCTTCTCTTCCTCTCCTCTTCTTCTCCTCTTCCTTTTCTTCCTCTCCTCTTCTTCTCCTTTTTCCTCTTCTTATTTTCCTTTTTCCTCTCCTAAATATATAAAACTTTTCTAAAAATGAAACTAACCTAAAATGTACTAAATCAGACAACATATATAGATAATCCTTTTCTAAATATATAAATCTAACTTTTGCATATATGAACATATATACACAGAACATACAAACATATATACATCTTTATAAAAAAGCAAAATACAAATCATCATATATATGAAAAAAATCTGAAAAGAAGCAATATACACAATACATATACTCACATATATATATAATCTGAAAAAACAAGCATGTAATATAAGAAAAAAAAACAGGGGAGGGCGCCGGTCGGACCAGCGGAGGGCAGGGGCGCGGGTTGGCAACAGGGCAGCAGCAGTGAAGAGGCGCGTTGTGGCGAGGCAGTGACGAACATGGGCGGCGGCGGGCGAGAAGAGGCGGGACAGGGCGGGCGGCAGCGAGGCGGGCCAGGCCTGACAGCGTCGAGGCAGGGTGGCGGCGGCGGTGTCGGCGGCGAATAGCGGGCGGCGGCGGCGACCTCGGGCGGCTAGGGAGGCGGCAGCGTCGGGGCAGGGGCGGCGTCGAGGCAGTCTGACAACTGGCGGCATTGAAGAAGAATGGCGGGTGGGGAAAATTTCCCAAGTGTTTGGTTATATAGGAAGGCTTTGGTCGGTTCGTGGCACAAACCGGGACCAATACCTGCTAGTCGGTTGGTGGCACCAACAGGACCAAAACCTGTCTTTGGGCTGGCGGCAGTGCGGTGGGATGTTTAGTCCCACCTCGCTAGCCGAGAGGGCTCGGCAGGTGGTTTATAAGCGCTGCTGCGCTGACCACTTGAGCTCCTCTCAAATCTTGACTCTGACCTAAAGTCCTTATCTGCACTGTGGGCCTCCTGGGCCTCTTGCGGGCCTGAATCCTGGCCCATGGTATGGTTTCTAGTCATATTCAGGCCGTGGGGGCCCAGTAGGAGGCACTTTTTTTGTTTTCTTTACTTATTGTTTCTAATTTAATTTTTTTTCCAGTTTTTTTGTTTTGTTTTCTGCATTATTTATTTTCTTTTGTTTTTTTCTTTAGTTTTTAAAATTCTTTTTATTTTAGTTTTAGAAAAATTATAAACTTTCATTAGTGCCATTAGTTTTCAAATTTGAAAACACTTTTCTATTTTTTGTTTTCTTTCTTGCTTTATTTATTTTATTTTGTTTCTACTTACAAAAAATACTTATTGTTGCTATTTTATTTTTCAGTTTTTGTTTTGTTTTATGCATTATTTATTTTCTTTTGTTTTTCTTTATTTTTAATTATTTTTTGCTTTTAGTTTTAGAAAATTATGAATTTTTGTTAGTGCCATTAGTTTTCAAATTTGAAAACACTTTTGTTATTTTTTTTTTCTTTGTTGCTTTATTTATTTTATTTTGTTACTACTTACAACAAAATACTTATTATTGCTATTTTTATTTTGTTTCCAGTTTTTTGTTTTGTTTTCTGCATTATTTATTTTCTTTTGTTTTTTGCTTTATTTTTAATTATTTTTGATTTTAGGTCAGCAAAATTATAAACTTTACATTAGTGCCATTAGTTATAGAAAAATTATAAACTTTACATTAGTGCCATTAGTTTTCAAATTTGAATAGTTAAAATTTGAATTATTTGAAATTATGTGAATCACAAGTTTGTGATTAACTTTACTAAAAAATGAACATAGATCGTCTATAGAAAATTCAACCTAAATCCATAATAAATTTCTATGAATTTCAGAGAAATTCACTATAATTAGGTCAAATTCCCATATATGGGCATCTATTTTCACTTTGAGAGGAGGTCAACAAGGCGAGAGGGGCGGGCTTATAAACGGTGTGGCGCCCTTGGTTGGCGAGTGGGACTAAACTACGGCGCGAGGACCAACCCTTTAGTCGGTTTGTGGCACAAACCGGGAATAATAGTCATGGGCGGTGGTGGCGCGTGGTCCCGGTTCGTGCGTGGAACAGGGACCAAAAGGTCCAGAACGAACCGGGACCAATGGCCCGTGGCTGCCCTCTTGAGAGTGTTCTTGGTGAGAACATAGTTGACAAGGAATGAACTGGGATTAATGGTATTACGAGGGCGAACCATAAGACATTAAAGCATTTCAAATGAACTCGAAAAGTTGAAAGTTGGCATGGTATCATAATTTCACCCACATAGCATGTGCATGTACAAAAGCGGACAATGGTATCATACTAAATGCATTACAATGTTGGCATGGTATCATCATAATAGTTCTTGGAGAAAGTCTTCACTTTTCTTCGCTTGTGTCATTGCTTATTCGCTGTAACCATGGATAACCTTCATCATTTATCGGGATGCTTGGGTCAGCCTTGACTTTGAAGGAGGAATTTCACGAAACTTTTCATAATCTTGAGACATATCTGTCTTGCCCTCCACTCCCACGATGTCCCTTTTCACTGAAAGAACTATGTGGTGCTTTGGCTCATCGTATGATGTATTAAGCTTCCTTATCTTTTCTTTTCTCGGTCGATAGACATGTCCTTCACATAGATAACCTGTGCCACATCATTGGCTAGGGCGTACGGTTCGTCGGTGTACCCAAGATTTTTCAGATCCTTGTTGTCATTCCGTCTTTGTGGGTCTACCTGCCCCCACCTCTGACAGATTGACCCATTTGCACTTAAAAAGGAAAAATCATGTCCGTAGTCAAGTTCCCATATGTCCACTATGTAACCATAATATGTGTCCTTTCCCTCTCGGTTGTTGCATCAAAGCGGACACGCTGTTTTAGTTGGTGCTCTTTTGATCTTGGTCAATCATGTAAAATGTATTCCCATTTATCTCGTATCCTTTGTAAATCAATACAGTCAAAGATGGTCCCCTGGACAACCAGTACAGCTCATCACAAACAGTGTTGTCACCTCGAGGCGTGTTTCCAACCAAGCTGCTGAAAGTCTGATGTGTTCACATGTAATCCGATTAAATCGCCTTTGCTCGGTGTTTGGAGCACTTGTTGTTCTTGTGTTCATCGACATCTGGGGTCACCAAGGTAGAGTTACGTAGAAGCGTGTGGTGTGCTTGAGACCAAGAATATTCGTCCCTGCATATTATTGAGTCCCTTCAAGCGTGCCTTTTCGATCAGTCTCCCCTCATACCGCGATTTAGGGAGACCTATCTTCTTAAGGCAAGTAATGAAGTCAACACAAAACCCGATGACATCCTCTGTTTGATGGCCCATGGAGATGCTTCCTTACGGCCTAAGCGATTCACGGACATATTTCTTTAGGACTCCATGAACCTCTTAATGGGAACATATTGTGTAGAAATACGGGCCCCAGAATGACAATCTAAATCGACTAGATGAACTAGGGCGTGCGTCATGATATTGAAGAAGGATGGTGGGAACACCAGCTCGGCCCGACAAGATATTGCCCACATCACTCCTTAGCCTTGGCATGATTTCTGGATCAATCACCTTACGAGAGATTGCATTGAGGAATGCACATAGCTTCACAATGGCTAATCGGGCGTTTTCGGTGAAGCCCCTCAATGCAGCGGAAGCGGTTGCGTCATAATCACGTGGCAGTCATGAGACTTTAGGTTCGGAACTTTTCTCGGCATATTTATTATTCCTTTATATTGACGAGAAGCGGTCGGGACCTTCATCTTGAGCAGGCATTCAAAGAAGATTTCTTTCTCTTCTTTAAGTAAGAGTGTAGTGGCGGGACCTTCATCTTTGCTTGGAGGCATGCCGTCTTTTTCGTGCAAGCGTTGCAGGTCCTCCGTGCCTCGGTGTGTCTTTTGTCTTTCCTTACGCCCAAGAAGCCTAGCAGGTTCACGCAAGGTTCTTAAATCCGTGCATCACGTTGATTGAAGAAGCGGACCTCTAGGTCTTTCGGTGAGGTAGGTCCCAAAATATAGATTTTTTCTTCCACATGGGTGCGTGTCCCTCGGCGTCATTCGGAACAGCTAGTGCGTCGGGACCCTTTCAAAGATTACGTGTAAATCATTGACCATAGCAAATGCGTGATCACCGATGCATGGCGGGCTTCTTCCGGTGATCTGCCTCGCCTTTGAAATGCTTGCCTTTCTTTCGACATTGATGGTTGGTCGGAAGAAATCGATGATGGCCTAGGTACACATTCTTCCTACAGCTTCCCAGGTATAAACTATCGGTGTCAAGGTAACAGTGCGTGCATGCGTGGTATCCCTTATTTATCTGTCCTGAAAGGTTACTGAGAGCGGGCCAATCGTTGATGGTCACGAACAGCAACGCCTTTAGGTCAAATTCCTCCTGTTTGTGCTCATCCCACGTACGTACACCGTTTCCATTCCACAGCTGTAAAAGTTCTTCAACTAATGGCCTTAGGTACACATCAATGTCGTTGTCGGGTTGCTTAGGGCCTTGGATGAGAACTGGCATCATAATGAACTTCCGCTTCATGCACATCCAAGGAGAAAGGTTATGTTGGGGAACGTTGCAGAAAATAAAAAATTTCTACGCTTTCACCAAGATCAATCTATGAGTTCATCTAGCAATGAGAGAGAGGAGTGCATCTAGATACCCTTGTAGATCGCGAGCGGAAGCGTTCAAGAGAACGGGGTTGAGGGAGTCGTACTCGCCGTGATCCAAATCACCGATGATCCTAGTATGAACGGACAGCACCTCCGCCTTCAACACACGTACGGTTGGGGAAGACGTCTCCTCCTTCTTGATCCAGCAAGGGGGGAGGAGAGGTTGATGGATATCCAGCAGCACGACAGCGTGGTGGTGGATGCAGCAGTGATCTCAGCAGGGCTTCACCAAGCTTCTGCGAGAGGGAGAAGTGTAGCAAGGGAAGAGGGAGGCGCCAAGAGCATGGGTGCGGCTGCCTCCCTCCCCCTCTTTATATAGGCCCCAGGCGCCCGGCCTGAGATGGGATCTCCAAGGGGCGGCAGGGGTGGCTTGCCCCAAAGGCAAGTGGGCGCCCCACCTAGGGTTTCCAACCCTAGGCGCGAGGCCCAAGGCGCATCATCAGCCACCGAGGCTGGTTCCCCTTCACACTTCAGCCCACGGGGCCCTCCGGGATAGGTGGTCCCACCCGGTGGACCCCCGGGACCCTTCCGGTGATCCCGGTACAATACCGGTGACCCCTGAAACTTTCCCGATGGCCGAAACTGCATTTCCTATATATAATTCTTCACCTCCGGACCATTCCGGAACTCCTCGTGATGTCCGGGATCTCATCCGGGACTCCGAACAACTTTTGGGTTACTGCATACTCATATCTCTACAACCCTAGCATCACCGAACCTTAAGTGTGTAGACCCTACGGGTTTGGGAGACACGTAGACATGACCGAGACGACTCTCCGGTCAATAACCAACAGCGGGATCTGGATACCCATGTTGGCTCCCACATGCTCCTCGATGATCTCATCGGATGAACCACGATGTCGAGGATTCAAGCAACCCGTATACAATTCCTTTGTCAATCGATGCGTTACTTGCGAGATTGATCGTCGGTATCCCAATACCTCGTTCAATCTAGTTACGGCAAGTCACTTTACTCGTACCGTAATGCATGATCCGTGACCAAACACTTGGTCACTTTGAGCTCATTATGATGATGCATTACCGAGTGGGCCGAGATACCTCTCCGTCATACGGAGTGAAAAATCGATCTCGATCCGTGTCAACCCAGAGACACTTTCGGAGATACCGGTAGTATACCTTTATAGTCACCCAGTTAAGTTGCGACGTTTGGTACACCCAAAGCACTCCTACGGTATCCGGGAGTTACACGATCTCATGGTCTAAGGAAAAGATACTTGACATTGGAAAAGCTCTAGCAAATGAACTACACGATCTTGTGCTATGCTTAGGATTGGGTCTTGTCCATCACATCATGCACCTAATTATGTGATCCCGTTATCAACGACATCCAATGTCCATAGTCAGGAAACCATGACTATCAGTTGATCAACGAGCTAGTCAACTAGAGGCTTACTAGGGACATGTTGTGGTCTATGTATCACACATGTATTACGATTTCCGGATAACACAATTATTGAAGGAAATATGCCCTAGAGGCAATAATAAAGTTATTATTTATTTCCTTATATCATGATAAATATTTATTATTCATGCTAGAATTGTATTAACCGGAAACATAATACATGTGTGAATACATAGACAAACAGAGTGTCACTAGTATGCCTCTACTTGACTAGCTCGTTAATCAAAGATGGTTATGTTTCCTAACCATAGACATGAGTTGTCATTTGATTAACGGGATCACATCATTAGGAGAATGATCTGATTGACATGACCCATTCCGTTAGCCTAGCACTTGATCGTTTAGTATGTTGCTATTGCTTTCTTCATGACTTATACATGTTCCTGTAACTATGAGATTATGCAACTCCGTTTACGGAGGAACACTTTGGTGCTACCAAACGTCACAACGTATCTGGGTGATTATAAAGGAGTACTACAGGTGTCTCCAAAGGTACATGTTGGGTTGGCGTATTCGAGATTAGGTTTTGTCACTCCGATTGTCGGAGAGGTATCTCTGGGCCTTCTCGGTAATACACATCACATAAGCCTTGCAAGCATTGCAACTAATGAGTTAGTTGTGAGATGATATATTCTGAAGCGAGTAAAGAGACTTACGGTAACGAGATTGAACTAGGTATTGGATACCGACGATCGAATCTCGGGTAAGTAACATACCGATGACAAAGGGAACAACGTATGTTGTTATGCGGTTTGACCGATAAAGATCTTAAGTAGAATATGTAGGAGCCAATATGGGCATCCAGGTTCCGCTATTGGTTATTGACCAAGAATAGTTCTAGGTCATGTCTACATAGTTCTCGAACCCGTAGGTCCATGCAACAAGGTTTCGATGGCGGTTATATTATGAGTTTATGAGTTTTGATGTACCGAAGGAGTTGAGTCCCGGATGAGATCGGGGACATGACGAGGAGTCTCGAAATGGTCGAGGCGTAAAGATCGATATATTGGACGACTATATTCGGAGTTGGAAAGGTTCGAATGATTGGTATTTTGAGTCTGCCGGAGAGTTACGGGAATTCGCCGGGAGAAGTATTGGGCCTTATTGGGCCCTGCAGGAAAGAGAGAGGGCTGCCTAGGGCAGGCGCGCGCCCAAGGCCTAGTCCGAATTGGACTAGGGGAGGCCGCACCCTTCTTCCCCTTCCTTCTCTCCTACTCCTACTAGGAAAGGAGGTCCTACTCCCGGTGGGAGTAGGACTCCCCCTGGTCGCCTCCTCCTTGGCGGCCACCTCCTCCTTGCTCCTTTATATCACGGGGCAGGGGGCACCCCATGACACACAAGTTGATCTACGGATCGTTCCTTAGCCGTGTCGGTGCCCCCTCCACCATATTCCACTTGGTCATATCGTCGCGGAGCTTAAGGCGAAGCCTGCGCGGAGTAGTCATATCGTCGCGGGCTTAGGCGAAGCCCTGCGTCGGTGGAGCATCAACATCGTCCTGCGCCGTCGTCTTGTGGAACTCATCCCGACACTTTGCTGGATCGGAGTCGGGGATCGTCATCGAGCTGAGCGTGTGCAGAACTTCGGAGGTGCCGTCGTTCGGTGCTTGGATCGGTCGGATCGTGAAGGCGTCGACTACATCAACAGCGTTGTTATAACGCTTCCGCTTTCGGTCTCACAGTGCGTGGGCGGACCTCTCCCTCTCGTTGCTATGCCATCACCATGGTCTTGCGTGTTCGTAGGAAAATTTTTGAAATTACTCGTTCCCCAACATGGCATCGAGCCAGGTTTTATCGTTGATGTCATGTGCACGAGTAGAACACAAGTGAGTTGTGGGCGATACAAGTCATACTGCCTACCAGCATGTCATACTTTGGTTCAGCGGTATTGTGAGATGAAGCGGCCGGACCGACATTACGCGTGCGCTTCTGCGAGACTGGTTTCACCGCTCCGAGCACTCGTTGCTTAAAGGTGACGGCGGTGTCTCTCTCTCTCACTTTAGTTGAACCGAGTATGACTCGCCCGGTCCTTGAGAAGGTTAAAACGGAGTCTATTTGACAAACTATCGTTGTGGTTTTGATGCGTAGGTAAAACGGTTCTTGCTCAGCCCGTAGCAGCCACGTAAAACTTGCAACAACAAAGTAGAGGGCGTCTAACTTGTTTTTGCAGGGCATGTTGTGATGTGATATGGTCAAGGCGTGATGCTATATTTTATTGTATGAGATGATCATGTTTTGTAACGAGTTATCGGCAATGGCAGGAGCCATATGGTTGTCGCTTTATTGTATGAAATGCAAGCGCTATGTAATTGCTTTACTTTATCACTAAGCGATAGCGATAGTCGTAGAAGCAATAGTTGGCGAGGCGACAACGATGCTACGATGGAGATCAAGGTGTCGCGCGGTGGCGATGGTGATCATGGCGGTGCTTGGCGATGGAGATCACAAGCACAAGATGATGATGACCATATCATATCACTTATATTGATTGCATGTGATGTTTATCCTTTATGCATCTTATCTTGCTTTGATTGGCGGTAGCATTATAAGATGATCTCTCACTAAAATTATCAAGAAGTGTTCTCCTGAGTATGCACCGTTGCCAAAGTTCGTAGTACCCGGACACCACGTGATGATCGGGTGTGATAAGTTCTCGTCCATCTACAACGGGTGCAAAACAGTTGCACACGCGAATACTCAGGTTAAACTTGACGAGCCTAGCATATAACAGATATGGCCTCGGAACACGGAGACCGAAAGGTCGAGCGTGAATCATATAGTAGATATGATCAACATAGTGATGTTCACCATTGAAACTACTCCATCTCACGTGATGATCGGACATGGTTTGGTTGATTTGGATCACGTAATCACTTAGATGACTAGAGAGATGTCTATCTAAGTGGGAGTTCTTAAGTAATATGATTAATTGAACTTTAATTTATCATGAACTTAGTCTGGTAGTATTTTGCAAATTATGTTGTAGATCAATAGCTCGCGTTGTTGCTTCCCTATGCTTTTATATGTTTGTTTTGATATGTTCCTAGAAAATTGTGTTGAAAGATGTTAGTAGCAATGATGCGGATTGGATCCGTGATCTGAGGTTTATCCTCATTGCTGCACATAAAATTATGTCCTTAATGCACCGCTAGGTGACAGACCTATTGCAGGAGCGGATCTGAGGGCGTTATGAGCGTTTGGCTAGCTCAATATGATGACTACTTGATAGTTTAGTGCACCATGCTTAACGGCTTAGAATCGGGACTTCAAAGGCGTTTTGAGCGTCATGGACCATATGAGATGTTCCAGGAATTGAAGTTAATATTTCAAGCAAATACCGAGTTGAGAGATATGAAGTCTCCAACAAGTTCTATAGCTAAAAGATGGAGAGAATCGCTCAACTAGTGAGCATGTGCTCAGATTATGCAGGTACTTCAATCGCTTGAATCAAGTGGGAGTTAATCTTCCGGATAAGATAGTGATTGACAGAATTCTCTAGTCACCATCACTAAGTTACTAGAACTTCGTGATGAACTATAGTATGCAAGGGATGACGAAAAGATTCCCAAGCTCTTCGTGATGTTGAAATGAGCGAAGGTAGAAATCAAGAAAAACATCAAGTGTTGATGGTTGACAAGACCACTAGTCTCAAGGAAAATGGCAAAGGGAAGAAGGGAACTTCAAAAGGAGCGGCAAGCAAGTTGCTGCTCGGTGAAGAAGCCCAAGTCTAGACCTAAGCACGAGGCCGAAGTACTTTTGCTGCAATGGAACTGGTCCTTTGGGCGGAACTACCCTTGAATATTTGGTGGATAAGAAGGATGGCAAAGTGAACAAGGTTATATTTGATATACAGGTTATTGATGTGTGCCTTACTAGTGTTTATAGTAGCCCCTAGTATTTGATACTCGTTAGGTTGCTAAGATTAGTAACTTCGAAACAGGAGTTCTGAGAATAAGCAGAGACTAGTTGAAGGGAAGTGACGATGAGTGTTGGAAGTAGTTCCAAGATTGATATGATCATCATCGCACACTCCCTATACTTTCGGGTTTAGTGTGGAACCTAAATAAGTGTTATTTGGTGTTGAGCATAAATATGATTTGATCATGTTTATTGCAATCTGATTATTCATTTAAGTAAGAGAATAAATTGTTGTTACATTTACATGAATAAAACCTTACATGGTTACACACCCAATGAAAATGGTTCATTGGATCTCGATCATAGTGATACACATATTCATAATATTGAAACCAAAAGATGCAAAGTTAATAATGATAGTGCAACTTATTTGTGGCCTTGCCGTTTAGGTCATATTGGTGTAAAGCGCATGAAGAAACTCCATCTTGATGGACTTTTGGAATCACTTGATTATGAATCACTTGATGCTTGCGAACCATGCCTTATGGGCAAGATGACTAAAGACTCTGTTCTCGGAACAATGGAGCGAACAAATGACTTATTGGAAATAATACATCTTGATGTATGCGGTCCGATGAGTGTTAAAGCTCACGGCAAGTATCGTTATTTTTTTGACCTTCACAGATGATTTGAGCAGATATGGGTATATCTACTTGATGAAACACAAGTCTGAAACATTTGAAAAGTTCAAGGCCTTCAGTTAAAACAATGTGAAATAGTTTCACTACTCACGCCACCTGGAACACCACAGCTTAATGGTGTGTCCGAACGTCGTAACCGCACTTTATTGGATATGGTGCGATCTATGATGTATCTTACCGATTTACCACTATCGTTTTGGGGTTATGCATTAGAGACAGCTGCATTCACGTTTAATAGGGCACCATCTAAATCCGTTGAGATGACACCGTATGAACTATGGTTTAGCAGTAAACCTAAGCTGTCGTTTATTAAAGTTTGGAGTTGTGATGCTTATGTGAAAAAGTTTTCACTGATAAGCTCGAACCCAAATCGGAAAGTGCGTCTTCATAGAATACCCAAAGGTAACTATTGGGTACACCTTCTATCACAGATCCGAAAGCAAGATATTTGTTGCTAAGATGGATCCTTTCTAGAGAAGAAGTTTCTCTCGAAAGAAGTGAGTGGGAGGAAAGTAGAACTTGATGAGGTAATTGTACCTTCTCCCTTATTGGAAAGTAGTTCATCACAGGAATCAGTTCGGTGATTCCTACACCAATTAGTGAGGAAGTTAATGATGATGATCATGAAACTTCAGATCAAGTTACTACAAAACCTTGTAGGTCTTCCAAAGTAAGATCCGCACTTTTGAGTGATGCGGTAATCCTATTCGGAAGTCATGTTACTAGACCATGATGAACCTACGAACTATGAGGAAGCGATGATGAGCCCAGATTCCGCGAAATGGTTTGAGACCATGAAATCTGAGATGGGATCCATGTATGAGAACAAAGTGTGGACTTTGATGGAGTTGCCCGATGATCGGCAAGCCATATTATATAAATGGATCTTCAAGAGGAAGGCGGACACTGATAGTAGTGTTACTATCTACAAAGCTCGACTTGTCACAAAAGGTTTTCGACAAGTTCAAGGTGTTGACTACAATGAGATTTTCTCAAGCTGTAGCGATTCTTAAGTCTGTCGAATCATGTTAGCAATTGCCACATTTCATGAAATCTGGCAAATGGATGTCAAAACTACATTCTTTAATGGATTTATTAAAGAAGAGTTGTATATGATGCAACCAGAAGTTTTTGTCAATCCTAAAGGAGCTAACAAAATGTGCAAGCTCGGCGATCCATCAATGGACTAGTGCAAGCATCTCGGAGTTGGAATATCGCTTTGATGAGTTGATCAAAGCATATGGTTTTATCTGAGACTTTTGGAGAAACCTGTATTTACAAGAAAGTGAGTGGGAGCACTACAACATTTCGATAAGTATATGTGAATGACATATTGTTGATCGGAAATAATGTAGAATTATTCGCAAAGCATAAAGGAGTATTTGAAAGGAGTTTTTCAAAGAAGGACCTCGGTGAAGCTACTTACAAATTGAGCATCAAGATCTATTGAGATAGATCAAAAGCGCTTGATAAGTTTTTCAATAAGTACATACCTTGTCAAGATTTTGAAGTAGTTCAAAATGGAACAGTCAAAGAAAAGTTCTTGCCTGTGTTGCAAAAGGTGTGAAATTGAGTAAGACTCAAATCCCGACCACGGCAGAAGATAGAAAGAGAATGAAAGTCATTCCCTATGCATCAGCCATAGGTTCTATAAAGTATGTCATGCTGTGTACCAGATCTATTGCATACCCTACCACTAAGATTGGCAAGGGAGTGCAATAGTGATCTAGGAGTAGATCAATGGACAGCGGTCAAAATTATCCTTAGTAGAATAAGGATATGTTTCTCGATTATGGAAGTGAAAAAAGGTTAAATAAATAAAGGGTTACGTCGATGCAAGTTTTAACACTAATCTAGATGACTCGAGTCTCAATCTGGATACATATTGAAAGTGGGAGCAATTAGCTAGAGTAGCTCCGCGCGAGCATTGTAGACATAGAAATTTGCAAAATACTTACGGCTCTGAATGTGACAGACCCGTTGACTAAAATTATCTCACAAGCAAAACATGATCACACCTTAGTACTCTTTGGGTGTTAATCACATAGCGATGTGAACTAGATTACTAGTAAACCCTTTGGGTGTTGGTCACATGTCGATGTGAACTATGGGTGTTAACCACATATAGATGTGAACTATTGATGTTATATCACATGGCGATGTGAACTAGATTATTGACTCTAGTGCAAGTGGGAGACTGAAGGAAATATGCCCTAGAGGCAATAATAAAGTTATTATTTATTTCCTTATATCATGATAAATGTTTATTATTCATGCTAGAATTGTATTAACCGGAAACATAATACATGTGTGAATACATAGACAAACAGAGTGTCACTAGTATGCCTCTACTTGACTAGCTCGTTAATCAAAGATGGTTATGTTTCCTAACCATAGACATGAGTTGTCATTTGATTAACGGGATCACATCATTAGGAGAATGATCTGATTGACATGACCCATTCCGTTAGCCTAGCACTTGATCGTTTAGTATGTTGCTATTGCTTTCTTCATGACTTATACATGTTCCTGTAACTATGAGATTATGCAACTCCCATTTACGGAGGAACACTTTGGGTGCTACCAAGCGTCTGGCGTAACTGGGTGATTATAAAGGAGTACTACAGGTGTCTCCAAAGGTACATGTTGGGTTGGCGTATTTGAGATTAGGTTTTGTCACTCCGATTGTCGGAGAGGTATCTCTGGGCCTTCTCGGTAATACACATCACATAAGCCTTGCAAGCATTGCAACTAATGAGTTAGTTGTGAGATGATGTATTACGGAGCGAGTAAAGAGACTTACGGTAGCGAGATTGAACTAGGTATTGGATACCGACGATCGAATCTCGGGTAAGTAACATACCGATGACAAAGGGAACAACGTATGTTGTTATGCGGTTTGACCGATAAAGATCTTCGTAGAATATGTAGGAGCCAATATGGGCATCCAGGTTCCGCTATTGGTTATTGACCAAGAATAGTTCTAGGTCATGTCTACATAGTTCTCGAACCCGTAGAATCCGCACGCAAGGTTTCGATGACGGTTATATTATGAGTTTATGAGTTTTGATGTACCGAAGGAGTTGAGTCCCGGATGAGATCGGGGACATGACGAGGAGTCTCGAAATGGTCGAGGCGTAAAGATCGATATATTGGACGACTATATTCGGAGTTCGGAAAGGTTCGAATGATTGGGTATTTTGAGTCTGCGGAGAGTTACGGAATTCGCCGGGGAGAAGTATTGGGCCTTATTGGGCCATGCGGGAAAGAGAGAGGGCTGCCTAGGGCAGGCGCGCCCCCAAGGCCTAGTCCGAATGGACTAGGGGAGGCCGCACCCTTCTTCCCTTCCCTTCCTTCTCTCCTACTCCTACTAGGAAAGGAGGAGTCCTACTCCGGTGGGAGTAGGACTCCCCCTGGTCGCCTCCTCCTTGGCGGCCACCTCCTCCTTGCTCCTTTATATCACGGGGCAGGGGCACCCATGACACACAAGTTGATCCACGGATCGTTCCTTAGCCGTGTCGGTGCCCCCTCCACCATATTCCACTTGGTCATATCGTCGCGGAGCTTAGGCGAAGCCTGCGCGGAGTAGTCATATCGTCGCGAGCTTAAGCGAAGTCCTGCGTCGGTGGAGCATCAACATCGTCCTGCGCCGTCGTCTTGTGGAACTCATCCCGACACTTTGCTGGATCGGAGTCCGGGGATCGTCATCGAGCTGAGCGTGTGCAGAACTTCGGAGGTGCCGTCGTTCGGTGCTTGGATCGGTCGGATCGTGAAGGCGTCGACTACATCAACAGCGTTGTTATAACGCTTCGCTTTCGGTCTCACGAGTGCGTGAGCGGACCTCTCCCTCTCGTTGCTATGCCATCACCATGGTCTTGCGTGTTCGTAGGAATTTTTTTGAAATTACTACGTTCACCAACAATTATAGCATGAACAACAGAAGATTATCATGAACAAGAAAATATAATAATAATCTTTTATTATTGCCTCTAGGGCATATTTCCAACAGTCTCCCACTTGCACTAGAGTCAATAATCTAGTTACATTGTGATGAATCGAACACCCATAGAGTTTTGGTGTTGATCATGTTTTGCTCGCGGAAGAGGTTTAGTCAACGGATCTGCGACATTCAGATCCGTATGCACTTTGCAAATATCTATGTCTCCATCTTCAACATTTTCATGAATGGAGTTTTGACGCCCCTGATTTAACCGTACACTAATCATGCACGCAAACGTGTCCGATCAAGATCAGAGACTCACGGGAAGATATCACAACACAGGTCTAAAAACATAAATAAGTCAGACAAGCATCATAATACAAGCCAGGGGCCTCGAGGGCTCGAATACAAGTGCTCGATCATAGACGAGTCAGCGGAAGCAACAATATCTGAGTACAGACATAAGTTAAACAAGTTTGCCTTAAGAAGGCTAGCACAAAGCGGGATACAGATCGAAGAGGCACAGGCCTCCTGCAGGATCCTCCTAAACTACTCACAGTGCGTCGTCGTGGGCTGCTGCGTAGTAGTAGGCGCCTCGATATAGTAGTCGCCATCGGCGCTGGCGTCAGCTCCTGGGCTCCATCGCTGGTCGCAGCAATCGGGTAGAGGTATGGGGAAAAGGGGAACAAGGCAACCGTGAGTACTCATCCAAAGTACTACTTAAAGCAAGGAGCTACACTACATATGCATGGATATATGTGTAAAGGGCCATATCGGTGGACTGAACTATAGAATGCCGAATAAGAGGGGATAGCTAATCACAGTCGAAGACTACGCTTCTGGCAGCCTCCGTCTTGCAACATGTAGAAGAGAGTAGACTGAAGTCCTCCAAGTAGCATCGCATAGCATAATCCTACCCGGCGATCCCCTCCTCAATGCCCTGTTAGAGAGCGACCACCGGGTTGTATCTGGCACTTGGAAGGGTGTGTTTTATGAAGTATCCAGTTCTAGTTGTCATAAGGTCAAGGTACAACTCCAAGTCGGTCCTGTTACCGAAGATCACGGCTATTCGAATAGATAAACTTCCCTGCAGGGGTGCACCACATTACCCGACACGCTCGATCCCATTTGGCCGGACACACTTTTCTGGGTCATGCCCGGTCGCGGAAGATCAACACGTTGCAGCCCCACCTAGGCATAAGTGAGAGGTCAGCACGCCGGTCTAAACCTAAGCGCACAGGGGTCTCGGCCCATCGCCCTTAGCACACCTGCACGTTGCGAGGGCGGCCGAAAGCAGACCTAGCCTAGTAGGCGTTCCAGTCCAATCCGGTGCACGCCGCTCCATCGCTGACGTCACGAAATGCTTCGGCTGATACCACGACGCCGGTTGCCCATAACTTGTCCCACGTGGCGGTTAGTGCGTATAAGGTCAAGGACCCAACTCAGATGAAATACCAAGATATCGTTAAGCGTGTTAAGTATCCGCGAACGCCGAACAGGGCCAGGCCCACCTCTCACCCAAGTAGTCTCAACCTGCCTTGATGCTCCGCCACAAAGATCCACATACATGGCCGTTGGGACAAAGGTCCTTTCAGCCCCCAATCCGTGAATCACTCGCGGGTGCTCCACAAGCCGACCCGACTTTAGTCACCACATGTATCATGTATAAAGTATATAGTATATACCCGTGATCACCTCCCAAGTGATCACGGCCCGATAATATAGCTGTGGGAGACGGACAAGAATGTAGGGCCACTGATGGAAAACTAGCATCCTATACTAGGCATGTAGGAATGCAGGTAAAGGTATCAACAGAAGTAGCAAAGACAGGCTATGCATCAGGATAGGAATAACGGAAAGCAGTAACATGCTACACTACTCTAATGCAAGCAGTATAGAGGAGAGTAGGCGATATCTGAGTAATCAAGGGGGCTTGCCCTGGTTGCTCTGGCAAGAGAGAGGGTCGTCAACTCCGTAAGTCGTCTTGGGTAGCAGCGGCGTCGGTCTCGGTGTCTAGCGAGAGAAGAGGGGAAGAAACAATAAATATTTAAGCAAACAGATGCATAGCGATGCATGACATGACAAATATCGATGCTAGGGGTGCCCTAACGCGGTATGAGGTGATACTGGTGAAGGAAACATCCGGAAAAATATTCCGGTGTTTAGCGTTTAGAACAGATGAACCGGAGGAAAGTTGCGAGTTCGATAGGTTAGGGGGGTGTGGCGGACGAACGGGCTGCGTATCCGGAATCGTCTCGTCGTTCTGAGCA
The DNA here is from genome assembly GCA_021605205.1 of Aegilops longissima. Classification (NCBI taxonomy): domain Eukaryota; kingdom Viridiplantae; phylum Streptophyta; class Magnoliopsida; order Poales; family Poaceae; genus Aegilops; species Aegilops longissima. The sequence continues at coordinate 35,338,699 of CM038680.1, forward strand.
ACTTTCATGTATAAAACATTTTCATCCGAGTTACAGTTTATTTTATATTCATTTTTAAAGATTTAAATCAATTTATAAATTATTATTATTAATTTAATCCAAAATGGCATTCTTGCATCAACATGACGTCGACATGAGCGTCATCGATCAACAGAGGTGTTGGTAGGGTCAAGCTGATGTGTGGGTCCCGCATGTCATTGACTATTTTAGTTAATTAAGTTAATTAGTTAATTAGGTTAATTAATCAATTAGTTACTTTAAACAGAATTAGTTAAGTTAATTAACTAATATTTAATTTTATCTATCTATTTACTTATTTATTTATTTATTTTAGATTCATTTTTTTACTTCTAATACTTTTTTTTAAACGTTCCAGGGGCTGGGCCCCACAAGTCAATGGCCCTAGGGGCCTTAACGGGCACCCGGCCGTGCGGTGGCGAACACAGGCGTATCGTGCCACCCGCTTGAGGCCCGAGGCCACCAAGAAACCGCCAGCCACGACGATAGCCGGAGCAACCACGGCAAGGCGTCGAGGCCAGGCGATCAGGCGACAGGCGGCAGGCAAGGCCGACGAACCCGCCCGGTGCTTGAGAAGTCATTGTCTGACGGGAAGCGGAAGCGTCTGTGGCAGCAGCGGCGGCCGGCGCAAGCGAAAGGTGACACCGACGATTGGCGATGGCGGGGCGGAGGTGGCCAACGAGGAGCGACCAAGCGGCTAACGAGGGCTCGAGGCGGGGAGGATCGCGGGCAACCAGCGTCGAGGAGCGGGCGTGGCCACCGCGTCGTCGTGTTGTAGCAGACGCGATTAGGGCAGGCGGCAGGGGGGAGCAGAGGACGCGGCGATGCGGGGAAGGGAGGAGGAGGGGCCTCACCAGGTGTCGTGGGTCTGGGGCGATGGCGCGGGGAGGAGGTTCGGGAGGCCGACGGGGATGATCGTCGGGCGGGAGGCAGTCCGCGACGGCGTGGTGGTTCGAGGTGAGGGCAGCTCGGGCGGCGGCGATCCGGTGGCGGGCCATGGTGGTGGTTCAGGCCGGGTGGTGGAGGCCGCGCGGGAGGCGAGGTGGCGGAGGAGGTGGCATCGGGCTCGGGCATCGTCGCCGTCACAGCACGATCGTCATTGGCGAGTTGGCGCCCTCCTCTCGATCCCGATCAATCGGGGAGAGGGAGGGATATTTTCGGGAGTGGGGGTAGCGGCGGTTAGGGTTTGGGTAGTGGGGATATGGGGGTGGGGTGCCCGGTTGGGTCGATTGGGCGGCTGCCAACGGATGGGCCAGCTGGGCCAGTGGGGGTTCCTTTCTATTTTTTTGTTTGTTAGTTTGTTTTCTGTTTCTGTATTTTCCTTTCTTTATTTATTTTCTTTTCTGTTTCAATTAAATTTAAGTATTTGGGTCTTTTATAAAAGCATGGGTCCCACACCATAAACTTCTAGGTATTTATTTGCACACCTCGAACATTTTTGTTTTAATTTTTGAAAACTTTTGTTGTTTGCCAAATTTTGAATTTGAATTTTAATCAGTTACCAACTAACGCGGGATTTGCGACAGTAATCGAAGTGACGTGGCATCATTAGCAGAGGTTACTGTAGCTTGATTATCCGGGCGTCACAATTCTCCTCTACTACAAGAAATCTCATCCCGAGATTTAAGAGGGGGACTAAGGGGAAAATTCTGGTTACGAAATTCTAACGGGTCTTCTCGATCTTGGTTGCTCTTCTCGAAGAGGTCGATCCATTACGTTGAAGTCTTTATTTCTCTGCTCCAGGTCATCATGATCAAGTCGTCATCCTTTCTTCGGGATCTCCATCGTACTTACGAAAGAATAAGGGGGGTATTCCGGGAGAACGAACCTCTACATGGTTGACTATCTGGTCGATAACATCGGGGAAGGTGGCAGAACGTAACTCTCGAATTGAAACTTAAGAAAATATCGAGAGCAAGGTAATGAGGTTTTCATGGGAAGTTTCGAGCGAGCAGGCAACCGTTCGATGCCTGAAAAGGGCGTGAAAGGGGCTCAAAGCGATCGGGAATAAGTATTGCGTCCGGTAACAGATTTGACGATCCCTCGGAAGATGGCTCGTGATTACATACGAGGCCACACGCGAGGAACGACCTTGGGGACAGGGGGGTGCAGGAGAGTCAGGTTTCAATCCAATGGACCTGTGGGTTGAAAGTAGGAAGGGTGGTGACATCTTGCACAGCCGCGACAGGGAGGCATGTCAGTGAATAGCTTGTCAGCTATGTTGGCAACAACGTTGGTTCAAGGGCGAGGATGAAGAGAACCATTTTCCTGCTTTCGTTGAAGCGAGGCGGGCCAAGAGGCAAAGTTCTCATCCATCGGCGGTTGCGAAATGTCATCAACAATAGAAACAGGGTCTCACTGGCGAGTTGTACACCGAGGTGTTTACATAAGCAGTGAATTATTACTGCTTAGATTATATAGATCACAAGAAAGGTCAAACAAACCAATGGAAAGTAAAATGTGATCATCAGGTTAAACAGAACAATGGAAAGGAAATTTAAACACATAATTCAGGGGTATATCCTTCCCAAGGACAAGCAGAGCATGATATCTGTGACAAGATATAATGTAGAAAATGAAGGAAATATGCCCTAGATCCAATAATAAAGTTATTATTTATTTCCTTATATCATGATAAATGTTTATTATTCATGCTAGAATTGTATTAACGGAAACATAATACATGTGTGAATACATAGACAAGCAGATAGTCACTAGTATGCCTCTACTTGACTAGCTCATTAATCGAAGATGGTTATGTTTCCTAACCATAGACATGTGTTGTCATTTGATTAATGGGATCACATCATTAGAAGAATAATGTGATTGACATGACCCATTCCGTTAGCTTAGCACTTGATCGTTTAGTATATTGCTATTGCTTTCTTCATGACCTATACATGTTCACGTAACTATGAGATTATGCAACTCCGTTTACGGAGGAACACTTTGGTACTACCAAGCGTCACAACGTAATCGGGTGATTATAAAGGAGTACTACAGGTGTCTCCAAAGGTACTTGTTGGGTTGGCGTATTTGAGATTAGGTTTTGTCCTCCGATTGTCGGAGAGGTATCTCTGGGCCTTCTCGGTGATACACATCACATAAGCCTTGCAAGCATTACAACTAATGAGTTAGTTGTAAGATGATGTATTACTGAACGAGTAAAGAGACTTACCAAAGATGCGAGATTGAACTAGGTATTGGATACCGACGATCGAATCTCGGGTAAGTAACATACCGATGACAAAAGGAACAACGTATATCGTTATGCGGTTTGACCGATAAAGATCTTCGTAGAATATGTAGGAACCAATATGGGCATCCAGGTTCCGCTATTGGTTATTGACCGAGAATGGTTCTAGGTCATGTCTACATAGTTCTTGAACCCGTAGGGTCCGCACGCTTAACGTTTCGATGACAGTTCATTATGAATTTATAAGTTTTGATGTACCGAAGGTTGTTCGGAGTCCCGGATGTGATCACGGACATGACGAGGAGTCTCGAAATGGTCGAGAAATAAAGATTGATATATTGGAAGCCTACATTTGTGAAGGAAATATGCCCTAGAGGCAATAATAAAGTTATTATTTATTTCCTTATTTCATGATAAATGTTTATTATTCATGCTAGAATTGTATTAACCGGAAACATAATACATGTGTGAATATATAGACAAACAGTATGTCACTAGTATGCCTCTACTTGACTAGCTTGTTAATCAAAGATGGTTATGTTTCCTAACCATGAACAAGGAGTTGTTATTTGATTAACAAGGTCACATCATTAGTTGAATGATCTGATTGACATGACCCATTCCGTTAGCTTAACACTTGATCGTTTAGTATGTTAATGCTTTCTTCATGACCCATACATGTTCCTATAACTATGAGATTATGCAACTCCGTTTACGGAGGAACACTTTGGGTACTACCAAACGTCTGGCGTAATCGGGTGATTATAAAGGAGTACTACAGGTGTCTCCAAAGGTACTTGTTGGGTTGGCGTATTTGAGATTAGGTTTTGTCACTCCGATTGTCGGAGAGGTATCTCTAGGCCTTCTCGGTAATACACATCACTTAAGCCTTGCAAGCATTACAACTAATGAGTTAGTTGTGAGATGATGTATTACGGAACGAGTAAAGAGACTTACCGTAACGAGATTGAACTAGGTATTGGATACCGACGATCGAATCTCGGTAAGTAACATACCGATGACAAAGGGAACAACGTATGTCGTTATGCGGTTTGACCGATAAAGATCTTAAGTAGAATATGTAGGAACCAATATGGGCATCCAGGTCCCGCTATTGGTTATTGACCGAGAATGGTTCTAGGTCATGTCTACATAGTTCTCGAACCCGTAGGGTCCGCACGCTAACGTTTGATGACAGTTCATTATGAGTTTATAAGTATTGATGCACGAAGGTTGTTGAGTCCGGATGTGATCACGGACATGACGAGGAGTCTCGAAATGGTCGAGACATAAAGATTGATATATTGGAAGCCTACATTTGGACATCGGAAGGTTCCGAGTGAAATCGAAATTTATCGAGTATGCAGGAGGTTACGGAACCCCAGGGAACTACATGGGCCCATAGTGGGCCTTGGAGGAAAGGAGAAGGGCAGCCCTAGGTGGCGCGCCCCCCCTTCCCTAGTCCTATTAGGACTAGGAAGGTGGGCGGCCCCCTCTCTCTTTTTCCCTCCCAATCCTAATCCAACTAGGATTGGAGGAATCCTACTCCGGAGGAGTAGGACTCCTTAGTGCGCCTCCCCTTGGGCGGCCACCTCCCCTTGCTCCTTTATATACGGGGCAGGGGCACCCCATAACACACAAGTTGATCTCGGATCTTTCCTTAGCCGTGTGCGGTGCCCCTTCCACCATATTCCACTTCGGTCATATCGTCGCGGAGCTTAGGCGAAGCCTGCGCCGGAGAAGTCATATCGTCATGCGGAGCTTAGGCGAAGCCCTGCGTCGGTGGAGCATCAACATCATCACTCGCCGTCGTCTTGACGAACTCATCCCGACACTTTGCTGGATCGAGTCCGGGATCGTCATCGAGCTGAGCGTGTGCGAACTCGGAGGTGCCGTCGTTCGGTGCTTGGATCGGTCGGATCGTGAAGGCGTCGACTACATCAACAGCGTTGTTATAACGCTTCCGCTTTCGGTCTCACGAGTGCGTGGGCGGACACTCTCCCTCTCGTTGCTATGCCATCACCATGGTCTTGCGTGATCGTAGGAAATTTTTGAAATTACTCGTTCCCCAACATGGTATCGAGCCTGGTTTTATCGTTGATGTCATGTGCACGAGTAGAACACAAGTGAGTTGTGGGCGATACAAGTCATACTGCCTACCAGCATGTCATACTTTGGTTCAGCGGTATTGTGAGATGAAGCGGCCGGACCGACATTACGCGTGCGCTTCGCGAGACTGGTTTCACCGCTCCGAGCACTCGTTGCTTAAAGGTGACCGGCGGTGTCTGTCTCTCTCACTTTAGTTGAATCGAGTGTGGCTCGCCCGGTCCTTGAGAAGGTTAAAACGGAGTCTATTTGACGAAGTATCGTTGTGGTTTTGATGCGTGGTAAAACGGTTCTTGCTCAGCCCGTAGCAGCCACGTAAAACTTGCAACAACAAAGTAGAGGACGTCTAACTTGTTTTTGCAGGGCATGTTGTGATGTGATATGGTCAAGGCGTGATGCTATATTTTATTGTATGAGATGATCATGTTTTGTAACCGAGTTATCGGCAATCGGCAGGAGCCATATGGTTGTCGCTTTATTGTATGAAATGCAAGCGCCATGTAATTGCTTTACTTTATCACTAAGGAGTAGCGATAGTCGTAGAAGCAATAGTTGGCGAGACGACAACGATGCTACGATGGAGATCAAGGTGTCGCGCGGTGGCGATGGTGATCATGGCGTTGCTTGGCGATGGAATCACAAGCACAAGATGATGATGACCATATCATATCACTTATATTGATTGCATGTGATGTTTATCCTTTATGCATCTTATCTTGCTTTGATTGGCGGTAGCATTATAAGATGATCTCTCACCAAAATTATCAAGAAGTGTTCTCCACGAGTATGCACCGTTGCGAAAGTTCTTCGTCTGAGACACCACGTGATGATCGGGTGTGATAGGCTCTCGTTCAAATACAACGGGTGCAAAACAGTTGCACACGCGAATACTCAGGTTAAACTTGACGAGCCTAGCATATAACAGATATGGCCTCGGAACACGGAGACCGAAAGGTCGGCGTGAATCATATAGTAGATATGATCAACATAGTGATGTTCACCATTGAAACTACTCCATCTCACGTGATGATCGGACATGGTTTAGTTGATTTGGATCACGTAATCACTTAGATGACTAGAGATGTCTATCTAAGTGGGAGTTCTTAAGTAATATGATTAATTGAACTTTAATTTATCATGAACTTAGTCCCGTAGTATTTTGCAAATTATGTTGTAGATCAATAGCTCGCGTTGTTGCTTCCCTATGTTTTTATATGTGTTCCTAGAGAAATTGTATTGAAAAATGTTAGTAGCAATATGCGGATTGGATCCGTGATCTGAGGTTTATCCTCATTGCTGCACGTAAGAATTATGTCCTTGATGCACCGCTAGGTGATGGACCTATTGCAGGAGCGTATGCGACGTTATGAGCGTTTGGCTAGCTCAATATGATGACTACTTGATAGTTTAGTGCACCATGCTTAAGCGGCTTAGAATCGGGACTTCAAAGGCGTTTTGAGCGTCATGGACCATATGAGATGTTCCAGAATTGAAGTTAATATTTCAAGCAAATACCGAGTTGAGAGATATGAAGTCTCCAACAAGTTCTATAGCTAAAAGATGGAGGAGAATCGCTCAACTAGTGAGCATGTGCTCAGATTATGCAGGTACTTCAATCGCTTGAATCAAGTGGGAGTTAATCTTCCAGATAAGATAGTGATTGACAGAATTCTCTAGTCACCATCACTAAGTTACTAGAACTTCGTGATGAACTATAGTATGCAAGGGATGACGAAAATGATTCCCAAGCTCTTCGTGATGTTGAAATCGACGAAGGTAGAAATCAAGAAAAACATCAAGTGTTGATGGTTGACAAGACCACTAGTCTCAAGGAAAAGGGCAAAGGAAGAAGGGAACTTCAAGAAGAGCGGCAAGCAAGTTGCTGCTCGAGTGAAGAAGCCCAAGTCTGGACCTAAGCACGAGACTAAGTGCTTTTGCTACAATGGAACTGGTCCTTTGAAGCGGAACTACCCCAAGTATTTGGCGGATAAGAAGGATGGCAAAGTGAACAAAGGTATATTTGATATACAAATTATTGATGTGTATTTTACTAGTGTTATAGTAACCCCTCGGTATTTGATACTTGGTTCGGTTGCTAAGAGTAGTAACTCGAAGCAGGAGTTGCAGAATGAACAGAAACTAGTTGAAGGGGAAGTGACGATGAGTGTTGGAAGTAGTTCCAAGATTGATATGATCATCATCGCACACTCCCTATACTTTCGGGATTAGTGTTAAACCTAAATAAATGTTATTTGGTGTTTGCGTTGAGCATGAATATGATTTGATCATGTTTATTGCAAAACGGTTATTCATTTAAGTCAAAGAATAATTGTTGTTCTGTTTACATGAATAAAACCTTCAATGGTCATACACCCAATGAAAATAGTTTTCAAAACGGTTATTCATTTAAAATCAAAGAATAATTGTTGTTCTTTTAAATGAATAAAACCTTCGATGGTCATACACCCAATGAAAATAGTTTATTGGATCTCGATCGTAGTGATACACATATTCATAATATTGATGCCAAAAGATGCAAAGTTAATAATGATAGTGCAACTTATTTGTGGCACTTGCCGTTTAGGTCATATCGGTATAAAGCGCATGAAGAAACTCCATAAGGATGGATTTTGGAATCACTTGATTATGAATCATTTGATGCTTGCGAACCGTGCCTTTTGGGCAAGATGACTAAAACTCCGTTCTCGGAACAATGGAACAAGCTACTGACTTGTTGGAAATAATACATACATACCGATGTATGCGATCCAATGAGTGTTGATGCTCGTGGCAAGTATCGTTATTTTCTGACCTTCACAAGATGATTTGAGCAGATATGGGTATATCTACTTGATGAAACATAAGTCTGAAATAGTTGAAAGGTTCAAAGAATTTCAGAGTGAAGTGGAAAATCATCGTAACAAGAAAATAAAGTTTCTGCGATCTGATCGTGGAGATGAATATTTGAGTTCTGAGTTTGGTCTTCAATGAAAACAATGTGGAATAGTTTCACAGCTCACGCCACCTGGAACACCACAACGTTATGGTGTGTCCGAACGTTGTAACCGTACTTTATTTTGATATGGTGCGATCTATGATGTATCTTACCGATTTACCACTATCATTTTGGGGTTATGCATTAGAGACAGCTGCATTCACGTTTAATAGGGCACCATCTAAATCCGTTGAGATGACACCGTATGAACTATGGTTTAGCAATAAACCTAAGCTGTCGTTTCTTAAAGTTTGGAGTTGTGATGCTTATGTGAAAAAGTTTTACCTGATAAGCTCGAACCCAAATCGGAGAAATGTGTCTTCATAGAATACCCAAAGGTAACTATTGGGTACACCTTCTATCACAGATCCGAAAGCAAGATATTTGTTGCTAAGATGGATCCTTTCTAGAGAAGAAGTTTCTCTCGAAAGAAGTGAGTGGGAGGAAAGTAGAACTTGATGAGGTAATTGTACCTTCTCCCTTATTGGAAAGTAGTTCATCACGTGAATCAGTTCCATGATTCCTACACCAATTAGTGAGGAAGTTAATGATGATGATCATGAAACTTCAGATCAAGTTGCTACCAAACCTCGTGGGTCTTCGAGTAAGATCCGCACCAGAGTGGTACGGTAATCCTATTCTAGAAGTCATGTTACTAGACCATGATGAACCTACGAACTATGAGGAAGCGATGATGAGCCCAGATTCATGAAATGGTTTGAGACCATGAAATCTGAGATGGGATCCATATATGAGAACAAAGTGTGGACTTTGATGGAGTTGCCCGATGATCGGCAAGCCATATTATATAAATGGATCTTCAAGAGGAAGACAGATGATGATAGTAGTATTACTATCTACAAAGCTCGACTTGTCGCAAAAGGTTTTCGACAAGTTCAAGGTGTTGACTACAATGAGATTTACTCAAGCTGTAGCGATGCTTAAGTCTGTCCGAATCATGTTAGCAATTGCCACATTTTATGAAATCTGGCAAATGGATGTCAAAACTACATTCTTTAATGGATTTATTAAAGAAGAGTTGTATATGATGCAACCAGAAGGTTTTGTCAATCCTAAAGGAGCTAACAAAATGTGCAAGCTCCAGCGATCCATCTATGGACTGGTGCAAGCATCTCGGAGTTGGAATAAACGCTTTGATAGTGTGATCAAAGCATATGGTTTTATCAGACTTTTGAAGAAGCCTGTATTTACAAGAAAGTGAGTGGGAGCACTACAGCATTTCTGATAAGTATATGTGAATGACATATTGTTGATCGGAAATAATGTAGAATTATTCTGCAAAGCATAAAGGAGTATTTGAAAGGAGTTTTTCAAAGAAGGACCTCGGTGAAGCTGCTTACATATTGAGCATCAAGATCTATAGAGATAGATCAAGACGCTTGATAAGTTTTTCAATAAGTACATACCTTGTCAAGATTTTGAAGTAGTTCAAAATGGAACAGTCAAAGAAAAGTTCTTGCCTGTGTTGCAAACGTGTGAAATTGAGTAAGACTCAAATCCCGACCACAGCAGAAAATAGAAAAGAGAATGAAAGTCATTCCCTATGCCTCACCATAGGTTCTATAAAGTATGCTATGCTATGTACCGGACCTATTGTATACCTTGCTCTGAATTTGGCAAGGAGTACAATAGTGATCTAGGAGTAGATCATTGGACATTGGTCAAGAACATCCTTAGTGAGGACTAAGGAAATATTTCTCGATTATGGAGGTGATAAAAGAGCCCGTCGTAAAGAGTTACATCGATGCAAGCTTTTTACACTGATCCGATGACTCTAAGTCTCAATCTGGATACATATTGAAAGTGGGAGCAATTAGCTAGAGTAGCCCGTGCAAGAGCATTGTAGACATAGAATATTTGCAAAATACATACGGCTCTGAATGTGACAGACCTGTTGACTAAGCTTCTCTCACGAGCAAAACATGATCATCCTTAGTACTCTTTGGGTGTTAATCACATAGCGATGTGAACTAGATTATTGACTCTAGTAAACCCTTTGGGTGTTGGTCACATGACGATGTGAACTATGGGTGTTAATCACATACAGATGTGAATATTAGTGTTGAATCACATGATGATGTGAACTAGATTATTGACTCTAGTGCAAGTGGGAGACTGAAGGAAATATGCCCTAGAGGCAATAATAAAGTTATTATTTATTTCCTTATTTCATGATAAATGTTTATTATTCATGCTAGAATTGTATTAACCGGAAACATAATACATGTGTGAATATATAGACAAACAGTATGTCACTAGTATGCCTCTACTTGACTAGCTTGTTAATCAAAGATGGTTATGTTTCCTAACCATGAACAAGGAGTTGTTATTTGATTAACAAGGTCACATCATTAGTTGAATGATCTGATTGACATGACCCATTCCGTTAGCTTAACACTTGATCGTTTAGTATGTTAATGCTTTCTTCATGACCCATACATGTTCCTATAACTATGAGATTATGCAACTCCCGTTTACCGGAGGAACACTTTGGGTACTACCAAACGTCACAACGTAATCGGGTGATTATAAAGGAGTACTACAGGTGTCTCCAAAGGTACTTGTTGGGTTGGCGTATTTGAGATTAGGTTTTGTCACTCCGATTGTCGGAGAGGTATCTCTAGGCCTTCTCGGTAATACACATCACTTAAGCCTTGCAAGCATTACAACTAATGAGTTAGTTGTGAGATGATGTATTACGGAACGAGTAAAGAGACTTACGCAACGAGATTGAACTAGGTATTGGATACCGACGATCGAATCTCGGGTAAGTAACATACCGATGACAAAGGGAACAACGTATGTCGTTATGCGGTTTGACCGATAAAGATCTTCAGTAGAATATGTAGGAACCAATATGGGCATCCAGGTCCGCTATTGGTTATTGACCGAGAATGGTTCTAGGTCATGTCTACATAGTTCTCGAACCCGTAGGGTCCGCACGCTTAACGTTTCGATGACAGTTCATTATGAGTTTATAAGTATTGATGCACGAAGGTTGTTCGAGTCCGGATGTGATCACGGACATGACGAGGAGTCTCGAAATGGTCGAGACATAAAGATTGATATATTGGAAGCCTACATTTGGACATCGGAAAGGTTCCGAGTGAAATCGAATTTACGAGTACCGGAGGTTACCGAACCCCCGGGAACTACATGGGCCCATAGTGGGCCTTGGAGGAAAGGAGAAGGGCAGCCCTAGGTGGCGCGCCCCCCCTTCCCTAGTCCTATTAGGACTAGGAAAGGTGGGCCGCCCCCTCTCTCTTTCCCCTCCTAATCCTAATCCAACTAGGATTGGAGGGGAATCCTACTCCCGGAGGGAGTAGGACTCCTTAGTCGCCTCCCCCCTTAGGGCCGCCACCTCCCCTTGGCTCCTTTATATATCACGGGGCAGGGGCACCCATAACACACAAGTTGATCTCGGATCTTTCCTTAGCCGTGTGCGGTGCCCCTTCCACCATATTCCACTTCGGTCATATCGTCATGGAGCTTAGGCGAAGCCCTGCGCCGAGAAGTCATATCGTCGCGGAGCTTAGGCGAAGCCCTGCGTCGGTGGAGCATCAACATCGTCACTCGCCGTCGTGCTGATGGAACTCATCCCGACACTTTGCTGGATCGGAGTCCGGGATCGTCATCGAGCTGAGCGTGTGCGAACTCGGAGGTGCCGTACGTTCGGTGCTTGGATCGGTCGGATCGTGAAGACGTCGACTACATCAACCGCGTTGTTATAACGCTTCCGCTTTCGGTCTACGAGGGTACGTTGACGGACACTCTCCCCTCTCGTTGCTATGCCATCACCATGGTCTTGCGTGATCGTAGGAAATTTTTTGAAATTACTACGTTCCCCAACAATTTGGACATCGGAAATGTTCCGAGTGAAATCGAATTTACCGGAGTACCGGGAGGTTACCGAAACCCCGGAACTATTTGGGCCATAGTGGGCCTTGGTGGAAAGGAGAAAGGCCCAGCCCTAGGTGGCTGCGCCGCCCCCCTTCCCTAGTCCTACTAGGACTAGGAAAGGTGGGCGGCCCGTCTCTCTCTTTCCCCTCCGGTGAATCCTATTCCAACTAGGATTGGAGGGAATCCTACTCCCGGAGGAGTAGGACTCCTGCGCCTCCTCCTCTTGGCCGGCCGGCCCCTCCCCTTGGCTCCTTTATATACGGGCGGGGCACCCTAGAAGACACAAGTTGATCTACGGATCGTTCCTTAGCCGTGTCGGTGCCCCCTCCACCATATTCCACTTCGGTCATATCGTCATGGAGCTTAGGCGAAGCCCCGCGCCGGAGAAGTCATATCGTCATGAGCTTAGGCGAAGCCCTGCGTCGGTGGAGCATCATCATCGTCCCACGCCATCATCTTGACGGAACTCATCCCGACACTTTGCTGGATCGGAGTCCGGGATCGTCATCGAGCTGAGCGTGTGCGAACTCGGAGGTGCCGTACATTCGGTGCTTGGATCGGTCGGATCGTGAAGACGTCGACTACATCAACAGCGTTGTTAAAACGCTTCCGCTTTCGGTCTCACGAGGGCGTGGACGACACTCCCCTCTCGTTGCTATGCCATCACCATGGTCTTGCGTGTGCGTAGGAATTTTTTGAAATTACTCGTTCCCCAAGAGTGGCATCCGAGCCTGGTTTTATGCGTTGATGTCATATGCACGAGTAGAACACAAGTGAGTTGTGGGCGATATAAGTCATCTTGCTTACCAGCATGTCATACTTTGGTTGGCGGTATTGTGAGATGAAGCGGCCGGACCGACATTACGCCAGACGCTTACGCGAGACTGGTTTCACCGCTCGAGCACTCGTTGCTTAAAGGTGACCGGCGGGTGTCTGCTCTCTCACTTTAGTTGAACCGAGTGTAGCTCGCCGGTCCTTGCGAAGGTTAAAACAGCACCAACTTGACAAACTATCGTTGTGGTTTTGATGCGTGGTAAGAACGGTTCTTGCTCAGCCCGTAGCAGCCACGTAAAACTTGCAACAACAAAGTAGAGGACGTCTAACTTGTTTTTGCAGGGCATGTTGTGATGTGATGTGGTCAAGACGTGATGCTATATTTTTGTATGAGATGATCATGTTTTGTAACCGAGTTATCGGCAACTGGCAGGAGCCATATGGTTGTCGCTTTATTGTATGAAATGCAAAAGCCATGTAATTGCTTTACTTTATCACTAAGCAGTAGCGATAGTCGTAGAAGCAATAGTTGGCGAGACGACAACGATGCTACGATGGAGATCAAGGTGTCGCGCCGGTGACGATGGTGATCATGACGGTGCTTCGGCGATGGAGATCACAAGCACAAGATGATGATGACCATATCATATCACTTATATTGATTGCATGTGATGTTTATCCTTTATGCATCTTATCTTGCTTTGATTGACGGTAGCATTATAAGATGATCTCTCACTAAAATTATCAAGAAGTGTTCTCCCTGAGTATGCACCGTTGCGAAAGTTCTTCGTGCTGAGACACCACGTGATGATCGGGTGTGATAGGCTCTACGTTCAAATACAACGGGTGCAAAACAGTTGCACACGCGAATACTCAGTTAAACTTGACGAGCCTAGCATATAACAGATATGGCCTCGAACACGGAGACCGAAAGGTCGGCGTGAATCATATAGTAGATATGATCAACATAGTGATGTTCACCATTGAAACTACTCCATCTCACGTGATGATCGGACATGGTTTAGTTGATTTGGATCACGTAATCACTTAGTTGACTTGAGAGATGTCTGTCTAAGTGGGAGGTTTTTAATATGATTAATTGAAACTTAAATTTATCATGAACTTAGTACCGATAGTATTTTGCTTGTCTATGTTTCTTGTAGATAGATGGCTCGTCTGTTGTTCCGTTGAATTTTAATGCGTTCCTTGAGAAAGCAAAGTTGAAAGATGATGGTAGCAATTACACGGACTGGGTCCGTAACTTGAGGATTATCCTCATTGCTGCACAGAAGAATTACGTCCTGGAAGCACCGCTGGGTGCCGAACCTGCTGCAGAGCTACGCCGAAGTTGTGAGCGTCTGGCGAGCAAAGCGATGACTACTCGATAGTTCAGTGTGCCATGCTTTACGGCTTAGAACCGGGTCTTCAACGACGTTTTGAGCGTCATGGAGCATATGAGATGTTCCAGGAGTTGAAGTTAATATTTCAAGCAAATGCCCGGATTAAGAGATATAAAGTCTCCAATAAGTTCTATAGCTGCAAGATGGAGGAGAATAGTTACATCGGTGAACATATACTCAAAATGTCCGGGTATAATAATCACTTGATTCAACTGGGAGTTACTCTTCCGGATGATAGTGTCATTGACAAATTCTCCAATCACGCCACCAAGCTACAAGAGCTTCGTGATGAACTATAATATGCAAGGGATGACCAAAACAATTCCGAGCTCTTAGCAATGCTAAAAGCAGCGGAGGTAGAAATCAAGAAAGAGCATCAAGTGTTGATGGTCAACAAGACCACTAGTTTCAAGAAAAGGGCAAAGGAAAGAAGAAGGGAACTTCAAAAGAACAGCAAGCAAGTTGCTGCTCAAGAGAAGAAACCCAAGTCTGGACCTAAGCCTGAAACCGAGTGTTTTACTTTGCAAGCAAACCGGACATTTGAGCGGAACTGCCCCAAGTATTTGGCGGATAAGAAGGATGGCAAGGTGATCAAAGGTATATGTGATATACATGTTATTGATGTGTACCTTACTAATACTCGCAGATAGTACACGGGTATTTGATACTGGTTTTGTTGCTAATATTTGCAACTCAAAGCAGGAACTACGGATTAGCGAAGATTGGCTAAGGACGAGGTGACGATCTTGCGTGGGAAATGGTTCCAAAGTCGATGTGATCGCGGTCGGCACGCTACCTCTACATCTACCATCGGGATTAGTTTTAGACCTAAATAATTGTTATTTGGTGCCAGCGTTAAGCATGAACATTATATCTGGATCTTGTTTGATGCGAGACGGTTATTCATTTAAGACAGAGAATAATGGTTGTTCTATTTATATGAATAATATCTTTTATGGTCATGCACCCTTGAAGAGTGGTCTATTTTATTGAATCTCGATAGTAGTACACATATTCATAGTGTTGAAACCAAAAGATGCAGAGTTGATAATGATAATGCAACTTATTTGTGGCAATCGCCGTTTAGGTCATATCGATGTAAAACGCATGAAGAAACTCCATCTTGATGGGCTTCGGAATCACTTGATTATGAATCACTTGATACTTATGAACCGTGCCTCATGGGCAAGATGACTAAAACGCCGTTCTCCGGAACTATGGAGCGAGCAACTGATTTGTTGGAAATCATACATCTTGATGTTTGTGGTCCAATGAATGTTGAGGCACGTGGCGGTATCGTTATTTTCTCACCTTCACAGATGATTTGAGCAGATATGGGTATATCTACTTAATGAAACACAAATCTGAAACATTTGAAAAGTTCAAAGAATTTCAGAGTGAAGTGGAAAATCATCGTAACAAGAAAATAAAATTTCTACGATCGGATCGTGGAGGAGAATATTTGAGTTACGAGTTTGGTTTACATTTGAAACAATGTGGAATAGTTTCACAACTCACGCCACCCGAACACCACGGAGAAATGGTGTGTCCGAACGTCGAATCGTACTTTACTTGATATGGTGCGATCTATGATGTCTCTTACTGATTTACCGCTATCGCTTTTGGGGACATGCTTTAGAGACGGCGCATTCACGTTAAATAGGGCACCATCTAAGTCCGTTGAGGCGACACCGTATGAACTGTGGTTTGGCAAGAAACCAAAGTTGTCGTTTCTTAAAGTTTGGGGCTGCGATGCTTATGTGAAGAAACTTCAACCAGATAAGCTCGAACCCAAATCGAGAAATGTGTCTTCATAGGATACCCAAAGGAGACTGTTATATCACAGATCTGAAGGCAAAGTTTTCGTTGCTAAATTCGGATCCTTTCTAGAGAAGGAGTTTCTCTCGAAAGAAGTGAGTGGGAGGAAAGTAGAACTTGATGAGATAATCAGATCTGCTCCCTTATTGGAAGGTAGTTCATCACAAGAAACGGTTCTGTGACAACTACACCAATTAGTGAGGAAACTAATGATGATGATCATGAAGCTTCAGATCAAGTTACTACTGAACCTCGAGGTCAACCAGAGTAAAATACGCACCAGAGTGGTACGGTAATCCTATTCGGAAGTCATGTTACTTGACCATGGCGAACCTACAAACTATGAAGAAGCGATGGTGAGCCCAGATTCATGAAATGGCTGGAAGCCATGAAATCTGAGATAGGATCCATGTATGAAAACAAAGTATGGACTTTGGTTGACTTGCCCGATGATCGGCAAGCCATTGAGAATAAATGGATCTTTAAGAAGAAGACCGACGCCATGGTAATGTAACTGTCTACAAAGCTCGACTTGTTGCAAAAGGTTTTCGACAAGTTCAAGGGGTTGACTACGATGAGACTTTCTCACCCGTGGCGATGCTTAAGTCTGTCCGAATCATGTTAGCAATTGCCGCATTTTATGATTATGAAATTTGGCAAATGGATGTAAAACTGCATTCTTGAATGGATTTCTAGAAGAAGAGTTGTATATGATGCAACCAGAAGGTTTTGTTGATCCAAAGGGTGCTAACAAAGTGTGCAAGCTCCAACGATCAATTTATGGTCAGTGCAAGCCTCTCGGAGTTGGAATAAACGCTTTGATAGTGTGATCAAAGCATATGGTTTTATCTGACTTTTGGAGAAGCCTGTATTTACAAGAAAGTGAGTGGGAGCTCTGTAGCATTTCGATATTATATGTGGACGACATATTGTTGATTGGAAATGATATAGAATTTCTGATAGCATAAAGGATACTTGAATAAAAGTTTTTCAATGAAAGACCTCGGTGAAGCTGCTTACATATTGGGCATCAAGATCTATAGAGATAGATCAAGACGCTTAATTGGACTTTCACAAAGCACATACCTTGATAAAGTTTTGAAGAAGTTCAAAATGGATCGAGCAAAGAAAGGTTTTTACCTGTATTACATGGTGTAAGATTGAGTCGACTCAATGCCCGACCACAGCAGAAGATAGAGAAAATGAAAGATGTTCCTATGCTTCAGCCATAGGCTCTATCATGTATGCAATGCTGTGTACCGACACTGACGTATGCTTAGCTGTAAGCTTGGCAGGAAGGTACCAAAGTAATCCAGAGTGGATCATTTGGACAGCGGTCAAGAACATCCCGAAATACCTGAAAATGACTAAGGATATGTTTCTCGATATGGAGGTGACAAAGAGCTAGTCGTAAATGGTTACGTCGATGCAAGCTTTGACACCGATCCGGACGATTCTAAATCGCAAACCGGATACGTATTTTTATTAAACGGTGGAGCTGTCATTGGTGCAGTTCTAAACAAAGCGTCGTGGCGGGATCTACATGTGAAGCGGAGTACATAGCTGCTTCGAAGCAGCAAATGAAGGAGTCTGGATGAAAGAGTTCATTTCGATCTAGGTGTCATACCTAGTGCATCGGGACCAATGAAGATCTTCTCGTGATAATCTTGGTGCAATTGCATTAGCAAAGGAATCCAGATTTCACAAGAGGACCAAGCATATCAAAAGACGCTTCAATTCCATTCGGACCAAGTCCAAGTGGGAGACATAGAGATTTGCAAAATACATACGGATCTGAATGTTGCGACCGTTGACTAAGCCTCTTCCACGAGCAAAACATGATCAGCACCAAGACTCCATGGGTGTTAGAATCATTACTGTGTAATCTAGATTATTGACTCTAGTGCAAGTGGGAGACTGAAGGAAATATGCCCTAGAGGCAATAATAAAGTTATTATTTATTTCCTTATATCATGATAAATGTTTATTATTCATGCTAGAATTGTATTAACGGAAACATAATACATGTGTGAATACATAGACAAACAGATAGTCACTAGTATGCCTCTACTTGACTAGCTCATTAATCAAAGATGGTTATGTTTCCTAACCATAGACATGTGTTGTCATTTGATTAATGGGATCACATCATTAGAAGAATGATGTGATTGACATGACCCATTCCGTTAGCTTAGCACTTGATCGTTTAGTATATTGCTATTGCTTTCTTCATGACCTATACATGTTCCTGTAACTATGAGATTATGCAACTCCGTTTACGGAGGAACACTTTGGTACTACCAAACGTCACAACGAATCGGGTGATTATAAAGGAGTACTACAGGTGTCTCCAAAGGAACTTGTTGGGTTGGCGATTTGAGATTAGGTTTTGTCACTCCGATTGTCGGAGAGGTATCTCTGGCCTTCTCGGTGATACACATCACATAAGCCTTGCAAGCATTACAACTAATGAGTTAGTTGTAAGATGATGTATTACGGAACGAGTAAAGAGACTTACCATGAACTAGATTGAACTAGGTATTGGATACCGACGATCGAATCTCGGGTAAGTAACATACCGATGACAAAAGGAACAACGATATCATTATGCGGTTTGACCGATAAAGATCTTCGTAGAATATGTAGGAACCAATATGGGCATCCAGGTTCCGCTATTGGTTATTGACCGAGAATGGTTCTAGGTCATGTCTACATAGTTCTCGAACCCGTAGGGTCCGCACGCTTAACGTTTCGATGACAGTTCATTATGAGTTTATAAGTTTTGATGTACCGAAGGTTGTTCGGAGTCCCGGATGTGATCACGGACATGACGAGGAGTCTCGAAATGGTCGAGACATAAAGATTGATATATTGGAAGCCTACATTTGGACATCGGAAATGTTCCGAGTGAAATCGGAATTTACCGGAGTACCGGGAGGTTACCGGAACCCCCCGGGAACTATTTGGGCCATAGTGGGCCTTGGTGGAAAGGAGAAAGGGCCAGCCCTAGGTGGCCGCGCGCCTCCCCCCTTCCCCTAGTCCTACTAGGACTAGGAAAGGTGGGCCGGCCCCCTCTCTCTCTTTCCCCCTCCGGTGAATCCTATTCCAACTAGGATTGGAGGGGGAATCCTACTCCCGGAGGGAGTAGGACTCCTGCAGCCTCCTCTTGGCCGGCCGGCCCCCTCCCCCTTGGCTCCTTTATATACGGGGGCGGGGGGCACCCTAGAAGACACAAGTTGATCTACGGATCGTTCCTTAGCCGTGTGCGGTGCCCCCCTCCACCATATTCCACTTCGGTCATATCGTCGCGGAGCTTAGGCGAAGCCCTGCGCCGGAGAAGTCATATCGTCATGAGCTTAGGCGAAGCCCTGCGTCGGTGGAGCATCATCATCGCCACCACGCCGTCGTCTTGACGGAACTCATCCCGACACTTTGCTGGATCGAGTCCGGGATCGCCATCGAGCTGAACGTGTGCGTAACTCGGAGGTGCCGTCGTTCGGTGCTTGGATCGGTCGGATCATGAAGAAGTACGACTACATCAACCGCGTTGTTAAAACGCTTCCGCTTTCGGTCTACGAGGGTACGTGGACAGACACTCTCCCCTCTCGTTGCTATGCCATCACCATGGTCTTGCGTGTGCGTAGGAAATTTTTTGAAATTACTACGTTCCCCAACAGAAAACCCTTTAGGTAAGGGGAGAGAAATTTTCGTGACATTATCCATACAACGGTGTTTGGATAATGGACAAAGAATATTTAGCATTGTGCTTCAAATGTTCTTATTGAAAATCGGAGTACATGCTTCGAGGTAGCCTTGGCATGGTCTTCAAGCAAAGGTCAGACTTTGGATACATGAAGGATCCATCAGGAACAACTTGTAGAATAAGTCTTACAATTTCCTCATGGAAGAATGGATAACCTTGCTAATAAGGAAACTATACAGCAGGTCATCTGGCCAGGTGTGCTGGGCATGCCATCACCTTACCGGGTTATAAAGGACCAGTGTTATAACTCTTGGAAAAATGTTCCAACCATCATATCTGACCGAGATTCAGATCTGATCGGTGTTAGGATACCTCAAACTCACGATGCTTGAGGAGAAAAGGTGCGATACAAATTGATGAGATGACGTCGAAGATTCTCGGGAGATGAACTATGGAAGCCAGTTCCGAAACAAGAGTTCAGCGGTAAACCAACGAGAGGATGAGGAGGTGGCTGATGGAATCAACGACAATTCATCGAGATTAACAAAAGATGGATTTCCACAATTATGTGAACATGGAGGTAACATTTGTCAGATCAAATGGCATAATGATGTATGCTCGAGGAAACATACACAATTAAACATTGGTTGAAAGGTGCACCCGAAATATGGGCTGGGTTGCACAACCAACGTCGGAATGGTGATTCAATAATCAAATGTCTAAGAATGAACGGCCGACCATTAACTTCAAAACAATAGGGTTGCTAGAAGGGCGGAATCCAAATAGCACCGTTCATCTGTTGGTACCCTGGTTGGAATCAACTCGAGGACCCAAGAAAGAATTGTGATGGTGAGAAGTATCACCATACCAAGAATTCTTAAGAGGTGGTGAAATTCTCACGACATTCTTGACATAAAAGGTGGTAATATTCCAAGGTAAATAAGAACAATGCTAGGCAGCAAGGGACTCAAGGTACAACACAAAACACGAACAAGTTTGTGTTGGAGGGAAGGCAATAAAGTGGCCGATGATAATACAAACCATCGAGAGGCAAGGATGGTATTTCCCATCAAGAATCCAATAGATATTTTGGAAGAGCTCAGAATGTTGATGATCACGACACCTTTGTCGAGAGATTTCACGAAGGTGTAATCGATCGGCGATGACATCAAGTCAAAGGAATGATGAAGTGAAAGGTTATTGGAGCCACGGGTACGTCACAAACTCCAAACCAAGTTTGCTGTTCAAGGCGAAATGACATGATGAGGAAAATCGACGTAAGCTTTAGCTCATCGTCGAAAATTGTGCTTCGAGAAGAAGGACCAGGTAGCACAATTAAATTCAACACGAATAGGTATAGCAGAGCAGGCTAGGAATGACATGATCGGGTACAAACTCGTACTTAAAGAAGATTACTAAAGAGGTGTTGAACCGTAGTGCGGACTCGGTTCAGTTATCGGTGTCTTCGAGTGTTTAATAACTCGGAGCCCGTGAAAAAATTGGAATCAGTGAGGATGTAGTACTTGATAAAGAACTCATAAGAGGTTATGTAGTTCTGTGATAATCTCGAGATACCAAGGGGTAATACTCGACGACAGGTCAAAATAGAGGTTGGATTGGGTATTGCTCTGCAGAGGACAAGTGGTTTAACTTGTCTGAGAAATTGAATCAAAGGGGAACAATATGGTCAGAATCACATTTGTACATGATCAAACCACAGATACAAGCACTTATAACAATGGGGTAACTATTCTGCGAGAAGCTTCCATGATAAGATTTGCATCGTGTCCATGGGCATGAGCGCAAAGTTCAAGGTCGACTCCCACTTCTTCAATGTATAACCTTCCATTCACCTCTCACTTTTGAAGAAGTCGTAGTATTGAAATTTTATCTAGCAAAATACCAGAAGAGTATGACCCGTGAAATCCTTCGGGTTTTCACAGATTAGTGAAGGCATTGGTTCAACCCATCGGGGCTTCTTAGGAACATATACCACAAACTTCAAGAGTAAATATCACCAGCTCGAAAGCAGAGCATGGTTGACAAGGCAGAGGATACAATTTACCAAAAGCATTATGTATCGGAGAAAGAACTCACAAAGTGATTTAATTATGAAGGACACTGTCGGATAATAATCCAACAGTGGATATGGCGATCCACAATGGAGCTGATGTGAGTATCGATACCCAATCAGAGGAAGAAAGAATGCAAATGCATCGGTTTATAGAACATCTGAATAATTCAAAGTTTAAATAACAAAGAAATTATGATTTTCAAACCAAGGATCAGGAGCAAACGCTCTGATCAAGGATGGATAAGTTGAATAGACTTAGGGGTACAATCGATGGCAATCTGATTGGCCGAGAACCAGCTCATCTTCGAAAGACGTCTGGGCCGGAAAGATAATTTATAAGGATCAATTGATGATTGTGAACATTCACAACTTATTGAACCAATGCACTCAAAAATGATAGTGACCAAGGATGCCAATAAGATTGTTATGCTTATGGGATTAACCATAATGCAAGCAAGCAAGAATTTCAAGAACAACAGGCTGTTGAGGATTTTCGAATGATCAAATAGTATTTCGAAGGCCTATGTGAAACACCTACAACTGGGGATAAGCGGATACTTGGCAAGTGCGAGAAATTATTTGTAGGGGTATTCATGTGGCAAAAACTGCAAGGCAGTAAGGCACAAAGGATCATCGAAACAACGACGAGTATTTCGGGGTATCTTGTAATAACAAGACCAACTAGGGATGAATGTAAGAATGACAACTGCATGTAGTTATCCATAAGGGTTGACGGTCGAAGGGGAATTGCAAACGGAGAGTATCTTCAGGGTCTTCTGGTGCAGCAGACGATCATCGGTAATAAAGTGATCTCCAGGTGAAAGTGATAACGAGATCCTAATGTTAGATTTAGCAAAATCATTTAACCTGAATAGGAGAGAGTTCAGAGTCCCAGAGTATAGGTCGAGGAATAAAAGATCCTACTACCACCCAATGGTGACGTGGGGCCGTAAGCCGCACAACCATGTTAGTAAAAGTTTGTAATGTCTAGACTCGACTTCGGCCAAGGAGTGTGGAAGGGGGATTCCTACAGGCAGTCGGCTCTGATACCAACTTGTGACGCCCCTGATTTAACCGTACACTAATCATGCACGCAAACGTGTATGATCAAGATGAGGGACTCACGGGAAGATATCACAACACAACTCTAAAAACATAAATAAGTCATACAAGCATCATAATACAAGCCAGGGGCCTCGAGGGCTCGAATACAAGTGCTCGATCATAGACGAGTCAGCGGAAGCAACAATATCTTAGTACAGACATAAGTTAAACAAGTTTGTCGTAAGAAGGCTAGCACAAACTGGGATACAGATCGAAAGAGGCACAGGCCTCCTGCCTGGGATCCTCCTAACTACTCCTGGTCGTCGTCAGCGGGCTGCACGTAGTAGTAGGCGCCTCCAGTGTAGTAGTCGTCATCGACGGTGGCGTCTGGCTCCTGGGCTCCATCGTCTGGTCGCAGCAATCGGGTAGAGGTATGGGGAAAAGGGGGAACAAGGCAACCGTGAGTACTCATCCAAAGTACTCGCAAGCAAGGAGCTACACTACATATGCATGGATATATGTGTAAAGGGCCATATCGATGGACCGAATCTGCGTAATGCCGTAATAAGAGGGGATAGCTAATCCTGTCGAAGACTACGCTTCTGGCAGCCTCCGCCTTGCAACATGTAGAAGAGAGTAGACTGAAGTCCTCCAAGTAGCATCGCATAGCATAATCCTACCCGGCGATCCCCTCCTCAATGCCCTGTTAGAGAGCGACCACCGGGTTGTATCTGGCACTTGGAAGGGTGTGTTTTATGAAGTATCCAGTTCTAGTTGTCATAAGGTCAAGGTACAACTCCAAGTTGTCCTGTTATCAAGATCACGGCTATTCAATAGATAAACTTCCCTGCAGGGGTGCACCACATTACCCGACACGCCGATCCCATTTGGCGGACACACTTTTTCGGGTCATGCCCGCCGCGGAAGATCAACACGTCGCAGTCCCACCTAGGCATAAGTGAGAGGTCAAGACGCCGGTCTAAACCTAAGCGCCAGGGTGCAGGCCCATCGCCTTAGCACACCTGCGACGCTATGAGGGCGGCCGAAAGCGACCTAGCCTAGCAGGCGTTCCAGTCCAATCCGGCGCGTGCCGCTCCGTCGCTGACGTCACGAAATGCTTCGGCTGATACCACGACGCCGGTTGCCCATAACTTGTCCCACGTGGCGGTTAGTGCGTATAAGGTCAAGGACCCAACTCAGATGAAATACCAAGATCTCGTTAAGCGTGTTAAGTATCCGCGAACGCCGAACATGTTGGAAATATGCCCTAGAGGCAATAATAAAAGGATTATTATTATATTTCCTTGTTCATGATAATTGTCTTTTATTCATGCTATAATTGTATTATCCGGAAATTGTAATACACGTGAATACATAGACCACAATATGTCCCTAGTGAGCCTCTAGTTGACTAGCTCGTTGATCAATAGATAGTCATGGTTTCTGACTATGGACATTGGATGTCATTGATAACGGGATCACATCATTAGGAGAATGATGTGATGGACAAGACCCAATCCTAAGCATAGCACAAGATCGTAGTTCGTTTTGCTAGAGCTTTTCCAATGTCAAGTATCTCTTCCTTAGACCATGAGATCGTGTAACTCCGGATACCGTAGGAGTGCTTTGGGTGTACCAAACGTCACAACGTAATCGGGTGACTATAAAGGTGCACTACGGTATCTCCGAAAGTGTCATTAGGTTGACACGGATCGAGATCGGGATTTGTCACTCCGTGTTACGGAGAGGTATCACTGGGCCCACTCGGTAGTGCATCATCATAATGAGCTCAAAGTGACCAAGTGTCTGGTCACGGGATCATGCATTACGGTACGAGTAAAGTGACTTGCCGGTAACAAGATTGAACGAGGTATTGGGATACCGACGATCGAATCTCGGGCAAGTAACATACCGTCTGACAAAGGGAATAGTATACGGGATTGATTGAATCCTCGACATCGTGGTTCATCCGATGACATCATCGAGGGGCATGTGGGAGCCAACATGGGTATCCAGATCCCGCTGTTGGTTATTGACCGGAGAGTTGTCTTGGTCAGGTCTGCATGTCTCCCGAACCCGTAGGGTCTACACACTTAAGGTTCGGTGACGCTAGGGTTATTAGGAAGACTTGTATGTGATTACCGAATGTTGTTCGGAGTCCCGGATGAGATCCCAGACGTCACGAGGAGTTACCGAATGGTCCGGAGGTAAAGATTTATATATGGGAAGTTGTCAAACGGACACCAGAAAGTTTCGGGGTCATATCGGTATTGTACCGGGGCCACCGGAGAGGTTCCGGGGTCCACCGGAGGGGCCACCCCTCGGAGGGCCTCATGGGCCACAAGGGCAGGGAACCAGCTCTGAGGGCTGGGCGCCCCCCCAGGGCCCATGCGCCTAGGGTTGGGGGAACCCTAGTGGGGGCGCCCCTTTGCTTGG